>OZ020257.1:2961755-3679580 GCA_963971285.1 Astropecten irregularis
CCGCAGAGAAAGACAGCCTGGTATCCGCGTGCGTATAGCCACAGTTTCAAAGCAAACGTAGTTAACGTACATTGTGTACGTGCACCAGCGAAAGTCTCAACCAGTACATTACACGTGCCGTGGGCTTGCGCGCGGTCGGAAGGCCTACCTCTTTGGATAGCGGCCGGGTTCGTTCCACCGTTACGGACGGTAGCTCACGGCCGGCCGGCTCGGTACAGAATTCGCCGTGGGCTTGAAATGGAAGTGTATGTTGCGCTCGGTCGGTACCTTTTTGGATCGCGGCCGGGTTCGTTACCGTATACGGACGGTGGCTCACGTCACACAGCCGCGGCCGGCTCGGTATACAGAACTAGAACTACAGATTTGCAGTAAGAAATTGTGGTTTTTCCGATGGAATATTCCTGTGATACTTTTTGGAATATGTCCTCACTGTCCTCCCGGGTATGATCATTTTTGGTGTAATTGATGACCGGATATATTTTTCAGTCCACCGTTAATTCCGACCACTGCGGCGATCTGTGATGAGGTGGATGACCTTTTTATTTCTGTTTGATCATGGATTGGGTCGGCACCGAGTTTGTGACTTGCTAACATTTGTCTGTTTGTGGGACCATTCATAAAGGAAATCATTTGAAAATCTTAGCAATTTCCTTCAGTTCATGATGAAAGATTTGAATTATCAGCGGCAGCTTGACATGGGCAAACAACCTCCTCCATACTGTAGACGATATGCGTGTACACGGTATTACAGCGCACGTGTTATTCGGGGAACACCCCCTCCATAGGGCTGCGAGTTGGAGTTTGAAAGGTGGAACAGCCAAAACGGCATTTCGCATGACGTGATTTGGTCGAGATGTCACGCTGCGCACTATTCAAAATGGCCGACTGACGGCAAACGGAGGGAATCTCGACACCTTCGGTAAGTTTTGGGTCATTATTTCTGAAAATAATGATCTTTCGATATTCAAAGTGGTTTTATATGACTCATTGATAAGTACCAATCAGATCCATGTAGTCAGATTTTGTGTTTGGATTTTGGAAAGTGGAAAACTAAGTGGAGACGTACTTCAGGAGTTGGCCAAAATGTCATTCCCAAACATTTTGAACACGTTTTCTCGTAACCCTAAGGTCCCAGTCCCCATGTCAGACCTAGGGTTACGATCATCGCAACTAGCAGTAGCCGTGCCATTTCATTTGCCTGATTGAATGAATGATTCATAATTGATACTAATGATAGGCCTAGGTTGCTTTTTTAATTTGCCAAATCTCAGTCTACTCTTTACTTTAGTCTTATTCATATTCTTCTTCATTATAAATTACTCATTACCCAGTCATGATTGACGTTAGCCTTTACAGTACAGTGGTAAGCCTAGGACTAGTGCAGTTAGGCCTATTGCAATTATAGTGGGCATGTCATGGAAAAATTCCCCATATGTACTGTACTAACACGGATGGAAACAGTGCTGTGTGTGAAAAGTGCCGCGCTGATTGGTCAGCGCAAAAGGCAGTGCTTGTGACGTCACGGAAACCATGTGCTGGCCCAACTCGTTACGCACGCACGCAGGGCTGTTGCAGGCATGGCAGGCACTTACGGAGCACGCATCACGCCATGCGTACAGAGGGGGAGGGGGGGGGGAAAAAGTCGGCATTTTGCATTTTGTGTGTACGTACTTTATGGACAGCCCCTTTTGGAAAGTTGGCAGGGTTTCAATTTTTTTGTGGAAATTATGAAGACAGTGGCACTCACTCACGCAATGACAATGGAAAATTAACAGCACACACTCTTTAACTGCATGCAGACTCTCTAAAAATTTCTTTGGAGATTTTGACTCAGACTTCGTGAAAACAGCGTGCAGAATTCCTGAAACTAGGATATAACAAAAGAATGAATGCTTATTGTTATTTGTGGAAAGTAATTTTCTAATGGTAAAAACAATTGTAATGTTTTGTTTCCAGTGTATTCAATTATGAGCTGCTAATTTGATGACGCACAGTAGCTGCATAGTAGTCTTCCCCTCACCATGGCCACGGCACAAGGAGAGCAGAAACCTTGGGACAATGCACAGGCATTGCAGAGGAAAGAAGAGCTGTACTCAATGGGCAAACTCGGGTTTGGAACTGTAAGTTGAAACTGTTAGCCACCCCAAACTGGTTTGAGTGCATGTGATGTGGTTGAGATTTATGTGGCTTTGTAGTTTGCAGAATGCTGAGGACTAGAAGTCTTGACCAGTAATGTTCCTTTTGATTAAAGGTACTATCATACTTTGGTATGAAACCAAAACAGGAATGTGCACAGATTTAGGTGTAACATACATGTACATATCACATAACACATTAAGATAGACCTGCAGTCGATTTCAGGAAACTTTACGCAGTTGCGTAAGTCCACTTACGCCACGAATTTACGCAACTGCGTAAAGTTTCGTGAAATCGGCCACAGGTACAAACATACTGTTACAATTTTTCCTCCTGGAATCCTGTATTTATCCAGAAATGGGTAAAACAACGACCGAAAACAGTTTTGATCTTTTTGATAGGTTATCTTGGTGTTGTTGTTTTTTGTTTCTGCAGCGAGACTTACAGAAGCGTTATGAAGATATCCTCGGCCCTTTGACCCTTTTTGCTCCATATTTCAATGAAAAAGGTAGGTTGACCTGATCGCATGTCATTACAGTGCCAGATTGTTATAGTTTTTAAAAATAAATTATTGCAATGCTTTCCAAAGAAATTATCACACAGTATATTCATACATGATAAATGTCCTTTACAGAAGAATGTTTTCTTTTGTCAATTGTGTTAAAAACTCACACATATTTGTACTTTTTTTATCCCAATAGTTCCTGAGAAAGTTGAGCTGGACATCGAGCGACCAGTTACTCCCATCGATGTGAGTATTTGTTGTATTTGTTATTTATTTTGGGGTCAAAGGTTCGAATCCCGCTCATGTCAATTTGTTTTTGTCCCCTTTTCTTGACTTAGAATTAATCCAGTTAGTTTCCCTTGTGATGATTATATATTTGCCATTGTTAGACCTTTAACTATCAATTAAAACAAAGTCTGAGGATGAAGATATTTGATAGTAAAAATGCTTGGAGTTAGGAGTGGGCTGATGATTCGATCTTAGCAGGATCTTTCTTAAAGGCTTTGAGAAAGATCCTGCTAGGATCAAAGCATCAGGCCCTCCTAACTCCAAGCATTTGATTTACATGAATTTCATGTCATTAATTTGGTTGATGAGCAGTTTGCAGCAGTTTATTGCTTGTGTTGATTAATGGTCGATATTTTCTCCAATTGTTGATATTTACTCTGTTTAATACTAATAGCAAGTTGTGTCTGGTTAATGACAAATCTGGTTTTTATCTTTTTCATTTTGGTGACTTCATATCTTTTTTTGTTGATATCTATCTATAGGAAGGAATCAAGACACCGCCGGCCACATTCAGTCAACTGGCCAAGCTCATCCGACGGAGGATAGCGGCTAGACCAGAGATCACTCACATGACCGTAGAGGACCAGCAAACACTGGTATGAACAAAACTTATTCAAATCAGGATCGTCTGGGAACTTGGGGTCTCCTGATGATGACTAGAACAAGCTAGTCGAAACGTTAAGACCTTACGAGAATTGCGAATGAAATAGAAGTGCGAAAGTACAAATGATTCTTACATGGGGTTTCCGCGAACCGATCCACATACCAATTGTCACAATGCAAAATCTCAAATTTTTTGAACTGGGAGTTTGTTGCTTAGTATTATAAAGCCGATGACTAAACCTGACAGATAACTTATGGATAAGGCCGTGTCCCAAATCTCTGGCTGCGGCTGCAAATTACACACGCACCTATGGCAGCCACTAGCCAGTGACTGCAGCCATTTCCATAGACTTGTGTGTTATTTGGTGCCGCAGCCAGAGATTTGGGACACAGCCTAAGCTTCGTTTTTAGCCATAACCAACTGTTTAAAGTCTTGTACCCTGTCTCCACCTTGTAGGCCGGCATCATTATGGGTGAAGTCAACTGCATCTGGCCTGATATCAGACGCCAGGTGGATGATCCTTTCCTGGTAAGCTTACTACCATTCCTGTCTGTTTGTCCATCATGGTGCTGTTAACCAGTGTCACTCATTTGAAAAATAAATTATTCTGGAGGTCATGTCTGCCAAACCAACTGTGAAGCGAGATTTCAAAATAGATACTTAGAAATATATGTAGGTTTTGCATTTACACTGTTTGCGTATGATGTGCAAAATAAGCTTTACATCTGTGAAATAAAACTTCTGATAATTTGGAATGATATTCCGGAGGTCACAGGTTCGAATCCCATTCCAGTCATTTTGTGGTTTTTTTTTTTACCTTTGAATGGCTTCAATTTTGATGCAAAAGGTTTGCTCCTTGCATTGTGATTAGAAGTAACTCATGCTTTTAACAGTGCATGTTCAGTTCTTTTCTGAGTGTCTGCAGTACCAGAATTCATAACCTGCTTTTAAAAAGCAGGATTCGAACTCGGAACCTGCTGTTTGTCAATTGCGCTTATTATCTGTGCTTTTGGTTGTTCCTGCAGACTGCTGATGAGAACAAGGAGCTTCAGAGGCGAATCACGGTGCACATCGTCACAGTGTGCGAGCAACTCTTCCTTCATTATGTAGAGAAATCCAAGAGTAAGTAGACAAGACCGTGCTTCATTGTCCCGCCCCACTTATTATTATGTGGATCATTCCACAAAGTTGGGCAAGGTTTTTGATGCTTTCCCTGTTACAAATTACGTTTCAGTATTATAACTTGGTTTACAAATCAATGGGAGACTTTGGAGAATCGGTCTTCAAGTTAACGGCGCACGCGCACGCAATTGCGAGCATGCGCGCATTGTGTGGTTGACTTGAAGGCCGATTCTCCAAAGTCTCCCAGTAAAACGTTACATCATATAGAAGATGGTTTATCGCAACGTGTGAATGTGTGTGTTGTTTTTTTGATTGGTTCAGTCTTGGATCATCGAGGCGTCTTCACCAACCGAGCTAACATGAGCAGACTCAACGCCCAGCTCTCATTGGATGCCAATAAATTGTAAGTCCTGTTTCTTTTTTCAGTTTTGAATTACGAATGAGATCACATCAAACTCCCCCATGCCTTGAAGCCGCATCGCTTGAGGGTACATTAATAATAATCCTGTGGTCGATTTCACCAAACTCATCATAACTTACCACCAATTGTAGGACTTGTGTTGCATTGCAGCCCTACGTAGGATATGATGGGTTATCCTTAGTAACTCAAGTTACGATGATCGTAGGGCTTCATGAAATCGACCCCTGGTGTGGGGAAAGATGGCTTTGTTTGCTTTATTAGCCTTACAGCAGCCGTGGCCCAGTAGGCCCATGGCTAGATTCGAACCCACAATCTGTAGATTGACCATAAAATCATGAGTATGACACGACAGGCCACAGCACTCCATTTCACAATGGTTTTGAATCATGTAAAGCATAAATCTTGTCCATTGCAGCTTGAACATCTTGGCCGTCCGACGTCACATCGTGGCTGACATCCGAGGCGTCCTGTCGGACTCTGAAGAGGAATATCCCGACGAGGCAATCCCAGAGGAAGAAGTGGCTCCCCTCTCCTATCAGAAACTGGTAGGGAGACGATCCAACCTCTTTGAGATGTCAAAACACTAGCAAGTTTCATAGCTTGTATCAGCTGGATAAAGCAATTTTATTGTTGTTTTTAAGGACAGGAACATGCAAATAAAGATAGACAGAAAAAATAGCACATTAATGTGTATCTCTACTTGCATGTTCATGTCCTGTTGTCATTTAGCCTTCGATAAAGATTCTGCCAGGATCACAATGTGTCAGGCCCTCCTAACTCCAAGTATTTAAAAAAGTTCAGGTCATTATTTTGGCTGATGTAGCAGTTTGCAGCAGTTTATTACTTGTATTGAGTAGGGCATTTTTGAATTCTCACCTGAGTATCAACTCTCCTGCAATAAAGGAGGATTTGGGGCCTGAAGGCCTGGGCCTAGCCGGGCTTATTAGTTGCTAGACCCGACCAGTATTTAAAATTCTTCATATTAATTATTCTTCATAGATTGAGACCAGCCGTCCGAAGCGCAAGAAGCGTTACCGTCAGACAGTGGACAGGGAAGTACGGGATATGAACCGTCAGATGCCGGGTATCCAGTCACACAAGGTCCTGGACTATCTGCCGGATGTTGACATCCTCCAGAGGGGGCTGTTAGAGCAGAGTGCGGCCCGGCAGAACGCATCGGCACGTGCTTCCAGACTGCAGCGAGAAAAAGAAGCCATCAGGAAGAAAAATATCAAGTGAGAGACCTGTGCTGTTGCTTTCTTCTTTTTTAGAACGAAGTTACCCAGAGGATTTATCGATGTTTAAAGTCCTATCCGGCAGAGTGGATATCTAGGCATGGGTTGCATCGGTTCTTCAGTCTAACTTGTAATCCTATCACTTTGGGACAGTGACATGTCTTGTTAGAACATACACCTCTAAAAACTCTAAACAGGCCAAATTCAAAGATTGAAAATGCATATTTCAGTTCAGGGGTCGATTTCACGAAGCCCTACAATCTTTCGTAACTCGAGTTACGAAGGGTAACCCATTGTAGAAGGTCTATCCTATGTAGGGCTGCAATGCATCATAAGTCCTACGGTTGATAGTATTAGTTACGATGAGTTTGGTGAAATTGACCCCTGGTAGGAGTTTTTCTGGGTTTGGCACTAGTTTTTTTTACCCTTGACTGGGGTTTGGATTGAAGCCCTGTGAGGGGTCTTGGGTCTTCAGTCCTTACCTGATCATAGATGGTATGTTTTGCCTTAACAAGTGAAACAAGATTACTTTCTCAAGGCAACAATTCCAAGTGTTTAGGGAACAGAAAAACGTTCCACTAGATTCAAAATGTATTTAAGCTTCAAACTTCAGTTTTCCTGTTCAATTTTTATGCCCTCCTGAAACAATCCTTTTCCCCCTCAGAGATGAAGAGAGGAAGAAGCCCACGGGTCAGAGATTGAGGAGATCCAAATCTCTGGAGGTCTTTCCCATAGAAACAATCTTTGAAGACCTTGGCATTGACTATCACGACGTCCACAAAAGGAGGCCCAGCGTCGAGTTTGACCCCAAACTTGTAAGTTCCTTTTAAATTCCATTCGAAAAGTCAAAAGTCTAACGAGGGCCTGTCATCTTGGGCCAATTTCATAGAGCTGCTTAGCAAAAAAAATCGCTAAGCATGACATTTCTGCCTTTAATAAAAACAGGATTAACAACCAAATTTTCATGTGTTGCGATTGTTCTTTGGCTGTTATTTCTGACCATGGATATCAAATGGCATTTTCAATGGTGCTTTGTTTTATTGGGCAAGCCATTTTTGTGCTAAGCAATTCTTTGTGCTAAGCATTTCTATGAAATTGGCCCCTTGATACTAGTAGAATCATCCTTCAAGGAATCATCGGCACTTGGACATAAAGATATTGAGGCTTTGGCATCCTTGAGAACCCTAAGAAAAAGTCTAAACAAAAGAGGAAGAATTTGGGGTCCACAGTTGCAAGCCTTTACACACTTGTGTGGCTGTTCTCCTAATTATAGTAAAACACAAAACCAATTTCTAAGCCCTGGATTTTTCTTAATCAGCCATCGGAGCCAAAGAAGCCCGGCACCGAGGAGTCCAAACGTGAAAAGACCCGGGAGTATTTCCAGCAGGACCTGAAGAAGCTGTCCGCGTACCGCTCGGCCAAAGATGAGAGCCGCGACGAGCAGCTAGAGGAAGATGAAGACCTCCCGCCTCTTTTACAGGTGAGAACTAGGGAGTCGGGATCCCAGACCGCAATTTGAACTGATGACATTTGACCTTTTTTTTTTTTTTTTTTCTTTTCTTAAGCGCCATTTCTATAATAAAAATTCAGCAGCGCTGTACAATTCAAACATAAAATTATAATAATAATTACACAATAAAGAATTATATGAAATTACAGTAAAATATAAAAAGAAGAACAATTACTAATTTCTGAATAAATACACCATTCCATGACAAGTATGTCTGTTAGACAGGTGCTGGAGGAAGGATCATTTTGTTCTCATAGTCAAGAGTTACTATACCAACGTGTGTAATAACATTTAAATGTACAGTACAGTATTGGTAACATACATAAACAGAAATGTTCACAGATTTACGTATAACTATCAGAATATTAAGATGGTGCTGTTAGAAACATATTCCATTAAAATATTTCCGCCTGAAATGGTGTGTTTATTCAGAAATTAGTAAAACAAAGACAGTTTTGATCTCTGGGTATTAAAGATCAAAATGATTCTTTGTTTTATAAGAAAAATTTAGTCACATTTTCTCGTGACTCAGTTGTCTGATTGAGCTCAAATTTTCACTGGTTTATCATTCTATGTACATAGTGGATCAGGCAAAGTGTGAGTGCTTTTCTGTGATCTTTACCAATCATGTATTATATCTTTAAAACAAAAAAAATGCCACATCCTTTCCTTTCTGAGTGATCCCTGATATGCCATTCCCATCTCAGGTTAACAGCGTTAATTTTGGAGAAAAACTGCCTGAGTCTCAAAACATTTTGCTTGATTTCACTGGCACTTAACGCATAAAAGAGGTTGATGAAAGATGGTCCAGTCCCCTTTGACAGATGGCAAATTATTTGTTCTCTAATTGCGCATTGAAATGGATCTTGTTTACAGGCAATCTCACAGACGGACAGATCGGATGCCAGACGGGAGGAATTGCAGAAACAGATGAAGAAGATGAACGAGGAACGAGCTGTTCGAGAAGCCGAGGAACGGTAAGTTGTTATCAATAAATACCAGGGGCCAATTTAATCCTGATTAGTTACCGAATGATGTACCATGATATTTATGTTCCTAACTGGTATTTGGCCGATATTGCTTCTGAATACCAATTTGAAACAACGCAAAAATTGTAAACTGTAGAAAACATACTTTAATTTCAGTCAGTTATTTGGTCCATTTTGCCATGTAGAAACATGCTTTTCACATACTTGATCTTTGAAAAACATTGTAAAAAGCCTTGGAAACAAATCGCTAAATATCGTCATGTCGAACAAACTAGACAGAATGAAGGTGATTACATAGGTTAATTGATAACCTGATTTTTTTGGCAATCAGTAACTGGATATGAAATTATTTTGCTCAGCACTAATTGACACCTTGATTAATCCTTGTCTAGAATTGTGACGTCGGAGCCGACCCACCCTCAACCGGCGACCCGCACCACCCGCATGCCTGACAAGTCGGTGGTACGAACCTCTGACGTCCGTGTGTCCGAGAGGGTCAGTCTGTCCTCTATCACGCTGAAACTCAACACCACCGTCTTCAACGAACTGAATGACGAGGTGAGTGTCTCATTGCCTCTCGGCTGCTGCTATTTAAAGTTTTACGGAGCTGCTTCCCTCAGCATCCCAACAACCTCCCTGGGTTTTTATAAATCCATTCTCCACTGGTCAGTCTCATTGCATAATGCTTGAGCGCACCTGGTCGGATACCGATCTACGACTTTATCTACACCTCACTGCATCCAGGAAATTTGCTTTGGAAAATTGCTTAGGAAAATTGCTTCAGAAAATTGCTATCAAGGAAAATTGCTTTGGAAAATTGCTTACGAAAATTACTTACAAAAATTGCTTAGGAAATATGCTTAGGAAAATTGCTTACACCTTGAGACTGGATGCTCCTGTACCTTTTATATCCACAGGTGACCGGACATACCATCAAGAAGCTGGACAGCAACCTCTTCCGTGGTCAGGAGATCAACGAGGTGTACCAGGAGATCATGAAAACTCTGCCCACTGACCACATGTCCTTTGATCGGGTATTTAAGCAGATTATCTCGCAGATTATATGGATTATCCAATAATTTGAAGGGGCTTTCCCGTCCTTTAGTGTTATCTTTTTCTTTGTTCACTTTTCAATGACTTTAAATTCAGTGTGATTTTCCCTTGTGGTTATTTGATGATTATATTAATTAAAAAGCCGTATCCTCTTTGAGTGATCCCCCATGTACCGTTCCCAGGTTGCAGCATTGCTTCGCATATTGATGAAATGATCCTTGGGATATAGCAGTATGTGCATGTTTTCATGGCTTCTGACTGCCAAACAAACAAAGATAATTGACTATTAGGGACACCACCAACATAGGGCTTGATAGCTCAGTTGGTAGAGCGACTGTATGGTTTTCAGGAGGTGACCGGTTCAAATCCCGCTCAAGTCAATTTTTCTTTGTTCACCTTTCAATGACTTTAAAATCCAGTCAGTACAGCATTCCGGAGATCGCTGGTTCGAACCCCGCTCCAGTCTATGTTTATTTACCGGTAGTCATTTTTTTGCTGTTTATTTCCCTCATTTAGGATACTTTCATGGAGCAGCCATCCAGCTACAACGCCCTGGCTGGTCACACCATTCTGGCCTCGTCCATCCTGCAGAAGCGCGGCCAGGATAGGATACTCAATCCGGACCTGATGACCAAGACGGAGAAACCGCCCTGGGGGGACGACAGGGAGGAGTGGTCAAAGAGGTACACCTTTGAACAAATTGTCTGAGTCAAAAACCAAAAACAAAATAGAAAAATCATGCCTGTATTTTTGATTGATTGTTTTACTAAGAAACTAATTGCCGTCTTGATTTTGACAGTCCCATCTTCAATGCCACCTTTGCCAAGAAGCCAACCCCTCAACAGGGCTTCTCCTTAGGCACCAGCAACCTCCTGGACACCCTGACGCCCAGCATCAACATAGGAGGCATCAGCCCAGGCCAGAACCACGGGGGAACCAGCGGTGGGCTTGGAGCCGGGGCTGGGGGTGGGCTGGAGATGGATGGTGCCG
Source organism: Astropecten irregularis (assembly GCA_963971285.1). Lineage (NCBI taxonomy): Eukaryota > Metazoa > Echinodermata > Asteroidea > Paxillosida > Astropectinidae > Astropecten > Astropecten irregularis. Next base: position 2,972,609 of record OZ020257.1, read on the forward strand.
GGGGTGGTGCTGGAGGCCAGCCGGTATCCCAGGGTCTGATGGACGATAGGAACGCTCGGTCCTACGCCTCCTGGTTAGCGTGGTGGAAGAACACCATTAGTACAGACGATTACATCAAGTACATATCCACACAGGTAACAACCACATAATGATATTTTACAGGTCCCAGAAAGTGCCTCCTTTGTTCAATTACAAAGGACTCTCTTGTTCAGCTGACTGTTTCAAATGTGGTTTTTGTCAAAGAAATGCATAGTCATTCTTGAAACAATCTTTCCCCGTTCATCTTGCAGGAGTCTGATTTCCTTGGAGCGGTTTTTCACATGTACGAGAATGACGAGGAAGACGCGGACGTCAAGAAATCTGAAAAGGACGTCCTCAGCTCTTCAAGGATGGCCAAGCAGAGGTGAGTTTGTTGTACATGGTGTCTCTGCAAACCTGACTTACGTTACTTCTAAGACACATTTCTTCCACCAAACAGAAGGCATCCTCTGCATGTATCCAGCTGACATCTTTAACAGGAAAAGCGCCAAAGTTAAAGTAGACCATTCTAACCCTTTTGTCTCATCTAACCTTTCTCTCTCTTTCTTTTATTCTTCAGAGAGCGAAACGACAGACTGCAAGAGCTGAAGGATCAGAAGACTGAGTTCCAGTCAGGGATGTGGAATGTCAACGCTGTCTTGATGGGTGGCCTTGGGAAGGATCCTGAACTGGAAGGTAACTAAAAGAAAACCTTGACAGAAATTGTTCTCCTGTTTTACTTGAATGACCACAAAAAATGTATTACTGAACCAAGACTTGGATCCTAGGGCCTGTTTGTTTAACGCACAAGATCACGGATTCTACTGATCCAGATCCCATTTTAGGGTACCCTGCATAGGACGTGGATCCCCAAATCTGGGATCCTGTGTATTAAATAAACAGGTCCCAAGATGTTCTGGGGTAGATTTTTGAGTTAAGAAGGATAATCCATCGTAGGAGTCTATACTGCGTACGGCTGTAATGCATCATAAATCCTACGATTGGTAATAAGTCATTATTTTGGCTGATGAGCAGTTTGCAGTCAGTTCATTACTTAAAAAACCAAACGTCTTTCCTGAAACAGAAGAGGAGGAGGAACCAGAGGAAGCGGACAGGACGGATTCCAGAGGGGCACGATCCCGCCACTCCCACTCCCGGCATCTACTGAGGGCTGGCTCAAGAGCCTCGGTCAGCTCCTCTGTGTCCAAAGGGGTCAGCCTAAGGGTGCCGGGTGCCCCTGGACATGCCGGGGCCAAAGGGTCATTCTCCAGATTGTCATCTCGGGCCACCATGCGAGATCTGACAAGCCGGTTATCCAGCACTGTAAGTATAAACGTCTTATTTCAATTCCACCATGGCCAAGCTAGAATAGCTGATTCTAAATTCTTTTTCAATAGTTTCAAGAATTTTAAAGTTGCTCTAAGTTAGGAGGGCCTGATGGTTTGATCTTAGAAGGATCTTTCTCCTGGAACTGACAGTTTGATCCTAGCAGGATCTTTAGCAAGGGTCAGGGACCAATTTCAGGAAACCTTAGGATTGATCCTAAGTGTGTATCTCTCTTAATTGCTACAAAAGTGTGATGGTAATACTGACAACTCAGTCTTGAGATAAGTCTTAGTGGTTTTGTGAAATCCAGCCCTGATGTTTCTGATTCACCTTAGATTTTAATTATTCTAAATGTTTTTCTAATGAGTGTTAGCTTAATGTGTAGTATTATTAATAATTGTTTTCTGAAATATTTTAAATGACCCTTAATGTACTATTATGTTTTATGATCATGTTATTAACTTACTTTGTACAGCGCATTGAGATTTTATCTTTAATGATGTAATGCGCTTTATAAAAATAAACTATTATTATTATTATGTTTCACTTCTAGTAGGATATTCCTTAAGGGCCTTATGTTTCAATCCTAGAAGGCTCTTTCTCATTTATTAAGAATTTTGCTCTCATAATAATAAAGTTTTGCTCGTCTTGTCTTGTGTTTCTAGATGACCGGTGCTCCCGAGCCGTTGAGTTCCCAGGACAGACTGGAAGCCATCTGGACGTCCTTACAAATGCCCGACAGTCTGAAGTTGGACATGGCCATCAAGTACAGCTCTGGTGAGCACAGAGACAAGCTGGAAAACGTAAGTCCCAATCCTGATTCCGAGAAAGCACTATTAACAGAGAACCCTGTGTTACATGTTGTGCTGCTTGGTGGCCTGCATTGTAGGTACCAGCCCAGGGGCCAATTTCATAGAGCTGCTTAGCACAAAAAATTGCTTAGCACAAAAATGGCTTGTCCAATAAAACAAACCACCACTGAAAATTCGTTTTGGTATTCGTGGTCAGCGAACAACAGCCAAAGACTGACAATTACAAGTTATACACAACACATGGACATTTGGTTGTTAGTCCTGTTTTTATTAAGACAGAAATGTCATGCTTAGCAAATTTTTGTGCTAAGCAGTTCTATGAAATTGGCCCCAGTTCTTCTTCTTGTCGTGTCCACACACATCAAGATGTTGTGTTTCTGCCAGAGCTGGACACAGCTCCTAGTAATATCATTGTACTCTACAAGGTCCTCAGCTTTGCATTTGTGCTCCAATAGAGGACACTTCAAGAGGTGCTCCATAGTTTGTGGCTCAGTGCCACATATTACAGATCACATTATCAGTGTGTTGGAAGCCCCATTTCTTGAAAGACACCCTGCATCGGCCAGTCCCATTTTTTTAGTCTGTTGAGGTATTTCCGCTCAGTCCAGGTTGAGTCAGCCCAGTTAATTATAACTATTGTAGCATTTGCATTCTTGAACAAGGCTCTTCATGCTCCCCCCCCCCCCCCCCATGACAACTTCATGCATCTCAAAACGTATAGGACTGGAAATTTCACAGATGACTGTTACTGTATCTTCCTCGATATTTTTGCCCATGAATCTGCATTTCTTTGTCAAAACCCAAAGTATGATATTACCTTTTAAGTTTAAGTACGGTAATTAATGAACGTATGGTCTAGTGCTTCTAAATGCATTTAGCACGTTGATAGTTTCATGTAACTACAAAGTCAATAATTGATGAGGATTCTAGTTAACTCAGACTCTCTCTCTCTTTCATTATTGACGCGATGTTACCTACTCAACCAATTCTCCATTTAACCATCGATAATTATCACATGAATATTTGAGTTTTATGCATTCAACCAACACAAATGTGAAAGAAGCGTAGACAATAAAACATTTAATGTGGCGCTGTGTAGTTCCGATTCAGGGGTCTGGCACTAACTAGCTCACACAATTTGGTAAGCGCAGAAAAAAGGATTAAAGGTACAGTACAGGATTGGTAGCATTTGGTAGCACACCCAAACAGAAATGTTCACAGATTTACATAGAACTTTCAGGGTATGAAGATGGTGCTGGTAGAAACATACCGTTAAATTATTTCTGCCTGAAATGCTGTATTTATCCAGAAATAAGTCAAATAAAGGCTGAAAACAGTTTTGATCTCGGGGTAAGATCAAAACCATTCTTCATGTTTTTTAAGAAATATTGAGTTGAGTTTTTGCTAATTTCTCCGGTGACTCCGATTTCCGATTGAGCTCAAATTTTTACAGGTTTATTATTCCATGTACATGCTGGATCAGACAAAGTGTGAGTGCTGTTCTGTGACCTTTACCAATCACAATACCTTACAGTACAGCTTAAAGAGGATGTTCAACACTCAACAAACCTCGCTTTATTTGTTAGAACTATTATCCTTAAATTACTTGAAATGAGAAAAATATTTATCTCACACTGAATACAGAAACAGAGTCTTTTTTTTTTAACAAAAGGCTCCCATATGTGACGTCACAAAATCACACAGATTTGTCTGTTGCCCCATTGATGAAATTCAAAGAATATGAATTTTGGAGAGCTTACAGGTTGAACATGTTGAGAGAGAAATCATCCAAAAAGACTCTATTCTGTGTTCAGTGTGAGATAAATATTTTTTTTCGCATGTTAAGTAATTTAAGGATTATAGTTCTAACAAATAAAGCGAGGTTTGTTGAGTGTTGAACATCCTCTTGAACTGTTCCACCAAGAGTTGTTTAATGGTTATAGCTCTTGGCACACAATTGATCAGCCATGCACATGTTGTCTTGTTCAGCCAATTTCCCATGATTTATGTTCCTGCTCGTATTCCGGTGTCCATTTCATACATAGATACCTTTTCCATCTCTTTTTGTTGTTAACAAGTAAGATATGCTGTAGATCCATGCCTAATATTACTGTGGAATTTTGTTCATTAAAGAATAATCAACTCCATGCGATCAATTTCTCTAATATTTGATCCTCTTGTACAAGTAGGCCTAAGCCGACCAATTCCAAGTAGTCAGAAATGTATTTACAGTATGTACGTCGTGCTGTAAAATGCAATGTAATTACATTTACAACCATTCATTGAGAGTACAGTACATGGATGAATTGCTGCAGATATAGCAGACGATTGCTCAGCCTGTATTGAATGGCATACAATTTGCAGGCCAATTACGGCCATTATCATGGTAGGGACTTGCACTGGAATTATGAAGATTTGGAAATCCAATTACATGTATGTGAACGTTTATTGTTTGTGATTCCCTCATCTGCTACATATTGCCTTTGATGAATGAGAGGCCCCCCCCCCCTCCCTTTTTCCCCCCGGGGGGGGGGGGGGGGGGGGGGGGGGGTAGAGCATAATTACTTACCTTGTGTCTAGCTCCTTTGGTTTCTTTAAGATTGAAGCCGTATCAATCTCTGTCTGCGCCACTATAATATGCATTAATTTCTTACTATCGTAAGGCCAAAATGAAGTTAAGTGGCATTTTACCCTGAAAGAGAGTCTTTTTCTCCATTGGTTTGAATGATGGAGGGTTTTTAATCTGAGTCTGCTATAGTGATTCCATTTTTCGATCTTTTATTCCAAACACTTATACTCGGTCTCGGCCTGTTCCTTTGCCTCTATTATAGAATGCTCTCTTGTAATTGAATCATGATTCATTTTGACTCTGGTTCAATTCCATTTATATTCATCAAACCACGAGTGATTCCCACCATCGGTTACGTTATCAGGCCGCGACGGTACTTGAGATCACTTTGAGCTGAGACACAGACTATTGGCCCTGTGCAATTGCATGAAATGTCCTTTTGAGAAGACTCCCATTGTGTTCCCAGCTAAATGATATTAATACTATCCAGTCGATTGCAAATGCTTTTCAATTAAAAAGCATAAAAAGTGCACTGGCACGGAACCCTTTGACGTATAATTATACACAGTTGGCTCTTTGTCAACGGTTTATACCGGAATGTCTAATACTGTATATAAATAAATGCCGTTGCTGTCTCCCGGTAAATCACACTCCGCAAAACCTCACGGAGAATCTCCTCATTCATACCCTTTCCCATCCCATTGTTGCGTTCTTTTCTTTTCATATCCTGAACTTCTTTTTTTTTCTTTTCATCCTCTGCCGACTGGCTTCCGCCGTTTCGCACTCTTAGTCTCAGATGTATTGTGCTTTCAACAATTGGCAAATAGGCTCATGCCCTATGAAAAGGGGGAGGACGACAGGGCGGCCGTTCCGATTGAGGACGGTCTCCTCGTCAATCAGACGGTGGACAACAGTCTCTCTCTTTTTTTATTTCGCCTCCCATTGATGGACGTCTTGGATTCCGTACTCTCTCTCTTTCTCTCTCTCCCCTTCTTGTCTTGACCTGAATTGCCCACTTTGTATCATGCCTGGGTCTTCTGACTTGTTTTGCAGGCCCTAGATGCGTGGGAGCTGGCCACGGAGGTCATCCTGTTGAGGGAAGAGATCTTGGTCAGACTGGAGAAGTTTGAGAGGCTGGCGTCCGATCCAGACAGGTTCTTCCAAAAAGGTCAGCCCCAAATGCAATTTGTTTGTAAGGGTCCCAGACTAATTATTCAATGAATACAGTACATGAGCTCTCAAAGCTCGGCTCCGACTCAGGCTCCGGCTTTGTCTCTGTAATTCGTATGCTGAAAATATAGGTTGTGGTTTTTCATTGAAGCTGATGCTCTGTTATCTTTTTCAAACCAGAGAATCTACTCCCGAACCGCAGCCAAAAGCCTCTTTTTCTGATACCCGTAGTTTTGAAATAGATTCACGAAATGGAGACGGAGCCAGAGCCGGAGCCGGAGCCGAGCTTTGAGGAAGGCCCCTGGGCATATTATTTATTCCTACTAACCTTTGTTGAGACAGAGTCTGAGAGAAAAAAAAAACCTGCTGAAGCCTGAAGCTGCTGAGCCTAAATTGAAGATCATCAGCCAAAATGCCAAGACGATCATTTTTAAAGGCCTGTGATGAAACATTCCTCCATATCATAAGTTTCTCAATTCTTGATAAAAGATTGACTTGCTGGTTGTTTCCAAATTCCTAAGTTTCTTAAATTTCCTTTTCCACATGATATTCAATTTTACAGAAAGGGAAACGGTGATTGAGAAATCACCAGCATTTTAGAGAATTTCTTATTCTTTTTTAAAATCAAGACTATGCTGTAATTATATTTTGGACATAATTTTGTTAAAATCATTTGGCCGATTTGCAATAGTGCGCCACCATGAGTTTCCAACACGTTGGCCAATCAGAGTGAGCGGAATTAAATTGGCAGTGTCCCTAATAGCCAATAATCTTTGCTCATTTGGGAAGTCAGAAGCCATAAAACCACACACATACCACTATATCCCAAGGATCATACGTGTAACATTAGCATTGCTGCAACCTGAGAAACAAAATAAAGATGTATGTATAATAGAATGTCCCAGTCCTGGCCCAGAACGAACTCTGCTTGAATTAAACTGCTTCATATTAAAAAATTCCTGACATCAGAGAATTTTTGGTAGTCGGAAGCCATGAAACCAATCACTCAAAATAATTGAGTACAAATTGTGGCAGTAAACTGCAGTCTTTAATAGTTTTCAACATCCACACGCTCTGTGGTCCTATCATCCCGAATTGCAATTTGGGGTGAGATTTTTGGGCCGCCTCGGTGGATCGGTGAATTGAATCCCACCTGTCTCTTTTGTCTTGGGAAGGTCACCGGGGGTCATCGGTGGCTCGTCTGGAGGAAGCCAGGGAGAGGAGTGACCTGTACAGCAGGTTGCACGACCTGGAAGTCCACGTCCGTGACAAGGTCCAACAGGTTCAGAAGAATTATAACGATATGCCAACTTACCAGGTGGGTGCTTGCAAGTTTGTTTGTTTGTTTGTTTGTCTGTTTGTTTATTGATCGGAAATGAACAATTCTGCACAATCAAGGTAAGCATGGTCCAAGTTCATAGAGTTGCTTAACACAATGAAAGAGGATGAGCGAAGAAAATTGACTTGAGCGAGATTCGAACTTGCTTCCCTCAAAATAATGCACTTGGGTTCTATCAAACAGGATATCTCAGTCTGTAGAGCACTGGTACAGGCAGCACTCTGGAGGTCGGATGTGCGAATCCCATCCACTTCAGTGTATTGTCTTAGTTCACTTTGGATTGGATAATTTAATCTACGAAGTTGCAATTTTGATTTTTTGTAACTTACAATCAATCGTAGGACTTATGATGCATTGCTGCCCTACATATGATATATGATGGGTTATCTTTCATAAAGAGAGTTACGATCAATCGTAGGGCTTCATGAAATCGACTTCTGCACTATTAAGCTGGAGCAGGATATCATGAGGCATTTTAACAAGAATCATCAATTTGCACCTCTGATGGTTTTTTTTATCAGAGAATTTAGAAATCTTTTTCAGTGTTTCATTTTTTTGTCCTTTTCTAAATTGGCATTTTATTGTGTTCGTACGGACGCTCCCCGATTGCTCGCTAATGGTGCACAGCCAGTGGCTATGTTGTGAAAGATAAGTGCCTCCTGTCTTGTGGTCAAGTCACTTGTTGCCAGGGGAAGTCGTCCTAGTCCTCCTCGATCCAGTGTACCATCCAGCGACTGATTGCTCCAGACACCCGGGGGCAAAGATGGCCATTTATCCGTATCACGGGAGGGGGGGACCTCCCCCACTTACCCACCCACCCACCAACCTCTCATCGGTCTGACCTTTGCTAAGCTGCACACCGTCGAGGCTTCTCAATAGGCAAGGGATCGATCGCTTTAATTCTCATCTCGAGAAATTTAACTTTAAGACTGAAGAGGGAGAACTAGACCACTTATCCGTTTTAAATGGCAATTTTCATCTTGGGGGAATGAAAATCTTCTGACGCGATAATTGCTGTTTAGAACAGTATCCTTTGCTTCGGCCACGCGAGAGTTTATGCACCAATGAAGAACGTTGAAAGGTCAAAGGTCATTTCATCAATATACTACAATAGCACCAACATTTTATCTTGTTTTTGTTATCCAGAAGAAAGAGCATTCTCGATGATGTTTTACAGGATCTACCATTTTTCTAAATCTCTTCTTTCTTTCTTTTTCTTTCTTTTTTTCCCTTTTTTTTTTGTCCCTCAGGGCCGACCTTACCTGGATAAGATGAAAGTGGACTGTACCGAGATGCTGTACTGGTTGCAGCAGGAGAGGCGGCAGTATGCCCTGGGTCATACCACTCTGGCTCAGGGGGTTAAGCTTCCTGTTGCTGATATTTCGTCTGTATCGTCCGTCACAGCATCTTCCACAGCATGAGTTGTGGATCTTCTTTTACTTTCAGAAATCGGAATTTTTTTTTAGATTTTCTTTGCCCCAATTTTTCCTGATTTTTGAGGAAGTTATCACTATGTTTAACGCCCATACATCCATTGATGTCAAGTCTTCAATAATAGGTTTTTGGAGAAGTTTCACTACTGGCTTTGCCTGAGAAATGCTCATTTTCCAATGGTCTCCAAAGACAAGATGTATCATCAGTTTTTGTGCCTTAAATTTGACCATGTGCCTTGATTTTTTGGCATTTATGTTTGCACCAGATAAGCCTCAACACCGAGGAAAATCTTCCAGACTATTTTGACCAAAGGCTTGCCATCATTTAATTGTCACATGCAAAGATCAGTCAAAATATCTCTTATCCTGTCTGTTAAAAAAGGGTTCTTTCCTTTTTGGTATATTTCATTGTATTTATTAATCTTATACAGTAGAGGATTGGTAACAAACCAAAACAGAAATGTTCACAGATTTACCTATAACTTAAAGGGTATAAAGATGGACAATGATAGAAACCCCCTGGTAAAACATTTCTGCCTGAAATGCTATATTTGTTTAGAAAAGTCTAAAATAAATAATTTACGTCTCAGCGAGATCAAAAACATTCTTTATGTTTTAAAAGAAAAAAGATGTTGTTTTTTCGCTATCATTTCTCTGGACTCAGATGTCCGATTGAGTTCAAATTTTCACAGGCTAATTATATTATGTACATGTTTGATCAGACAAAGTGTGGGTGCTGTCCTGTGACCATTACAAATCATGTATTATACCTTTAAAAATGTTGTTTTGTTATTACTTTGTTTATTTTATTTTGTTGTTCCAGTTTTCGGGGTGGGATGGGGGGTAGGGGTGGTGTTTGATGTTTCAGTTATTAAGGTTTAGTTTTAGACTTGGGGACATGCGTCTGAAAGATAATAGAGATAATACCACCTGTTCTTCTCAGAACCACACACTCGAGTCACAGAAGAGATTACATGGTGTCACCACAAACCTACCTTCTTTTAGTACTTCCACCATGCATAGCTTCAAGTCTTATGTATGTGTCTGAAATAATGCAGATTTTCTCCTTCTGAGATAAAAAAAAAAACACCACTGAATACCAAACAGTGTTTTTGTAGGCAAAGGAGAAATAATAATGATAACGAAAAATATGATACATGTTCACCTTAACAAGTTGTCATGTTCACAGCTCAGGACGGATCAGAACTGCCTTCATTGTGTATCAAGACAGCAGTATACGGGTTGAGTGGATGAGTGTTGTTTTAGCTGGAGTCTACGGGGGAGTCTTGTCCCGTCTCTAGTCAAATCAAGTTTATACAGATTCACCCTTGTCATGTACATACTCTATGCATTGCTGTATTCATCTACCTTTGCTGCGTCGTCACGACTAATGATGTAAAAGGTAATGTCATACTTTGGTTGTTGTCAAAGAAATTGCAGATTCATGGGCAAAAATATCAAGGAAGATACAGTAACAGTCATCTGTGGAATTCCAAGTCCCATACGGTGCCCACTTTTTGAGAAAACAGTGAAAAACGGCCACTGTATTTTTAAAAATCTTTTCACCGTTATTTTTCATCTTTAAAAGATCGAAATTGTTTTGGTCATTGGTTTTACTCTTTTGTAGATAAATACAGCATTTCAGGCAGAAAATTTGAAACGGTATGTTTCTACCATCACCATCTTTATACCCTGTAAGTTAAAGGTAAATCTGTGAAGAATTCTGTTTCGGTATGCTACCAAAGTATGATACTACCTTTAAAACTGCTGGAATGAACACTGCGGATTTGTATTAATAATTGATTCCAAAATGTAGGTGCTCCACTTATTGTCGCTCTATTTATTTTGAAGAATTTATTTTTGATCATCTGTTCAGTACAGTTTACAACCCTTGTCGTTTAATTAGCCAATTGGTATCTTAAAAAAAATTCAGTAACATTTTCTGAGCGGGAAAGATTTATTACTTAACTTGCTTTAGTTTTTTCCTCCGACAAAACAGGACCAAAAATATTCTGTGTACATAATTGTTTTTTAAATAATTATTTTGTGTACATTTTGTAAATAATAATCCAGAATTTGATATTTTCTAAAAGATTTGCCATACATAAAATTGTATTAAATCATAAAATATGGACAAAAATACTCTCTTCGTTTTAAATCAAATTATTGTTCATCGCATGGAAAATATTTTCTCATTTTGTTCAAAACAAACACAAAACTAAGTTAGTGTGGCGAGCTTAATGTAACAGTGTTGTCGGTTTAAGGTTTCAAAATGAAACATTGGACAAAAACCTTTTACATGAAAAGCTTGACAAATTGAACACAATGAAGATAAGTGCAAACATTTACCTAACGATGTTTGCACGTAGTTATTGCAGACGATATAGGAGCCCAGAATGAGTGTCCATCTACATTATTGCATTGACAACGTCATTCAATTTGTGTGCTATGCCTACATCAAATTTCCTGACGAAAATTTCTTTTCCTTCCGTGGTTAATTTCCTTCAGCATTTATTACCGGACCCATCCCCATGAATGTGTCAGGGTAAATTATATTTACTCTATGTGCTTTCATTGTAGGATTGTATCCAAGTGAATTGACTGGGATTTTGTTTGTGTAATTGGTTTCATTTGAAAGAAGGCGGTATAATATAGGAAGAACCTATTTCTATAAATCCATTATAGAAATTAAAACAAAATTGGTCTTGGTAAACTCCTTTTGAAAATCGAAAAAAAAAAACTGACAAACATTTACATTTTCAAGAGTTGAGCCTGATGTAATTCAAAGCCAAGCCTGAAGGACCGGGCTAATGATGGGTAGACTCTAATTTAAGGGGAAATGGGACTACATCCAGGGGCCAATTTCATAGAGCTTCTTAGCACAAAAATAGCTTGCCCAATAAAACAAATCATTGGAAAATCCATTTGATATTCATGGTCATCGGACAACAGCCAAAGAACAATTGCAAGTGATACACAACACACGGAAATTTGGTTGTTCATCCTGTTTTATTATAAGACAGAAATGTCATGCTTAGCAAATTTTTGTGCTTAGCAACTCTATGAAATTGTCCCCTGAGGGTAATAGGAGGTGCAGGGTGTGCATTAAATCTCTCCCCGTAATTTGAAAGGGACATCGACCAATAGTGATATCGTCCCAGGCGTCGATTTCACGAATCCCTACGATCGTAACTCGAGTTACGAAGGATAACCCTTCGTATCCTACGTAGGGCTGCCGATGCGTCATGAGTCGTACGATTGATAGTAAGTTACGATGAGTTTTGTGAAATCGCCCGGTCATCTATCACCAGCTGCCTTAACACTGTGCCGTTACATTTTATTCGTTTCACAAAAGGCTGCTAATGCTATACACGCAGTCAAGTATAAAAAGAATGACAGAGTATGTATCATGAGCGGTCTGGGCCGTGTTCCAATTCTCTGGCTGCGACTGCAAATTACGCATGTACCTATGACAGCCACTAGCCAGTGACTGCAGCCATTTCCATAGACTTGTGTGTTATTTGCGGCCACAGCCAGAGAATTGGGACACGTCCTATCTTCTAGGTGGTTAGTAAAGCCTATAGTAAGCCTTGAGAGGAAAGGGCCTCTTAGCACCACGCTTCACACAGCCGCAGCGACGCAATAATCCATAGTGCGATACATCAAACAATAATTATACCCATCATAATTTACAAAGCTACTGTGGAAACGGCCCTCCGTATAATAGGCGCCAACCAGAGAAAAATGGTACATTTCCTCCACTGGGCGGTGGTATTTGGCGCCAAGACAGTCGCCCAATCATTTGCTGCACAAGGAGTTATGTGGTTCATTTGCGTTTGTTTCCCCCTGCACTATAGTAGGAGGTATTAGGCTTAATATAAATTTTTCTTAGAGTATTAGTATTTGTTTTCCTCGAAAGACAAGAAGGCCTAATCGTGGCAATTCAAAAATGCCCCGGACCAAAGTTGATGAGACTATGCCCAACTGATGAGAGACAATACCGATAGGACAATCCTGAAATCGTCTTCTAGGGGCGCCAGCCTCGACAGCATGACCTTTATTATAAGGGCCGTGTGATTACTTCTATCATAAAAAATAACTATGAATTATTTGGATCCGATAAATATAAATCATTCACTAGGTTTCACAACCCTATACCGTGAAAAGAACCTCGCTATCTAAGAAAATATGATGTTTGTTCAAGTTTAAAGACAGACATTTGTGGTTTTTTTTTAAATTAATCATCAAATAACCACAAGGGAAACTGACTGAATTTAAAGTCATTGAAAAGTGAACAAAGAAAAGTTTCTGGAGCGGGATTCGAACCAGTGTTTGTTTTAACGTGTCTTTCGTTGTATTTTACATGTCTGCATCAATGAACCCCTTGTCATGTTATAATCTCGTACTTGGACGTAATGGAACGCCTTGCATTTCTTCCTTGCGACCCCGTTGAGGTCAGGATGGAATCACGGCAAATTCACTGAGTTCCATGGAATACATTTCCGAAATACTTCTTCTTGTTCTGCCTGCTTCTCTTTTTCCCTCTTCTTGTTCTTGTTTTTCTTTGGCAAAGTGTCCAAGAGTTTAATGACATGGCCTATGCCCGTGACATTCAGAACACGGTTACGCGCACAGGACGAATTGCAACTTGGAACAGGATGCCCTCTAAGACCTTCAATCCAACATACTTTGTCTTCATGCTGATTGGTCCAGCAGATCTGCCCACTTCCCTCCTCGGATCCTTCCAATGCCCTATACCTCCTCCCGGTCCCCCTAGAATTCTGAAACATCTAACCGGGCGAGTCGAAGGATGTGCTGTATACTCACAACAAACATCAGCTCCCAAACTTCATTAGATGGAGAAAGATCTTTTCAATTTTGTCTCTCAGTCCCTCATCCGTCACAGACTCCACGCTGCCCAGTGTCTTTGCTCAACTAGTTTTTTCTCTCTGCCCTCTGTCGTCTTCTTCTTATTCTTCTTCTTCTTCTTCTTCTTCTCCTTCTTCTTCTTCTTCCCCTAATGGAAATTGTTCAACACAAGGCCATGCAAATGACCACTTGAAGGTGAGAGTGCCTAACGTCTGTAAGAGTGAGCACGGAGAAGCCAGTCACACGCGTCGTCAGACTGGAAGCAAGACAAACAGTCTCTTCACGGTATATCAACTTGGCTGGCTGGCTGGCTGGACAAGGCGAGGGTATCTAGACAAGACGGACAATTAATCCCTGCATCCCAGCTGATGGATGTCTCAGGATGTGGAGTTACACTAATGTCAGTCATCAGCCCTACAACTCCACGGTCATGCATCCTTGCTAAAGAGGACACGGCCAACGAAGCTTAAAGGGCTCATGCAATGCATTTTCCCCAGCCAAGTTTTTGTTTAGTTCTGTACATTCATCACGAATATCTCAATAGCACAAACAAAACACCAAGCCTTATTTTGGTTTTATTGCTTGTGTAAGGCCGTGTACCAATTCTCTGGCTACGGCTGCAAATTACGCATGCACCCATGGCAGCCACTAGCCAGTGACTGAAGCCGTTTCCATAGACTTGTGTGTTATTTGCGGTCGCATCCAGATAATTGGGACACGGTCTAAGTTGGCCCGTGCATGTCTGGGCGACGAAAGAACGTTTTTCATACATCTTATTCTATTGAAGAAAAAATTGGAAATCAAAATTGAAGGATCCAACATTACCCGAAAAGACAGTCAAGCAAATACATGTACCGTCTGACTGAAAAGAACATAAAATACAGGATTCACATGAAAATTGTTTCGGGAAAACCATAAAAAATTACTTCAACTGTTATAGTGATCAGTTATGGGTTACTGCCGATTGTTACCTCGATGACGTCACAGGTCTGCTCGTGAGTAAATTGTGTCAATCTTATTTACATAGAAAAGCTGTGTATCGGTTTGCGGAAACACTATATATTCGTAGGTACTTTCGCACTTCTTATTTCGTCAAGCTTCAAGTTAATGTAGGTTTCAACGTTTCGACAAGCCTGCTCTAGTCATCATCAAGAAACTACGTTCGAAAACTGAGCCGCGAATGTGGATACTGAAAAGCGATGACTGACAGTGTTTTGCAAACATCTTTTAAGTAAAACATTTCCTATCGCACATAGCCCTTTAACAGCAATTTACTGCTATCAGGGCGATCTGTCATCTAGATTGCTCATTATATTCCGCTCGCTCTGATTTGCACGAGAATCGCTATCAATCAATGGGTAGAGGTCGACCATACATTGCCAGGGTTCTTCACCGGGTGGCGTCGGCTCTAATTTTCACTTTCCAGTCTGCATTTTTAGAGTTATGATTTTATTATCTGACCGATGTTTATTCATAATTTGTTTACAATAAGACTTAGTTTGCTTATAGAAGGGATATTAATGATACAGGAACTTATTATAACCGAGGATGGGACCTTTGGGAGACTTTCCCATAGGGTCGTACACAAGCTTTACTTACCTATTTCTAAACATCCTCTAAACCAATGAACTTGAAATTGACATGTATTCATATTGAGAGCATTCTCTGTCTTCTATTCAAATATGGGCGATACAAATATGTCTTTAAAAGGTATAGCTGGTACCTTAGGGAGACATCGAAAAGTCTCCCTAAGTCCCGATGTAAAGAATGGTTTTGATCTTACCCCGATATCAAAACTGTTTTCGGTCTTTGTTTTACTAATTTCTGGGTGAATACACCATTTCAGGCGGAAATATTTTAACAGGTAGTTTTTACCATCACCATCTTCATATCCTGAAAGTTATACGTAAATCTGTGAACATTTCTGTTTGGATATGTTACCAATCCTGTACTCTACCTTTAAATAGTTATGACACAGACACTACTTGAGGCTGAAGGACACCGAGGTCGAGTCTTGTGCAGGCCGATGTCAACAGGTAAACATTTCCTCTAGGGATATGGGTTGTCAATCCCTACTAAGGCCGTGTCCCAATTCTCTGGCTGCGACCGCAAATAGCACACAAGTCTACGGAAATGGCTGCAGTCACTGGCTACTGGCTGTCATAGGTACATGCGTAATTTGCAGCCGCAGCCAGAGAATTTGGACACGGCCTTATAATTGAAGCCGTTGTTTTTCTGGTGGGTTCTTGAAGGTTCTCATCCCTTCTTGTGATGGGGCTCTGAGAGGTCGCTTCATTTCCATCTCTCGACAGGATATTGGCAAAACCTCGCCAAAAAACACTGTGACCTTCCATCAGAAATAAAAGACAATATCTTCCTAGTTCTATGCTTAAAGAAGCAATGCCTGTGGCCTTCACACCTCTCATCAGAAACGATTTCGGGTTAGTACTTTTTCAGTCCCATATTCGGTGCCCACTTTTGAGAAAATAGTGAAAACGGCCGCAGTAATTCTTAAGTCTTTTATTTTTGATCTGTAAAAGATCAAACAAATTTTTGGTCATTTGTTTAACTCTTTTCTTGATAAATACAGCATTTCAGGCAGGACAACTTGAACGACATTATGTTTCTACCATCACCATCTTTATACCCTGTAAGTTATAGGTGAATCTCTGAATATTTCTGTTTCGGTATGCTACCAAAGTATGATACTACCTTTATTGTTATTTTTTAGATATAGGTGGGTGGTCTAGCACGTAATCATCACTTCTTTGTATAAAGTCCAAAACTTGATTGGTATACAATGAAATTAATGAATTAAAGTATCCTGGAGGATGGTTATTCATGTGACCCTTGACCTCATATGACCCCACGTGACCCTTGACTGTGTTCAGCAATACAGAAAGCTCATTCCAGCGTGTCCCCCCAAAAAACGAAACACTTTTTCTGAAATCATTATATTAAAATTAAACTGTTTATCACTTCGAGATTCAGTTATATGATACATTACAACCATGTCTTGGCTATCACCATGTAGAATATAAGCCCAATCAGGCTGAAATTGGCAAAAAATATGACCAATTGAGTGAGTAGGCCTACTCTTTAAAAACAAAATAATGTGCTGTATTCCATAATTAGTAGTCAATGCACACATAATGAGTATTGAAAGAATAATGAAAATCGAGTTTTGAGGTTGGGTAATCAGTCAGTCTTAGTTTTTTCTCTCAATTTCAGTCCAATTTTGCTCAAATTGTACATGGTGATAGCCAAGACATAGCTGTATCACATATCTGAATCTTGAAGTGGTAAACAGTTTGATTTTCATATAATACATACATAGTTCCCAACACAAAGTATTGCGGTTTGGGGACACCATGTATAATTATGGACGGAAAATCATGGTCCATGCATGTGATCATTTGATCCAGTTTAATTATCACAATGTAACGCTGCAATTCGCGAAGAATGATGGATAGCAATGTCTGAGCTCAATCAGACCTATAACATAAAATTAACATGTGTATTTCTCGTTCTCTCAGTATAGATCGTCTTGTAATTTCAAACTGCCCCTCATCCCTTGGGTACTGTTTGAGAAATGTTCTTCATTTCATGTTGTTGTCAGTTCTGGACCAACTCCATCCAATACTCGACCCGTGTAATATATTTAGCAGACTGATGATGAGTCCGGTAACCGTGTCTATCCTATTGCTTCGGGGCTGGATCGTTCCGGCCGGGCCCACGACGGTTTACAAAAACAAACTAGGCATATACATGTAGCAGGATTTTGGACAAACAAGTTCGAAGAAGCAATGATACCGGAAGATTGAGGTGATTTCCGATGTGCCTTTTTTCCGTTTCCGTTTTTTTTTTTTTAAACGGGTGATATCTTTGGCTTTTAACTGCAAAACGTTGCTTGGATTAGGGACTTATTTTTAAAGAGGTGATGGTGTTCCTCACATCATGGAGGAAGGAAACGACTTTTCCTTCCGCCGTGCATACATACTAGCGATAAGGACACGATGGAGAAAGGTTTTATATCCTTGAGTTGAAAACACAATTTTGAAACTAAAATCTGAGTTACTTGGAGTTTCCGAACACAATTATGCATAAAGTAACTTGCGGTAACACCATGTTACATGTATTTAACTCTGCGAGAATGGAGATTCTCCTGAAGATTACCGGAGCATATACTGGCCGGAACGTCGAGTTAGGCCTATAGGCTATACGCCGTGCTACCGTCGTGCCGAAGTTTAGCATGGCGTTTAGCGTGAATTTGGCTCTTGCACATCGAGTTCGGCACGGCAAGCTCTTTTGCTCGGCAGGGTCTGCCGCGCTATCGGTATATAAACGGAACGGCAAGTGGCACGACACTTTCAATTAAGCTAGGTGTTTAGCGTAACTGCCGCGCTACTGCCGTGCTATTGCTGCACTCATTTGATTTAAGTTCGGCACGGCAGTAACACGGCGTATAGTCTTGGTCTTAAGTTCTTAACCGGCTCTTTTCAGAGCCATCCCATACTCAAAAACTATTACTTTACGTATTGAGGCATCTTGTTATGAATTAAAAATTGTCTTTAGATTGTGACATCACACGCCTACACGAGGTCCGTTACTTTTCGTCTCTTTTTCGCCATGGTTAAATCGGATTAATACACACAAATATAACCACCGTTATCTTTCCAAAAAGTACATTTCCATTCAGAGCCATATCTGTAACGATACATCTCACTGTTTGAAGGTCAATATAATATGAATGTTACTATACTTAAATTCATTTGAAATACAATAACAGACGTGTTTTCGGCGGTTTTCCAATCACTTTCAATAGCTTGAGCGTGTTATTTGATTTTATATTAGTTCTACCCCACGAATAACATATTGCACCGTCATTCAAGCCGCAAGCAGCTGCATAGTAAAAATGATTTATATTATTCACAAATAAGTTGCTAGATTTATTTTCTGGTTTTTCAAATGACCTTTTCACTGTTTTCACCATAGCACTATTGCTTGTTTTTAATGCTATTAATGTAACTTATTTATAGCAAAGTAATTATTTCTGCCTGCCAAACCGAATAAGTAAGAGTGGAGTTTGTAGTTGAATTTTATACGATTTTTGTATCAATAAGCTAACTTCATAATTATAATGAGTTTGAAAAACTAACGTCGTTCGTTGCGCAATGTTTCAATGATAGTTTCTATGCTAGCTCGGAGTGCGCCTTGATATTGTGGTAATATTTAGCCGTCAAAATCGCTGACATTTCTCACTTTTATCTGTCTTTCATTTGTTTGTGTCTTAACCAGAGTATCTTAATTACAACTCTACTGCATGTGCAGAAATGATTGATATTCCTGGCTCGTCACAAACAAACAGGGCCAATGCGACTTTGCTTTTACTGAAATTCGCCGAGGGTATCCTTAGCCACGAGCAGGATATTTAAAAAAAAAAGTTGTCTCAGACTAAGGTTCATGGGGAATATTGACTTCGATACGAGGAATGATCGCTAGACTTCCTTCGCTTTATCTCTGTCTTTCTGTGTGTGAAGCCTGAGTTTGGTAATTCTCGTATAGGCATACATACGTTTTCTCATCAAATTCTCCGGGCTGTCGAATCTGTGTCTGCGCTGTGTGTATAATGTCCCCTTCCTGGAAATCAAAATTTTGTAAGCAGGCACCACCTCACTGTGTGGGTTGGTCTGATATAACTACAACCTTGAGTTCATGTTATCTAAACTTCAAGAAGCTTTCTTGATATGATCGCATATTGTCTGTTAAAGGTAGTATCATACTTTGGTAGAATATTCTCAGATTTTCCTATATATCTTACAGGGTATAAAGATGGTGCTGGTAAAAACATGCCGTTAACGTTTTTCTGCATGAAATACTGCATTTGTCCATAATAGTCAAATCAATGACCAAAACAATTTGGATCTTCGGAAGATCAAATACAAAGTGACAAGATTTTTAAAGTACCGTGGGCGTTTTTCGCTGTTGTCTCAACAAGTGTATGGGACTGTATCTGTCCGATATTTGGCCCATGAATATGCATTTCTTTGACAAAAAAAAAAGTATTATATTAGCTTTAAGTCTAAGTGAAGTGTATACCTGATTGACAGCCTTTCATGAGTCGTCAAGCTGCTGTTGGGAAGAATATCAGCTGTCTAGGAAACTAATGTCATGTCTGGTCATCCCTGAAAACAGGACGATATGAAACTGAACAAGATCTTACTTTCACTTCAGTTGAGCTGTAACTTGAGCATGTTTTCATCATCTTCTATTTTTTCAATCATCAGATATTCGCCAGAAGAGCTGAGGTTCTTAGTGTTACGACACTTAAAACACGAAAACTGTCATCAAAACATAGGCTCTTCAACCACTCACCCAGCATTATAAGTAGACATTTCTGTAAAAATGGCATGTAAATTTCATCATGAGATCAAGTAAGAAACCTGCCATAAAAGCCCTGAACAGAATTCTTGAACTTCACTTGAAGGAAGCGATATGTTATTATGCAGCAAATGGACAGGTAAATTACATTTGAGAACCACTGCAGT
This sequence comes from Astropecten irregularis, assembly GCA_963971285.1. Taxonomy (NCBI): domain Eukaryota; kingdom Metazoa; phylum Echinodermata; class Asteroidea; order Paxillosida; family Astropectinidae; genus Astropecten; species Astropecten irregularis. The sequence continues at coordinate 2,992,693 of OZ020257.1, forward strand.
TATGTATCGTGGCTAGATAGGAATTCAACTCATGTTTTCATGTTAGTATATGACAGTCCTTAAAGGAAATAATTAAATGACTGGTAAAGGTTACAGAACAGCGTTCACACTTCGTCAAATCCAGCATGAACATAAAATTAGACACCTGTGAAAAATTGAGCTCAATCGGACATCCGAGTCACGAGAAAATAGCGAAAACCCGACTCAATTTTTCTTATAAAACATAAAGAATGGTTTTGATCAATACCCCGAGATCAAAACTGTTTTCGGTCTTTGTTTGACTAATTTCTGGATAAATACACCATTTCAGGCGGAAATAATTATTTTAACTGTATGTTTCTACCAGCACCATCTTCATACCATGAAAGTTTTCCCGCAAATCTGTGAACATTTCTGTTTGGGTATGTACGTTACCAATTCTGTACGTGTACATACCTTTAACATTGAGTTCTATAGACTTCAATTCTATTCTGCATGGTTTTACATACCAATGATAAGCCGTACTAAATTTTTCATCATTCTCAACGTAAAATACGGATGGATATCATCCCAAATCCGCAATTTCCTCCAAGGATATTCTTCAACACAATCCGACCTTTAATTTAAAAGATCAATTTATATCGGTCTTGAGACGAGTGTTCATGTAACAGGAGTGACATGTCATCATAAGTCAATCCGAACATCGCAGCTTAATGTCTTTATACAGTTTTGAGTTTCCATGGCCATGTGGAGTTATTAAATACTGCAAGCTAATCTATTCGAGTGTGTAAACGCTGATCAATTTCAAGATATGTTTTTCTAGAAGATTTGCTCTTTTTCCCTTTTCCCGTGCCTTGTTATAAACCCGTGCACTTATTTTCCAAGGTGAACCTTTTTTTTTGTGGGAGACGATCACAACATTTTCTATTATAATTTCTTCATTTTAACATCAATGTCACGAGCCGAAAAAAGGTCGTTAGACCCATGTTATAGAACCACGCGATCCCGTTAAAATACAGATTTACACAACAAAACAAATTAACAGATTTACACGACAGGATAAATTTACATGTAGTTGGTAAGACGCAAAAGTTAATTCAGAATAAATGAGTCAGAAGTGCAGCGATGTTTGTACAGAAACAGATACAAGTAACAACATGAATTAAATGAGCATTAAGAAAAATGGTGGAAATGGAATAAAATGTTTAATGTATATATAGCGAAAACCCGACTCAATTTTTTTTATATAAAACATAAAGAATGGTTTCGATCTTACCCTGAGATCAAAACTGCATTCGGTCTTTGTTTTTACTATTTTTTTGATAAATACACCATTTCAGGCGGAAATATTTTAACGGTATGTTTCTACCAGCACCATCTTCATACCATGAAAGTTATACGTAAATCTGTGAACATTTCTCTTTGAGTAATCGTCAGTGCATTGTATACCTTTTAAAGTAGGAAATAACAAGCCTATCTTACAAATGATTAAAACCAGTAAGCTAACATGAATTAATATAACTTATAAATTGAGTCGATATATTCAAAAAAAAAAAAATATAAATATTATATCATTTTAATATATTCTTTTCTTTTCCTGTACTTTTTTGATAGATCATCAAATACGTCATGCGCGAATATGAAAATGGCCATCGTATTTTTGATTGGCATTTTTGCTTAAAGGTTGTATCATACTTTGGTAAGAGACCAAAACAGAAATGTTCATAGATTTACGGGGAGCTATAACTTACAGGGTATGAAGATGGTGCTGGTAGAAACATGCTGTTAAATTTTTTCCGCCTGAAATGGTGTATTTATCCAGAAATTAAAACAACGACCGAAAATCTTTTTGATCTTTTAAAAGATCAATAATAAAAGAGAAAAGACTTAAGAAATACTGTGGCCGTTTTCGCTGTTTTCTCAAAACGTGGGCACCGTATGGGACTGACATTTTCACAGATTACTTTTTCTGTATCTTCCTTGATATTTTTGCCCACGAATCTGTATTTCTTTGTCTTTGACAAAAACCAAAGTATGATACTACCTTTAAACTGACGTTTATAGGCCTATAGGGTTTGTGTTCATTATTATCATCATGATCTCGATAATGATCTCGACAGCGTGTTCCCTGTGAAACAGACAGCAAACCGAATCAACCGAAGTTGTACAACACTGCAGATATCCAACCCTGAAAGAATAGAAATTAATTACATGTCATGGAAACACGATCCTGCCGTATCACATTTTGCGTTCGATTTTTTTCGTTCGAGGAATCCCTCGGCCCGAGCCACCGTTTCTTACGAGCAACAAGCTGTTGGCGGTATGTAGGCTTCCGTTCCTTTGCAAATGTAATTTCAAGATTTTATGAGAGTATTTTGAGATGCGTTGTTTTTCTTGCTTGCTTGCTTTCTTTCTCGTGATGTGCAGCAAGCAGACATTCTGGCATCTTATGAAAGATGTCAATATTCATGAAATTTGGCAGAGATCGGCCTTGTCTGCTTGTCTGTTAGTGGGACATCGTTTCATCCCTATCGTCTATACGTATTGTGCTTAAAGGTAGTATCATACTTTGTTTTTTGTCAAAGAAGTACAGATTCATGGGCAAAAATATCAAGGAAGATACAGTCACAGTCATCTGTGAAAATTTCAATTCCAGACAGTGCCCACTTTTTTAGAAAATCGTGAAAAACGGCCACAGTATTTCTTAAGTCTTTTCTCTTTTATTTTTGATCTTTTAAAAGATCAAAAAGATTTTCGGTCGTTTTTTTACTCATTTCTGGATAAATACACCATTTCTGGCGGAAAAATTTTAACGGTAGGTTTCTACTAACATCATTTTCATAACCTGAAAGTTATACGCAAATCTGTGAACATTTCTGTTTTGGTCTTTTACCAAACTGCACTCTATACTACACAGCTCAGAAAAACGTCTTTATCAAAATTTCTATATCTCAGTTGTAAAACCCATTGCCGGTTTGGCAAGAATATTTTGCTGAATAGTTCTCATAATGATGACTGCAACTTTCTGAGAATCATTCAGGTAACTTCATTTCTACGTCTCGGGGTTAAGTTCAATCATGAGTATAGTGCCGAACGTTTTAAAGTCCGAATCACTAAAGAGAAGAGAAAAATAAAAGAGAAGAAGACAGCGAAAAATTTGAGACAAATTGAAACTATATTCTTCCCGAAGGCTCCGGAAAATGCAGAGTTTCTCGAGTCACGGGAGCCATTTGCAAAAAAAGCCTCGAGGATTGTGTTCATCAAATCGTTCCTTGCTTCGGTATAGAGAGAGATACCATTGGCGTCGACCCCCGCGCCTAATGGTTCGATTGTAACTGCATCTTGAATAACATCACGTAAAAAGCGGCATCATTCTGTAGCCCTATTTTTAAGTGCAAGATAAAACCATAATTTGAGATCCTTTGAGGCAAGGCAGGGTGTATGGTAAAGTTAAAGAGTAATGCGTTGAACTTTTCACCGCGGTGAGCTCGCGCGGGAAGGCAGAAGCCAAACACTATAAGAGCCTTCCTACGCTTTGAAACTTAAAACGCTATTTATCACAAGTTCCAGTCAGTCAGGTCCACTTTAACAGATCTATACATACACGAATCTCAAAATAGCTTGAGGGATTTTATTTTTTGTTTTATAGTAATCCTGCTTTTACCCAATTTTTGGGGTTTTTTTGCGTTTGAAAGTTTTTAAGAGCGAAATAAATTGACATAAATGCCATTCAAAAGAATATGCCATTTAAGCGAAGAAAAAAAAACAGCCTGGCAAAATATCCTCCATGATTTTTTCCAAGCGTTTCATCAAATGATGTCACGAATATATCGAGGCAGTTATATCCTCTAGATAGATTTTATGATCACTAAAATAGGCCAAAGATAACCCTTAGCGTTTCAGACGATTTCTTTTTCTTATTTTTTTCAATTTCACTTGCTTTGCAGCCGTTCCGAGAAAAAAATAGAAGAAATGGAGCAAGAATGCCAATGGGAATCAGTATCAAACTAGTTCTTTAGATCAAAATATGCAATTGATACTTTATATGGAAATGAAAACCACGAGCTGAGTAGAAAAACATAACGGGAATGTATTCTGCATTTATGCGCCACGGCAAATGTAGAAACAGTATATACACCTTATTAACTAGGCCAGGGGTTTCTAACCGGAACAGGTTTTCTCCTTGCGTGCTGGGAAGGAAGGTATTGAAATGTTGGCGGATTTTATAGTAAAAGCTGAGATTTTTGGGCGACATTTGCCCAGAATATCACCGACGACTTGCCTTCTTGGATCGTTCAGGGGTCGTTGGTTTTAGTGGAAAACAAAAAATATGACAACCCTTAATCAACCAAGTTAATAATACGAGCAGCGTCCAGGCGAGAAAGGGATTTTAATATGAAGTTTAGTAGAATGATACGAGATTCGAGCCAGTGATCACCGGAATACCGTACGGGCGCTTTTACCAACTGAGCTACCCAACCCGATGTTGGTGATTTTTCTGTTCTTTGTAGAAGTATTTATGTGCAGTTTCGTCGATGATGATAGCGTTTCAAAGAGAAATATTTGCATAGGAAGGTTGACGTTAATAAACTTTATCAACTTTCCCAAGAAATTGATACGTCTTCTTTTTTATGACTGCCGAATCAGTCCAAATTCATAACCAAATGCCCACTTTTAAACACAGCATGTAGGCCTACCTTTAAACACAGCACGGTCGATTGTGCAAGTAGCACTTATATTTCATCAGTTCTTCCAAAAAGGCAGGAAGATCTCAGGCTATCGAAGAATTTCCACTTTTATTCCTGGTGCCTTGGATTACTATTTATGTAACAACATCCTGAATCTATACGTGTCACGACAGCCAATTATATTGTGTAAGTCCATATGCAGTTTTCCTGTTCACTTTGGCGAAGTCGATAATATGTCTATTTGGTTAATGTTCTTCGGGGTTGATACACGATTATCACAGGACCAATCGAGTTATGAGAGAAAATACTCCGTCTCGATTATACGGAGGCACTTTATATCATCAGCGTCACAAGTGTCTTGTTGTTGACTTAAAGGTACAGTACAGGATTGGTATATAACATACCCAAACAGAAATGTTCACAGATTTACGTATAACTTCCAGGGTATGAAGATGGTGCTGTAAGAAACATACCGTTAAAATATGTCCGCCTGAAATGCTGTTTTTATCCAGACATTAGTCAAACAAAGATCGAAAACAGTTTTGATCTCGGGGTAAGATCAGAAACATTCTTCATGTTTTATAAGAAACAATTGAGTCGGGTTTTCGCTATTTTCTCGTGACTTAGATGTCTGATTGAGCTCAAATGTTCACAGGTTTATTTTGTTTGCATTATTGGATCAGACAAAGTGTAAGTGCTGTTCTGTGACCTTTACCAATCATGTATTATAGCTTTAATTCAGGTGGCTATGAAACGGATATATCTCAATTTATGATAGGCAAAACGATACTTTTATTCGGATGTCGGCAGACAAGTTTTCTATGTAACCGTCTCGCATACAGGCAAACGCGTTCGTGTACTTTTACCACATCACGTACCGGGTACAATTTGACATCCACTGAACCGCTTCACTCAGAAATTGGACACCTGTTAACTTATAACAGAGCGCTCCTAATGCGATATTAATCCGCGGTGAGAGATAGGTTGGATTCTTGATTGGAGTTAATGTGTCTTCGTTATGTCCGATCAAAATGTCATGTGTCATTCGCCCCTTCGAAAACGTGTTTAAAAGACGAGATCTGTCCATGGTGGAAGAATCGGGAAGGACATTTGATTCATTCCAGGGGGCTTCTGGGCACACCAGAAAAGTTTTTTTTAAAGGAAAACATAATTTTGCTGGTTCTTCACCCTAGGCTTTTTTTCTCGTGTTTTTATGGTCCGCTGTATACAGCCTGGGGTCGATATCATGAAGCCTTACGATCGATCGTAACTTGAGTTACGAAAGATAACCAATCGTATCCTACGTAGGGCTGCGATTGATATTATAAGTTACGATGAGTTTGGTAAAATCGACCCTGACCTATTAGTGGAAACCGATCCATTCTAAACTCCCGATGTACACTATTATGAACATGTAGTTATGATGAAGTTGATTTTAACTTGTAGACTGTCTCGCGGTATATAAAAGACGAGCAGAAACTAGTTATGGAAAATGACTGATCGTATATAATATTTATTTTCATGCAAAATACATATAACATAAAAAAGAGTGTGTAAACAGCATCTGTCATTCCAGTGGGTCCCCTCTCTCCGCAGTCAAAAACATAAACAAAACCGATTCATTTGCCACATTTACAGAAAATCTGAGAGAAAATTTTTTATAGTTCACATGACAGCCACTTCGCAAGGGAAAAACGAATGAGCCAAGCGCGAACAGAAAAAGAAATGGAAAAGGAAAATCGGTTGATTTTTTTTAGGTTGACTCGTGTTGTTTCCCTATTGACATGAGCTATAGACTGTACATGGAACAAATATGAATGCATAATGCATTGGTTGCAATGGTAAAGGAACCAATTCGATATACAGTGCCTACTATGTGCAGCACTTGACATCTCTCGCATGCGATATTTATGGGGCGTGCATGTATAATAAAATATAAAAACACGTCCATTTACGCACAAAGATGCCGTATACAACAGCGACAGGCAAAACACTTGATATATATTTGTCTTTTCAATTATGGATATGACAAACTTGTAGGCTATAGTAGCCAATGCTATATGAATCTAGAAGTGGCCCAACGCCAATATTAGCTAAACCCACACACACACGAATTGTATCTTATGCAATGTACATCACTTACACCTTGACTTTACCAAGAGTAGGTCCTTTGTAAGTTAAACAGTCTTCAAGTGTTTCCACACTTCAAGCTGTATGTTTCCATGGAAGCGAGATGACGTGGATCTAGAGTTGAATACATGTTTCTGATTGCCCTGTTTTTTTGTGGGTTTTTTTCGCAGTTCAAATTCCAGATGGAAAACCGAAAACAGAAGACGTGCCTGATAAACAACATGTTTTCCAAATCAAATGAAGTAATCACATTGGAAAATAACAAAGTTAAACAGTTTTACTAAAGACGCACTATAGTTTTAATGTAATATAACGTATTAATATGTCACAATATAAATTGTCCGTTTGTTTATTTTTCTGCAAATCCGGAGGCTGTAAATTTCCAACAAATATATAGGCCTATGTGTCTTTTTTTTTCTCACAACTTACAATCAATTTGTATATTAGTTATCTGTCTTTAAGATGTTGTTTTGTATAAATGAAGAGACCTATTATTATATAATTTGGTTTGTATATGCTGTTAGTTTGTGTTATTTTTTTTACACGCATTGCAAATCTTAAGGTTGCCTATAAATATAAATTGTGAAGTTATTCGAAATTCCTCTACGTGCACCATGTCTGAATTTGTGTTTAAAGGTCCAAAAATTATTTTTGAAAAAATCTAAAATTAAATTCAAATTAAAAAGTATTTTGCTAACTTGAATGTTAGGACCAAATGTGCATAAAATAATAATAAATAATGTGGTCTGCTGCCATATCAATAGCAACAGCAGCAACAGCAGCAGCAGCAGCAGCGGCGGCAGCAGCAGCAACAACAACTACAACAATAACAACAGCAGCAACAACAACAACAACAACAACAACTACAACAATAACAACAGCAACAACAACAACAACAACAACAACAACAACAACAACAACAACAACAACAACAGCAGCAGCTGCAACAACAACAACAACAACAACAACAGAGTCAACCTAAAGAGGTCTCCATCCAACCTGTTCCACGCCAAGTATAACGCCTATGGGAATACACACTAATGCATAGCAGCCACTGAATCAAATCCTGGATAATTGTTTGGCCTCTGGGAAACCTTTCAAAGTCTCTTTTAGATGGCTATATGCATCCCCTATATACCTTCCAGGGGGAAAAAGCAACACGTAGAACAATGTGATGTGTTGACACGTTTCAAAGATGAACGACATCGCAGAAATTCAGCGAGAAGTTCAAATATTTAAGTGCTTTTCTGACATTACTATGTGATAATAAAAGGTTGTACAATAGCGCTAATTGTTGGGTTTCCACGGGTGGTTTTAGGTTTCGGTCATTCAGCTTCTCTGGAATGGAGTTCAGTTCCTGACCGGCAACAACGTCTTTTATGGCTCGAGGTGATAGCATTGAGTTATTTCTCTCTCTCAAAAAAAAAGAATAATTCCCAAGGTAACTTGCCTCCGACTGGCTCTTTAAGGCGTTGCGTAGGTTACAAGGTCAAATGCAGAGCTCTTGGTGCAAACTATAACAGCGCACACTTCTGCTCTTTCAGTGTATTGAAATGATGAGCTATGGTTCAATCTTCAGGTTTGTTAACCATAGAGCTCAACCTGATCGGCAAAATATTAAGGTTTCCTCGGCGAACCACAGGTCGCCGATCACCAAAATTTAATTTTGAAAGTTCGCAGATTATTTCATTTTTTTTTGCCGAGCGCGAACCTTAACCTACCGGTCGATTTTCGGTCACGGTTAGTAGCTGTATGAAATTGGTGCAGGACTTAAACATTTAATTAGGTCACGGGCCAATTTCATGGAGCTGCCAAGCACAAAGAAATTGCTTAGCAAAAAATGTCTCGCTCAATGAAACAAACCTCCATTAACAATTCCATTTGATATTCATGGTCAGCGAACAACAGCCAAAGACCAATAATAAAACACAGCACACGGAAATTGTGTTGCTAATCCTGTTTATTTTATTAAGAAATGTCATGGTTAGCAAATGTTTGTGCTAACCAGAGTTGTGAAAATTGGCCCCTGGCCTCTCCATGCATGTTCAAGTAAACAACGGGGCCAAATACAGGGGCCAATTTCACTGCGCTGCTTATCACAAAAATTTGCTAAGCATGAAATTTCTGTCTTGATAAAAACATGAGTAACAACCAAATGTCCATGTTTTGTGTATCGCTTGCACTTGTTCTTTGGCTGTTGTTCAATGACCATGAACATCAAATGAAATTTGTAACGGTGGTTTGTTTTATTGGGCAAGACATTTTTGTGCTAAGCAAATTTATGTGCTTAGCAGCTCTATGAAATTTGCCCCAGGACTGTTCCGTTCACGATTGTGTACTTAACCAACGCACTGCCCTGTTCGTATCTCGTCATTCAAGTTCAATCTTTATTATGTAGGGCCTATATATTTTTCTTAGCTATGCTTATAATACTGTATTGGGCATTCACATACCACCATTCACGAATATGCCTTGTAGCAGTGTACTTGCATTCATTTGTGTCAGTGCAATCATTTTATTGTTTAGGGTTGTGGTATGTTGAAACAGGTTATGCCAGACAAAATTATACATTTGGGGGCAAAGCTATAACAAATAAACCACACATCGCAACCAACCAAGAAAATGGGCTATAAATATATCACTGGAGCATGATTTGAGCTGTGAAAGTTCCATTGTCCGTCAACTACAATTGGCTGAACGCCAATGCATATTTAAAATATTTTTGGCATAGACCCAAAACAGCGCCGACCAATCAAGCGTGCTGCTCAGTGCTCACACGGCTTTGGTTTGGTTCCCATGATCACCACAACGGAACGCCTCCGGGACTTGACAGATACACCGTAACGCTCTCGGTGTTGAAAGCCGTAGAATTAGGCTTGAGTTCCCCTCTGCCTTGCTCTACCCACACGAGCAACTGATGTTTAATCTGCGGTGAAAACTTTGGAAACGGCGAGGAGACTAAATCTAAACCATAGCTGCCCAATCGAGCTGGGAGTGAATTGACAGAGTCCAGGTAAGTTGTAGCCATTTTGTATAATTATTTTTTGAATGAGTCGTGCCTGTCGTGGTGAAATTTTGACCGTTTACGTTGCGAAATTAGTGTATGGCGAAGGTTGATGTCGCACCGAACGTAGGCCTGTATAACTACAAAGCATGTTCCGGTCACCAGTTTTGAGTGAACTTCATGTCACGGTGAATTGAATATGAATGAAAAATTGAATGTTTGCGTATTTTTCTTAATAAGCTGTTTTGTCCTCGCAATCAACGAACTGTGCGGTGTTTACTATGGATTAAAATGGTGCACTTATAAATAAAAGGACTTTCGTACCACACAAAAACATCGTCAGGTGGCTCGAGACTTCGCGTATTTCGAATACATGTACGTGTATTGGCATGAATATTTCCCATGTGGTAGAGTAAAGGCAATATTTCTCCATTCCAGTATTTACGTCCAACTTTTCTGAAGGATGCATAAAATGGTCCGACATCTTGTTTGAAATCAGACAGTTTTGTAATTCACTCAGTCTGAGCAATATCCATAATTTATGACGATAGAGTACCTTAGTGTGGACTATGGAGGACTGACTTGATCAGGTGTAGAACCGCCACTGGTGGTTTTTGTGGTTCTGCCTGGTTTATGATCCAGTCCCCCTGTGGCGATTGTGGTAATGTGTGGTAAGCAGCTCTTGTGATTGTACGGTAGAAGAGGGTAAGAGTTAAAAACAGATGAGCAGGGATTAAAATGGTGTAATAAAAATGATGTGAGTGGCGACGAACATGCGGTCTGTGTATTATGGTATACTGATTTTGTATTTATTAGGCTTTTTGAATTGTGTATAGCCACTATAATTATGAGCTTAAGAACCACACTGACCAAAACTGCCCGTTCGTACCTATTAATTAGCCCCTCTAATACTTGAGCCTGAAATCCGTCCGGGAATGAAATTCCAAAAGGACAAGCCCGAAAATTAAATATTATAATTGCATTATAATTTTAATTTCCTCCGTTGGTTTTCAAAATTTCTAGTTACATAATTACTATAGGTGTGTCACTAAAAAGAGAGTAAAAGAAAAGACAAAATGGACAATTGCATCGGCAGTTTTAAGTTGATAATTTGTTATTTGTATATGGTTGTATATGGTTCAAATACATTGCCCTTGCATTCACGTCATAATGCTTGCCACAGAAAATGTCACTGCATCTCAGCTAACTTCAGGGTTTTAACGATCTGTCTCCTTTGAGGCCAGCCAACGATGTTTATGTTCAACGAGAGAGATAGAGGGCTGATATGAACTCCCTGTAACATTACAAAGTCGATACGCCTATCAATAATAGCTAGTCATCCGTTGTACCTTATTCAGCATCCCGCGCGGGAATTGCGACGCGCGACCGCGAAGATACCGAGTCATCCTCCCGGCAAACTGCGTCTGCTGCCGGCGTCTTAAAGATGCACTGTTCGCTGTCTGACCGATTCTAGGGCGATGGCATAGATGATTGAAAATGATAAGTTATATGATTGAATGTTTTTGGTGCATCGTGTGAAAACTTCCTGCGGGATATAAAGGGAATAGATCATAATATAGGTTAATTACGTGTCAAGTCATTCATTATAATGATTAATTTTCGGTGTCATCACCGTCAGATGATCTTTTGTCAGGGGTAGATTTCACCAATCGTAGGACTTACGACGCATTGCAGCCTTACGTAGGGTACGATGGGTGATCCTTCGTAACTCGAGTTACGATCAATCGTAAGGCTTCGTGAAATCGACCCCAGGTCTTTTAGTATTGTGAAACAAGTATTCAAATTACATAGCACATAAAATGCAAGTCGTTCAAGACAAGACTAGTGATTGGATTTGTTTTGTTCGACATTTCATGTGATTCAAATGATTAAGAGAGTCCTTGTTAAATAATTCCCCTCCAAATTGAAACAAACAATTACACAATAAAACGTATTAAGTGAGTTAATTTGTGAATAAGAAATAGTCAGAGCTAGACTATTGCGTAATAGACAAGTCACAAAATAAATATGTTTCGCCGTAAGGGGCGCTCTTGTAACGACTATTGTACTACTAGGTATACTGATCTGAATAGCTCCTTTGATGGCCTCTCGGAGAACCTCAATGAAGTCTTGATGTGAATTATTTTTCGAAAAAGTCTTCAACTAGTAATCTTACCAGCGGCCTCATATACTCATTGATACCAGTCACTCTTATGGGGACGAACAGAGCATACTGTTCGGAACGTCGAGTTAAACCTTTGGTTCTTTTCAGAAAGGCCACACACTCCAAACGAGTATAAATGGTGTTCAGTGTCGCAAATAGTGTCCTTTAAGATACTAGTACTAGTTCTTCGACCATGCACATTTCAAATCTCAAAATATTATTACCAAATCATTGGAGTTAGAAGGGCCTGACGCGTTTCGATCCTAGCAGGATCTCTCGCAAAGGCTAAATGACAAGAGGACAAGGACATGCAAGTAAAGATAAACATAAATGGATGAGAGGATCGGAACAAAGGGGGATAGGCAGAATGGGGGAGGCAAAATGTAGTCAGGTAAAGAGGGGTCTGAGGTAGGCAGGATCAAAGGTGGACAACAACATCACGTCCATTGATTGAATCGTAATTTAAAAAAATCATGGGTACGGAGGTGTGTGCGTGGTTTCATGGCTTCTGACTGCCAAACGAACAAAGATAGTTGACTATTGGTGTCACCACCAAAACGTAGGGCTGGATGGCTCAGTTGGTAGAGCGCCTGTACGGTATTCAGGAGGTCGCCGGTTCGAATCCCGCTCCAGTCAATTGTTCTTTGTTCACTTTTCAATGAAAAGAAATAATCGCGATTATTAAGTTGAGTTGGTGTTATACCTTGTGCGGACACCACACAACCCAACTCTTCAACGAGTGACTCATTTCTGGGAGGAAGACTGTTCAACTTGCCCTATACCATCTTCCCACTCCAGATTACTTTTTACTTTCATTTGAGCTGAGCGAGTTGTCCACCTGTCACCCTGTATTCACCTTTCCACAGGTGATTATCTCATATTGGCCTACATCACTCATATCAAGGCTATCTGAAGCATCAAGTTGAGTACGTGTCCTCCCGATGATAACGAAAAAGAATCGCACCTTCCCTGTGTGATTATTGTATTGGTTCAACGTATATCTGATCAGCTGCGGTTACTGACTCCAGCAGCTCTAATGGCAACCTCCCTAGCTGGCTCCTCCTGAGATTTGTAATTAAAAACCGCCTGCAGACCGGTCGCGCTCCATGCTTTGGCTTTACCCAGTAACCCGACCTCTATACCCAAGAGAGACCACAGAGGGATATGAAAGTGCACCAGTTTGATTACCTACATCGTTGTTGGCTGTAATATATTCCACGTTTGATGGATGGGAGGGGGGGATATACCCGCTTATCGGTTTGTTTCCGATCCGTCGAGATGAAATTGAAAAGCAAGAAACAGCAATATTGCTCTGACAATTAGCAAAACAAGAGTAGGCGAAAGGATGGGAACAAACAACAGGTTCTTTTTCGCAAGTGGGAGATATTCTAATTTTTCAAAGAGTCATATTTGTGGTCAAGCCATGAGCACTGGAGGTCTAAGAAGCCTAGATATAGTTCTAAGAAACCTTGCTAGAGATCAGAGGAGCCTCGCGTGAGGTCGAAGAATCCTTGCCCGAGGTCAATGAAGTCTCGCCAGAGGTCAAAGAACTTCACATTGCATCACATGGAGTCAATGAAGCCCGGCCAACTAGAGGTCAAAGAAACCTTGCTAGAGGTCAGAGACGCCTCATGTGAGGTCAATGAAGCTGCATTGCCATATGTCCATGAAGCCTCGCGCGAGGTTAAAGAAACCATGTGGGAGGTCGGAGAAGCATCACATAAAGTCAATGAAGTCCAACAATAGAGCTCAAAGAAACCTTGCTAGAGTTCAGAGAAGCCTCATGTGAGGTCAAAGCCTTGCCAAAGGTCTTTGAAGCCTCACGGGAGGTCAAAGAAGTCCCATGTCAAAGAATCATTGTAAGAGGTCAATGAAGTCTTGCTATAGAGGTCAAAGAAGCATCACATCGAGTCAAGGAAGCCTCACCCGAGGTCAAAGAAGCCTTAAATGCGAGAAGTACATGAAGCCTCACGTGAGGTATAGGAAGCCTCGCGTGAGGTCTAGGAAGCCTCACGTGAGGTCTAGGAAACCTCAGATGGGGTTTAGAAAGTCTCACGTGAGGTCATAGAAGCCTCACGTGAGGTCATGAAGCTTTGCCAGGGGCCGAGGTTACCAGTGGGGTCACTGGAGGTCCAAATTGGGATACCTCAAGAGGTTCTGTAGGAACCGTACCTTTGTGTTGTCTCGCGATTTCGCACTACCATATAGGCAATTCCATACATAAATTTGCATATGACAAGTTACTTTTTACATTGTAAGCCTGTCGAGATGAAAATGCTCTTCGGTTCTAATGTTGACTCCTTTAAGTATACCGTAGTCCGCACTCCACAGAGAGGCTTATTCACCTCGTATCAGCACGCGCATTAAGTATAGAAACTTTACCCAAGAGAGATCATGCCCATGTGCTAAGCGATGAAACATGATTGTGATTGAAGTTTAAGTGTCGTTCGAAGCTGGAATGCTAGGTTGAACACCACAATGCTTTGATAATTCATATTAATTTCGTGTTGTCTTCGAGACAAGTAGATCACAGTCACAGTTTATCAAACAAACACCCCCAACAAACACTTCCAACCCTCAAACAAACAAGACCAAAACTGCACTGTTCCAGTCGTATCGTAGATATTGAACCAAAACAAAAAAGAGAAGAAACTAATATTTAAAACTGCCAGTGGGCACCAGTTCCAAAAAAAGCCGGTCGGTGAGCCCCTCGTGATCCCGTTAAATGTCACCAAACAGTCTAGGGGAAGAAATTACATTTCAAGTAAAAAGGGAAAGTCCCCTTGCGGGGGAGATTCTGGATGTACCTGTCGCGGGATTCATGATATTGGGGTTATAGTAATGTCAGCATGAGATTGTTCACCATGACAACACACGTGTCCAAATCTCACCCTTTTTCCCGCCTAAAGTGTCATGAGATCTATACGTCTGTGCGTTCGTGTGGGCAGCGTCTCGGGAGGGAATGGAGTGTGTGATGGGTGTATAGTCGGCCTAGTATCCACAGCTGCCGTTGGCGCTTAAGGTAACGACAACACGATCACGCTAGACGACTTTGTGTTACAAATACCCTGGATTTATCTTTTGGTATATGGTGCCAGATCGACATGATTGCCACTGCTCTATAAGCATGGCTCTATGTTTTAGGTAACCAATTGCCATTTGGAAACAATTTCATACCGATTGAACCTGAAACTTCAAATCAATGGATGTTTATTTCTCCTTTGTTTTGTCGTTTGTTAGTTGTTGTTGTTTTTAAAGATGGGTCTCATTGACCGTTTTGTGAAAACGTGGGAGGATTGTTTCGAAGGAGGCACTTCTTATAAAAGGTCCAGCAACCTTACATTCGTGGGGGGACTTTGTGGCTATTATTTGGCAGAGCTCTAAAGAATGTATCAAAATAATGGATACAGTAAACAACCTTCTTATTTTTAAAGAAACTATACTTAGCGCACCTTAAAGGTTGGCCGCCCACACAAACACCCAACGCACAAAGTAACACACCTTCCTGACAGAGAGAAAGCCTGTTAGGCAGATTCCTGGGGAGGACCCCGCTGCCTGATGATGATGGCTCAGCCAGCAAAGTGCTGTATGCCACAGAGGGGACATTTTGAACGGTGCTCCAAGCAAAATGAAAGGACTCAGAATCGACGGCTCAAAATGTTGGCAGTTTTGCGCTAAGTCGTGCAGTGTCACGAAGGGGGCATACCCACCGAGGAATGAGCGTTCCACTTATACATCTACACTCTAAAAACAAACTCAAAGCATCGGGCACAGATTACCAATGCACTCTCCCTAAATATCTGTTGATACAGCCTCGAAAATCATATTTTGTTTGGAATCACTTCGAAGATAATCTGGAACGTAGGGTCCGTCCATAAAGTACGTACGCACGAAATACCGACTTTTCAGAACCCCCTCCCGCTGTACGCATGGCGTACGCAGTGGTCCCAACTCCTGTACGCATACGTATTCCAAAATACGTTTTTCACTTCCCGGGTATACCTTGCTTAGCATCATTAAAATGTCACAGTAATATTCTACATCAAGAAAGATATAGTAACAGTCATCTGTGCCTTCCTTTTTGAGAAAACAGTGAAAATGCATACTGAAGTTTAAAAATCCTTTCACAGGAGTTTTGATCTTCCGAAGATCGGTTTTGGTCAATTGGTTTTACTCTTTTCTGGATAAATATAGCATTTCATGCAGAAACATTGCAATGGCACGTGTCTACCATCACCATCTTCATGTCATGTAAGTTATAGGTAAATCTGTGAAGATTTCTGTTTCGGTGTGCTACCAAAGTACGAGAGTATCTTTAATAAAAGCCATTAATCATTTCAACTAGGAATGTTCTTGAAGAAAGAAAAAACCAACACGGCCAATGAGTGCTTTAAAGGGAGTATGAGGATTTGCCAAAATGTGCGTTTTGGCTGAATTTGATACTTAAACAGAAGTGAAAGTCGTTCGGACGAACGATCTTTTTTAAATACACTAAATCTTGATTTCCTTCTTGATAGCCAGCATCATTCTGATGAACCAAGATTTTCCATCGACTGTTTGCACTGTTTACGAACTGTTGAGTCCATTTTCTGTCTCAAACTCAATTTATTTGGAGGCCTTGCAAATCCTGTACGCTGCCTTTAATGGTGGAATAACTTTCTTGCGAATCAGCGTATAATCGAATCCGTGTACACGATCGAGGAGAGTGCGGTGATTAAAACCAACCCAGAAGAATGATCCGTGTACCAGGTACTCCATCCCGGTGACGGCCGCTGCTAGATCAGACAACACGGTCATGCCATGTCAGCCTTGCCGTCGGGTGCAAATAGAATGATCGAGATAAAGAAGCATGATCATTCGGCAAGTTTGTGCAAAGATCAATTTACCGCGCCCGATATGTGATCAATATAATGTCACAAGCTGGCATCGTGACACTTGTTAAGCTGTTATGTGATATACTCAGTAAGACGTGGAATCAGTTTGGACTTAGGTCTCATACTTCTTGCGTGGTGCAGTAGCATCGAAGCCTTTCGTGCAAATCCTTCGGCTCAGACACATGCCAATGTTTCCTGTTTGATTCAAGAGCTTGGTGATCTCTCTTGATACGTAACACGATATAATGTGCTCGCTCATTTGAAGCGGTTTGCTCATGAGGTCCGTAGAGGACAAAAAAGACATCCCCGGATTCTGAAGATGGACGGGATGGGATTCCTCCCCCTCAAGTCGTGACTTATACCAACCAGAAGAAAGCAAATTCCTTGGCGTGTGTGCATGCGAGCCAAGGAAGGAGGAAGATTATGAACTGTTACTTCAAGACCTCGATCACCAAACTTATCGTAACTTCCTGTCAATCGTATAGGACTTACGATGCATTGCAGTCCCAAGTAGAAGTCGAATGATACGATGGGTTATCCTTCGTATATCGAGTTACGATCGATCGTATAGGGCTTTCGACCCTAGGCCTCTCGTGCTTGTATTCACGATGGAAATTAACTTTGGATCCGTCCCTTTTCACTAAGAGAGGCACTGATCGCTTGGTCCGTAAAACATGATAACTCAAACCAGTTTATCTGTATCCTAAGCTATTATGTAAGAACATTGTCCCACCTTTCCAAAACATAATTTCCCAATGAGTCCCTAATCATCCAAGCCATTGTTTAAAAGACTATTATAATATGGCATCCAAGGTTATATTTCGTGTGGGCAGAACTGATCCCTTCTTGCTAATAGTAAAACAACTAGAGCATTTGTCTTTGTTCATTAGTTATGAGATTGAATCGCCAATGTTCTCCACTACACAACACATCCATTGGAAAAAAGGTTTTTGTATCTTCAACGCGATGCATGACTATAAGTATTAGCGAAGCAATGCGCCGCCGCTTATACCATTACCAAACTCTCGAAGAAAATTAAAGTATACCTTATAACCACACTGATAGCAGTGCGTTATAGTGGTAACCGAATGCCGTGCGTTAACTGTCAGAAAGGCTTATCTGAGGCTGGTGGACCATTAGGGATAATGAGAATCAAAGTGCCTCAGCCAATAACTGATAAGTACCGGGCTTGGTCGACCTGGTTCCCCCTACGCGCCGTCGCCTCGGGCTAACACGAATCCGTGTAGTCTTCTTTCTCGTGCTCTTTCTGGCGTCTGTCGTGGTACTATACCTAGACTTTCCTTTCCCGTCCCCTCCCCCTCCCATTCTCTCCCCCTGTCAACCTGACCGGTGATCATCCGTCAAGTCTCATGATCATTTGCAGAGGACTTGAAGAAAGAGAGAAAACCCTGTTTGGGTGTTTCATCTTGTCCACCATTTAGAGCTAAAGCTCGCCGAGATTTGAATGGATTGCCGAAGAAATTACGCGGTGAGTTTCTGTTCCGAAGTCTTCAATCTTACGAGAGAGATGCATTGGGTCTGATTTCCTCAGTCTTCTATTTACTGCTGCCTTTGCTTTTCGTTTTCTAGAGACACTGGCCAGCAATGTAAAAAACGGGATCAAGAGTTTTAAAAAGTCGTTGGGGAAACCATTATAGAGCGAAAACAAAATCGAGGAAAGGAAAAATGCTGCTTATCGGACATTTATTGATGGATTCGCTCTAACAAATAACCCTGTGTGATAGATATAAAAAGTAGAGATTGGGAGTTGGGATTCACCTCTTCCAATTTCCATTCCACCCGGCACCATTCAATTTAAACATAATAATTTGTCAATGTTTCCTAATTAGTTTTGATTTCTTGGAGTTAGGAGGGCCTGGCGCGTTTCGATCATAGCAGGATCTTTATCAAAGACTAAATGAGAAGAGGACAAGAACATGCAAGTAAAAATACACATGAATGGATGAGAGCATCGGGACGAAGAAGGGTGTTGGGAGGTTGGGGTGGGTGAGATCAAAGGTGAATGTCTACGAAGGGAAGGAGAAGAAGGGGCTGGGGTAGCTTTCATCAAAATCGATTAGTAAATAATCAATCATGGTTTCATTATGATTCTGATCGTTTATTTTACCTAATCATATAATGTCATTATACATTCTTTGACACATCGCAATCAAACGTTATTGTGATTTAATCCATTAGGAATCACTCATTTTGAATTGTAAATTGAATAATCATTATACAGCGACTTCGCTTCCGTTTTTAATTTGTTATAATAAATCAAGAGAGGGCGCTATAATATTATATTTAAAATATTATTTTTTACGCTGTTCTGATTATTATTATTTTGGGCGTCACATGATTTCTGTGGGATCGTTCAATTATTTATTAAAACCGTTTTTTTTTTACCACCATGGCACTGCTCTCCCTTACAAGCCATTGTTTTATCGGGGGTCAGGCGATAAAACAGATCAGTTTAATCGGCGTTAAAGATGTCCGGCGATCCCCCAGCCAACCGCAGATGACCCGTAGGCCTACCGTAGCACGTCCGCTGAACATTGTTTAGATCACCCTTTTTCAAAAGATAGGGTGCGATTTTTAAAATATATTTTTAATAACCACAACGGACAACAATTTGGAGCAATTACACCCCACCGCTGCTGATGTTCCAGCGGCAATGCTTTTTAAATCTCTTCTTACAAAGCTAAGTTATGCTGATTATCTCCTGGGCGCCCCCATTGTCCGTGTACAATATAGGGCCTACTCAGCGGCATGGTGCCATCACAGTCATGAACCTGTCAGGCTAAGGAAACCGCAGCGGGGGGATTAGTGACTTGACAGGCACTGCGTTCGCTAATTCACGCCATCCCATTGAATAGATTTTACATCGGCACACTGGCGAAGCTACATTGCATCGGTTTGAAAAGATGTCGTTGTAAATGGGTTGAGAACAATGTTTTTGGTCGCATTTGGGTCAGCCAAAACAGTCGTTATACCCGGAATCTCATAATGCCCGTGCTCGTAATAACCAAATATTTCTCCATAGTAATGTGCACAAATTAATGGGGACTGGGGAAAAATGCTCGCTAAATCCGGGTTGTCGTTATTTCCGAGCTCATAGTAATGGGAGTCGACTGTATATATTTTTCCCATAAAATGCACACGACCCAGCTTGTTGGCAAATATTAGACTTAAAGCTATGCATGGTGGAAGTGTACTAAAATAAAGTAGGTTTGCGGTGACACCATGTAATCTCTTCTGTGAGAGTGTGTGGTTTCTGAGAAGAACCGTTGGTATTATCTCTCGACGTTCCGAACAGTGTGCTCTGTTCGTCTTCGGCTTGTATGGTGATCGTGTCCTTTTATCATTTTCCTTCAACTTTATTTGCGCTTGAAGTTTAATATACCCTTAGCTGAGAGTAAAAATCACGCTTTGGTTGATGGGTTGATAAATATAATCGAGTTTGATACCATTTTCGATTCATAAAAAGAGATAACTCTGAGTCACCATTTTACAAGTCAACAAAATGACACATCAACATAGATAGCACAATACAAGTTGATTGAGTAAGATGCTTGGAGTTAGTAGGGCCTGACGCGTTTCCTATCCTGGCAGGACCTTTATTAAAGGCTAAATGAGTATTTAAGATCTTAGTGTAATGAATTTGACCCTAAAGAAGCATTATAGAAATGACCAAAACCTTAGGAAGAAAACTGTTTGTGTTCAAACAATAAGTGAACTTGCCTTCTGGCTTTATTATTCCACGACACTCAAATTCACCCGCGCAAAATTTATATATTGACCTAAAAAAGAAGAAGAAGACCCCTTTGAAGCAGAAATATGAAGAAATTGCGATGGAATAATTATTCGAACGGGCTATAGTTCGCGCAGGAACTGTGTTTATATTCCCATGCTTGCGATGGGTATGATAGCCGATTGGATGTGGGTTCCATGCATGCGACTCATCCCTTTGCCTATACCGTGACCTAATTCCCAAACACGGCCAGTACTGTTGGATGCCACCCGCTCCGGATTAAAATTAACAAGCCCGGATAAATTCAGAACTCGACTGCCTTAATGCCAGACTCAAGATGCTTGACAAGATATAGGGCCTAGACAGAAAAAAACCTAGCACTGTTCGTCATTCGTATAATGATGGTATTATAATGTGGATGCCATGCAGTTTTCTTTTGCACAACATTAAGAACCTTTCGGCGATGAGAAACGCCATGTTGTTTCGCTGTCAACTTGTTTGGGAGTAAAGCAGAGTGTACACTGTCAACAGTTTCGGTAACAATCTCGGTAACATGTTGGCCAGGTACCTCGTTGCTGAAAATGTTGTCAGTGTACACAGAGCAAAATGAGTTGGGTATTTGTCCCTCAACATCTCGGTAACATGTTGCCCAGGTACCTCGTTGCTGAAAATGTTGTCAGTGTACACAGAGCAAAACGAGTTGGGTATTTGTCCCTCAACATCTCGGTATAACAATGTTGGCCAAATGTTGCCTAGTGTACACAGGGCCCAAAGTCATGTTGCCCAGGCGTGTTGGCCTATTACTGGGCAACATGTTACCGAAAATGTTACCGAAATTGTTGACAGTGTACACCCTGCTGAAGGGGAAACTCGGATTCTATAAGGACGTTGGCGATCGATGTGTGAATGACGGCATGATGGACAAGAAGTAGACAAGTTTAGCCGAGATTGTGGAAAAGTTGACACAGCTTTGCACTTTCCCCTCTTCCTCACCCCGCCTTGTTTATTTATGCCGGCTATCGAATTTTCCCTGCCGTTCAATATAATTATTCTGTTCCATTTTTAACATGGAGTGGAGGTTGGCAGAGTAATTTGAGTCCAGTCGGTAAACACGACAATGTCATGTGTGTGGATCCCTCCTCTATCTGTCCCTATGCGTGCACAAGTGTATAACAATAAGAAGCTCTGTCGTTGTCTCCCTGCACTTTGCCCGGAGGAACTTGGCACGTGACCTCTTCGTTCTTGGGCAAGGGATAACCTTTCCAGCAGCCAGCTTCCAAAATTGAAACGTTCTTCGTCAAAACGAAATCGTGTCACTGTTCTGTCATTTCGTAATCTATGGGCGTTTAAGAAACGGAGGTTTAGGCTCAGGCTCGGGCTCAGACTCAGGCTCAGGCTCAGGTTCAGGCTCAGGCTCCAGCTCTGTGCTGAAAATAATAGGTTGTGGTTTTTCATTGAAGCTGAAGCTCTGTTTTCCTTTTCAAACCAGAGAATCTACTTCAGAACCGCAGCCAAAAGCATCTATTTTGATACCTGCTATTTCAGAATGGATTCAAGAAATGAAGACGGAGCCTGAGAACGGAGCCTGAGCCTTCGTTTCGTAAATGCCCTATGACTTTTAAAACCTGTCACTCCAAAATAAGACAGGAAGAAGTGTCTCACCAACAATGTTCTGCTTAATTGTCTTCGATTCATCAGCCGAATTAGAACAATCTTGAAGACATGTTCGAGACCCATGTCAATTTCATTTCCCCAAAAGGCCGCACAGGGCAGATACCCTCCCAGGGAATATACTTCTTCTTGTTAGCCCCAGGGAATATACTTGTTCTTGTTGGGTAAAATATTAGGAGTCGTGCAAATGAAAGGTTTGACGAGCGGGAAATGTTGGTCTCCTTAATTGCAATGGTTCATCATCTTCACTATCGTCTTCTGGGATGTTTTAACTTTATAGAAAGGGGACCACATTAGACATACCGGTAAAAAAACAAACCTTGCTATACACACTGTCATTAGTTGTCCTCTGTTCAAGTTGTCATCTACCGGCGACCCTGGATTTCCTCAGCACTGCAAATAAATCAGTCAATATTAAAAAAAAAAAGAAAACCCTTCAACCAACAACGATCGGAAGACCGTGTCGAGACTCCTCATGTTCCCTGGACAAGCTCTGATGTCAATCTTCGTAGTGCTGTTTTACCGGTGCACGTCGTAGCGTTTCCGACATCGGAAGTGACCGGATATTTCGATTAAAAAGACCGAAGCACTGGAAGCCAATTTTGTTTTTTATGTAATTGAAAAGAAGCGGGGGTTGCTTAGCACATTGCTTACTGCTAACTTGCTAAGGTTAGCATACAATTAAACTCGCGCTTTATATGGGGAAACATCTTCTACCGGACCCAAATTCACATTAAACGTGATGAGAATGATGTCCGCGTGTTCTGCATTAACAGTGTCTGGTATCAAAGCAGTCGTAAGCCCTGCTTAGGATCCCAATAACATGTCCTAACTTGATCATATCGACATATCCTTTACTTCTACTTTATGTTAGAACTTATAGGCTTAACAGTTGGGTGTGTGATGGGGTTATGATTCGTTAGGTGTTGAGATGAAGGCATTCCGGTCGGTCGCACACGAATCTCATGATCGGGATAATCGCAATACCTTCACTGAGCCTCTTACGATCATCGCAAGATAAAACACACGCATTGCATACAATTCTATCGTAACCGCTTACGACGGTTATTCGACAAACTTGCGATGGGTTTGACAGACTTCAACTCTGTTAATATCGACCTCGACATTTGTCTGCCGTGGCAGACCGCGGACTGCGAATGCAAGTTTTACGACTATTAAAATCAGAATTTACGTATATACGAGCGCGCTTTACGACCGGCAGCCGTAGACACGGCTCCGTCCTCGTAATAGCGATAGTAAAATGTGTTTTGCGTACAATTGTAACGGACTGAATGCTTGCATTGTATTAATGCGCGTTTTTTGTCCGTGTAACTGCTGATATTAGTTAAATAACTTATCTGTTACAAGATGTGTGTATTAGGCCTATCTGATAAAATTGAAAGATTATGTATGATGTGTACTATAATTGATCAGCTCAAATCTTTTAGAAAAAATACCGAGGATGCTTCCTTACTATATCGGTTGAGGAGCCCAATTGCCGCGTACTCAGTAACGAAGTCGTTAAAAACAGGCCGCGGCCGAAGTGGCGTCGTTCGGCACACGTCTCGCGGGATCTCGGAATCTCGCGAGATTCCAGCCAGATCACGAGTTTCACACGAGATTCGTTATAACAGATAAAGGTTATGTTGCCACCTTTAGTACTCGTCCTTACGTCTTATGATGCATGATTGGGCACTGAGTTGGCTTAGGTCGTGTCCGAAACATGTGTCCAGAGTAGCTATGGCTACGTTATAGTCAGCGTGTTCCAATGCATTTGCAATGGGCCCAGACATAGCTCTAGCCAACTGGTATCGGATGCAACCTTTGTTGGATTCTTGAAACCTCCTCTATACGGCTGTGAAAGTTCTGCCTCCTTATCAAGTTAAGACTCATAAAGTTAACGAGTGCCATCGTGGTCACTATCCTCTTCGTAAACGCCAATAATTTGGATTGACAGGCGTAGATTTAATCTTACTCAAACCCAATATTCACTTTTTTGTCCTGATAAAAACTACAAATGTTTCAGGATTCGGTACAGGCACGCAGTGCGTGTGCATTTAAGCTAGGACTTCGTGGTTAATGCGAAATCGCTTGTGTTTAACTTTAAACTGACAGAGTTGGTCTTGAATAGGTCAAGCCTATGTCTCAAATATTGTGGATATTGATGTAAGGAATGGAACGATGTTATGGGCTGAAACTTGCAAATTCAGGAATTGTGTATTTATTACTTTGAGGAAAGAGCCGAAGTGGAGATGAGCATTAATATTTGATTGGAACATTAAGTCTAGCTCCCCTGCCTATTTTTATGACTGTGTGTTCAGTCGCCTGACGCAGAATTTCAAGAGGACTTTAACGGTAATATCATAGTTTGGTTTTGTCAAAGAAATGCAGATTCATGGGCAAAAGTATCAAAGAAGATACAGTAACAGTCATCTGTGAAATTCCCAGTCCCATACGGTGCCGACTTTTGAGAAATTAGTGAACAACAAAAACTATTTTTTAGAATCTTTTCACCGTTATTTTGATCTGTCAATTCAAAATTGTTTCTGGTCATTGGTTTTACTCTTTTCTGGATAAATACAGCATTTCAGGCAGAATGATTTTAACAGTATGTTTCTAACATCACCATCTTTATACCATGTAAGTTATAGGTAGGCCTACATCTGTGAACAGTTCTGTTTCGGTATGCTATACCAAAGTATGATAGTACCTTTAAAAAAAAAACCAGATTATTATGGTCGCCCAGCATAAAAATAGCGAAATATGTGTCAAGTGCTGTCTGGCAGAATTGCTGCAGTAAGTGGCGCCGGACGACCATTTTAAAGGGCACTTCACATATTTTTTATTGTGATGGGTAATGTCAATCGCGAGACGGGTATCGACAAAATGACTGACACGAGGGAGAATTAAGTAGATGGCTTTATAATAGGGGAAGGAATGAAATGGTGCTTTTTGATGTAGATTTTAAAGGCTCCACGAGTATCAGAAACATGTTGGGGTTGTTGCACTGAGCAAAAATATCACGTGAACTTGCATCAAATAATGAGCACTTGCTCTATAATTCCTAAACATGAACACATTCTGAGAAATGAGGTATGATAGGGATTTGTTCGTGCGATTTATTTTTGTTATAACGTCATTGAAAAGTGAAAAAAGAAATGATCGTGAAATGAGCACGATCATTGGGATATAGCGGTACGTACGTGGTTTCATGGCTTCTGACTGCCAAACCAAAGATAATTGACTATTAGGGACACCACCAACTTAGGGCTGGATGGCTCAGTTGGTTGAGCGCGTGTATGGTATCCTGAAGGTCGCCGGTTCGACTCCCGCTCCAGTCAATTTTTCTTTGTTCACCTTTCAATAGCTTTAAACTCAGTTAGCTTCTTACTGCCAAACGAACAAAGATAATTGACTATTGGGGTCACCACCAACGTAGGGCTGGATAGCTCAGTTGGCAAGAGCGCCGGTATGAGATTCCGGAGGTCGCTGGTTCGAATCCCACTCCAGTCAATATTTCTTTGTTCACTTTTCAATGACTTTAAATTCAGTTCAGTTTCCCTTGTAGTTATTTGATGATTGTTTTTATTAAAGTCATCAGTTAGTGTATTATTCGGTGTAAATCTAAAACCATCTATGTTTGGGCCAACTCGGTACATCAGTGATGTGACTAGATGTTTCTCATATTATTACGTCATCAGTTACTTTATTGACCAATATAGATATAGACAAAGGCTCCCAAGATCGCCTGCGCATGAATCAAGTAAAGATATAGATATATACAAGGGAATTTAAAGAAAAGGCGGCATTATTGGGGAGCAGACGAACGTGCCTATTTGTTAAAAAATTGAGAGTATTCTAGTTCCTGTAGATCCGAAGACGTTATTTGATAGATGGCAGCTCAGCTTTGAGAGGCTTTTCACTTATTATCCAGTAGGTAAGTCCTAAATATACACTGTTTTTCAGGTTTTGTGTTCCTGTAATTAATCTGACCTCCTTTGTGATTCGTTGAAAAAAGAGGAGCCTTTTCATGCTTAAATCAGGATATAGAGTTTGGGCCAAAGTGACGAATTGAAATGGACTGTTCCTTCTTCTTCTTTTTTTGTCATGAGTGTTCTATGCTTTGGAAATGTGTGGACCAATGTAATACCATCACCCACTCACTCTTTGCTAGGGACACTTTCAAAGATTCATTTGATCCATCCGTGAGGTATAAGTGAGCACTTTTTGTGAAGGAATAGACACGTTCGCCATGAAATCACTGGTTTGTTAGACGAGTCACACCAAGGCAGATGGGCTCAAGCTCATGGCTTGCATTAATACCACAAAAGACATCTTATTCTATCTCAACCATTTTTTCCCTTCATGGTATAGTGGGGTCGTGTTTCTCCACTATACTCAAATTTCCCTCCAGCAAACTGAATCAACTGATGGTTAAGAAAAAAAAAACCAAAACCAAGAATTCGTTATCCTCCTTTATACATTTTTTGTGTCTCAACTTACCAGATTTTTTTGGAGGGGATGAGAAGGGCCTGCAATTGAATTTCGGCCGGACATTTGACCCGCCGGGGGAGTGTCATCAGGTTTTACTTGGGGTTGTTTTCAGGTTGCGTACCGTATGTTTGTTTAATACATCCCACTGAATGAGGACACAAAAACAGTATAAAATACGGAGATAGGAGACTGGAGAGTGGAGACTGGAAAAAAAATTGGATGAAATTGGAGCTTGTGGTAAGCAAATAAGCATTTTTGTGCTTGGTGCGATCGAGACATGCAAACCCGTCTCCTCAGGCGCTGAATACTTCCGTTCCCACCTGTGTTCATGGATCTGAATGGTTGCACTGCACATCGGTATCTCCGAACCATCGCCCATGCGTCCTATTTTCGTCAGAATTCGTAGTTTTAAGTTACATCGCGCAGTTTCAATCAACTTATATCTAGAGAACTTTCTATCTCACGGCCGAAAAAAAACAATTCTTAATGGACTGCAAGCCGTACACGTCGCCTGCCAAAAGTCAAAACTGTGTAACCCATCACGCAAGACAAATTCAACTTTGGAAGCCGTACTTAATGCCGAATCAAATCAATTTTAACACCATTTTCAGATGGCTGGGAAAAAATTGTTACCGCTCAGAAGGCAAAACACGGGATCGGGTCAAAATGGCACGTCTATATCCAACGTTGGAATCAATCAGACACAAAAAGGAGGTAAATTCCTTGCACGCTCGCCTTGCTCGTGTCAAGATGAGTAAAAACCGGCAGCATCCATTTCTTATATTCGTTAAAGACAGCTACGCCATTTCGTGCTTTCCATATTGTTTGCTTGTATTTCAATGAATGCCTTTTTTGATATTTGATGCTTGAGTTGACTGAACCGGGCATATCGCTCCATTTTCAAATGTATAACCTCGTTTCCAGTGATCATTCGCGTTGGGTCTAACACAGTCTGGTTCCCAGACCAAAAATCTCCGACTTTTGTCTGTCAATTCTAAGATTTTTAGTAAGAGTCGTCAGGGAATCTTTGGGCAGGGAACCAGACTAGGCCTGTCTGAGTGCACCCATGAGAGCGAGGTTGATCTGACAAAAAATACAAATCAATCGTCGAAATCTCTATACAACTTAAATAATACATCGATTGCCGTAAGCCAATTTCACATAATCAGCTTTACAAGTCATGATCATTGCTTACTGCATTGTCATCATCATCCCAAGCAACCGTTTTCTTCTGGTAGCGGGCATTTGTGTCACTGCGAGAGGGCGCTTTACAGAGTGGCACGTGACTTGAATCTGTTGCCAATAAGTTAATGGCGAAAACAAATCTATTCTGGTCGGTCAAGAACACACATGTTGTGAATCGAGCACATTGCCAACAAGTCCGAGACGCGGCCACGTGTGATACAATTATCGGTGGATTCGCCCGGGCATTCCGTGCGTAAACGCCCCGTCATATTCGGTATCGATTAAACAAATTACACCAACTCAGTCTTTTTTCACCACATGCCGAATTTTCAAATGAATTACTCTATAGTACTTACCGATTTCAAACTGATTTAATTAGATATTATGACATCTTAAAAGTCATATCAGGATGAACGAAAAGAATTATTTTTAACCGTTATAGGTTCAATAAAAAGAGGGAGGATACAATGAAAATGAAAAATGCTCTTTCTACATTTTGGTATACCAAAATGTATTCGTTGTTATGACCTCCGTATGTGAGAAATTTAAGATAACCCTTAATGACAAGAATTCGTAAACGTTTTTTAAACATTTAAGATTCTGTCTGAATGTCTTCCTGATTAGGCCTACAGGCTTGGGACTTCTAGATGTACCGTATAGTTTGAGTGACAAAGACACGAATGTTTGATATTAAGACCGGATATTTGTTCATTAATTTCCCATTACGTGACTTGTCAAGTACATAAATGAAAAGTCACCGCCGGCGTCGCTCGCTGGCGCGTCTAAAATTGTCCAGCTGTCCAAAAAACAAAATTTTATTGACTTATCCATAAAATCCTCCCGAATTGTGCCAGGTGTGTAGGAAGCCAATGAAAATAACGCCCAGTCGTTATAATTATTTTATAACCGTTCATTAAAGCGCCAATAATGTGTCCAATTTGTGTCGCCGTGTGACAAGTGAATCCTTTAAAACCGGTTTGCACGCGTTGTTTAATATTGAACCCTTCATGATTCATTGATAATTATGCTTGGTAAACCATTTCAATAATTCATATTTGTAATGGACGCCGTTAATACCAGCTGCCCACTGGCTGTGACAAACCATAAAAGATGCAGGGGTTAGTCCCTCGAAGGAGTAACTTAAAGAAATTAAAAACGCTTAATTAACCAGGAACGTGTTTTTTAGCACTGGGTATGTTTATACGAGGTTGTTTAATATGGCAAGGACGCTGAATTGTGTTTTGTAATAATTATTATGTTTGGCGCTTTGATGCTGCGTCCTATACGGTGCTCGATCGATCATGTCCGTGGTGGAGAGTCGAATGACGCAGGATACAGACCTAGTTATAGATTTTGTCCGGGAGAGAACCACTTCCATAACACTACAATGACAAAGCAGCACTCACAACAACGTCAGTGAACAACTACAGCAATGTAAACAAATATATTTACCCCTTTGGGCTGTACACCATCGTGTGATGCACGTGGCATTCTATGTAACTTAATTCCTCCGAATAAAATACATGTATGTGGCTGTTCTAACGTGATAAGTTAGTCCGTAGAGTTTAAAGATCTTATGTTGCTGATGCTGTTGCTGCTGTTGCTGTTGTTGTTGTTGTTGTGGTGGTTGTTGTTGTTGTTGTTGTTGTTGTTGTTGTTGTTGTTGTTGTTGTTGTTGTTGTTGTTGTTGTTGTTGTTGTTGTTGTTGCTGTTGCTGTTGCTGTTTGTACTACCTTTGTTGTTGTTGTTATTGTTGTAGCTGTTGCTACTTCTGTTTTTGCTGTTGTCACACATCTTATGTCACATCTTTAATGAACAATGTTTTGAGTGCACGTGAAACAATTGTGTGCTGCAAAATGAATAACAGTTCACGTTTTCATCGTTTTAGTCCATATTATCACACTTTGAAACAGTATAGCAAAGACAACAAAATGTAAACGCAGCCAACTTTAAAAAAAACCTGAACTATAAACATTATCTCTGGCCCAATTTTCTTAATTACCAAGATTAAGGAATCTTCTCTCGCGCGTCTTCGTTCCGTGCAGGATACAGACACACTGCATGCCCGGCCTGGAAAAACATAATTAGGCAAATTATGTGACACAAGCTTAGGTGCGCGTTGACTGTCACTAATGAGGCGATTTAGACACAGGCAGGCACCAGACTATTACTAAATAATGACAACGCGTTGCAATAACCCTAATTTGATGCTCTGTTGAGCTAAATGTGTAATTATTGTACGGGTGGTCGGACGAGTCCGCGTCTAGTCTGCTTTAAAGGGATTGCATACGTTTGGTTTGAGCCTACTGTTTGTTTCAAACCAATATAATTGTATATATATACCATAAAACTAACCTGTGAAAGTTTCAATTCAAAAGGTGGTAGCGTTTTTGAGATTTTAGCTGAGAAGCGTTACGGCCATAACGCTTCTCAGATTCATAATTTTTGGAGATAAAAAGTGACATATTTTTCCATATCCGCGGTACTTCGAATTGAACGTTTCTCAATATGCATTATACTATCCAAAGCAGCTGTACTTCTCACCAAGTAAGTTTTTATTGCCATAAATTTTCAGAGTCATTACCAAACGTATGCAATGCCTTTAAAGAAAGCCTACGTGGCTGAATGTTCTTCGAGGAAAAACGGAAGTTTGCATTTTCAACAGTTTTTGTCGTTTGTTGAATTTGGTGTTGTATTGAGCATGATAAAAGGAATCGTATGAAGAAAAAACGTTGCCCACTTTGACGAAGCTGTCTTGATGGCATTGTGAATATGCATCTTGAAGGTTTTATTACATCACTGGCCATGGTATTGTTGATGTAATGAAATTGACTATGAACATTTCATCAATGTTGGTTTCTCGCGTTGTTGATGAAAAAACGAAGCCACATGATTTTTGAAATATCGTGAAAGGCAAACATTTGTTGTTGTTTCAAAAACGATAACTTAATTGAAGCGAGTTGGATTTTTAAAAATATTTCTCTTGTTACTCCTAACTCCAGTCTGTTCTTGTTCAAGTTTACATTGCATGTCATGTAAGTTTCGATATGTCTTAATAGCCGGTTTAACGCAAGGATTCCCAAGGAAAACGTAGCCCCGAAACGATGGGCCTTTACGAAACCATGCAGGCTTGAGACTAGGCTTGAGAGTTATTTCGCTATACCGCCATTTGAGGCTCACAATACGAGACGAATGGATAGGGCCACACGACGAAGCCCAAGAAAAGGCTCCAGCTTCGTCATGCATCTCAAGCCTATTTCATTTAGGACACAAAATGGCCGTAGTAAAAGAATCCCAAGCAAGCCCAGCCTCAAGCCTCATTTCGTAAAGGCCCTATGCATGCTGAAACATAATCTACAACAGGGCATTGCACTAAAGGTCTGTTTGTTTCGCTCACGAGATCCGTGATCTGCAGATCCACGTCCCATGCAGGATACGCTTAAATGGAATCCGGATCAGCAGGAGTTGTGATCTCTTGCGCGAAACAAACGGGCCCTAATTATTACACATCCCATAAACAGAAAAATACCGAATCCTGGTCAGACTACTGGAAGTGCGCCCTCTTTTGTCTCTTTACAGGTAACAGCATGAACTTGACGGCAGCTGGTCATGGCATTGCAAGTCTGACGGCGGTTGTGGGTATATCATTGCATCTGTGACGCAGTGTTAGAAGTTACAGTTCCGAGCTCCACATCGGATCGTCGACTGGACTAAACGCAGCTTGCTTATACTTGTACAAGTGGACGATCTATTCAAGCGGCCTGTCGCCGTGTAGTTTACCTGTTTGCCCGGGGAGCAAGCCAGTGGCCGATTGCTATAGTGCTAACTCGTCTTGGACCGTATACTGCTCTTGGATAAAGGTAGGCCCTTTTAGTTTTTACTAGTTTGAGTAGTTGGAGTATTTATTTTTTACAGAAAATCGGAATATTAATTTTACATTTGTCGTGACGGTTACCCTTATCTTGAATAATCATTCGATATTGGGTCCGATTCTTCACTTGATATTCCGTCGGGGACTTCTAGGGGAACATATTTCGTTGTGATGGCACATTTTACATCAAAGGCACTCCAAGAATAGCTGGAGTGGTGGTCGGAGTTAATGGAAATTGCTCAAGTTGCTCGGGTGTTATAGGTCTACGATTGGTTGTAAGCTTAGTTCTGGGGAAAATGGAACTAATGAGCCACGGGAAACGTACCAATACAGGCGCAGGCCACTTTAGTCCTTAAAATACGGTCCACTGGTGGGTCAACCTTGCCGTGTATAAACACAATTACACTCGTATTTGCCCATCCAAGGATTCGAATTGTATCTCTGTGTGTTCGAGTGCGGCGAAGCGGACAAAAATTAAACGAGGACATCTTTTTTTTATTATCTATGTGCCCCTTTTTCTCCCGTTTTTTTTCGGAGTTGAAGGTAATCCTACCTAAATGAGCTTGTTGCTGGTAGCCGTATGCTGTACGTATAACCATGTAAGCTCTTTAACATGTAATGGTTAATGGGCCTATTATTATCATTTCACAGTATGAAGTATGTCTCCACCAACGGAAAGATCAAGGTCATGTTTAGTCGTTTAGAGACGGGATAGAGATGGCTCTATGTAGGGGGAGAAATTGTCACCAACGCGCGGTGACAGTTTAAGCTTAAAAGCCTCTTCTTCACAACCGTGTATAATACCACTGGGCGAGCTCGATTGGTCATTTTGAATGTCCAGTGCCGCGTACTATTAAAACAAATTGCGCGTTGGGTTTCTCAAAAGGTACCGCTTTGCAAACCCTATATGATATTCTGTGTCAGGATTGTTAAGTATAATTATGGGGGATGATGTCAAACCAAACCAACGTTTGTGGAAATAATTCACTTTTACGGTAGATGTGAAGGAACACTGAGTGGAGAACCATTGTTGGTTTTGTTTTATTGTACGTCATCGCTATTAGTCAGACGTGAACGCGAGCTTGCTTATTATGACCATGAGTAGAGACCCATCTGTACTGTGCACAATACCGACTAGAGAGAGAATATTTTCTATATCTGTAATGACTGGCAGTAGTCTCTCAATATTGAAAGAGTACTTTCTACGAGATCTCTACCGATCTCGTTTATTTTTTTCGCCGACTTTGGTACCAGGGACACGTCTGACACTCATACTCCA
The DNA here is from genome assembly GCA_963971285.1 of Astropecten irregularis. Lineage (NCBI taxonomy): Eukaryota > Metazoa > Echinodermata > Asteroidea > Paxillosida > Astropectinidae > Astropecten > Astropecten irregularis. The sequence continues at coordinate 3,025,783 of OZ020257.1, forward strand.
GTTTTTGAAAGGACCAAATGCAGATAATATCAATGAGTGTACTGGGCCTGTTACAATCGCGTGTAGATATCCCATGTACTCGTTATGCTCGAGTCGGCGGCTGGTTTATACGATGCGAGTGCCTTTGTATGCTATTCACTTCCCGGAATACCCTGTGGAAAAATGAAGGCCTAATATCTGTTGCTCTTTTTCAGTCTCCACACTTGACAAAAGAAGTTGATTTGTCAAAAAATAATCCCTCAAACGGATCACTTAAGTCATTGTCATTCGATTCTGAGCCCAATTTTGCTAATTTATTCTCAAGGATATTTACTCCGGAGTTATTGAAAAAAGAAAGAGAATATGACCCCTTTTGTGAAACAAAATTGCACTTTAGAGTTGCTGAACTATGGCCGTGTATATATATAGCACAGTCGAAATGTCAGGCTTTTGTTTTGTTGTTTTGCTTTAATCTATCTTCTTGATTTTATGGGTTTTTTCCTTCCTCAGTGAAAGGAAAATGATTTAGGTCATGCATGTCACTGTTAAAAGACACGAGTACAGAAAAAAAAGGTCAAAAACCTTTTATTTTTCGCAGGCCAATGAAACGATTTTAAAAGGTACAGTACATACATGCTTGGTAACATACCTAAACAGAAATGTTAACAGATTTACGTATAACTTACAGGGTATGAAGATGGTGCTGGTAGAAACATACTGTTAAAATACTTCCGCCTGAAAAGGTGTATTTATCCAGAAATTAGTAAAACAACGACCGAAAACAGTTTTGATCTTGTGCCGAGTTCAAAACCATTCTTTATGTTTTATAAGAAAAATTGAGTCGGATTTTCGCTATTTTCTCGTGACTCAGACGTCTGATTGAGCTCAAATGTTCACAGGTTTATCATTTCATGTACATGTTTGATCAGACAAAGTGTGAGTGCTGTCATGTGACCTTTAACAATCGTGTATTATACCTGTAACAATTCACCGTGGGGTCCCCATGATACCCGCCTGAGGCGGTAAAGGTGTATCGTTTATTGTTTAAAAAGGGAGAGAAAAAACAGTGCGCGCCTCTGTTTTTCACCTGCCGAAAATTCGGGACGGCTGACTGCGTCGAGTCGGCGCCGCGGGGAGCGTAGACCAAGCCACCTGACTGAAGGGAACACAGTATTAATGTACGGACAGACAGCCTTGTATGTTTATATTCACTATCACCTAAATTATACAATCGCATTACTTTCTCAAGGATTCAACGTGTATCCGCATTTGCATGCTTCATACGCTGAAAAGCGGATTATCCAACACAATTAAATGTTCCTTTTTGTTTTGTATTTGATGTTTTTTTGCTGTTGTGTTTTGTTCTGTCTTGCTTTTTCATCTTCTGTGTAGCGTCGTATCGTAATTTGTCTGTTCCGATTTTATCATCTTTTTGCATTTTTCGGTTAAGTTCTTTGGATACATAGTCATACATAAGTGTAATATTTATAAGCACATACCAGCAACTTTGTTCAATACTGCAATTCGATGAATATTAGTTCATTAAGCAATGATTCATTTATTCATTTATTCAGTCATTTATTTTGCACTTTCTCAAGCTAAGACACCTTTTAATCAATATTCAAGATGGTAATTGACAGGTGTAGAAAAGGTGTTGGGCTTTCCAAAAAGCAAGCTTGTCTCGTCGAGGCTCCTCATTAAGTTTAATTGCTTACAAAATTACATGAGCAATAAATTAAAAAAGAATTACATTACATAGACGTGGAGAAAATACATACGGCGTTCAACACGCGGGGTTCAGTTGTAAAGGAATTAACTGTAATATGGCATGCGATGTAGGGTGCCCCTCTCTAAACGCATTTTGAGAATCATATATGTTACTGAAGAAACTGGGAAGAATGTTATATAATACACTCAAGAATTTTGAAAAAGAAGACGTTTGCGTTGGAAGAGGTAAAAACTCTTTCAAGGCCAAAAAATATATTGCAAAACATGACTTTAATAGAATGATATATATAATTACTAGAAAACCATCTGGTTTATAATTAGTCAAACGTATAAATAGTCAGGAGATTTATACAATTAAATGGAATGGAAATTTCATCGCACAATATGGCCAGCTTGCTGCCGTTAGACCCCATAAAAAATACCCCGGCGCCTTTGTTTCTCACACGAGAGCAGTAAATATGCATTGCCAGTCCACTGAGCTAATTAAATTTGATATTAATTTTAATGGGGCAAAATTAATTAGCGAAAACATCGGTCAGTAAAAATAGTGACCTTTGGGATGTTGTTTGTCCTCGAAGAATGCGCGCTGCATTATGGCCGTTGACCAGCACAGCACTAAAAAAAATATTTAAATACTTTTTGTTATGCTTATTTGTAAGGGTGAAGGTCGGCTGGTAATTACACTAATGGAAATATATCTTCAACACTTATAAAGATGCGTGTACTGTCAGCTATTGCTAAACCATTGTGCAACGCGTAAGCCCGTGTTCTTCTACTTGTTTTTCTTTTTGTTTTAATTTGATTTCTCGTGTATTTAAGGGGTACCCGTTTGTATACAAATCAGGTCAATGAGATTTGGTAACGACATCGCAGTGCCGTTACACAGCAAACGGTTTCAATGATTATGTTCGTTATTACATCATATTACATCGCTTGATTCGATTTGCTTTTTGACAGAAATTTAACAGGAATCGTATTCTGGGGAGATGCTTATGTTAATTTTGAAGTCATTTATGTAAAGAAATCCCTACGTAATACAATATCGTATGGCATGGGGGACTGTATTTGTTTCATAGGTGTTGGTACCTTTGTGCAACCTTGAACGTTGTCCTGTTTTTTTTATCAACCACAGGACGTTATGATGCATAGCAGCCCTACGTAGAATACGATGGGTTATACTTGATCGTAACTCTAGTTTACGATCGGTCGTAGGGATTCGAAAATCGACCACAAGGCAGGTTGTTGAAGTCATTCAGTACATGATGAAGTGTAAACATGACTGTATCACAGAAGACCGCCTGTACATGAACCTCGCCGACCACTCTGCAAGCCGTTGAGTTTGGTGTTTATGTTAGAACGATTGGTTTGTTGTGGTACATCACAATTCATTAAAGTTTACATACACTGAGTTCCAGCATTTCGAGGTGTATATTATGTTTCTCATAATGCATTAGGTAGCGTCGATGTGTTGTCTTTTTATTATTCGCCCCAAACATGGAGGATTGGGGGAAATATAAACCAAACTTGCTTGTTTAGAAAACAATCTATACTAAAGTGGCTTAAGAGTTGCCTTATCGTCTGACTAGAATTCAGTTCCAAGAAAAACAAAATTACGATATAGGATGACGAGATCCGGAACGCAGTTCCGGAGTTTAAACCCGAGATTCCAAAGAATTAGGAACGTTATAAATTGCAACCGGAAATTTGGAAAATCCTTGCGGGAATGTTGTGAAAATTTCGAAATATTTTTTTGCCATTTATGTATTAAATTTTTGAAGTCGCTACTTCGTGGTCATTCCTTAAGTGTCGTATCTCTAATGTTGAAAATGGCCATTTTGATGCAACAAATGGAAGTGACAAGAAATCACCTTGAGCGTAGAGAAGGAGCACGGTGTCCAAAGCCACCTGGGAAGACATTGGTTAAACAAAAATTGACAATGACATGATTATGGCAAAATGTCATTGTGGTCGCAATAGGTGCATGGTCGAGTATAGTTTTGAAAGGACATCTAGAGTTGCTTGAATCGTAGACTATGATATCACTGTTTTCAAGTAATTTTCACCTCACGTCCAGTCACCACCTCATATCCACCTCCACCTCACACCTTCACCAACAATGCCACCCCAACGTGGTCCCTACTGCTCCAATTATACTACTAAACAAAGACAATGCATGCAGTCGACGTATGTTGGTCAAGCCTTGTAACGAATGCCCTTCATGTTCTGGAACTTGACCTATCGAGAGGGCGTCTTATTATTGTAAATTCTCAGATGACCTTTCAGCACGCGACTCGACAGTTTATACTTGTTATCTCAGTCCATATCTAAATACAATTTGGATCCTGAAACAACACTTCTACTAGGCCCTGTGGTGTTGGTCAACCCATATTTAAGATGTTAAAGTAGAAAGCATGCACACATGTTTAGAAGGGAATTTCCATATGTCTGTGTATGGTACTCAATGGCATTGGCTGGATGTTGAGATGAAATTCACTGATGTGACGTTCTCAGTGCATGTAAATCTATTATATATGACAGAGCTTAGCCAAAGTCCGTGGCTAGCTACACATCTACACGGCCATCTCGCTCCATGATCGAACTTAGACAGAGATAAAATCATCAGTCGCTTCGCACATAGCTCCCACATTTGAAACACATTTGTCTATACACACCTTTGAATGACACGGACGTAATTACATCAGAACTCGTGATGAGCGAAAACAAAAAATACAAGGTTTCCTTGTTTTGTTTTTTTCGTTAATTAAATTCGCTTACATGCCAGTCATAACACCAATGGGAGGTCGCATATATGACCGTGTACAGTTTATAATAATTAGCAAGTTCGTGGAAGCGTGGACGTACAATTCCTGACTGTGTTTCATGTCCTCGGTTCTAGATTTGACAGGTATGCCAATGACTTTCCGTTTAACATCCTAGGATGAAGTCTTCTCAAGGATGCACAGCGGTTGCCTCATAGCGCCAAGGGTCGACATCACGACAGGTGTGATCCAGATGTCATCAGAAAAAAAAAACACAAAACACACTTTTTGTTCTTACTTTCCCTGGATCGTTTTTCACTCCTATCTGGGTTACAACTTCATCTATTCTCCAGAGCCTTACCCCCCCCCCCCCCCCTCCCCCACCCCAAGGAAACATTAAACGTGAATCTTTTAGACGAGGGACCGAAGACTATTTTGTTTCCATCCATAATTCATTCGTCGTTTTTGTCAAAGCGCCACCAGCGGGTCTCGCATTCTCAAAATTTGACACGAATCCGTCTTTGGGGTTGACTTTTTTTTAGTTGCTGTTCACGGTTTCTATGCCAATACCACATCACCGTGTTCATTCACATTCAAAGCCACACATTCACATTCACGCGTTGTCGGTAATCCGATTCAAGTATACGATTTCCTTACCGATACAAAAAGACAGAAAATATGACATTTAATAATCACATTTTCTCGCCTAATATTCACAGCATGTTTTCATTCGATCAATTTCGTTTTCTGAGGTGTTTTCCCCGCATCTTTTCTTTGTGGATCGTGTTTTTTTGTCTTTAACAAGGAGTCACACTTCCCACACCAGGGGTCGATTTCACGAAGTCCTGCGATCGATCGTAACTCGAGTTACGAAGGATAACCCATCGTAGCGGTCCTATCCCACGTATGGCTGCAATGCATCAAACGTTCTTCGATTAATAGTAAGTTACGAAGAGTTTGGCGAAATCGACCCCAGAGGAAAAAATGTTCAAGAGATTCAACTGGGTGAAGAGCAATTTAGCATGTGTGCATTTCGATGAGACATTCGAGTCTCGGCGTCAATGTGTGGACCCTAGATAAATGTAGTTTGCGTTGATATGTTAGAACCCAGGTAAGAAACCCAAACGTCGATCTTGGCAGGAATGTATTGACCATAAAGCATCAGGTGAAAGTGCTTTATTCATGTGATGCTTCAAATAGGTATCGTCTGACCTAGAGAGACATAGCACCATGCAAGGCCATCAAAAAAACGTGAGAATGCTCAGATGTTTGTCGAGTATAACGTTCGGGACTTAATCAGCTCTGAAATATGAACCTTCTCTCTGCAAATACGTGAGCAATTACGTCGCGACTGAAAAAAACAAACAATCGATGTGAAAACAAAAATAACCGCAGATCCGAAAAAGATCATTTTCAAGTGTTTAAGGAGCAGGGAATGATAATAGTCAATGAGACGAACTGAGTGAAATGGCATAGGGTTATGTCAGTATAATACGGAGGCGATCAAATCCCCCATCGTGCCTCGCTGAATTGACATCATAAAAGGGTTCGCTATTCCCGACTCTGTTTTGTTTTTCAAATCACAATTTGCGTCGATGACGGCAACCAGACATTTCCCAAGAATGCATTTCAGTGTTAAATTTGCAAAAACAAAATGCCATCGCGAAAAACAAACACTCGTGGAGCGGGAAATCTCCCGCGCTATTATTGGCAAACTCAATCCCGTGTATAGCTGTATAGCCTAATGTAGTCATCGGAAAATTGAATTTATGACGACATTCTCCAGCGGGTCAATCAACCTTTTTTTAACAGCTAGCCCAAGCAAACAAACAAGCTAGCTTGTGACGTTTGGATGCGACGTGAGAGGTTTTTTTTAGCCGGCATTATGCAAAAGAAAAAAGAAATCGATTGAATTAGCGGTATTTTTGTTATTGGTATAATCAAAATGCTTGTATACGGTGTGAAGTTTGTCACGTTTTGACCCAGAGGCGATGCTTTTGAGAAAAAGATAAGATGAGAGTCGACTCCTTAATGTAGAAGACTGCTAAGGGCAAATTTGGGAGGCGGGACTGATCGCTGTCGTCCGCCTTGAATTTGATACGATGCCCGGAGTTCAAATTGCTCGCTGTGCAAGACCATTTCTGAGCATACAAGCAAATCATTGTTGGGATTGTATATCATATACAACTTCCTGTGTAGGTAAAAGTTGTTGGCTAACCTGCCTTAGAGGCCTTTATGAAACGGGGCTTGAGGCTAGGCTTGGGATTTATTTTGCTACCGCCACTTTGTGTCGTAAGTGAAATCATGAAGGGCTTGAGATACATGGCGAAGCTGGAGCCTTTCTTTGGCTTCGTCATGTGGCCTAATCCCTTCGTTTGGTTTTGAGGTCCTCAAATGGCGGTATAGCGATATAAGTCAAAAGCCCATCCTCGGGTCTGGTTTCGTACAAAGGTCCTTAGCAAAGAATGATATTAGGAGTGTACTGAGCAGAGAATGGTGATATTTTCGACGGGGGAATTATTGTAAGTTGAGGTTTGCCCTGGCAAGATACAACGATGGTTCAAAACCTCACACCATCCTTTATAGATGCTCACAAACAAGGTACATCTCGACAATGGTTAATCCATGTAGGCTAATGGATCACAGAGATACAGAGTCCATGGCAGAATGTGTTTTGACAAATTGGCAAGTCTCTTAGTTTTCCAAAAGAAACAGGATCTGAAATGAAACATCACCAACTTCTATGGTTGAAACCAATTAATGATTGATACTAAAATCTGAATGTTCGGCGAAATACAACCGACTCTGCGAATCTTTAATGCTCCATGCAGAATGAATTCACGAGAGATGTATGGCAATTGCAATGTAGTATTAATAAAAAACGATCGCCAAGCTTGTAAAGTGCCTGTACAGATCCTCTGACTAGTGTCGTGAGACAAGCACCCGATTCTGTGGTTGGATTCGAACCCCCCCCCCCCCCCCCTTAAAGCTGAAGACACCGCCCCACGTGGCACAAATCATGCAGATAACTGCGCCCATACACAGAGAGAAAAACAAACCAACATCACAACACTACGTGTAAGTAGCTTTAGGTATAATGGGTTCCACTGATGTGACTCATAATGGCAAAGTGTACATCCACACACTACTTGACACTGCCCTTCCGGGTCAAAAGACGACACACTTACAATCCCCAACGAGTTTACTCTCAAAACAAGACGGTTGTAGCAATAGTGTCATGTATCTCTTTTGTTGACACTAAACAAAAAGAGAGACATATCTATTGCTAAAACTGTATTTCCATTACTTTAAAAGGTATCTCTTCTTACACAAAGTGACACCGCTATTAAATAAAAGACTGGGATCATTTCCATCTCCAGATTTAAAATAATGCAAACTGAATTTGCACGGAGTGACTCGGCCCGGTGGCGTTTGAAGTTTCGACAAGGACGCGGCGAAATTTCCACGTGGGCAAAATATCCCGTGGGCACGGCACAGCCGCCGCCTTTGATGGTCAGCACCGGCCCCCGAATGACTTTATACGCAGAGTCGTGTGATATTTCGGTATTTTGCATCCGTATTCACCAGATGTGAAAGTATGGCCTACACATTCTCAACAGAATTGCATTGAATCCGTCGAGTACATAAAGGATCCAGCGGATTTAAGATCACACTCGACTGAATGCTAGCACATAGCGCCGCCAATTCTATTATTTTGTAGATGTCAATTTATCGAAGATAAGGGTTCATGATATATCTCGACTTATATTTTGAGATACCATACGTGCATGCTATCTATTGTTCAGCATGCAGCGAAATATCTCACATAATACCACGGGGCGGAGGATCCGAGACCCTCCCGGGAAGATTTCAAAGTCTTCCCGTGGACAAATTCGAGAATTGGTTGAGAAATTCGGGAATGTCTAATCCTGCGGATCCGGATCCGGATCCCATTTTAGCGTACCCTGCATAGGAGGTGGATCCCAAAATATCGGATCCTGTGCGTTAAACAAACAGGTCCTATGTCTCACAAAAGTTCACATTTCTCACCAATATTGCAGCTTTTTATTGCGTTTTGTCTGACCGGCGTTCATCACAATGGATGGAATTATACAACATGAATTGTGACTAGCTTGTGCCGGATATGAATTATTTTGAGATGATGATGTTCTTCAGTATTCTATACATCAATCTGGTATCAGGTTGATGCATGTTAAGAGTAGAAATTGTAGGCCAATGAGCCGAACTAAAACAACGACCGAAAATCTGTTTGATCTGTTTAAAGATCAAAAATAAAAGAGAAAATACTTAAGAAATACTGTGGCCGTTTTTCACTGTTTTCTCAAAAAGTGGGCACCGTATGGGACTAAAATTTTCACAGATGACTGTTATTGTATCAGCCTTCATATTTTTGCCCATGGATCTGGATTTATTTGATAGAAACCAAAGTATGATACTCGCATGCTTGCAGTGTGTATTAGGAGCGCATAATCGGCCAGACTCGATCGCGACACTCCCCCTTTATGCCCCGGCTCAATCCGACAGGGTCGCTCTGGAGTGACGTGAACTTGTCGGGGCGATGCATCATGCGATTGAATTAACTTAGCCTGACTGTTCGGCGCCGCTGGACGTGACTTCTTCGTATCAATGGTTTTTTGTAGGATTTTGTAGATTATATTATTAATATTATATGAATTCATATATTGCTCCTTTTTATGCATATACCCTATTGGGATTAATGTCTATATCGGTCTATGGGCACTATCATATTCCTTTCATCATATCAGACGGTGAAACTATGGATGAGATGAGAGAGAAAAATATCTCGCGGACTTAAAAGGATGAAATACTCTGCCAAAAAAAAGTCAATCTCGTAAAAATTCGAGTGAAAATTCAATCAAAAACTAGTCCCTCTAGTTTTCTGTCAGTCGGGTGAAATTTCACCCTTTGAAAATAAGCGAAATCCCCTCTCACTTATGGCATGGCTTTTTGCATTGCTCCATTATTAAAGGTCTGTACATCGATCAGTGTGTATAGATCATGTAGGCCTCGAGGTGTGTCCTTGTTTACCGTGAACCTCCTCTGCAAAATATTACCGCTGATGCACTTCAGCTGATGCACCGAACTTATTTTCTTCTGGAGAAGTTCACTTTTTTCTCCAAGAGTCTCTTCACTCTTTCTTGAAAAGTAGGTCTATTATGTGGTTTCGTGACTTCGTAGCGATATTCATGTCACGTCGGTCAGTTTTTCGATTTCGCACTAGTCCCCCTCCATACCCTCCTCCATACTCGATGTAAGAAGCTCCTACTTCCGGTGCCCAAGACGTGAGCTGAAGCGACGCTAGCCTGCTATCATTATTCGCACCGCGCTCATAATTCGGGATGTATAAAGTGGACCCGTACTTGCGAAGGATGTCAATCACCGTGCGAGCAAGTTCGAGGGACAGTCAACTTTGAGACAGTCGAGTCTGAAACAGTTTGAAAAGTTTCTCGCGCTTGCGAAGGATGTACTACAAACCCTATCAGACTTCTCGTGTCTTTTCTCCGACTTCAGAAAGCTACACGACAGTCATAACGTGTTTCACACATCAGAGTTAATTGAATATGCTATCACGAACACCCACGAAGACACCTGATTGAATTAAATTGACGTCAGAAGAATCTCTTTCAAAAGACTGAAATCTGCTGTGAGACGTCCTTGTCGTGACAAATTCGATATTGAGTTAACAATTCTGTTAACTCATATTCGATTACATCCTATGTTCAGAATGTGCTAGCTGGGCCCATTACGAAAGACGATGCACGAATTAAAAAAGTGAAGTACCGGCCAACCTTGAAAGAGCAATCGATTTTTGTTTGATGAGAGAACTTGACATGCATGTCGACAATTCAATTTGTAATAAAACACTTCGCGTTCATTGTATAAGGTCCCGTTCATTTAGCGTGTGCGAGGTTCAAAACGGTCATCGTATGTAACCGTATACACTGAATTGACTGTAACACACACACAACTTATCAAATTGTTCATTCATTGAAGCTATATAGACGCATTAAGGATGCGCATAATGTGACCATTGTAGTGTCCATTCATTCAATTACAAAATAATAATAAATTTCATTTTTCTTTTCCCCTTCATCAATTGTTGCCCTCTAAAAAATGAATTTCAAATAACACTACTATATTTTCTTTCTTTGTTTAAAGGTACAGTACAGGATTGGTAACATATACCCAAACAGAAATGTTTACAGATTTACGTATAACTTTCAGGGTATATGAAGATGGTGGTGGTAGAAACATACCGTTAAAATATTTCCGACTGAAATGCTGTATTTATCCAGACATTAGTAAAACAATGATCGAAAACAGTTTTGATCTCGGGGTAATCTTTATGTTTTATAAGAAAAATTTTGTCTAGTTTTCGCTATTTTCTCGGGACTCGGATGTCCGATTGAGCTCACATTTTCACAGGCGTATTATTGCATGTACATGCTGGATTGGACAAAGTGTGAGTGCTGTTCTGTGACCTTTACCAATCATGTTTTATATCTTTAATTTGGGGGTTGAAGACCTTTTATCTATGATCTAGAAAAGAAAGGTATCTTGGAAATCGGCTCGTGGTGAAAATCTTGCTGGGGAGTCATTATCGAAAGCTGTGACAGAGAGAGGAGATTAATTTCCGACAGAGAGTAAAAGGAGTGATGCTGTGGAGCGACTCAAGCACTCCGACATTATCAGTCGACCGCACGGGCTGGAATTTATCATTTTCTCGAGACCATTCGAACACCCTCGGTGGTGGATGGCTCACGCTGATACACTACACACACCAGGGGTCGAAATCACCAAACTCATCGTAACTTACAATCGATCGTAAGACTTATGATGAAATGGAATGGATGCAATTGATTATCCTTCGTAATTCGAGTTACGATCGATCGTAGGGCTTGGTGAAATCGACCCCCAGGACTATGATTAAAGGCGTCGTACAGGATTTGCAAGGCCTCAACAAAAAATAATTGAGTTTGAGACAGAAAATGGACTCAAAAGTTCGTAAACAGTGCAAACAGTCACCATGGGAAATCTTGGTTCATCAGATGCTGGCTTAGTCAAGGAAATCAAGATTTAGTGTCTTTTAAAAAAGATCGTTCGTCTGAACGATTAAGTAGCATTTCGAAAGCGTGGTGTAACCGTGAAGGATTCGGAGGGGCAAGATTTCGGCCGTATTTCTGCTATCCAGATGAACAAGGCGTAAAGAGGTACACGAAACAACGTTTTTAATGAAGTTTAAGACCTTCACTTCTGCTTCAGTCCCAAATTCAGCCAAATCGCACATCTTTGGAAATCCTGCATGCTCCCTTTAAACTCGTATAACCATATCTATCTCCTCACATGTATTCATTTTGCACTAACTTACTCCCGGGGTTGAGTGTCATTATACTGATGGATGCAAGCATCGCAATCCTCCTCAAACATTGGCCTGGTAACCCGCTATCTTCACTCAAGATTCATGGGCGTTTAAGATCCTGAGTTCCGGGCGCCAGTGCAGTCCACCCATGACACGGCTCCCCACGCACCATCCACCGCGCGCAAATTTGCAGTAAACGTTGACTTGGGCTTCGCACATAACCAGAAGCCAATGCACTTTTCCTCTGCACTCAGCCTCCGTTTATTCTCCCGTGGCCGGCCCACTGCGGTCTGAAGAAAACTTGGAACATCTCCCATTGGGAAAACAAAAATTAATATTGGCATGGCGTTCGTGTATGACGCGCGCTGTGAGCATTAATCACAATTGAAATATAGAAGACTGGGCTTTTACACGAAGGCGCCGACTTGATAAAAAAAATAGTTCATTCATATTCCACGTAGGCCTATAGAGCATGAACAACAACAACAACATGATTTTTATTTTTATTTTCAATTTTTGGAAATCATATTTTCCACTCAGATGTGTCGGCTTGCCTCTTTACTTCACAGAAAGGAATAATTGCCGCAGTGAAAATAATATACAGTTAGGATTTAGTGTCAGACATTTTACGGGAATGGTCGTGTATAAATTGACGGGCTGGGTGGGTAGGAAGTACGACAACAAATTTGTCACTTAAGTCGTGCACTTTACAAGGCAAAAAGCTACCCGTACATTTTCTTAGGTCTCGGGGAATCGGGTTACAGACGACTCGGAATTGTTTATCGTGTCAATACACTTAAAGGTAATATCATACTTTGTTTTTGTCAAAGAAATGCAGATTCTAGGGCAAAAATATTACGAACGATACAGTATCAGCTATCTGTGAAACATCCAGTCTCATACGGTGTCCACGTTTTGAGAGAACATTGAAAACGCCCACGGTATTTTAATAAATTTGTCACGGTTTTTTTTTTTTTATCTTTAAAAGATCAAAATTGTTTTTGGTCATTGGTTTCTTTTCTGGTTGTTTGAGTATTTCAGGCAGACAAATGTTAACGGTATGTTTCTACCATCACCATATTTATAACATGTTAGTTAAAGGTAAATCTGTGAATATTTATGTTTCGGTATGCTACCAAAGTATGATAGTGCCTTTAACTGTTATTGTTTTACAGTACTTTCTTTGTGGCAATCTTTGAGAAGTCAAACCTTTTGAATTGTGTGGTTTAGTATGGATTTGAGTATTAATTGCATGTTCAGTCAAAGAATCTTCAAATCATCTTCTTTATCTCCACGATTATGGGGAAATCCCATCGTTACAGCCCCAGCATTCAGCAGAGACATTCCAAAAATAGGCCTAAACTAGGAGCAATGTTTCTCCAGGAAGCAATTTTCACCGAAATTTCCAGCCGTTTAAAGCAAATCCAAATCATTGCATTTTATTCATCAAGAAACCAGAGTCATAACGTTTAAACAGAATAACGTTTAAACTCTTCATGTAGTTTTGGCTGGATTTTGGCTGGATAAAGAAGCATTTTTTCTCTTGTTGTGGCAATTTTAGTAAACTTGTAAACTCCCCGTCGAGAGTTGAAAGTTTTTCAATTTCTTTCGTAACACGCGTGTGTGGTATAATTTAGTGTCGATCGCCCCATGGACGCCCAAACCTCGAAATAGCTCTAAACCGCACGGGTGGTTCATTGGTGTTGCCGAAACTGTCACCACCGATGTTTGAGGTTATTGGGGAGGGGGGAGAGGCGAGTAATTTCCCGGTGAATGTTACCGGCTTACCTGGGAAAGTTACACGATGGCGAGCGATTCTTGTGTGATAGGACAGATAATGGAAACTGCTCAGGCCGGGGGACCGGGGATACGTGTTCAGCCGGAAGGGCTCTCACCACGCGACAGGGCGGCGTTAGAATTGCCAAAATGCATGGTCACGGCAGAAGTCACAACCGCTTTAGCTCAGGACTGTCGTAACGAATTGAGACGACAGAGTCTAGTCCCGCAGTAGAGGTGGAGTGTAGTAAGTGTACTTTCACTTTCTAGTCTGTCTTTAAGTTCAAGCCAGGGGAAAGCTGGTTGTTTTGACACCGGTGTCCGTTCTGATGGGAGGTCTGGGTGCCAATACCCCCGGAGCAATGCAGAATGGTCTCTGCAAGAATTTTGTTCCATCACTGTATCAATTTGAACCACTGAAGTTTTCTTCTATTATTGTTGATTTGGATCTTACAAGTAGCAGACTCAATGCATTTAATAAACTGCTGCAAACTGCTTATCAGTCAAAATGACCTGAAATATATCAAAATGCTTGGAGTTAGGAGGGCCTGACGCGTTTCGAACCTAGCAGGATCTTTCTCAAAGGCTAAATGACGAGAGGACAAGAACAATTTGGATTTGGGTAAAATGCAGTCAGCATTCGAGTTATTGACTTGGACTCTTGTCAGCTTGTTTAATCCGTATACTTTTTCCCTCTCAGGCTCGGCAGTCTGAGGCAGTATTTCAGGCTGTTGTACTTTACTGCCCATATTGTTTTCCCTTGTTCACGAAGAGACTTAAATCGTCTTCATTTCAGATCATGCTGACACTTTAAAAGCAGTCGACACATTGTTCGACACTTGATCGACTCTTGATCGACTCTTGACAGTTAAATTACCACACCTTTTGCACATTTTAGTGCAATAATTTCAGGTCACCGTCGAATCTGCGTCTGAGATCGATTACCCAGAAGGGGGAATAATAAACTCATCTTAATTGCTTTCTACATCAATATTCCTTTCAGAATGTTTTCATTATCAATTTATTCTTGTGAAAACACGATCTGGCTTCATCGTGTGGACCTCGGCATCATGCGACATGATGTCACAGGCATTTCACAGAGGGGATGTTATCCGGAAAATAATAGACTTCCGTGATGACTCCGGCCTGAGAGGGAGTACGGGCTGGCTCGTATTTGCGAAACCACTCACCGCGCATGCTACTTCCAGAGCCACGGTGGCCTGGCTCGATCTGTACACATCAGTCTTGTTGCTCTGGTGTAAGGGTCTTGGTATTTTCTTAAACTCTCGAGAATGATTGATCACTGCCTATCTCTCTCTCGTCTCAGACGCGTACAGACACGTCCGGGGAGGAACAGGACTCGCCATCTCGAGTGATGCGCCCTTATCTCCATTCCACGGGTTCGTCCTCCACTCTTAAGCTATAGTATACGGTCGGGTATCTTGTTCAACCTGGGGTCGATTTCACCAAACTCATCGTAACTTACTATCAATCGTAGGACTTATATGCATTGCATGGTAGCATGATGTTACCGTACGTATCCTTCGTTATCCTTCATAGCTCGAGTTATGATCGATCGTAGGGCTTCGTGAAATCGATCCCTGGTCATTGCATCAGGGATCGGTAATGCACATATAGGTCTACCTGAACAATGTTCCTCGTTTTATATTTGCTTGTACAGCAACCTTTTTTGGCCAACGGCGATTTTGAAGCGTATATGACCGGCCGGTTATTATTCCCTATGTTACCCGTGACCAAGGGGCAAATGTAGGCCTACCCCCAACATTTCACCCTAATAATTCCTCCAACGCCGCACATTTCCCAGGGCCGAGTGCACTGACTGTACGATCGATGCTTGGTATGTTTTTGCAGTCCTTCAGCTCCAGGCGGTTTCCAATTTTCTTTGATAACAACATTAAATTGCTCATTGAACGCTTCAAATGCGACCATTAGCGTCATGATCATGAAAAATATACTTTTAGTTTATTAAAGGTAGTTTCATACTTTGGTAAAGTTGATAGAACAGATGTGGTCTGTTAATAATTTGACTTGTCATGGAATAAAGGCAAACCTGTGAAATTTTCAGCTCAATGGATAACTGGAAACAGTAGAATATGTTACGCGAAATTATATAAAGGTAATTCTAATTGTGAGGTTTTGATCGTGAATATCTGTTTTCGGTCTTTTGTTTTACTCATTTCTGGATAAATACAGCATTACAGGTGAAACATTTGTTAACGGTATGTTTGTAACAGTTCCATCTGTATTCCTTGTAAGTTTTATACCGTATAAATCTGTGAACTTTTCTTTTTTGGGTTTCCAAACCAAAGTATGGTAATACATAATACATGTTCCTTTAAAGGATGATACATCGCAGAATAGCGCTTTTACGATGTTTTGCATGATGTTTTGAGGTTTCCAAAACTTTGTGATGAATTTTCAAGGCATATCAAACAACAATTTGCTTCTGCTGTTGTTCGTCCCGAACTTTGGGTGCACTGTTTGTAATTGTTTAGTCCTGCAAGCAAGATGGACCTCTTTACTTTACTTATAACGTCCAAAGAACTGGCAGCGACGGACGTGACGTCCCACCTTGACAGTCATCGTGGATGACAGAGTTCATTTCCATTCATTAATTACTTAGGACAGTTTGACCGTACGTTTGAAAACATCTACCGGCTAGTGAAAGCCGGTCGTGTTGGTGGTCGTATAGTATCACCGTTTAAACACGGCTGGCAGCTGTGTGGCGCAAGGGGGAGGGGGAGGGCTAAGACGCGAACATGACCAATCAGATGCTTTTCTTGCTTTCGTACTCACTCATCCTGGGGTCGATCGTAACTTACTACCAATCGCAGGGTTTATGGTGCATTGCAGTCCTTCTTTGGATATTTTGGGTTGACCTTGGTAACTCGAGTTATGATCGATCGCAGGGCTTCGTGAACTTCGACTCATGGACAGGCAATGTGGATATCAGGACCATTCCAAAGAGCTGCTTGGTAGAAAGACTTGTTAAAAAGGTAACATGCTAATTTTTAGAATCAGACTGCCAGGAACAACCCTACGCGAATCTTTTTGATTGCCTGCATGTGGGAGCTCGTTTGTGAAGTCCCCTTTTCAATAGACATGTTGGTGCAAAGGAGACGGTATAAGATTATTGTTTAAGTTGCTTGTCTCATGACTGGCATAGTGTTCGGTTAAAAGGTACATGCAGGCTGGCTCATGTATCATGGAAGGCGTATAGTGCTTACAAAGTTTGGGTAAAGTAAGAGTTCGTCAGCTGTGTTCAGGTGGCGATGGTATTCTCAAATTACTTGCGACTGTTGGGTCGACACCATAGCCCAGGCCTGTCATCGTGTGTCATCGGCACGCGTCTCCATTATTAACGATAAAATTACCAGAGTGCCACCAAATCATGGCAAAGTTGTCATATCATTAAGATCGAGTAACGGTCCCGCAAGACGTTCGACAAGCGAGCGAGCAGGTCCAGCATCTCGTCTGGGAGGGGAGGGGAGTTTTGGCGGGCTGCTGTCGTAATTAGTCCGGCGTAATAGCCGGGTAGATTTGGTTACATCGCTGGAACGAGACCGGTGTTTGCTCAGGCGGTGCTGGACCAAGTTCCTGCTTTGCTGGCATGAATTGAGACGGTGGCCATGGTGCTGTGATCAGCAGAAACCTCCACACTGAGAGTGGTGTTGATTCCACTAAGGCTCACCTATGGTATTTTCCTACCTCCTTGATACGTGTTAGTGTGATGCCCATGAGGTTGATCATCTCTTAATTACGATAACCAGGGACCTGCTGATGCAGTGCAGCGATCCTTATCCTGCTAAGATTTCGTCATCTCATCCTCCTCCTTCCCTCCATTCCCTCCCCGCCCCTCTCCCCCTCCATGTTGGATAACAATATGCTTCGTGTTCCCAGAATACACTTGCACACACACACCTCAAACAAAAATCGGATCTCTTAGAAAAACTATCAAGTGTTGTTTTATTAAAGTGCTTCCGAAATGCGTGCACCTCGCGAGATGTGTTCGTGAAACCTCAGACGCGGCCGAGGAGTTCGAACTTTGTTTGTCTAAAATTTCCACAAAACATTCCCGCTCTCGTTGGGAATTGAAACTGAACGAAAAAACGACGCAAACGATCGGCACACATCGTCAACACTTCTGGGAAAGGTAACTCCCTTTTGCGGATAAGCTAGGTGATTGCTGGTCAACTACCGTCCGTCCTTTATCCGTTTAGCTTGTCCAAAAAGGACCAGGGAAAACCAGAAAATCAAGTTACGTATACGGAATCAAACTTTTTGTCCACTGACGCCTAATGGGCTGTTATAGGCTATCACCCTTTATTACACCTTTTAGCCGGAATCCGAGACTTGTCATATGACATGGTGAAGGGCCCACGTCAACATCATTTATCATTTCAATAGATTGCTGGACGGGCTTAATGACATCTGGGGTCGATTTTACGAAGCCCTACGATCGATCGTAACTCGAGTTACGAAGGATAACTCATCGTATCCTAAATAGGGCTACAATGCATCACAGGTCCTACGAATTGATAGTAAGTTACGATAAGTTCGGTGAAATCGATACCTGGCGATTCTTTGCTCTGGCGTCGATTTCACGAAGCCCAACGATTGATCGTAACTCGAGTAAGGGTAGCCCATCATATCTTACGACTTCTAGGTGGGGTTGCAATGCATCATAAGTCCTACGATTGATAGTAAGTTACGATGACACCTGGCGACTCTTTGCTTGGTCTTCTGCAATCGGATGCCCACTCTAGTCACGTATAATAATATTTAGTATTAGGAACGATGAAGCAGATGAAGTGAAATGATTGATAGGAGATGGTGGTGTGTTGATATTACTACTGGCGCTTGTAGTGTCAAATGGATATAATGGTGTCTGTATGGTGCCACTCGTACCTAATTTCCTTAGTATCGTTGCGCGTCAGACTCATCATTTGAGGTCATGGCGACCGTGGATATCTCGTTAAAGGTAGTATCATACTTCGGTAAGAATCCAAAACAGAAATGTTCACAGATTTACGTATAACTTTCAGGGTATGAAGATGGTGGTGATGGAAACATACCGTTAAAATTTTTCCGCCTGAAATGGTGTATTTATCCAAAAATGTGTAAAACAACGACCGAAAATCTTGTTGATCTTTTAAAAGATCAGAAATAAAAGAGAAAAGTCTTAAGAAATACTATGGCCGTTTTTCACTGTTTTTCACTGTTTTTCACTCAAAAAGTTGGCACCGTATGGGACTGAAATTTTCACAGATGACTATTACTGTATTTGTCTTGATATACTTGCCCATGAATCTGTATTTCTTTGATAAAAACCAAAGTATGATATTACCTTTAAGTGATACGATTGATAGGAGATGGTGGTGTGTTGATATTACTACTGGCGCTTGTAGTGTCAAATGGATATATTGAAAGTGTCTGTATGGTACAATATCGTCGCGTGTCAGACTCATTCCATCATTTGCGGTCATACCATTTTGTTTAATATAATCATCGAGTGCACATATCGCATGTGTTCTTCCAATTTAAATGACATCAATTTGCAAGTAGAATGAGAAGTTGGTAATTGAAATCATAAAACATGGATTGATGCAAGTTTACAGATGTCATATCGCAATCACAGTTGGTGTCCGAACCTAGTGGAATGACCCTCGGTTATTCTCCTTTGCCTGAGCCCGTGGCGTACATACCCTCTAGCCGCCGTTAACGGCCCCTATAGGAATTGTCTCCGGCGCGCCGGTGGTATGAAACTCCGCACAGACGGGAGCTAGGAAGATAATCATCATTACTTATTAATGTCCGCCATTAAATTTCACGCATTCCTGGTCCTTTCCCTCCTCAACAAAAAATCGCCTTGAATTAAAGTTCAAAGGGAGGAAGAGACTGCATGCAATGGCGAACGTTTGGCCCCCGATGAAGGCATGCTGCACGTAAATGCAATTAGTATCATTTATGACGAGTCTAGCGGCGTATTATGAGGTTTTGATGAGCACAGCTGTCACTCGATGGAGCATTTTGTGTGATAAAGTAATCTCATCGTAGACAGTATGATTCTTCTGCGTTCGACTCTTCGGGTCTTGAGAAAATGCCTGTGGGATTTTGCTGCAAATGGGGAGGCGGCCGATTTCTTAGGGGGGAACTCCCCGCCTCCTCTCGTGAACTTCTCGCCTCTCCTCGTATACCGACCGTTGTCCCACCGTTGCATTTTCTTGTCCCTCTTAAGTCGAAGAGGGAATTGCAATACTTCCAAGAGCTCTGAGGAACGTACGTAGTATGTATACATTAGATCAAGTAAGGGGCAAATTTGGGAGTTAACTTGGCTTAAGGTTATGGCTCTTGACACTGTGTAAATGTAGCACGCACCACGTGATGTTTTAGATCAACCTTTTTGTTGATAGAACCCCTATAAACTAGATTTCCCTTTCACCTACTGCCAGCCAAACTGTATTGATGCAGCTGCAGCTGCCCCAGACGACTCCAAATGACTTCCCCCGTGGAATTCATCTCTCTTGCCGAGTCCAAAGACACATTACTCGAAACTCACATCTTTCTTCAGCTTGGCATCTGAAAAGCAGCCTGTGGCTCGGCAATGTGGTAATGAATGACCTAAGAGAAAATCTGTTAAGACTTAAGCCTCATTGTGAAAAGGTCAGTGGTTTATAAAGCTGACATTCGAATCAATCTTTCCCCGTGTGTGAAATATTTACCTCTCGCTTGCTGTCATCGAGGGAAAAAATCAACTTCTGCACCTGAAACCACATGAACTGAATTCGGTTTCAGGAATCGACACTGAACACAATGGAACAATTGTTAATCGATTTTCTCGAGAAAAAAAAGTGAATATCGATTTTGCTGAAATTTCGACTCTTACACTCTTTCTGATATGCATATTTAATTTGATTGCTCTCCTCCATGAAAAGATAACATGGGCTGTGAGTGTGCTGTATATTTTAAAATGTGCATTATCCTCTATAGCACTTGTAAAGCATTGTGGTGCATATTTATGTAATGTTAATGAATACGCTGTGCCTTTCATTAAAGGGAAGTTAATGCAGTGTATTGAGCTATCGTTTGTATAGTATTGTTGTCCATCATAAATTAATTATGAAAACGAAATTCACTTCCACCGTAAATTGCTCGATGTGGCGGTTCAAATTCAAGACATTTATTAGCTATTAACTGAGGGTATACATGCCGCTGCACGTACATCATTCACGTGGACGCAAGGACATTGACTTTGGATAATTCAAAGTCATTGATTTGTCGCTAATTACTTTGCTCTTCGAGACATGACCCGACTTAATCACATCATGGAGGCTATGTGTGTGTAAAGATCAGATCCATCATCAATGTGTACGTCTCCTTGAATCGGACGTCAGCAGGCGTCGGCCTGTTCTCGTATCTACCGGTCAGATCCTCCAGATCCTCCGGGCATAACCTTGTCACCGACCAGGGCAGATCCAGTCAGTGACCAGGCCCGGAGTTCAGTGCGCCTGCACCCTCCTCACCACAGAGTCTAGTCTTATGGGATTTACGAAACGGAGGCTTAGGCCCAGGCTCCAGCTCTGACATCATTGCTGAAAATATAGGTTGAGGTTTTTTAATGAGGTTGAAGCTCTGTTTTCCTTTTCAAACCAGAGAATCTACTTCAGAACCGCAGCCAAAAGCCTCTATTTTGATACCTGTTATTTTAGAATGGATTCACGAAATGGAGACGGAGCCTGAAACGGAGCCTGAGCCTCCGTTTCGTAAACGCCCTTAGTCTAAAGACTGGCTTCATTCCTGGGCCCAGAGATGACCTCCAAGCACTGTCTGTCCACCATGTTGCTTCTCATCTCCTCCACCTCCAAACCAGTGTCGCGCTTCAGCATCATCATCAACATATGTTGTGACTGGCCTTCCTTTAAGACTTGTGTGACCTCAATCTGGTGACGGAAGGGTGAGATTAGAAGCGATTTCTTCTTGATGTCTAATGGGTTGACCAGCTAACTAGAGTCGCCTTAATGTTTTCTGAGGCTCTGTGAGCTTCCCGTAGGGATCTCCATTGGGTGTATGTTTGCTGGATGTTTGCTGTTCTATGCCACTGCTATGTTTGTACTGTATGCAGAGATCGGTTTGGCAATTGCACTTCACACATCGATGAGTTCTCATCATTAGATCTAACTATCTAGCCTACATAGTACATACGTGATGAGATCTAGCTTTGTGGTGCGACAGAGTATCTTTGTGCCGGCGTATGATAGTACAGAACGACCCTACCTCCTTCGGAGTTGATTGGCGGGAGGCAGCACCTGGTTTGTAGTGACAGGTTTTTAAATGTGACAGCATGAAAGATGGAGGAGGGTGACTTGGTGTGGAGGAGAATCCGTTTTATCTGGTGGATCTTTTATTAATGAATCATTCCAAACTTACTGCAGAAGTGACAAAACAAATACAATTTACCAAGTACCCCCCGATGGCCTAAATGTATGATGCAATCTGGAAGCCTTGCACTGTGAGATCGTGAGGTGATGACAATTTACTGCATGCAGTGTTGTGTTGACTAATGTAGCCTAATTAAAGACCGTTTCGTGATGTTGGTAGACGGCAGGGGACATGAAAGCATGCCAAAGGTATCACAATAACACACATAAAAGGTTCGGAAACAACAGCACAGCACGTCAAGCAATGGTGCAACCAGACCAGACAGCTGAGAATTGAGCAGGAAATTTGACTGGCGGTTTACTCCATTATAATCACGCATCATTGTTCAACGAAGAAAGAAATTGGCGCGAAAAGAGAGATGATTTTGAACGTCCTCGCCCAGCACGCTCATGCAATCAATTACCGGTACTACTCCACCTGCCTTCCTGCCGTGACACGCTCCCATCCCTCCCGGACGGGATGGCTCTCACACCGGCCCCGTGGGCTTGTGATTAGGGTCGGTGGGTTTCCCTCCCCGGTAATTGACCGTTAAGATTGCAGCGTTAAGAAGTGCTCCTAGAAAACACGTGCCAAGTGTGCGAGGCGTTACGGTTGACCCTAACCCTGCATGCATGGACCTCCCCCTACTGCCCTCTAACACCGGACAATCTTGAAATTATTCTTTCCGAACCCGTGCAGAAATCAAAACAAAATTGGAATGTCAAGATTGTCGGCTCAATGACTGTAGTTCTCCTCCCATCTCCCCTCCCCTCCCCCACCCCCTCCCTCAGTCCACCACCTTCCCTGATAATATGCCCACGTACCCCCCAGCAGACGATCGTTAATTTTCGACACGTTTTTGCGGTAATATTTCCCCGGCCGTGCTGGCGTTTGTCGCCCCCTGAGGCTGACGGAGGGAGAATAAATAAATACCGCGGTGATTGGACAAGGAGTCACGGTCAAGACGCGTCACCTTTCTCCTTTTTTGTCCAGCCGGTCATTTCCCCGGGGACTGAACCAGCGCAGAGCCGGCAAAATTGGTCATCATGCCCGAAAAAACAACAACAAAGATCCCATGGGGTCCGTCGCTAAACCCTTCAAAATTCTTGCACACGCGTGGACTACATAACTGAAAACAATCCGCGTATGTTCGGTTCGCACTTTACGACTTGAGTTTCGTATCAGGTGTTGGTCAGTTTCCTTATAGTCCTGTCAAAATATCTTGATAGCGAAACTGAAAATATTTATTGTTTATTTTGGTTCTCTCCTTAACGGATTGGGAATGTAACTCTCATTTTATTTAGACTCAATCATATTTGCTGCAGAATTCCGTGAATCAAACTTGACTGCTCTCCTGGGACTGGGCTTAATCAGGTCAGATTTTCGGATTAAACGAATTAGAGTCCGAAGAGGATGTGCTGAGAAATAACCTCGCCCTCAAGACCCTGCTTCGTCCCGTTTCAGCTTCGTACTTGGTAGTATGGTGGTATTTTTCCCCCAGCTTATATCGGTCGCCGTGTGCACTTTAAACGGAGCCTAGGTGTGGAGATGCCAGCTGTATGGTCTTAGGAGAGTGTTGAATAGGCAGTCTGAAAACGGTTGACAAGCCGCGGTTTGAATATTGCCGACTCTTTGCAGCCAAGAATGAAATATTCATCTCTTCACACTTGAAACACGAGAGACATACAAAGATGTTTCGTCTGTTACGTTCACGACCAATGGGTGACTTTGGAGAACCGTTCTTCTAGTCAACAGCGCACGCGCACGCACGCGCAAAACAAAGCGCGCATGCTCACACTTGAAAACGAACGAAACAAGCAAACTTATAAGACTAAAACATAAACCATAAACAAACAAGTTGATTAAGAAAAACCAAATATAATACGGGACAGAGAATTCAAGACGAGAGCAGATAAATACAGACAGACAGACATCACAATGCATCTTAGATGAGAAGATAAGGGAATAATATCTCCAGAATTAATGGAAGATAGTAACGTGTCTCCACAAACCCCACGAGAAGAAACTGGCGTGAGCTATTCAGCCACTTCGCCAAGTATATCTCTCCTCCGACACTTTTACCCTTTATCCACGCCGCAAGACTGCAGTCTCAATCTATATTACTCTCCAGATTCATGTAACTCAGGGCAAAGATTGACTCGGCAGATAATGAAAAGAAAAGTCTCTTACATGGCTGACACTGACAGGCCCCTGTGCGCGAGATTAGAGGTATGTCACTGGAGGACGTGTGTAGCCGATCTCCGTGTCAGATACGGAGAGGTGTAATGAAAGAAAGAAGTCTCAGTAAATAATGCATGTGACCGAAGAGACATTATACCTCTTAAAGGCAGCGTACAGGATTCGCAAGGACTCCAAAAAAAATTAATTTAGATTTAGACAGAAAATGTACTCGATAGTTCTTAAACAGTGCAAAGAGTCACCATGGGAAATCTTGGTTCATCAGATGCTGGGGTTTTCAAGGAAATCAAGATTTAGTGTCTTTTAATAAAATCATTTAGAAAGCGTGATGTAATCGTGAAGGATTCGGAGGGGGCAAGATTTATATTTCGGCAGTATTTCTGCTATCCAGATGAGCAAAGCGTAAAAAGTACATGAAACAACGTCTGTAAGGAAGTTTAAGACCTTCACTTCTAATAAAATACCAAATTCAGCCAAAACGCACATCTTTGCAAATCCTACATACTCCCTTTAATGTCTATCGAATCATTTTCCATCTTTTGTTGCAGCTGGTTTTTTAGTGATTTAATGAATCGGATATGCAACTGATTGACGATCTCATGGATACCAGTTTCCGTTGCTAAGATGCATTGAAGTTCATCATTCATAATCGGACTGTTAAAGTGTGGGCAATGACGAGCTTCCGTATAAAATGATGAGTACTTAATATTCATAAAAAATGTAGTTAGCCCGTCCCTGGATTGAAGATGACGTCATTATGTTTAGCTTCTGACGTCAGACGTATAAACACGTATATATACACAACATGATGAGTTCAAAGCAATAGCTTATTTACCTAGCGTTTCGATGCCGGTACATGTATATCATGTACACCTATGATGGCAATTACGCATTTCTTCAGTAGAATTACCATTTGCGTCATTTCATTTGTTTTCTCGTGGGAGGCAAAATCAATTGCTTCCCGATCCTTTTCAAACAGATTTTTTTCTTTTACTCGCGTAGAAACTGATGTCGCCTCGGAATTGTTAAAGCTTTGTCAAGCATCGTACGTCACCATGAAGTTGCTGCCGTATTTTCTCGCCCGCTCTTTCTTGGGTTTTTTTTTGTAGGCCATCACATCTCATTCAATCAACCACGTTGATAATACATTCAGATATGAATCAGTATTGGGCGGTGTGTGGTGCGTTGCCTCTATTCATTGGCTGTCATTCTGATCTTAACGTTGCTGGGCAGAGTGCTGCATTAATGGTTATTGACGCCCATGGTTGCGTGGGTTGGCTTATTGTCGCTGGGATTCGCTGCTGGGGTCGCGATTTCACCAAACTCATCTTAACTTGCTAATTATCGTATAGGACTTATGATGCACTGCAGCCCGACGTAGGAGACGATGGGTTGTTCTTCGTAACTCGAGTAACGATCGATCGCAGGGCTTCGTGTCGTCGTAATTAACTTGCTATTAATCGTAAAGGGCTTATGATGCACTGCTGTCCGACGTATGAGACGATGGGTTATTCTTAGTGACTCAAGTTACGATCGATTGCAGGGCTTCGTGTCATCGTAACTTGCTATCAATCGTAGGACTTACGATGAACTGCTGCCAGACGTAGAATACGTTGAGTTATTCTTCGTATAACCCGAGTTACGGTCGATCGTAGGCCTTCATGAAATCGACCCCTGTGCTCATTGGGAACGGTGTGAAACTTTGCCAACTCCCTGGAACTCTTTTCTGTCCTGGCATTTGTGACGTGCCCATACTCGTCTTTAATTACCGTCTTTCAATCAGAAACTACGCGGGGAAATCGATTAGTCAGACCCTAGACATCATGCGTAAGGATCGAGCTCACTGGTGAAATAATGCCAGCTTCACACCAGGTTGTTGAACCCTCTTTTTGGAACTGTTTGCTGACGTCAAAGACAGAAATTATTTTCTGTTATTATTTTCCCAGCTTGTACGCGGCAACACCCACGAACGTTGTTTTAAATATCCGATAAATGAAAACTGTGAAATGCCGACGAGAAATTAATTAAACGTTCTTAGAGAGGAGGCGGTTGGATCGTCGGTAGAATTCAAAAGTGTTTACCCACACGGTTTGGCCACACACTCCAGGGGAAGCGTCCAATTGGAGGGCGGTGAACGATTCATGGTTTGGTTTGATAGAAAACACGGCTTGGCAGTGCGAGGAGAATTATAACCTTATACCTGATGCGGCGACGTTTCTTGCACACAGACGGGCAAGATGACACCGTATGACATCGTCGCTCCGGGGCTAGCATGTGAGCGAACCACGGTGATATTATACAATTCATGTGGTAGAGAAAGGTGCCGGGTTTCGAAAGGAGACTGATTTGAGGTATTGGATACAAGACCCAGGCAGGCGACCAGAGAAACCTGATGATTACAATGTGAGCACACGAAGCCCGGGGCGTCCTACATACCGGAATGTTCAACTATATTGGAACGATCCAGACGTTGAACTAGGGGGTGGGGGGAAAAGGTGGAACCTCCTGAAGCGATCTACCTGTAGAAGTTTAATTGGTTCTAACCTGGTTCTACCTTACCTCTACAACTTCATTACATGAACTTCAGACGACATTTGCAAAATGGATGCAAACCTATCGAAGATGTCTGGCAAACCTGCCCCCGTATATTCTAACATCTGTGACCCATCAATCCTTCGAGTACACTTCTGCCGTCCAACAAACTAGACATGAGATGAAAATTTAATAAAAACCGGCGTTCCAGGGTACGTATAGGCCTTTCATATAATATACGATTTAAAGCCTTGATTGGATCGGCACAACTCTAGGCTTATTTTTTTTACAACTTCTTTTACTGCCGACATCTCGAATCTTACATTGAACATTGGTAGGCCTAATCCCGCCAAGATCAAAATCGATGTCTGCGGTCCTTGATGCTCAGACTGGCATACCAGGTTCGGTATTTCGTTGATTGAGGAGCATTTCGCCATGGACAATTTTGAAAGTGGAATTGAAATTTCAATTGCGTGTACTACAAACGCTAGGTAGGTCTGTCATCTTGATGTAGAGCCGAACCAGTCTTCTCTGCGCGTTTTGTTTCTTTATGTCTGTTTAATTCGTGATTACTCCCTGTAGTTCGATTTCACCGTGATATTTTATTTTACTTCGTACGTTTTGTTTAAGGTTATGTCCTATTTTTCCATAATATTTTAGAGTAGCTTAGTGTGAGGTGAAATTAATTGGATCGGTGATATTTTCTCACTGAATGGATCAACCTTGCACGAAAAATAAGATAAATACACAGTAAAGCAAATTAGATTGCCAATCAGCCATCAAACTGAGAGCCCACCGCTATATCTTGAGGAAAAAATTGTAGTATTATAGCCGTATAACACTACCAGTCAGAAGCTATACATTGTATAGCATTGTTTCCCTTAAACCAACAAGTCGATAGAATTCACCAATGAGATTGCTTAGAATCACTTGGTATAGCAACACTCCAGAATTATTTGTGAATGTGCACGTGCAATGCGATGAAGGCAGTGAACCACACTGTATACAAGTAACTGGACTTCGAGAGAAACAGAGTGGAATGGTTTTTGTTTCACCAACAAACGTTGGTGAAGATCCGCTGTGCACATTACATAAACATCGCCGGGAAATTATGAAGCTGGAACAACATGTAGTTGGACGTTGCAGTCGGCGCAAGGCAATTATAAAAAACAGTCTGGTTGAAATTGAAGTGAAATCAGCTTGAACTAATGGTAGGAGATGATTGAATTAGGCCATGTTGTATGTTTTCTCCAATATAGCCATCATACAGGCTGGGCTCTTTCGTGTAATCTACCTGTATGTTCACCACTTAGTATGTTTATTACCACACGACGTGGAAATACAATCAGTTTGGACCATAGGAACCTTTATGAATACTCTATAGGCCTAACTTTACTGGCGATAATGGCGATTTGCATTTCAGGGGTCTAGACCTCAATCTATTACCACAAACGCACACTCAGACTGAAAGAGACAAACGACTGCGACATACTTTCCATCTGAAAAAATTGTGGTCGTCCTTGGGCTAAACGCATCTGGATAGCTTCGAGTACCACCAGCTCATTTCGACCGCGGCACTCTATGCAAGCACAACACAACGTGCACAGATTCACTAAAAACAGAATACCGCAGTGACTTTTACGATTCGTCGTTTTATCGACATATCGAAAACCGATATGGATGGATGTTTTACAGGGTATAGTTTTATGATATGCATATTTTTTTTTTAAGACGATTATTTTCCTCCAAATAATATTTTGATTGTTGAGGTTTTATACCATTAACTTTACATCATTGTCAGGATGGTGTTGTTATTCATTATCGTTATGTCACTCTGTCTATATGTAAAGCCTGGGGTCGATTTCACCAAACTCATCGTAACTTACTATCAATCGTAGGATCTTTGATGCATTCCAGCCTCACATAGGATAGGCCATCCACGATGGGTTATCCTTCGTAACTCGAGTTACGATCGATCGTAGGGCTTCGTGCAATCGACCCCTTGTGTATTTCATGAACCGACGGAAAATCTCTATGCAATTTCACATTATTATTGAGTTAATCAATATGCGCCATCATTACTGACTGTCATCTAAGGTGCTATTACTCGCCTTCTCGGTGTGACGAAGTATCGATGACAATTGACGAACATGAGAAAGAACTTGGATGTAACACATGGGGATGCGTTTTCACGTCCTGGGGTCGATTTGGTATATACAGTGCTATAATTGCATGCTTCTATGTGAGACGGACACCATTCTCGTATTTACTCCCCGACAAGAAAAGTTGGAAATCATTCCCATTATTTCATTTGTCTGTCTGGGACAGACCCGTCTCTTTTTCACAGAAACCACTCGGTCGAAGTGTGCGTTTTGGACACCTCGAGCAATTATTACGGTGAATACGTGAATGTGCATGGGACCCTGCACGAACTGTGCTCATCGGGTAAATGCGAGTAGTCTACCTGCCTGCATGGGCGTAGATCCCGGGGGGCTAGGGGGGTTGCAACCCCCCCAGGTTTTCACTTTTTATATATATAAAAAATGATTTTGTGCACAAACGTATATGGAACAACGACCCAGCTACACGATCAACCCCCCCAGGTCTGAGGACGTGTCTACACTACTGCCTGCCTGACACTAAATGTTTATGACAACGCGAACATTTTGCAGATGACTCAAAATGGGGTTTGTTTTTTTTTGCTTCTTTTATTTAGTTGCGGGTATTCTCTTTACCAAATGTTGTAAAAAAGCAGTATGTACACGTGTCGGATTCTGGTGCCGCGTGCCAATTTTGTCCGTCTGGCCGACAATTTTGACGACTAAAACACTTCGCAATGTGCATAAAGAGGATATCTGCATGGACTATCTAAACAACCGAAAACGTCGTGCCATTTAAGACCCAAACGACATTAATTGAATGATGACGTGAGCATTGAGGTCACTTCTCCAAGGATCTCGATGGAACTGTTTTGTTTGAGGGGCTTCAGCTCTGTCTCAACTCCCTTTTCGTGAGAAGGGAGTTGCGAGGCCTTGTTTGCATTTACGATAGCTTCTGTCGTCAGTCATTGCGAAATTATTCTTAAAACAGAAATGTTCACAGATTTACGCATAACTTACAGGGTATGGAGATGGTGCTGTTAGAAACATGCTGTTAACATTTTTCCGCCTGAAATGGTGTATTTATCCAGAAATTAGTCAAACAACCACCGGAAATCTTTTTGATCTTTTAAAAGATCAAAAATAAAAGAGAAAACACTTAAGAAAAACTGTGGCCGTTTTTCGCTGTTTTCTCAAAAAGTGGGCAATTTATGGGACTGAAATTTTCACGGACTACTTTTACTGTATCTTCCTTGATATTTTTGCCCACGAATCTGTATTTCTTTGACAAAAACCAAAGTATGATACTACCTTTAAAGGTATAATACATGATTGGTAAAGGTCACAGAACTGCACTCACAAAACAGCACTCAAACTGATTTAGCATTATACGCATGAAATGTTAAACCTGTGAAAATTTGAGCTCCATCGGAAATCTGAGTCACGGGAAAATAGCGAAAACCCGAATCAATTTTTCTTATAAAACATATAGGGAATGGTTTTGATCTTACCCCGTGAGCCGAACCGTTTTCGGTCTGTCTTACTAATTCCTGGATAAATACACAATTTCATACCCTGAAAGTTATACGTATAAATCTGTGAACATTTCTGTTTGGGTGTGTGTTACCATGCAATCCTGTACTTACCTTGAAGTTCGGTTTTGAAAATCCGCGTCGCGTGTAATTTAAATTCGAACGATTCACGGCTGAACGCTTTTTGCAAAGTTTCCATTGACAAATTACAAAATTGTACGTTGCATCAAACAAAAATGTAAATTTGTAAAAATATGATATCACGGTTGACTGTTAAACAAGGCGGTATTTTCTCATGAAACATATTTCTCGAAGTACGGCAGTACTTAGTGCGTTCATGCAGCGTTTTCGCGCCGATACGAACAAAAGAGAGTGGACATTTGGAAATATCGATGGAGGTAATATCTTATTAGCCATTGTGTGTAAAATGGCGCGAACCTATAGTACAAGGTCATTTATTATGTGTATGACACGTGTACCGTAAACACACATGCATAAGTGTAACGTACGGAAATTTATAATGGAGAATTGGAAACTCGTCAATTGTTTCCCATGAATGCTGTGTGATATTAATTTAGCAGTATTGCATGAATACAGCACAAATGAATGTAATAGGGGAATATTTGACATCCTCCGTGTGTATTCTGAGTTATTGTAAACGAAAGTGTGTTTTTTTTTCTTAAAGGTACAGTACAGGATTGGTAACATACCCGAACAGAAATGTTTACAGAATAACCATGACCTTCAGGGTATGAAGATGATGCTGGTAGAAGCATACCGTTAGAATATTTCCGATGAAATGGTGTATTTATCCAGAAATTAGTCAAACATAGACCAAAAATGGTTTTGACCTCGACGGGTCAGATCATAACCTTTATTGATTTCGAAAGGCACAATTTTGCGTAACAATTGCAACGGTTTTTCTTTGTTTTTGTTCCGTTTCCGATGATGATATGAGCTGAAGATTTCACAGGGTTTGTTTTTATTTCATGACAAATCAAATTATGAGCAGCCTACAGCAGCTGTTCTGTCGCTTTTTTACCATCGCTGTACACGCCCTTTAATAGGTGAAAGCACGATAAAGATATTGAACTTATTTTCACTCTACACTATGTATCCACCTCTATACCAATGCACTTGAATTGCACTCACAGCCCCAAGTGCATTAGATACCTCGTAGCCACGAAATGATATAAATTGCATGAACGGGATCTTGACACTGTTTATAGTTGATATGTTTGTTTTTCATTTCCTATACAGCGAGCATATAGGCTGCATATAAAAACGATTCGAATATAGGATACAGCCGTGAGCCGTGCATACAGAATAGTCAATGCTGGGCAAAATAATATGTGTGCATTCCTTTTGTTTATTTGGGATGTCTATGTGTTTGATCATATTCCGTACGGTGCATCCCGGGCGTTCCATTTCTGCAACCTGGGGCCGATTTTACAAGTCGTATTCTGCGATCATCGCTATCACACTTGATATGAGATAGCTACTTTTCGATCGATTCTCCATTTAGCGATAGATTTGGGTTTTAGCGATGATCGCAAAGCGTTCGTGAAATCAGCCCCTTGTCGACTCGCAGCAAGTTTAACAGCTTAAAGGTAAAGTACAGGATTTGTAACATACCCAAACAGAAATGCTCACAGATTTACGTATAACTTTCAGGGTATGAAGATGGTGGTGGTAGAAACGTACCGTTAAAATATTTTTGCCTGAAACGCTGTAAAAATTTATCAAGACATTAGTAGAAGCAGCGACCGTAAATATTTTTGTTTTTTTATAGATTAAAGAAATCCCGTAAGCATTTTCAGTGTTTTCTCAAAAAGTGGGCACCGTATGGAACTGGGAATTTCACAGATGACTTTTACTGTATCTTTCTTGATATTTTTGCCCATGAATCTGTATTTCTTTGACAAAAAAAACAAAGTATGATATTACCTTTTACGTACAACCATTTACGTAAACCTGTGGACAGAAATTTCCGCAGATTTACGTATAAGTTTCAGGGTCAGTATGGAGATGGTGCTGGTAGATACATACACCGTTAAAATATTTGCGGCTGAAATGGTGTATTTATCCAGAAATTGGGCATTGAGAAAGAACCTGATGTAGGATCGAAACGTCAGACCCTGCAAACTCCAAGCATTAATAAAACCCAAGTAATTAATGCTATCCTGTGAAAACTATATTTTACACTGAATGCGAAATTCTAAAAACAACACATTTTATAATTGAGATACATTTGAAACGATATATCAGGTTGACCTAGAAAAATAAAAACATGTGCTCTTGCATCCAGTATATGAAATAATTACTCTCATCCCCATTGTGTTTACATAGATGAATGAACGCTATGAAAAGAGGAATAATTATACATCTGTTACATCTATCATTATTTACTTTGGAGCTGTCAGGAGGAGGGTGTCAAACTGGTCGTGGGATTTCGATCCAGTGAAATGATACATGTTATAAGCCTTGCCCTGATTAATTACACTAGATAGTATTGAACATGGCCGCGATGGCCTATAAATTACACGTGAAAACAATGAGAGTTGTTCACCGTGTGCGACGTGGATATACGATCGCATGTCAGCAGGATTGTTGCAGTGTGTACTGTACATTAATTTTGTTAATTGGTTGGGAGAAATAAAATTACACGTAGCCTGATATAATTATAAGCCCTTATGTGTTTATTCTTGACATTTTAATTGTTCACGTTGGTTAGTGTGGGAGAGAGACCCGAGTGTGATTGTAACTCCGATGTTGGGAGTGGGAGCTAGGGGGTCAAGACAACATTTCGTAGAGGTATACAGACTTGGTGAAGACTAGTCTTAATCTCCAGTCTGAGATCGTGACTGAGATTCTTTCGGCATCATCCATCATGCAAAACGAATTTTGCCTATTGATTTTCCTCTTGTACTTCTAGATACGGCAGTTGGTTATGATTAGAATAGCCCTTTCTCGATGCGCATGTCTGAGTGATCAAAACTAAAAACGTTAAAAAACCTTAGTATTTCACTGAACCTTAGTATACACTAATGATCACAACCAATGTTGCTATCCTCTCAAAGACTCCACTGCTATAGGAGATTCGTTTTGAATATTCGTGTTTTATGAGGCTACATCTTGATTCAATCCTCGACAGAAGGTGTACGCGTGTACCAACCGGTACCGTTGCCAAGTCTGGTAGGCCAGGCTTAATTGAGGCTAGGCTTGGGACTTATTTCGCTCACCGCCATTTGAGGCCCACAAAACGAGACGAAGGGATTGGGCCACATGGCAAAGCCGAAGAAAGGCTCCAACTTCGCCGGTGTATCTCAAGCCCTTCACTTCATTGGACACAAAATATCGGTAACAAAATAAATCCCAAGCCTAGCCTCAAACCTCATTCCGGTTAATTTCGCAAGAGGGCGCTACCATATTGGTAACAAGGTAGGTTTGCACCACACTTAATAAACTCCCATTGACCTTAGTGTAAATTCCCTTAACTTTACAGTTAAAAAAAAACCCATCCAGATGTTTCTCACATTATGATAATCAGCTCAGCGCATTGATTTTTGAGCTATTTAGTGTGGTGCATCCGTAGGCAAGGATGTGAGCACAGACTTCGAACCGACTTTATCCTGACGCAATTTCCATAAATGCTATACACTAGCCGAGCAATATTTTAACGATATACTTCCCTGGTTTGTTCATCCACTGGAGCACACGGACCGAATTCAAATATGATATTTTGAGAGGCGAAAGTCAAGAGAGCGTTCTGTGCAATCATAATGTGGTCCATTAAACTGATTGTGTATCAACGAAGACACTCACATGATTACACTTGCAATCTACGAGCGCTATACATCAGAACACTAACATGTAAATGAAATGAATCTCTTTGAACTTAC
Source organism: Astropecten irregularis (assembly GCA_963971285.1). Classification (NCBI taxonomy): domain Eukaryota; kingdom Metazoa; phylum Echinodermata; class Asteroidea; order Paxillosida; family Astropectinidae; genus Astropecten; species Astropecten irregularis. The sequence goes on from OZ020257.1 coordinate 3,060,130, forward strand.
AAACGAAGTCAACTGCAACCAGTTGACCACAGTCTTCTTCGAATCCAGCACGCGGTGTATGATGATCGTTTAATGTTATGATTGTATATTTTTTTGTTACATACAATGTATCTCGAAAGGTTTATAATTAAGTTCCGCTTCAACGACAACTTTCTAAACGGGAGACTGAGCGTAGGCCTACTGCTCTCCCCAAAGCTATCAGCTTCGGGCTGAGTATCCTGCGGTTTCATGCGTTTACTCCCAGTTCAAAACATTCAGGCAGTTAGTTTCCATGACACGGCTGTAGGCAATAAACATGTAATGTCGTTTAGCGTTTAAACTCATTATGCCCGTTTAGATTGTGAATGTCAGGATTGTGTTCTTGTGAAGGAAATCAAGCCTTAACGTATTCCGTTTCATATCGTCCCGTTTGTGCAAACGCTATAAAGAGCCATATTTTCTGATGAAGTATATTGTAAACTCGTTCCTTACGTATTTAAAAGTAAACACTTTTTCCAATTGTGTATGAACGTTAAGTGTCATTTTGCCGTTTAGCTTATAGGCATTTCTAAACTGGTTTTAACGTATGAGAAACGTTTCACCCGTGTTTAAACACGCCAAATGTCGTTCCAAATATCGCGTCCACAAAATTTGTTTGGTTTTCGAGGGCATAAATCCACTTTCACGGTACTAGATTGTTTACCAATGAGTATCTTACGTATATAAACATGCCAATGCACTGTGTGCTCTTAATGAGGGTGAAGTATAATCGAAGACGAGAATGATGTGACGTGCATCTCTGCTATTGTGGCGCTTGACGTCAATAACTAAACAGCATCAATGTACGGTACACATCTAAAATACAATCATATCTCCTTCAAGCCAAATTCAAGGGGATTTTGTTACTACAGTAGAACAACAAAATGACCAAAACGACGCACTTTATGTTTCAAATCTGACTTTTGTTTAGGCTTGTGCATTTTAATGTGCTGATAGTCTAAAAAGATTTTAAAGAACCCTTCTCTATATTTCGTATGCAATTTATATGACACGCATTAAACGTGCCATCTTGTCGTTTGCACCCATCTTCCGTAAGTCGATTTTTTCCTATGGACTAGAATTGTTGAAATTTCAGGAGGTGTAACCCTATAGCAAAAACGCCCTTGAGAAGTGTATAATATTATATGGATCTTGTTCGGCTTGGATGACAAGACACCCACCGCTTGATTTCCTTGCAAAAAAAAACTACAAACGCTGCACGCGGAAGCCTAGTCACACCGAGTTGCAGTAATCACGCAGCGAGGCCTGCTCCAATGGCACCGCATGCTAATTAAACACTATTGCCCATGTCGCCTCGAAATTAGGACCCTCGGAACACTTCAGTATCTGACAGTGTATTATCTTCAGACCAGACGCCGTTTTAATGGGTTTAAATCAAAGTGGGTTGGAATGAGGAGAAAAGAATTTGTAAATGGGCTTTAAAAGGGTCAAAGATTTGGGGAAGAGAATTTTGCCGCCATTTCAAGGTAGTGGAATAACATGGATATTAAGGAATATAGAAATCACGATTTTTTGTATAGGGGGCCTTAATTTCATAAATGACTTCATTCGAGATTTCAATGACTGCAATTGAGCCCGGGTGATTCTTCGCACGAATTGCTAATTAGCGAGGCGAATTCTTTTGGCGTCACGATAAGAAAAAAAACAGCTCGTTCTGATTGTTGTGATATACACATATCATACCAAAATTTGGCTTCAAATTCGCTTTTGTGTGAAGTATAAGAACCAGGCTTCAGACCCTGTTCGATTGAGGTTCTTTGGGGCTACGGCTTCGTTTATCCCATATATTAAATTACAGAGAGAGCCGCTGACATAGCCGTTGTCGGTGACAAAAAACGGTCGACTCATTTTGCGATTTCAATTCCGAGTATATAATCATGTTATCTGGTACCCTGAACCAACAACGCGATAGGAAGTACACTTTACCTAACATTTACATCTCCCAGACTATAAAGGGCATTGTTGTTGTATCACGTGATTCGGGTGAGAAAAGACATTTCTATTGTTTGTTAAACAAACGGTAGGCTACTGGTTGGTATGGACGGCCAAATTATGCACAACCTTAATCTTCTTGACAGACGTGGTGTGACCACCAAAGACAACATTTAAAACAACTTTCTTGCTGTACAAAACGCATTCAATTATAATATCTGTTCTAAATGACGTATACTAGTTTTGAAGATTTAAAAATTATTCTACCAAAACAGTGATTACCTTTTTCTGCCATCTTGGTCGGCAGAAACTCAGTCCGGCTCGGATCGTTTTAAAGGAAAAAATCTAGGCTATGTCATTACGGAGGCAGCAGATTACGAGAACTTGTTTAGAATCACTAGATGTATAGGCCAAGCGGCGATTAATTCGTGCAAATGGCTCCAAGAAGTTGAATGTGCACGTGCACTGAAAACTGCAAAATTAATGTAGGCCGGCAAAAGTTCAAATTTCACTCGCCCAAAAAATAGGGACATGAAATGTTGGAATGAAATGTGTGGTGCGATTCGTACGTGACATGATATTGAATTGACCGTTTAAGTTCACACAGAGAAGCAGAGAACTGGAATGCATGTTCAATCATAGATTAAATTTCCGGGATCGGGAATGTGAAGGGTGAAATATTCAGGCAAGATTGGTCGAAAAAAGTTGTCACATGAAATCCTCGAAACCTAGAGTTTCCGAGTTTGTGGATTGAGTTTTACTATTTCGTCAAGCAGAGTTCCACTTTGTCTGTGTCTTTTCTAAGATTACGAAACTGTTTGCATTGTAATTTCATTGTTATTATAAAATAACCTTGATATCAAAATAGAGCCTTTTGGCTGCGGTTTGGAAGTAGATTCTCTGGTTTGAAAAGGAAAATAGAGCTTCAGCTTCAATGAAAAACAACAACCTTTTTTCAGCATATGGATGACAGAGCCTGAGTCTGAGCCTGAGCCTGAGCCTTCGTAAGCCAGGCTATTGACGCTGTAGACAGCAACGCAATCTACTTCCGAAGGCCTCGTGTGCTTTGAATCTGGGTTACCAAAATAATGTTCGGGCTTTTAAAAATCGATTTGGTTCTGGCGGTAAAAACTAGGCATTCTCAATCCTTCTTTTCATATTGCGAGATAATACAGGATTGTCCTCAGGGCTCCGGAAGTTTTTTAAATGTCAGGACGATCTATGATCTACCTAACTCGGTATAATCATAGAAATACCCCTTTACCCGGGGCTGGTCACCTATAAGAGAATGAACGTCTGTTTGATAAGTGCCGGTTCAACACGGACGAAAGGCCAGGGTGGGAGGTTTATGACCAGAGTCAAGAGGTGACAATAGTCTGAATCGATACAGGCCCGTGCCTCTTAAAACGCCTAAGTTTCTAAGTCACATTATAGAGAAAGTGAGACGCGCTCGTTGAAATGCACATGGACAAGTTTCCTCATGAAGTTTCATGCTGTGAAATTATTTTCAGCATAAAGGGCGGACTTTCTTTCAAAATGACCTCTGTCGTGTGGAGAAAAGTGGGATTCGCTTAGCTCTCCTGCAACATTCAGTACACTAAGTGCCTTTAGAGGCATCGACGGCACAACGAAGTTCAAACTTGGGAAAGTTTTTTAAAAACTGTGTCAGCATGGAGGTATATGGTGTGAGCAATCGGTTACTTTATGTCCCTTCCATTGCCGAGAAATTCCACATACGGTTACATGCGGTTTTATTCCTCATGTTGGCCTATGCATTTTGCGGTATCTATCATACTACACTGTACAATGTACATAATAATATTTTTCATTATGCATATATTATGTGGCGTCATACTGCGTCCGTTGAAAAAAAAATGAATCTATAAAACAGAACATAAATAGAAAATAGATGATTGCTTCGGGTTTCTATCGCTTTGCTGATTTCTTTGTTCATAATTCGATTTGTCGAATTTCGGCTTGAACAAAACAACACAAAAGCATTCAAGAAATACGCATCCTCATAACATTTCAGAATGAAGGTCTTTTATCATTGCCATCATCAACATTGGCCTTCAGCTCTAAATTGACAATCTTCCCCGAATAAACTGACAGCCGTCTGTGTTTGTAATAATTGAACACATTTTTAGTTGTTGTAGGGGAGCATAGAAACAGAATGCTTATTAGATTTTGTATCGCAAGGTTCTTGTCAAGCTGGCGGACTCAATGGTGTAAATTGAGGAGGACAAGCTGCCGCGTGCACGTGCGTGCGGCCGGCGCGTGATGGCTGTCATTTTCGTGGTCACTCTCGTGGACAAACCGGTTCATTATTTGTCGCGATTTCTGACCTTCTCGTACCTTTCTCTTTATTGTTTCCACAGACGCAGACACGCACCTGTCAGGGGTCTAGTACGGTAACCTCACCCCGTGTGTGCATTGCCCAGACGGTTAGTCACGAGCAAGCAGGACGTCCAGGGAGAAGTGTGTCTGTCACTCTGTCAAGCTGATTATTGACAACTCGAGTGAATTTTCTTTAATACTGTTCACCCGGAGACCTGTGTAAATTAGCTGAGAGAACCTGATACGTTCCGGGTCGGATCGGTATAGACCATCCCCGACGGTTTTGTTGGCCAACACGGAACATAAGAGGAACGTCTCTCCGCACCGTGTGCACGGAAGTCGGCTGAGCTGGCTGCCAGAAACTTAAGCCGGTGGTCAGTGGCACGCTGCTGACGGGAGGTTCACAAAATTGACCGGGACAGCCATAGAAGAGGCAGAGTTATACCTGCCGTCCCTACGTGACAACTCCCCGGTGTTTGTGTTTGTAATCGAATGACGATATGGCCTCAACGGGGATTGCATCCAGCTTTGGTTACCGCGAACACGGAAATTGAAAGCCGAGAACTTCTGCTAAGGTGATCTCTCTCACCGGTCATATTGACATCATCGCAAGACCTTGCCACATCTCTGCCGGTTTCCAGCAGTTGGTGGTGATTTTTTTTCTTCTGAAAGGATACCGCTTGACTTTTTTTCTCTCGGATGTCGCTTGATGACAAGACCTTCCACTCGTGTAATCATCGACGTTTATTTTCGTCCACGCTATAGTTTCGGTATATTGGCCTACAGAGCGTCCACCTGCAGTCGTCTATTATTAGGTCTGGACTCCCTGACTCTCTGGTTGGCAGAGGAAGTTGATGCAGGTGCCTGAGTATTGATTTTCCTTTTTGAATTTCTAATTGATTGCACCCAGATATTTTTTTTTGTATACCTGTCGTCACTCTCCAAACTACGGTTTGTTATTTATATGCCTGTGAATATCAACCCGGATAGATTAATGGCGCTAACCGGGTCTGAAATGTCGCTCGACAATGTGACTGATGATGATGCCCATGACGGCTACCCAGCGGGGGAGAATGCCCTTCTAGTCATCCCAATCATCAATGTGATCATCCAAGTGTTTGGTATCATCGGTAACAGCAGCGTGATCCTGCTGATACTCGGGTTCAGGGACATGAGGAACATTCCCAACCTGCAGATCATGAGCATGGCCCTGGGTGATTTCATCTACCTGGTCATGAACCTGCCCGACTCCATCGTCTTCAATTTCGCCAAAACATGGCCCTTCAGTGAGGGCTACTGCAAGCTGACCCTGGCCTCCATCTACATCTCGCAGGGGATATCCGTGCTGACGCTGGCGGCGCTCAGCGCCGACAGGTATTACGCCATCGCGCGCCCGATGGCACGGCGCAAGATCGACGTGACGCGGTACACTCTAGGCACGGTGATCGTCATATGGCTGGTGTCATTCCTCTGCGCCGTGCCCGTCTTCATCATGGGCCGGGTGGGGACCTACTGTCACCTGCCCTACAATAGCACGATGTACCGCGTCTTTATCATCTTTCAGCTCGTCTGTCTGTACGTCATACCCTTGGTCCTCATCACCCTGTTCTACACCCTGACGGCCCACACGTTGTGCCGTGGGGTGAAGCAGATCGGTCACAAAGTTCGTGACGGCAACGGGAGGCGCGACCCTCACTCCAAAGCCCGCCGTCGCCTCGCCATCATCATCCTGGTCGCCGTGGTATTCTTCGCCGTCTGCTGGCTGCCTTACCACATCTACGAGATCTGGGCGGAGTTCGAGCTCCACTTCGACATCTTTATAACCCCTCCGATGGTGTTTTTCATGGACATCAAGTACCTCTTGCCCGCACTCGGAGCCAGCTTCAACCCCGTCATCCTGTACGTCATGAGCTCCAACTACAGGCGGCACTTCAAGCGGATGTTTCTGAGCTGGCTCACCTGCTGCAAGGACAACCGCCAACCCACCAGCCACACCTGGACCCTGCTATCAGCCTTCAAGACAGCCGTCCCTGCCTCTAGAAGGAGCAGCATGGAGTTTCAAATGAAGCACAGCTCCTCCACGCTCGTCTCGCACAGCTAGATTCGTCCAGGGACCTTTGCATTATACGTGACATGCCGTCACCAAAATCAATGAGGAATGTCACTCGATGCCCATTAACCTGTCGCGGCTATTTCAAAAATAATGCAACACTGTACATCGACTCACCACCCATTTTGCATCTTCTGACTTGTATCAGGTTAGACGGCACCGGACGGAAGAGGGCTCACTGCCCCTCGGGGCAAACACGCCCTCACTTTACACCGCTTCAAATTCCCGCAGGAACACATTGCTTGTAATTACCTTGCTCAAATTAACCAATCCCTGCCATTTTAAATTCCAAGATTAATACGATGCAACAAGGGGCCAATTTCAGGGCGCTGCTTAGCACAAAAATTTGCCAGTAAGCATGACATTTCTGTCTTAATAAAAACTGGGTTAACAACCAAAATTCCACGTATTGTGTATCGCTTGTGATTGTTCTTTGACTTTTGTTCGCTGACCATGAATATCAAATGGAATTTTTAACGGGTGGTTTGTTTTATTGGGCAAGACATGTTTGTGCTAAGCAACCTTTTGTGCTTAGCAGCTCCATGAAATTGGCCTCAGTTGCAAAAGAGCATCCTCGTTATCTAGTAAACGTCAGAATCGTATCCATTATTCGGCCATGCGTGTATTGTAACATAATTATATTGAACAACAGGGAATAACAAAATAAAAAAGGGGTCAGTATTAATCGATATCACTCATGTAAATTAGTTTTAAAATAGCAAAACACATATATAATGCAATTAGAATAAATTGAGCTGGATAACCTTTTGGAGAGCGCTGAGATGGTGGCATGTTTTAGATCAGTGCCCTTTTTAAAGGTATCTAGTTAAAACGGTTAAGGTTGAATAATCTCGTCTGACCTTCGCGGCCTCTTTTGCCAATCAAAGCGTCTGCAGTGTCATTTCCCCCGATTCTCTATATTGAAACCGATGCTGTCTATTTCTTCTTCTTCCTCCTCCAAAGAAGCCACCCGGCCGTGACCGGCGGCCGAGCGCTGTCAGCACAAGTGTCGGGAAGACCGATCTCTCTCCCCCGGTAGATAGATAGACTGACTGGCTCGTTAGCTGCATGATCGAGCTGTAGCCAGCTGCCTTACCAAATTGACACTCAAAAACCTTCCCGCCGCTGTATGTTAGTGTTGTGTGATGAGCGCTCAAAGTCGTGTGTATCATCCCGTGGTTACTTTGCTGGTAATCTCATAATCTGGTGCCTTTTGACTTTTTGCACGAATTGATCAGTGAGGAAATGTGGTCATTATACATTTCAGGTTTTGTATTATATCCAGGCTAAATTCGAGCTGTCATTTCTGTGTTATGAGCGAAATAATTGCATATTTATTTCACATAAACTATAAGAACTACGATCTCTGATGTCAGAAACTTTAATTCTCGAGCGAACAAATTAAGAACGATTGCATCTTTATTTTACAAACTATAAAAACTACGATTACTGATGTCAGGAACTCAGATATTAACACTTTTGCTAAACTTACTTCATTCTGATAGGCTTGTAAAAAGAAAGAAGGCTGGAATAATCTTTTGTTCGTTTATTTTTTTTTTTAGCTAAATTGTCATTTTGTAGCATCAAAATGAAACCCAAAAACGTTTACCGTAAAATGAGGAAAATACCTTAACAAACATGTGTGTCCAGGTAAAGCCGTATATTGCATCTTAATAACGATCATTCTTATAATGACCTGCAATTATTATGTATGCGTGTGGTTTGTAATTACCATGGCTGAGCAATGGTTCTACAACAGTATGGGATTTAATACCAATGATGCATGTCGTGGCTTCGTATGGATGCAATACTCTCTATTTCCCAATGAAGACGTTCGGTATATTCGATCGGTGAGCTCAAAGGCGTCCCGCAGTGTAACGGTTAAGGGTGCCGTCCCGCACTTGGTTTCGCTAGTGATTTCAATTAAACTTCTCAGTTTTATGATTATTACATATCCGGCCGGTGACGTCAATAACTGTTTGAGTATAATGATAACCGAGGATGGGACCTTAGGTAGACTTTCCCATAGGGTCGTGCACAAATTTACTTTTCTGTTTCTAAACATCCTCCAAACTTGAAATTGACATACGTCACATTGAGAGCATTCTAAAGCAAAATATGGACATTAAAAATATGTCTCTAAAAGGTATAGCTGGTACCTTAAGGGAGACATCGAAAAGTCTCCTTAAGTCCCGATGTCTCCGTAATGTCCACTTTTAGACGCCAACGTGTCTCCCCAATACCCCATTTGTAATTATAACATTTATGGTTGGTCTGATAATGATAAGCTACCGTATATACCCGTATTATTATACCTTATAAAATAAGCGAAGGCCCTCCAATATTGTCCAAATTTACTTGTTACCAGTCTTTTTAGCCGCTGTTGAAATAATTACTGAATGTATACATCAAGCGCGAACATGAAGTGTACCGTGCGCACGTGCATTTGTTGACAAAATAATATGCATCCCGCACAATACGAAGCCCAGCTTAATACGAGCGTTTTCTGTAAGTCCCAGCGACCTCGTATTAACGAGGTTCGACTGTATACGCAGTGTGAGTTGAAGCTGTGTGATTGTAAATTGCTGTGGACCTGATGTTCACTGACCGTCCAGTTATTGGATAATATTCTTGGCTTTTTCATTATTTCATTTTGAGCTCGTCCATTACAAGGCCCTTAAAGGTTCACTCAAGGCGATGGCTAAAGAAAAAGAAGAAGAATTCTAGAAAAAAATGGAAACCATTTAGAGAGCCCAGAGGAGTGAAAGCTGCTGCCATTTAGTTTAAATTGAGACAGATTGTGCCCAGTAGGAGAAGAGAACAAGACGAGAGTGTAATAATGGAGTTTAGAAGAGTGAGGTATAAAATGCGTGGGACAGAACCTGGATGAGTGCCCGGATGTAACTTGAGAAAAGTGACTGTGTGTGTAAAAAGGATGAGAATGGTAAGACAAAGCGAGGAGTGTTACCAAATGGACCGGTTAGGTATGATAAAATGGAAGAGGCCCTACCAAATCTATACCAAATTAGAAAAACGTTTCTTCGAAGATTGTTTTCCTCAAAATTATTATGCTGGCGCTCTCGTGTCGGCAGACGTGGATATCGTTCGTGTATCATACATGCCCACTACTGATGAATTGAAGACCCATTGTACAGTTTATGACAATGGGAGACTTTGGAGAACCGGTCTTCAAGTCAACAGCGCACGCACGCGCAAAACAACGCGCGCATGCTCACAATTGCGCAAGAATGGTTTGCGCGTGCGCTGTTGACTCAAGACCGGTTCTCCAAAGTCTCCCATTAGCCGGTTGATCTCAACATTTCATAATGCTGTACGCGGTTTGGCCAATTTCTTTCGCCGTCGCAGCTTCTTGCCGCGAGTGAAGAAGCAAACGGGAATTACCTAGAATAGTGTAGCAGAATTTAATTCAGTTATAGGATCTGTTACTGTATTTTGTGTTTCATTCTTTAATGCATGGCATGTTCGGAGATTGAATCTATAAGAGGCTTTGCGGTAACTCCATTTGTAATAATACGGTGGAGGGGCTATACGAGGAAAAAAGGTCCTTCAACTCGGTGGTCCGTTTGTTTTGTCTGTTTGTTTGAATTTGTTTGATTGTTTGTTTGTTTAGTTTTTTCGTTTCCCAGACAAAGTTTTAGAGCCTTCTCAAAACCAATATGTATAATTTAACTTTATTTGAGTTTCAATGCAAATGTTCACGCTTAGGTAAAAAAAAATCAGTTGCTTACCTGTATTTCACCAGGCCATGTTCTCCGTACGTATGAATTCCATAGTCGCATCATTGGTAGTACGGTCAACTTCGTTTTATCTAATTCGTGAAAAAATATATTCGGCGGAACAAAATAACGTATCACTGTACTGCATACTGCTAAATCCTACGAACTTTATCTCCGTAATTGTGTTGATATTTCTTGGAAAAATTCTGCTTGGTTATAACGACAAAAAAGGTGCTAAAGTCCCACAAAGACTTCTGAATGATTTGTATAAATAGTCCCGATTTGATGAGAATTTTTGATGGACGATTTTGTTTCCATTGCTGATGGTGAAACTAATAAGATGGACGTCATTTCTTTGTAACATAATGATACATGGTATCACGTGATGTCCAATAAGTTCATTCTGTAAAGTGTTTTGGTTTTTGTTGATCCCTGATTTTAGTTTTAAGTTTGTAATACCATCAACGATTTAATTATATAATCATTTGCACCAATAAGTGTGCTTTCGTTCAAGGAATGCCTTTAAAAGTGCTTATTTGCATGATCACCTATTAATATTTAGGTGATAATGTCATATTTTGCTGTCGTCGCGGTCCCTTTGATGTGTATACCTTTTGATAAAAGATACGTCTGATAATATACGTCTGGTGAAATTCACCAAAAAAAGAAAGATATTTTTTCTGTGATGTATTATTACCGTTAGGCGGTAGTCTTTTAGTGACATAGGATTGGCTCACGCATTGATCCATAAATATTTGTTTAACTAATTATAAGTGTCCGGTCAGTACTGTAGTTGTACAATGCAGCAGTAGTTTAGTCTGACCTTAATTACCCGTAACTGCGTTTCTTTTTAGGATAATGAGATAATTATTTGATATGTTTGACATATTTTAGGCACGTGTGTTTGGGGTGTGTGTTGTATAATGAAGGTCGGATCACATGTGAACATATTTGATTTCACGAAGCCTTACGGTAAATCGTAACTCGAGTTACGAAGGATATTAACCGCTCGTATCCTAACGTAGGCTGATATGCATTACGGTGTCCTTTACGATTGATAGTATGTTCCGATGAGTTTGAAGGTGAAATCGACCCCAGGTTATGAGACACGGGTATTGACCGTATCCAGTGGTAATGAATATCTTTGAATGGTGAGAATTTGATATACTTTATACCTAGCTGTGCGTGTAAATGTAGGCCAATAGGACGATGTGATGTACCACAATGACAGTTAGTGGACAAGTGCGCTAAGCACATGGGCAAATTTCATAGAGCTGTTTATATAAGCACACAATTCGCTTAAGCATGAAAAGCCTTCCTTGATCAAACATGATTACCAACCAAATGTCCGTGTGATGTTAACTGCTTTTGAATTGAATTCGGCAATTGTTTGCTGAGCATAACATTCATGAGTTTTGGCTGGCATACTGATTTTATTTACCAAGGTTTTTGGTGCTTAAGCTCATTTTGGTGCTTAAGCAGCTCTATGAAAATTGCCCCCTGGTCTCTCACCAGTGTGGCCCGGGTTCGATCCCGACTTGGATCATAAAGTGGGTAGAACTGTGCGTCGGTTCCCTCCCCGTGATATGAGAAATTCTCCGGTCAAGGTTTTTTCGATTTTTAGCTTGTTCCGTGGTCACAATGAGTTTGATATGGCTGGATGCCAAGACATAATTATTTTGTGCGTGCCCGAATACGTTCTATAGCCCTGCCCTTTGCAATATAGCCCTCCCAGCTATAAACCAGTAAAAAATTACTAAAGCGTCCCAAAATACTGTTATTTTAAGTTCATTGAACAATAAACGATGTTTATAATAACTGTGGGTGAAATTGTGCACCAGAAGTGAACCAAGTTGGCTAATTGTGGCCACATGTCGTCAGATTCCTGCTTGTCAATCTATTTAATTTTTTCCTTTTTATTTATTGTGTTTTTAACCAAAATTACCGAAAGTATACATTTTTCTCTATAATTTCCTACTCTAGCGGTGTAAATAATTTGATCAAATTAACTAACGTTCTAAAAATCAATTTCGTTGTTTTGAAAAACAAAATACCTATATTTTGTGGAGTTGCGATTGTGTTTGAGTCTTAGTCTTTGGTAGATAATGATATAAAATAAAATTGTAGAATATCTTTGTGTTCTATATCTATTCCCAGCTTTTGTCATGGCAACGGATTTTTCCCGTGCCACTTGTGAACATTATAATACTGGTTCTATCGTGTATAAAAAGGTACATAGCGTTACAACGTGGTGTTTAATTAACGTTGCTTTGTGTCTTATGACGTCACACTTGTTATTTTACGGTTGCGTGTACCAAATTGAACTAAAATGCTGTCATTGTGTATGAATATATAATGTCAGATAAAAGTGTATTTGTTTATAACCCGTCCGTAAAGATACTAATTCTATAAGCAACTCTGTTTCCTTCTTAGCAAACGGAAGTTTTTGCTTATGGCAACCGCTGGTTACCAACAAAAATGCCATTTGATGCATATGCTGCATGCAACTGGCCCCCGGCTGATATATATGTGCTTAAACATACATTCTTGCTACTTTTCTGATCAACAATTCCGTGTGGTCATGCATGGTAGCACTGACGTGTGAATGGTGGCTGTGCGCTCAATGCTTTACTAAGTAGGCTAACTGATTGTCAAGTTGTACTATATTTGTATTCCGTGCAATTTTAAAGTAAAAGCCAAACAGATTGACGCTTCATGGTGCTATTATTGTAGCCTCTTAAACTTCTTTAATTCCAATCAGGCTAATAATTACAACTGTGAGATGAAGAGGGTCACACAGCTATAAAGTGACGTTCGTGGGATGACCAACCTTTCACGTTATACACTGATGAGTAAATACAATCGGTATGTTAAGAAAACAGATTGGCATGCGATAGCCGTTGGCTGGCTTTGACCGTCTTCACCTCAACAATGCAGCTCATGCAGCTCTGGCCGTGTAGTTCTTTAGAGAAGGTCACCAGTTTGTTTTTTGGACCGAGATATCATGTTCGAAATGTCATGGAATTCTTCCCCGTCCTCATGCGGCATCTGCTCCGTGTTTCAACGGCTTGTTTTAATTGATTTGGCATTGGTCAACTTGTTTTGGGAAAACAACTTTACAGATGTCCTCACTGCAAAGATAAAAACCGATTTAATGGACGGGATGGTGTTTGCTACAAATTCCTTACGTGTTGTAAAATGACAGTATATAATCTGAACCTTTTTAAAATTGCTCAACAAATCAGTTTATAATTCCGTTTGTGGTTCTAAAATTGTCTGGTTGGGGCATAATTGCAAATGTTTACCTAATACGGTTTGAAATGATTATTTTCATAATTTAAGGAAAAAGATATTATCATCTTTCATTATTTTTCCATCTGAAAAAAAAAATTGAGCTCCCGTTTTAGGGGGTGGCCGTTTGAGCCCAATGAAAAAGACAAAATTTACCCGAAGCATCAAATTCAATACACGGTATGCCATGGAAAAAAATTAGGTTTTGAAATTTCGTCCGGTCAAAATCAAACAGTGATATCTTTATTATTTTGTAGAATGGACATGTTTGTACTTACATATTTCTGTTCATTTTCCAAACCGTTCTCGTGAGGGGTTGTGTGATTAGGCCTATATCTTGATAATTCATATTAATGGATAATATTTCAATTGTAAAAAGCGGGCAAACTTGATTTTTGTTAAATACTTGATTTTGGGTAATTTATATTCACACAAACGACTAGTATTAATCTTATCTTAGCAGTTGTAAAGAGAGTTGACAAAAAGGAAGGTCTTTCATATTTCACAGTTTGAATTATGGAATTGTATTAATGTCATGTTCTGCGGAACCTTATGGGGTTACTATAATTATATAATAAAGAATGTATATTATGTATGATATTAACTGAATGATAAAATATGCTTATACATGAAAAGTGCATACGAATTTACTGAAAGTGTCACATTTTAAATCGTGTATATACATATTATATTAATTCACGCACGTGTAACATGTGAACAGCACAGAATAAAAATGGGCCATCATCCGATGACATCTGGCGTATCAGCTCGATCGAGTGCCTAATATTTTATGAAGTTGCATGTAGCCTCAAGTTGTGTCTCTAAAGAGACGAACATTACACACGAAGAAGAGAATACGAATATTAATCAACAAAACACGTAAAGATACATCCCACATGTATGAGCCACTACTATCAGAAAAGGAGGGATTAATGTTGCACATGGCCTCCAGCTAGCGAGCATGAAAATCAGCTCACCCTTGAGGGGAGATATTAACCACTCTCCCCGCCGCCGCTCATCGGCGCGATGTGTCCCTCCGCTCTCCGTTCCGTGTAAGATTACACGCCGACTTAAAGCTATTTAAGTCGTCCTCTGATGAAGAATTAAGATCCCCTTGGACCTGATATCTTCAGAAAAAAGAAAATGATAAGCGAACAGAAGGAGAATTACATGAACCGAGAGAAAAGTGGGTCTTCTTATCTCATTCACATCTGCTATTGATACATTAGGTGTACATGCATTAGTTGGGATCCTGAAGCAAGTTTCAACTGTAATGTAGATTTTAATGGACATGATCTCGACCTATATACACCCGCAAAGTTCAGTCCTGTTTTTTTAATTGACACATGACTGCGTTTCTCTTGAATCCTTTATCAATAGATAAGTGTTTTGTTTTTGATTTATTAAATTTCGGAAAGTTCAGAGGAATCGCTAACGATTGTACGACTGCACAGAGATTAAATCTGATCTTTTCATACGGCGAATATTTATTTTCTTTCTACCTCGATGATCCTCTGGTCTATCCAGTACACCTATCAGGTGGGCTCGATGAAACGCGTGGTGTCGTGGCACGGGGGTTGATTTCGCCAAACTCATCGTAACTTGCTATCAATCGTAGGACTTATGATGCATTGTATAGCCCTACGTAGCATACAATGGGTAATCCTTCATAACTTGAGTTACGATCGATCGTAGGGCTTCGTGAGATCCATCTCAGGTCGTATAATTTGGGTCTTAAGACTTATACTGCATTTGTCCATCCTCCCAACTGAATTATAGAATATTCCACTATGGTGGATCACACGAGTCCATCAGAAATATCAGCTAATTGCGTTCACACTAAGGATCAGATTAGTCTGTCTAGATTAATCAAGAATCAAGGTACTCCTCTACATAAATTCCTGTGAACGGATATCAATCTGTCTCAGTTACTTGAATGTTACTTACTGATGTCTGTAACGATCAAGATACAGATTATGGGGTCGATTTCACGAAGCCCTGCGATCGATCATAAATCGAGTTACGAAGGATAACCCATCGTAGGGCGCCTATCCCACGCAGGGCTTCAATGCATCAAAAGTCCTACGATTGGTGGTAAATTATGAAGAGTTTGATGAAATCGACCCGTGATTAATTTTGATACACTTAAAGGTAAACCTAATTAATTTTTCCAGATTAACAATTTGGCATGTATAGGTTTTAATTCTCCTTTCTGAAAAGTGTAATGTTACAAAAAAAATTACCAAACTTATTATTCAATTGACTAAATAACCAATCCAGGACAACGAAGTGAGTGGCCTCCTTAAAAGTACTTTCTTCTCACGAACTTCACTCCTTTTCAAAATTTAATTGCCACTTTCCCTCTCCCATGCACTGAGATTTTGACACCTTAGGTGATTGATTTTACTCACCTAAAATATTCTGCCCAGCTCGTATCATATTACCATGAGTTGACGGTGAAATTAAATTATGGATTTTTTTTCTCGATGGTAAAAAGGACGACTCGTAAGGCTAACATTCAGAGCACTAAAGCAGTCTGTACAGTAAGATTTATTATCGACGATGCGGCTTGAACAAGGATTCTTCATTGCTTTCCGGGAAATGTGGGAGTTTTCCTCAGCTATTTTGGATAGAGAGGACAGACAATGAGAGAAGACTGAACTTAAAATGTATTCAGATAATCCAACTTAATCATGATTCGCATTGCGCAAAATTAAATAAAACGGCTTAACTTAAAGGTACTAACATACTTCGGTCACAGATTTTCATATGACTTACATGATATAAACATGGACCTGGTGGATACATACCGTTAAACCTTTCCCATCTGAAATGGTGTATTTATCCAGAAATTAGTCAAACCGAAAGACCGAAAACAGTTTTGATATCCGAGATCAAAACAACACAATTACAATTACCTCACAATCTCGTAATTTTCACAATTGCAACGGTTTTAAGCTGTTTTCTATTGTTTCCAATGATCAATTGAGCCGAACTTTTTGACAATTAATTTATGAACAGACCGCAGCTGTTCTATCAACTTAAAAATATATCAAAGTATGATATTGCATGTAATGTTATGTGTATCTCCAAAGATGATGCCATTAATAATAATAGTAATAATAAACATTATTTTCTATTGCGCCTTATGCGAAAGTTTCATTTGGCCGGCATCACCATAAGTAGTAAAGGAAAATAGGGTTTTTGTTCAACGGGATGGTAATTTGTAATTAAACACACAGGCCTTTGGTTATGCTGACTAACTATTTTGAGTGTGTATAACTTCTACTACAAATTCACAGAATGCCAAGATATAGTGTATTTTATAAGGGACAATAATGGCGTGTATCTACAGGGACACCATTCAACAAACTGCGATTTGACTCGTGTGGCATGCAGTGCAGCTTTAAGTGTGTCTTTCACACCCCTCTATGGTCTTGTGCGCCATAATCATTGCATTTGAGCTCGCAGGGGTGTAATTAGGATAGCACCCACCAAGTAGTTCCCTTTCTATTAATTAGCCTCTCAATATTCCTGAATCTATTATTTAATATCAGTATCCGTGTCCCCACTATCAAGTCATTACGACTTACAGTCCCTACATAGATGTACTGACATTTGGTATCGTGTTTAGACACGCCGTGGATTGTTACAATTTCCATAAATAATGCAAACTCTGACATTATCACGCTTTGATTTACTTGGCCGGAGACGCGGCCGGATAATTACATTAAGAACGTGTGCTAATCCGACTTGCTTGTATGCGTGGTCCCCGCCTACCTATTAGGCTTGGGTGCTCGCTGCTGCGTGGTCATGAATATTTTATTGGACTGATGTACGACTGGGTTTTTTTTTTTAAGACTGTCATTCATGTCATAGAGGTGCCTGTTCGTTTGACAAGTTCGATATCGGGTTGTTTTCGGGATGAGATCCTCCTTATTTAAACTTGAGACGAGAGAAAAAGTGGCAAGTTGTAACACGCAGGAATTATAGTAAATCATCAACCAAAGAAAAAAAAAGAAATTAAGAAACAGCATTTTTGTAAAGGACCAATGTAAGAAATACATTATAATGTAATTGGTTTCTGTCTTCAAACTTCGGCTCCGGCTCGGGCTCGGGCTCCAGCTTCGTCTCTGTCATCCATTTTGAAAATATACATTGTGGCTCCGGCTCCTACTCTGACTCTGACTCCTGCTCCGGCTCCGGCTATGGCTACGGTACCGGCTATGGCTATGCCTACAGCTGCGGCTACGGCTACGGCTATGACTTTGGCTTTGGCTTTGGCTATGGCTATTGCTATGGCTATGGCTATGGCTATGGCTATGGCTATGTCTCCGACTATGGCTATGGCTATGGCTATGGATATGGCTATGGCTATGGCTATGGCTATGGCTATGGCTATGGCTATGGCTATGGCTATGGCTATGGCTATGTCTCCAACTATGGCTATGTCTCCAACTATGGCTATGGCTATGTCTCCAACTATGGCTATGGCTATGGCTATGGCTATGGCTATGTCTCCGACTATGGCTATGGCTATGGCTTTGTCTCCAACTAAGGCTATGGCTATGACTATGGCTATGGCTATGGCTATGTCTCCGACTATGGCTATGGCTATGGCTATGTCTCCGACTATGGCTATGGCTACGGCTATGACTATGGCCACTGATTTGGCTCTGACTTGGGCTTGGGCTTGGGCTTGGAATCGGGCTCGGGCTCGGGCTCGGGCTCGGGCTCGGGCTCGGGTTCCGGCTCAGGCTCAGGCTCAGGCTCAGGCTCAGGCTCGGGCTCGGGCTCGGGCTCGGGCTCGGGCTCGGGCTCGGGCTCGGGCTCGGGCTCGGGCTCGGGCTCGGGCTCGGGCTCGGGCTCGGGCTCGGGCTCGGGCTCAGGCTCAGGCTCATTTTCAGCATATGGATAACAGAGACGACGGTGGAGCCCGAGCAGGAGCCGAGGTTAGGAAAAGGCCCTATATTGTCCACTTCAAAACAGCTCCCTCCTGTAAATGTTTGTATTTTGTATATGACATTTTAACATTTTCATACCACAAGAAGCTGTGTGCTTTTTGACAGAATCAGCGACATAGATAAACCTATGCTTAAACTTTAATAAACACGGTTTTTAAAACAGTACATAACCCGCTCTTTAAAAAGAAGTAAACAAAGGCAACATAGTCAGGATGTAATTTAGTCTGTTGATATTTGAGGTGACAATACTGCACGACAGCCTCGGTTGAGCGCACGCTGGTTTTGCGTGGCGTCAGCACAAAAGTGGAGAAGTCACAAGCACCCCTTCACAAGAGAATACTTAAGCAAGACTTATAGCACCCTTCATAAAACACTGCCAAAGTGAGACATAATTCTTCTTCTTAAGAAGAAGAAGGTGAAGCTCGACCCCGTAAGTATGTAATAAATTCATCAACAGTCATCCCGATTCTAATTTAGAAGAAAAAAGAAGAACATTTCCTGAAAATCCATTGACCCAAGGGGATGTGCACATTAATACCATTTCGTGAAAACAGAAATTGATGCCTGATGACTAGGGGCGCTTGCTGATCCCTCCTGGTATATTATACCCGTTCTCTTTCCTGCTACAACATCCCGGTGTATAATCCGGACTTTCAACCGACCCCATCCTCCCTCACACTTCAAGATGAAACTGGAGGCCGCAAGTTTCATTTTTCGTGTCAGGCGGGGGAGAGTACAGGTTTTAAAATGTCAGAAACAATTACAGCGATGCTGGATGCACAGCTTTCCTTATTTCTCTGTCCTGTGTGACTGTGTGCATGTAGAGGACTTGCACCGTGTGATATGCAAAATCCTCAGCGGGTGGAAAGGAGGCGGCCGGTCATGGCTTCTGATCGTGCCGACATTACGACCGCAACAGACATAGAAATTAACCTATTCAATTATGATCAGGCCACACTCTAGATAGGTAGACCTGTCAAACCTTGGCAAAGAATATTAGTTCAACATTCCCAAAATGCAACACTGAAAAGTAGCTATGCTTTTGTTTTCTTTTACGAAATGCAAAATAGAGTCTTTACCCACATAAGTATTGAGAAAATAACAGAGAGCTGTTTAAACTAATATTTCTATAATTTAAGCAAAACGGTAAGCTGAGGGTATTAACTTCAATGCTTAATGGGGGTATTACTTGATTCATTGAAAAAATAATCATTTTCCACGAACGACATTGATGCCACCATGCACCAGGTTATTTTTACGAAATATTTGTACGAAAGGTTTCACGCGCTGAACACAGTATTGCATTGAGTAAACAATTCAGCTCAGCGAAAAATGTATGATGGAAATGTTGGGCGTGAACAATAAAACCACAATATGTAATATAATTGTTACATTTGGGGCCGATCGGGGATATATCTCCATGCACACCTCTCTGCTTTGCATGCCCTGGCTTGTCTCGACGATTGAGGTTGTGGCCTGCCTGCTGGGCCGCGCTGTGTTTTACTTTTTCATCTCGGTGCCTATGCAGACCATGGCAGCATTCTTGGTCAGCGTCTCGCAGTGAGGTCTTCTAAATGTATCTCTCGCCCTCTTTTCTGCTTATAAACCGACCACAAGTCTTCTTTCTCCCCCACCTATAGTGCTCTCAGTGATTCATCAAGCTTTGGTTTAGGCATATACTGTTACAATTACTTTGTGGTATCTCTGGTAATTAAACCAGTGATTCCTCAATAATTGCCCCAGGCAGTATGGAAAGATGATGAGAAGAAGATACATGCATGAGGTGGAAGGGAAACCTCAGAGTAACATTCTGGGTAGCGCCCATGCACGACTGGAGCTAATAAAAAAAATCCATAGGCCTACTTGTGGAACGAGCCTGATATGAACCCAGGCCGCAAGAAGTTACAGGCGAGATTAGAACTTATGCTAACGTCAACATGACGTTAACAAATATCTGCATTCAGGTCTTGGCTTCACACAATGCATGTTCTTATGTATGTACATACATACAGCCAAATTGATCACAGAATAAAGCGCATGTTGCCGACTTACTATACTCTATACTGTTTAGCAGACTAGGCCTACGTGTCAACAGAAACATGGAGGACATACTCCAAAAGCAGACGACGTAAATATAGGTGTTAATAGGAATTGTCATCATATCGTCAGCGGTGTGCATGCACCAAAACTGCTGGTAGGGCACATAATCGATGCTCGCACGAAGATCCAATATGCAGCAGGCATTTCCTTGCATACACATGCCGAAGTAAAGAAGGTATTCCCTGCAAAATGCGTTCACTAAGTCAAGAAGCACTAGACTATATTATACATTAAGATCAGTACACAAACCGTACAGGAAACGTCCACAGCACACGAACCACGAATAAGGTAGAAAACAATTTGCTGTCAGATAGCCCCAAACGATGTTTGGGTTTTTTGGTAGGCATACAAAAAAAGATTACCCTTTCTGACATGATCTTTTTAAAACCCTCTTTGACGTGCATGCAAGAAGGCGACAAATCAGGCCAAGTTTGTTTTCTGTTTTTCATTGAATGCAATGAAGTGAAATATGTCAATACTCTAACATGCCCCCTTTAGATGACCGGCTCAAATAGGCCTAGAAGCCCGCGTCTTCTTAGAAGATGACCAGCAGTCACGTTTCGGAGCTACAGGGTCGAAACCAGCGCGCCGTGTCGCGCGGCGGACCACATGGCCCCTAAGACCCCCCAGGGAAAGAACGCTGAGTGGACCAATTGCCCCCTTTTACACCATCTTGATAAGAGGCCTTCTGGAGATTCATCCTTCTTTACTTCTGCTTGTGCGTCCGTTTGTACCCCTTTCGCATT
The DNA here is from genome assembly GCA_963971285.1 of Astropecten irregularis. NCBI lineage: Eukaryota > Metazoa > Echinodermata > Asteroidea > Paxillosida > Astropectinidae > Astropecten > Astropecten irregularis. The sequence continues at coordinate 3,081,386 of OZ020257.1, forward strand.
GTATAATCCTCTGGAAAATCCAATAAAACTGATTGCATGCAGCTTTAAAATGAAAACTAGGCCTTACTAATAATCACGAAACGCTGACCTCAAAATAAAAACCTTTAGATTTAGGAATCGTTTTCCTGAAAGTTAAAGTTCGCGTGTTCGCGTACGGACTGCTCAGAAACATACTCAGCTGGCGTCCTGCATGTACCAGCATGCATGCTGAAGATTGCACAACATTCTGTGTCATGTTTCTAGCTCAGGGGCTCTGGAATGACGTCACAGCTCAGCTAATATCTAAAGTTGGTGTAGCTGCAGAGCATATAGGGCTTCCAACGACAAATCCTGATATGTAATCAGTGCTCAGGGCGTAACGTAACACCGTTGCATATTATATTTTACAGCGATGGGTTTTTCCTTTTAAATTAAACGCCATTGGACTAGCTATACACAGTATATAGCGTATTAGTCTCAACGCCAAAATCTCATCGGCCCTTTTGGCCTTAATTCAGAACGCTAAACCTACGTCATGCCTGTACTCTGGTAAAGCACTGAAACACGCAGCATTCGTGACAGTGCAACCCGTTCATTTTTGTCCAATGTGCATGGCACTTCGACTGAACTGGTACGTCTCAGGTGTACAGTGTACATGCAATACCTAAATTCCCTCCGGGCTCGAGATGCTCAGTTGCCACGTCACATCGATAGGGGGGGGGGGGGGGGGGGGCTAAAGCACAGGAACATTAATAAGAGAACGCTGCTATGCTGCGACACAATATTCTACGGTAGCACCGAATGGACACCGCAAATCGTCATTGTGTAAACAAATCATTTGAAACTACTGCAGTTTTAGCTTGCTATTTTTTTTTTACTCTCAATGAAACAGCATCTTCTTTACAAGACGTATCATATATTATTCTACATGGAAAAACAAAATAGTGTTTTCCTGAAACGATCACTAAAAACCAATCACACGTCTGGAACTTGGAAGTGCAAACAATGGATATACGAAAGCGTGTCTTTTTTCGGTGCGTAAGAGTACTGGTACTATACCCTATTTGTAGTATAAGCAAACAATAGGAACGCGAATGCCTCACATTGCAATTACTTTGGGACTTTAATATTGTCAGATAATGGGGCAGATATTACCAATTCGTAATGTCTTTCTAGGGCCACCATATTGTTCACAGAAGGTAAGAATGGCGCAGAGACGCCAAAACGTTCCCTCATGAAAAGCTGAGCGCGGCTGTACCAATGAATTTATAGTCGGGGGAAAATTAATTTATAGTCCAGGGGAAATGAGATGGTGAATGTGCAGATACAGTCAAATTGAGTCGGGGTACTAGACACTTCCCATTCAGAGGTTGAGTGCGAGCTAGTGATCAGTGAACCGAAATAATGTTGAGGTAATTAACACTCTGGTAATTCAGTCAGTGAGCAATTGACCAGACACCAAGGAGATTTCACTCCGAAGTAACAAAGACATAAATACCTTGGGAAAAACATGTTTTGAAGGGGCTTATAGAAAACGTTATATACCGTAAATGTATACGATTTCAATCGGTCCAATGGGTACTGCGACAGGCGATCCATATTTACAGCACCCTATACTAGGTTCTCGTACACATTTTGTTTTTCTTCGTAAAAACAGCTCAGCTTGTGGTGTCGTTTCAATGGAAATATTATGGAAGCCAGAGACGTATTCGTTCAGTCCTCCGTCCGTGGTTTTACTATGGGGGTTTACGAAACGGCTCAGGCTCAGTGATCAGGCTCAGGATCAGGCTCAGGCTCAGGATCAGGATCAGGATCAGGCTCAGGCTCAGGCTCAGGCTCTGACATCCATATGCTGAAAATATAGGTTGTGGTTTTTCATTGAAACTGAAGCTCTGTTTTCCTTTTCAAACTAGAGAATCTACTTCCGAACTGCAGCCAAAAGTCTCTATTTTGATACCCATTGTTTCAGAATCCCTCTAAATGGAGCCGAGAGCCTGAGACGGAGCCTGCGCCTCAGTTTCGTAAACGCCCTCATGCACCCGTTGAATGTGGGACTCAGTTGCGTCTGCTAGGCTTCGGCTCCGGCTTTGGCCTCGTCTCCAAAAGCTGTCGAAGCAGAAGTTGCGTTTTCTTGTTCAAAAACAGAGTATCTACTTCCAAGCCATACTCAAAAGCCTCTAGTTTCACACCTGCATGCACTATAAACTCAGCCGAAGAAGCAGACGTTTAGAAAAAAGGGCTCAGGACATTCAAACTCCCACGTACATTTGCTTTGGATATTAGGCGGGAAACCATTCCATTTAAATAGCAATCAGGAATACTGCAACCATAAAAAGGAGCTTGAATCGAAATTTATCTGAGGTATGTTTTCTCCGAATAGACCTAAAAATGACGGATCTCATGAACTAAATAAAAAAGTGATTTCTTAGCTTTTTTGTTTTTAGAAAGGATCAGCTGGAATCATGAAAAGTTGAAGATGTTTGCTGGGGACGACGCACTATAACGAAAAATAATCCGATCGCCTTATGGAAATGCACATTTATTTCATGTTGGTTTGATCCAAATCCTACCCAACTATGTTCGGTCACGAGCCAATCTTAGAGATTCAACTGAGACCCGTATATACGTGCACCAACATGACAACCTTGCCCCCGCAGGGCAAACTCCTTGTTGTGATAGAAGTTTATGTCTCTTGCTGAGGATGTATATTTTTCTATCCTCCATTTTATCTTTTTACTTCTCCCAAAGTAAAGAACCCCTCGCTAAGCTGGAGTTGACCAAATTCCACGTTTTGTTGCCTTTAACCAGATGCAGAACGACAACTCGTGGCAAAGCATGACAAATATGACTGAACGAATTATATGGTTCTTCAAGCAAAAGACGATGACGAAAAAAAAGAGAAAATATAATATGATGAGAAAACGTGGCCGTCATGATGTTTCGCATGACCGGATTTGCAGGGGTTGGGGGAGAGATAGTCTGACTGCCGCCGCTGGACGCAAAAGCTACCCGCGGACTGACACGATTTTCACGGTTTACTTCCCTAAACTATTAACGGGCAATGGGATCCTGTTAGCGCGCCAAGCAAGACGTTTGAATTGATTGCCACAACCAACGGGGTCCTGTACTAGGTCTACACACTTGCAGAAGTTACGGTACAGCGGACGGGAACTGGAAGTGTGATTGTACTATATGGCGAATATTGATCTGGGACAGACACGGTGGTGCGGAGAAACCATCATTTATAATAACCCCAAGCAATATACATAGCAAGACAAAAGGTAAATGCACCGTCTATTCGGGCCAAACTCGAATCTGCCCTCGTCTACAGGATTGTCCCATATTTCTGTGAGCCCCAAAGACCCCGTATGAGACTGGAAGTATCTGCAACCAAAGCGAAGTGGGTAAAATGATGGTAGACACTCACCGACGTTCCCTAAAATGCCCATATTAATTGTTATGCTCAATCTTTTGCCAAAGGTCGGGACACTTTGATTCCAACTTACAATGACGACAATGACGTGTTTCGGTTGAAACTTCAAGGAACAATGTGTATAGCAGTTGACCACCTGAAACATACAACGTATAGGCCTAACGCTTAGAATTTAGAAGAAGAATAAAAAATTTTCTTCTTGTAATGTCCATGTCGCTCTCGTATTTCATATTCAATGTGTCCACTTATATTCAGCTGCTTTGAATATTGGCTTATTGCCTCATAAGAATCCGAGCACCATACATTTCAAGTCGTTTTTCTAGTTGATTGAAATGTATGCAGTGAGTTTATCACACGACATCAATAACAGACTGAAGCAAGAATCATGTAGACAGATATGACGTCATGTGTAAGGAACTAGAATCTAGAATCTATAAAAGTTGTTCGTGAGTAAACATCTAGGTATCAAACGTCACTAGGACTTCTCAGACGGTACTAGAAAGATACTTCAGAGGTTATGTCGGACTTTCTGACATTTAGGGGTTGGCGCGTGATTTTTCACTAGTTACTTTTTTATCGTTTTATCTAGTGGAAGTGATGTATGTAAACTGCCTAAGTTCAAATGCACAGTGCTCGTAAAAGAGAATTTATGAGTATAACAAAAAAATGACACAGTTTGTGCAGCTGGAAATCACTCCCCGCGCTCGGAGTGAGAACAAAATGAAGAAGCGATTGTTAGCTCGTTTGGAGATTTTTATCTCCCTTGTCAGACAGAGCAAGTGTAGGAATTAATAATAATCGTCTGCTCTGATGGCACAGTTCACCCTTTGGGTTGTCGGTTAGGAAGTTGGGTCGCGTTTATCTCTCGCATACAACGCGTGCCTGGTCTTTATACCGCTGCGTGACGTCAACTCGGCGAGATTTATGGGCTATAGGCCTAGACAAGGGGGAAACAGATTTCATGTAGGGCGTCACTAGACATGTCTGAGTTCGCTTATAAGTCTTGGATAACTGCCCGGCACGAAGGGGACTTCATTTCCGCCGTGTCGTCTTCTCTGAATACGGAGAAGGGGAAGGGGGTAGGTCTGCTGGGGAGAAGCAGAAAGAGATGGGGGTGAGGGAAACAGATCCACCCCTTCTATACTTCCCTGGAGGTAGGTTTATGAGATGGAGTCGAGTCAATCTGCCGCTCCATCTCTGATCACGTACCCCGCGCTGGCACGGGAAAAGAAGGGTACAGCGACCAGGGGGAATGAGGGTATAGGAGACGGTTATTTTGACCGGCGTCCACTGAAAAGGCGAGAGCCAATGCACGACGAGAAAGGAGACATCCCCCTTCCCAGTCTTGGTGGTGCCAAATCGGCATGGGGAGCTCTTGTCCATTCGTGGATATTTCTGCACGTCCGTCTTAACACACGCAGTTCATTTTGTTCAGTCGTAAACAGCCTCACACCGTGCATCTTTAAGTGCATTAATGTAAAGGTTAATCAGATTTGGCTTTCGATTAAATCTCCAACAAAATAACGGCTTTATCTTGGCACGATATAACGAGAGCCCATCACCTTATTCTATCTCTCTTTCTTTAAATAGCCTATATACTAATCAAAGCAGGCTGGCAGAGTTGTTCCATTCGTGATCGGTAAATTGATGAAGATATTTACCAGGGGACAGTTATTACACTGGATGTGAGTTCGATAATTGGCTAATTGATGCTATTATAATGTACAAGATCCTGTAGACGATGTAAAGAAGGCAAATGAATGAATACGGGCAATCCCAAACAGTATACGCGCCAAGATCGTTTGCAATGCGTTGGCCAATCACAATTTGGAATCGTCCATATTGCCATAATAATTGGCTTCATCGCTCGTCTTCAGATTATTCCTCATTCAACTTCTACCAACTGCTTTTTAAAACCTGATTTTAGGGTAAACAACGAAAAGATGTATTGACGAGCTAAAATGACAGGAGCGAATATCGTTCTCTACGTGTACTTAAATTCTAGTTAGAAAGGTAGTCCTCCAATCATAGACGCCCCTTCAATGACGTTAAGTGCCACGTGACCATCAGTCTTCTACGCGAACGCCTAACTTATAAGGAAGCCTCGAAAAGACAAACGTCAAACTTGTCGTTCGTTTACAGGCCAACTCACGATATTTTCCTTAAACTGCTTTTACGAGTTACTTATTTCTCGTGTCAATTTTTACCCTTTGGAATGAGAATGGTACATTTAACTGCTGTCAAAGGTTTTTTTTCTGACATCAATTTGGTCTTCATTGTATAAAATCTGTAGATTTTCAGTCCTAAACATAGTGAATTTCTGCAACGGTGGTTGGCAATTCCACGGTCAGTCATATTACACTTGTATTTGTAAATTATATAACTTGGTGGTATAAGTTTTACAAGGATGAGTCTTTCTGTCAAGTTTATACACTGATTTCAACTTGACACCCAAAGCTTTAAAGATGATCATACTTGGGTTTTTATCAAAGAAATACAGATTCATGGGCAAAAATACCAAGACAGATACAATAACAGCCATCTGTGAAAATCAGTCCCATACGTTGCCCACTTTTTGAGAAAACAGTGAAAAACAACCACAATATTTCTTAAGTCTTTTCTCTTCTATTTTTTTTTATCTTTTAAAAGATCAAAAAGATTTTCGGTTGTTGTTTGACTAAATATGTGAACATTTCTGTTTTGGTTTCTAACCAAAGTATGATACTACCTTTTAGCGAGGAAATATCACTTATATGAAGAGACGGCGATGACATGTGAGTGGTTCGTCTAGATTTCCAATTTCCTGCTATCGAAAACGGCGCAATATATCAAGTCCATTGCATTCGTGTATGGTGTGCAAATACTTGCTGCAAGCTCAGGATTCCGATCGGGTGAAACTATAACAATTTTCAAATATACATGAGATATCATGTTAGATGGGAGAATGGACCGAAGACATAGAATGTAAATCTGAAGTAAATCTTTGAATCCCGCCAAAAAGATTGAAGATATTACAAACAAAATACGAAAACAATTAGGTTTAAAAGGTAATAAAAGGTACTGTAAGATATGATGGGAAAATAACATTCTGCATTTCAAGCAAAATAAATTAAAAAAACACGATTAAAAACTAGCAATGGATTATTATGTGTTAGGGACGATAAGTATAAAATGTGGGGTAACTTACTATCAATCATAGGACTTATGATGCATTGGAGCCCTACGTAGGATACGATGGGCTATCCTTCGTAACTCTAGTTACGATCAACTCCAGGTTGGGGCTGGGGTCTATTTCACCAAACTTCGTATCTTACTATCAATCGTAGAAATTGTTATGCAATGAATTGAAACCCTATGTGGGATAGTCCCCCTACGACGGGTTATCCATCGTAACTCGAGTTAGGATCGATCGCATGGCTTCGTGAAATTGACCCCTGGTCTGTTTACGTCATTCGTACTGTGTTTTTGAGCACGGTGTATGGGTTTCTTTATACAGCTTGTCCGACGCACCATATACCGTAGAGCTAGACACAACCACTACGGTACACTGGCGGCCTAATGTCATTAACCATCTCGGTTTATATCCCAGGAGCCTAGTAGTAGCTCCCGACGAAGACTCCGTCACGATCGCCCAGCAAACAGTTTCCGTCCCGGTTGCCCTCCTCGTCATCTTCATTGCCAGCACCTCGGCGAAAAAAAACCCTCTCTAATCCAGTAAATGGCAGACACTTAATGGCCCCGATCAAAACAGGCTTAGCCAATGTGGCGAGGCGTTAAATAGCAAAGAGAGAGAGCTAGAGAGATTGGATAATAATAGTATTTGAAAACCCTGAGGACTATTTATCTGATAGGGAGTAGAAATAGCAATTAAAATGCAATTGTTTGTTTTGAATTGCTAATGAAATTAAGGATGCGTTCCAGTGATTTGGTATAGGCTTATCCGAGGCCGTGACGGTCATTGGAGGGGGATGGGGGCTGGTCGGTCATGGCTACTTGTGCTTGTCTTGTTGGGACAAGGGATATACAATCAAATAACGTGTATGATCAGTGGTCAGTATATGTCCATCTACTATTTATGTTTGCTCGGGGTAAGGAGGGCTTGACGTTTGAATCCTTGCAAAAAGATTTGATATGAGAAAGATGCTGCTAGGATTGATACGTCAGTCCCTCCTATGGCTGAGCAGCTCGTATAGTTCAGGACATTAATTTATGTTGATGAACACTTTGCAGCAGTTTGTTGCTTGCACGTACGATGTCAGTGTCTTAAGCCTGAAGAACTAATACATGCATCCTAAAGGTCAAAAGCAAATTTTACAGGGCTGCTGCAGCATGTGCACACACAAACCCACTAAATCAGTATGCTTTGTGCAAATACGAGTTATCCAACTAAGTTTTCATCTTAATGCTTTTTCACACAACGCTATAATAAAACTCTCAACCGTTGAGAAATTATCTCATGGTTGCGAAATCCTACAAAATTGTCATCGTGTGAAAGGACAGCAATGCTTGGGAGTGTCTGGCGTCCCTGATGAATCCTTGGGAGATTTTGACCGAGGTCCAGACCCATGAAATAATTTTTTAATGATTGAGAGGTTTTTTTAGTGCCGTGTGAAAAGGCCTTAGAGCTTATATCGCACACGATTATAGGCGTAATTCTCGAAGTGGAAATCGTTGGGATGTATTTTCTACCAAGCGGCTCTATTAACTTGGGCACAAGTCCTGATCTTTTTTTGCATGATGTTAATTCCCGTTAAGTCGTAGAGCATTCAACCTACTGACTCACAACGGAGTGTATGTATCTAGAGCCTAGGGGAGTCAAGTTTACTATAGGACCATACAAAAAAGCCTGTCAACTCTGCATACCTCTGGCCAACTCTCAAACTGTATAATACGGACATCTGAAATTGAAAATTTTCATTAAAATTGGAAAGTTTTCTCTGAAACGGACTTCGCCTCGGAATGGAAAGAAGATTATGTTGGGACCGTTGCAAGATGATAACCTTTCCCGTAGTGATTAAAAACTATATCGGTTATATTTGGAGTTAGGTGTGAGTGCATATGGTGGTCGACACGTTGGGTATTTTGGTATGGAATATATTTCTGCTGCTGCCTCCGGCAAGGTGATACGAAATGAATTAAGTTCAATCTCCAGAGAGATCCTTCCCCACAACGAAACAGCAAATATAGTACGTACGTGCTCATGTGTATAGACCTACTCTATATGAAGTTAAAGTCATAATACATGATTATAGAACAGCACTTACGCTTTGTCTAATCCAGCCATGTACATGAAATGATAAACCTGTGAAAATTTGAGCTCAATCAGACATTTGAGTCACGAGAAAATCGCGAAAAACCAACTCAATTTTTCTTATAAAACATGAAGAATTGTTTTGAACTTACCCCGAGATCAAACTGTTTTTAGTCGTTGTTTTACTTATTTCTGGATAAGTACAGCATTTCAGGCAGAAATATTTTAACGGTATGTTTATACCATCAGCACCATCTTCATATCCTGAAAGTTATACGTAAATCTGTGAACATTTCTGTTTGGGTATGCTACCAGTCCAGCTGTGCTGTAGGCCTACCTTAAGGTATACCATAGCACACCAAAACAGAGACTCTTTACAGATTTACTTATAACCAACATGGTATGTAAAGTTGCTCCTCTTCACTCAGGTGTAAATGTGAGGGTAGAGATGGCTTTGTGCTTGATAACCCTTCTTGCGCTTTACAGTTACTGTAGCCGGGGCTGTACTCCCCATGGAGTTGAGATTGAAATTTGTGTTAATATATCCCAATGACCAGGGGATAATAATCTGCGCATTCGAATGATATTTTTCTGCCTGAAATTCTGTATTTTTGTACGAAAGAGTACAACCATAGTCCAAAAACAGTTTTGATCTCGGGGTGAGATCAAAACTCCTGTGAATACATTTGAAAATACCGCGAGTGTTTTTCACTGTTGTCTTAAAAGGTGGGCACTATATGGGTCTGGAAATTTCACAGATGTTATTGTATCTTTCTTTGCCCATGAATCTGAATTTCGTTGACAAAAACATGAAGTATGAAGTTATACCTTTAAGTAATAACTCTGCAGGCCTTCAGGATTGATAATGATCTCATAAAATACACTCCACAAGTGAACACAGTTCAGGCAGCAAATGACACCCCACACCCGATTACATCTTGTAAATTAGAAACGAGTTTCAATTGTGCTTGAAATAATTATCTGTGTTTATAGGAGGAGAAAAAGAGCAAAACATAAGAGTGTTACCTGCAATACGCTAGGTGAGAACAAAATTAAGTACTGCAGCCGACAACGTCGTTTGCAAAATGCACGTCACGCGTGTCATAATGACGATAATAAAACTGATAGATTGATGAGATGAGAGATTACACTGAACGTGACGTCCCTCATACCATACGGTATAACGTACCTCCATGCAGGCAGTGCAGTAACTTCTATTATGCGTACATGAATGTAGACCTATACCAAATCCAACCCGTTTCTGCTGGCATCGGTAAAAGTACATTTATACAAAGGTTCCTACATTGTATCGTACCTACAAAGCTATACATGTATACAGAAAACGTGTACAGTTGTATGTATATGTAAAATGTATTTTTTTAAGTATTTGTTTAAAATGTAACAGGGCGGTATTTCCATAGTGTCATACACAAAAGTTTACTTACCTATTTTTAAACATCCTCCAAACCAATGAACTTGATATTGACATTATGTTCATATTGAGTGCATTCTCTGTCTCATAACAAAATTTGTAAAAAAAAAAATATGTCTTTGAAAGGTAGCTAGGACGTTAAGTCGCCCTAAGTAACATGGTCGCCAAAACCTTCGCTGACTATATAAAAACTGGTATCCCTATACGTAGCCTACAATGGCGAAAGATTCTATATAGTGGTGGTAACTATTATAAGGGAAAGGTTTGTGAAACTCCTTTCATATTTCTATCATGTTTTTATCATCATTGACTGACAAATTATTGTGAAACATTACTTAGTGACTATAATGATTTGAAAGTCGGTGTATGTTACGCTGTATCGATGTTACCAAACTCATCGTAGCTTACTATCAATCGTAGGACTTATGATGCATTGCAGAACTACTTAGGATACGAAGGGTTATCCTTCGTAACCCGACTTACGATCGATCGTAGTGCTTCGTGAAATCGACCCCTGGTTGTATGTTAAGGTCCTCATAAATGACCAGAATGATTTGGGAAAAGTTACTTGGAGAATGATTGTACCGTCCACGTCTTTCCCCTAATAGTGTAAAACATGAATGCAACTGGATATAGCAACTGCTTTTCCTTAGATATCCAATGGTTCGAAGCTTACGAAAGCTTTACCAAGCGTATCTCGTAAGTTGATATTACAAAGGTTAATTTGATTTTCTTTTTCTTTTTGTACGTGCAAAATTTGTCAAAACCACGGGCACTGCACCCGGAAAGTCCTTCGCCTTTTGCTAAAAAAATATTTCTGTCCTGCAGATATTTCTATAATTCTCGAATTTTTTTTTTGGATTTCCCTCCCAAACTGAAATGATAGATTGAATAGACACCTGCCACAGCTGTTTTTATCTGTTGATTCGTGCGGGGCACTCTCTCTGTGATACCTCACTCGCTCCCGCATTCCCATGAGCTTACCCGACACATTCAGCGATTACCAAGCCATGTTTGGACCGCCTCGGGGCCCCCGGGCCCCCACCGTGGGGATGGAGCCACAGAGGTGACCAACACGATGTCCCCCTCCTCCCTGCCATGCCACCACCATCACCCCACAAGCCATGCATCAAGACTACGACACGACACAAGCAAGCCGCGCTGATCGTCAGTCCTTCCCCCGCAGGCAAGACGGTTTTCACCGGTCGTCGTTCGCGCGCCATCACCGCGGCTTCACAAACTCACTAGGAGATGATTCCGACAGGAATTTTATAACATACGACTCTTTCGTGTAGGGTTCTGTCTTCACCTAGAACTAGCCGACTGTCGTTTAACTATAGACCAGCCTAAAGGCAGACAACTTTTGATTACAGTTTGCATCTTATTGGCAAAGAGTAATCGGTGGAAATACATGTATATAAAAGAGCGGGAGCGAGAGGGAGTCAGGGATTCTAGATGACAGATGCAGATTTTCTGAGACCACATGAATGACACAATTCCAAAGATCGCGGCTTCTCTGTAATCCAACTACATTTGAAATTAACCTCAGTCAATGACATAGTATCAGGGTTGGGGAAATTGAATTTTCCGACTCGCATAATACTCGTTAATAGATTGTATAGGCTCCATGTGACGACATAACTAATGCTAGTTTGTTTGCGCTTTGAATATTAAGCTACACGAGGAAACCATGACATATTATATGTTCATCTTCATGTATAACTATGCTGGTATAATGATAGTGAGTTTATCAACACTGCTCCAAAAAGAGTCGTCATCACTAAATGAATGAAATAGTGTGCGTAGGTATGTACATCACGTCCTATACTGTGTCGGCGATCTACTCTTTCCATGATGGACAAGCATTACCTTGGCTTAGGTATATACCCTACACGGGGGCGGTACTGCATCGTCGCATAACCTTTCACATTATTTCAACTTTCTCATCCCTAAAACATGCCCTCTTCCCCTCCCCTCAGTTTCCAGTCTCTGTCTGTATTTTCTTGACCGGCAATGCTGTTTTTCCCTCTCGTCCTAATTCTCCAAACCGTACTGGCCTCCCAACTTGTATACCCTCCTCCATCAAGCCCTAAAAGCGTCTTCGTATAAATCTCCTTCGATCGAGTATCCATCCTTTTGTTTCTCTTCTCAGTCTTTGCACTCACTCACATCCTTTCCCCTCTTTTTTACTCAAAAAGCATTTCAACAAATCTTACGTCCTTCTGTCCACTCCGATTGCTATCCCTAACGATATCCAATCTCTTCAAGGAAGTGCGCTAGAATGTAAATTCATCTTGCGACCATGTTGTGTTCTCCCAATTCCCTTAAAAAAAAGAAATCCTGCCACTTTGCTTTTGTATTTGAGACTTGTGTACAGATGAGTGTTTAGGGACCCTGGCTTAATTACCCTTTCGATCTATAAGAGCGAAGACGAAAAGAAATTCGTTCTCCTCCCCCCCCCCCCCTCCACTTTTCCTCCCATCCTTCTTATATAATAGCCTCACCGCTCTTGTCTCTTATTATTAAAGAATGCATTCAATCTCGTGGCAGGTAATTGCGTTTTTCATCATTTATGCGTAGTTGGATGCTCGGCCCATTCATCCTTCTCAAGAAAACTTGGTTAAGTATATCTCGAGACACCGATAAGCAGTTTTATACTGAAGAGGAAATGGTATGTTACTGGGACTCCATAGATTGCATGCAAGACAATATTCGTATTTTTAATGGTTCCTTTCATTATTAGTCATGGATTACTTCGAATTATGTATTATGGAGGGGAAATGCAGGTTAAGACTGATTCGGTGAAAATGGATTATTGTCATGAACCAACTTGTCGGGGACTCGGGACACGATGTGACTGGATAGCTCTTCCTTGAAGATGATGAAATGATCGGAATGAACCGGGTATATTTTCACCGCCACGCCAGGTTAGCTGCCGTGGCCCCAACTTTTCCTGGAAAATTAAGACAAGGTTTACTGATTGCGTCCCATTAATTGATATGCGTAAACACTGATTGGCCAAAGGAATCGTGGAACGTCCAATTTGTATCTATATTTCGCAGAGTAGGGCAGTTTTTCATACAAGTCTACGTCTTTAAATTTCTTTGAAAAGTGGCCAGTCATGCAAAGACTGGAGTGGGATTCCAACCAGCGACCTCCGGAACACCGTATCGACGCTCTTACCAACTGAGCAATCCAGCTCTGTTTGTGATGTCCCTAATTTCCAATAATCTTTGCTCGTTTGACAGTCAAAAGCCATAAACCACTCACTTAACCGCTACAATCCCAACGATTATTTAAGATATACGTGCAGCATTAGCAAAGATATACGTGCAGCATTAGCAATGCTGCAACATGTGAACAAGAGTATACATGCTGGATCACTCAAAGAGGACGCGGCTTTCAATTTCTGTTGTTCTTAAAAGAGGAATTGCAGTACTTGGAAATTACAAGTAATTCAATGAAATTAACTCCACGACAGGGCTGGGCCATGGGGTTGATGGAACGGTTTCGAGTCCTGGAATCAAATGGCCCATGCACGTCATAATGGACGTGTACACACAGATAATGTTACATTAATTGCAACAAGTTAATCTATTCTATTAGACAAAATGCAGCATTTCTTGAGAAGAACCTCTTGAGATGCATTTGCGGGAGAAACGAGCTTCCTCCACAGATCTACCAACACTGAGTCAAGTATGCTGAGTCCGAAGTTGTGTTTAAAATGAAGCTGTTAAAACAGAAAGTTTTGAACATGGGGTTCGTCGACCATCAACTTAGCAAGGCAAGCCACTAAGACGTTTTAGTAAAGTTCCTTATAATAAAATAGCTGCATTTTAAGAATACACATTAAAGATGCTTTCAAAAATAATTATTATAATCATCAAATAACCACAAGGGGAACTGACTGAAATTAAAGTCATTGAAAAGTGATCAAAGAAAAATTGACTAGAGCGAGATTCGAACCGGCGACCATTAGCATTTAATTCAGGTTTTTGTGTGTAGGAGAATGAGCTAGAATTGCGTCACATGCACGCATGTTACAAAAATGCTAAGATTTCTGAAAGGGCAGAGTTCGTTATCAAGATGTTACCTCGTACATCCTGACTTTCTTTGCCCAGGAATAACCATATTCTTTCCTCGCCTTGGTTTAGACCTACAGGGGTTCAGACTTGGCGACAGCTATACGTAAATGCCAAGAGATTTCCGTATATACATCAATTCCTTTACAAGATAAAAACGTGAAAGGTTAGATTAAAGTTTCAACAGTGCAGACACAGGCAAACCCCCCTTGTCAGCAGGTTGACCAATTTGGTTGAGCTAAATTGAGATTGAAAAAAAAAGGTTTTACTTTTTGAATTGTGCTTGGGGTATATTGATTACTTGTGCATTAGAGGCATGCGAACATCTTTAATATTAGTCTAGTGCTGAACACGTGGCGTGGGGGAAACATAGTGCATGCCCAGGGCAGTGCAAGCAAGAAAAAACCGCGTTCACGATGATTTTCTTCTTCTTCTTCTTCTTCTTCTTCTTCTTCATCTTCTGCGTGTCCTTGCCGATTTCAATTTGGTACCGCCGTCAAGAGTCGTGTCCCCTTGTGGGGCTCCTCCAATTGTTTCCCATCCCGTCAATTTATCCAGTATGTCGGCCCATGTTCACGCTGCCACTGTCGAGCTTCGCACCACGGGGATTTACCCCCACTCCGAAAACATTACAAATTTAGAGGAGAATGCGCTGCCGCAGTTTCCACCGAGACTGGCGTTATTTATCGAGAGGTCCCAGAAAGCGAACCGTCCACTGGAAAGCAGACACGTACGGCCACCCTGGGGATTTTGTCTTTCTTTCAGCTTGACACTGAATCTGACCAACGGCGTCGAAAATCAAAATACGTCTGCAACTTCGTCCGATGAAAATTGGGGAGGGAGATAAAAACGTACGTAACGTGATTGTGAAGGGGAAAACGTTGTGTGATGGTTGAGGAGATAGTATCGTGTGGGAGGGTCGTTTTGGGAGCCCCGTTTGGTGCTGGGAAAGGGGGGTAGGGTGCGGAGGAGGATGCAGAGAGGGAATGGGATGGATGGGAGAAGGGTGTTGATAGGATGTTGGAATGGGAGAGATGTGGGATGTTGCGTGGAATGTGTTAGTGGGTTGGATGGGGTGAATAGAGGGTGGTCGTGAGTAATGGACGAATTATTATTAATACTATAGGATTGTTTTCATTGTTAGGGTAATAGTCCATATGAGTTAAAAGGTTGCAAACTATTCAGCATGAGGTACTGAGGACGAAGTGTTGCCGACATGTCTGAAAATATTTTAGATAAGAGGCAACATTGAAGTTGTAGCGTCGTAGACGAGATGGGACATGTTGTCAGGTCGGGCTCCAAAGTAGCTGTTGAGGACAAGCACTGACTAAAACAAAAACACCCCATGGGGGTCTCAGTCGACCCTCTTATACTACTGGAGGGCGTCTCAAGGACCGAGAAAGACAAGAGAGGGCAATTTTGTGAATTCCCATCAGGATTGTCCGATCTTTCTTTTTCCCATGATGTCCAATTGACATATTTTAAGTTTAGCTCGAGTCTAAATCACTCCCACGAAATTAACAGTGACAGGAACTCAGGGAAGTGGACACAAAAAAGATGAAGTACTTGACACGCATCCTAATCATTTCATCCACGATAACAGGCTCAAAATCCTTCCCGAGGAAAAAAAGACAACAACAATCCCATTGTACCTAATCTGTCTCTTCAAGCGAGGCCAAATATTATTGAAGGTTTTTTGCCTTTGATAATAATCCTGTTTAAACGCTTAGCTTAACTCCCATCCACTGGCTCGTCCCTGAATTATATGCAACGTTTATTAAATCTGGGCTTTGACGAAGAAGAATGAGGTAATATATATATGCTGCAATATATTATATGCGCGATGCCTGGAGGGACTGCGATGCCATGTGTTCTGTTGTTGTCTTAATTCCCACCTAAACCTCAGGCTAGTGTGGCCTTAATATGATCAGTTCATTATTTATGAGTACATGTCATAATATGGTTGTGTTATGTCACCAACGGGAACATGTTCAGCCTTTGCGCATTGTTTAAATTTGCGCCCTTTTAGGTAAGACTATTTTTGCGCATTTTTTAAATTTGCGCACTTTGAGTCATAATAACTTTTGCGAATTTTTTTTAAATTTGCGCACTTTTAATAAGGATTACCTTTGCGCATTTTAACATTTTAAGTCAAGGCTGCTTTCGCGCAATTATCTAGTTCGGGCAGTTTTAACCTGAATCTTTATGTGCGCAATTTTTAATCCTCAATCCTCAGACTCAATTTTCCATTTTTCTTTTTAACTTCGCGCAGTTTTAACCGGCTAGGTCCTGGTCTATTGAGCCACGGTGTCGCCTGTAGATTTTGTATGCCCAACATCCTTCCATTCCTTCTCCGCGGACATTTCAGTCTCCAGTCCGTGAAGAATCAAAATATTAATTCCTCCACCATTTCCTGCAGAGTTTTCAAGGTTCACGAATGAACTTGGCGCTCGTGTGCTTTAGGAAGGATTTAAGTTGGAATCGTTTTTTGTAAAAAAATGCCTGTTAGGAAGGTCCTGCGTGCCTGCATAAACAGTCCTTGGTATTATGAATCTCGTCGAAATATTGCCTCAAAATGTCTGCACATACATTAAGACAATAAATGTTGTAAGACAAAACAACTCTGGGCCCTCTAGAGACCAGGAATTTGTGTCACTTAATACGGGCACTAATCAAGTTAGAGTGAGCATCTTATACTGAGATGGGGAGGAAGGCCGACAAGGAGAAATCCGATCCTACCTCCCTGCCTCTTGTTTCGGTCGCACTCACGCACGAAGTTCCACGAATCGAGTCGTGCGACGTGCATCGTGCACGTTTTGTTGTGATTTGCAATCGGAGTGTTTTCTCCGTTTCATATTATCCATTTTGAATTTGTTATTACGGCAATACATAAATTCGTTGTGTTCTCATTTCCAGCTCCTTCTCACTAAAAAGTGCTTCGATGGTTCCAAGATTATTTTGAAACAAGATTCCCATATTTGTCCGGCGATAAATAGGCCTACGGCGATAAATGATTCACAAACTGTCATATTACGTGTATTATTGCGTATTAGAGTACAGTATAGCATGGAGGTTGGAAATAGAGCGGTCACGAAAATGACCCCCTATTGCTCCCACAATGCAACGCGCTTAACAAACCGTGACGTAATTAGTACTTCGATCCGATTAGGATGAGTGGCAAGCAGCTGGCCCACAAAAACACTCCGTGTTGCGCACTCCTGTGCACGTATGTGCAAAGAGAAAATGGAATGACAAATCCACCTGCGCTGCGATGTAGACAGCCAACTGCTTCTATTCATCTCTTCAGAACCTCTCGTAGGATACAGGGCCAATTTCACGGCCCTGCTTAGCACAAAAATGCCTTACCCAATAAAACAAACCACCATTTAAAATGCCATTAATATTCATGGTCAACGAACAGCAGCCAAAGAACAATTGCAAGTGATACACAACACATGAACATTTGGTTGTTAATCCTGTTTTTATCAAGACAGAAATGTCATGCTTAGTGATTTTTTTTTGTGCTAAGCAGCTCTATAAAATTGGCCTTATGGTAAGAACCGGTATAGTTCCTAGACGTGTCAAGCGGTATGCCTTACTATTGTTTCCCTCGTCAGGAGGAGACCATCCTATCCATATTCCAATGGGGGAAGTGGAACTTACTTCAGTGCCTATTAATAAATTAATCCTTATTAATATAAACTAAAAGCTAAAAGCCGACTTATAAGTGAGGATAAGCCTTTCGTGGAAGTAGAGTTGCTCTGCTACTGTTTTAAGGGTAATTGATTTCACACGATTGCGGGGGAATTGTTCATTAACTCCTAAGGATCGGGATTTAAGGGAACATTATTGGTAAAATCTGTTCCATGAACGATTGTCAGCGGTAGTATGGGGGCGTACATCGACTGTATAAGCCCCCTCTCCCTTTGTGAAGTCAAAGGTACAGTACAGGATTGGTAACAATACCCAAAGGGAAATGTTCACAGCTGTTTGGTAAGATAAATTGTCTGAGGGCTCGGCGCTGTAGAGTGCACCGGTTCACAACGAGGCACTAAAGACAATGAAACATAAGTAGGGCAATTCATTAGAAATCTATCATTCCTTGAAGTTGGGGGGGGGGGGGGGCATTCGTGGGGGCACAAACTCCGTGCACGTGCCACCCCCCCCCCCCCCCCCCCCCCTCTCACCTTCTATACTACAACACTAGTTTGAAACGTATTTGCATTAAATGAGGGCGCTGTTCTCTTAGTCTAATGATGGAAACCACATTGGAAATCTTCTTTTTTTTAAGAGGAGAGAAAAACATCAAATCAAACTAAACATGTGACCAACAGAATTGGTTTGGCAAATGAAATATCTCAACTGCACGGGGAACAACTTAATATCAATGTGAAAAGATCTTCCAGGATATTCCAAAGAATGTTGACACATGTGTTGATAAATCGATTGGAGACTGCTGGGCCCATTTGTCCTGAATTACGTTATAGTGAAGCATAGGCTCCCAATACATTTGGCCATGCGTTAAAACTTTCATTTAAGAAAAAATGTTGACTTTGTGAAAGTGGGCAGAACAAACACTATGAAGAGACACGTTGAGTTTGAAGTTAAATTTGCACTGCGTGGACTCTATGGGCGTTTACGAAACGGATGCTCAGGCTCAGGCTCAGGCTCAGGCTCAGGCTCAGGCTCAGGCTCCGGCTCCGGCTCAGGCTCAGGCTCAGGCTCAGGCTCAGGCTCAGGCTCAGGCTCAGGCTCGGGCTCCGTCTCAGGCAGCTCCGGCTCCATTTCCTGAATCATGATGAAATAACAGGTATATCAAAATAGAGGCTTTTGGCTGCGGTTCAGAAATAGATTCTCTGGTTTGAAAAGGGAAACAGAGTTTCAGCTTCAGTGAAAAACCACAACCTATATTTTCAGCAAATGGGTGGCAGAGCCTGAGCCTGAGCCTAAGCCTCCGTTTCGTAACTCTCCATCACGATTCAGCATGAAGAGCAGAATATTCGATCCGAAAATATGTCCCTTCTACGTAAACTCATAGCGCAAACAGAAAGGGTAACTAAAAGCACCTGCAGTGCATGAGAGAAGGGAAATGGCGTGAACCATTTTTTCGCTGAATAACCGTCTTCTCGGGAATGATCTTTGAAAAGAGAGGGTCGATAAGTGGATATCTAGATCGCCGCTGATCGAAACTGGAAATAAGAAGAGCTATCATACACAACTTAGTCCAGTATATTTTTAGTGAGTGTCTTTGTGTTTCGGCGTACTTGTCCGAGATAATGCAGGTGGGGGAAAGGTGAAATCGTCTGCCAAAAATGTGTGCCAGTTTGTCTTTCTAAGTCAAGACTTTGCCATTACGGGAGCATGAGATAAAAAATAAAAATCAGATAAGATTACTCGTCGAGTGGAAATACTACTTTAGTTTTTTAATTCCCTCTCTTCGTCTTGTTCGTTTTTTATGGGGAAGCATTTTTCAAATTGGAAAGCGTGCATTTGCTGCAAAGGACAGTTTTTATATCTTCTGCAATGGCCCAATAAATCGAGAGGACTTTTTGGCAAACCAGTTTATTATTTTGTGGAAGCCATCACAAACATTTCCAATTTGTTTTTCAATTAGGCTAGCATGTGTTCCGCAACATAAACCAGTATTCATCCTGGGATATGATATATTATAGCGCTGCTTCAATATCAGCATGACTGGTGTCCCACTTGGGACCTGGGTATAGTAATAGCCTATACTATACCAGTGCGATGATGTATAGCATCATTTCTAGGCCAGTTACTATAATGCCAGGGTCGATTTCACCAAGCTCTATGATCGATCGTAACTCGAGTAACGAAGGATAACCCATCATATCCTACGTGGGGTTGCAATGCATTCATAACTAGATCTACGATTGATAGTAAGTTACGATGAGTTTTGTTAAATCGACCCCAGGGGCCTTTGCTGAAACCCCAGGGGTCGATTTCACCAACTCATCGTAACTTTATACTATCAATCGTATGCCTTATGATGCATTGTATAGCCCTACGTAAGACAGGCCGTACGACGGATTATCCTTCGTGTGTCGAGTTACGATTGGTCGTAGGTCTTCGTAAAATCGACCCCAGGTCAGCTATCAGACAAGAACTTGACCAAGCCTTTAGCACTTCTATAAACGTTTTGTCAAATTCTGTTCATATAAAGTTTTCCCTACGTTAGTCCTTCTCCTGAGCTTGCCCTTATTAAGAGGAGGAATTGGTGTAGTCCTTCCAAGGGATTCGAGCCTACGACCTCCACACCAGTGGCGATTCTACGGGTGGGGGGTCTGGGGAGGGGGGGGGGGCTTGAGCCGGCCCTCCAAAAAATTGTGTCTAGCCTCCCCCCCCCCCCCCCCCCCTCCAAAAAAAATGCAACTAAACTTGCTTATAATAATGCTGGATCTTTTCAGTTATTACGCGCCGATTACATGAACAACGTGTTGTGTAGGTTACAAATGCATGCTTTTGTACTCCTTATAAGACATAACAGAAGCGAATGTTAGAAGAAGGGTCTAGTCTAGCCCACCACAGTGGCTCTTCTAGCCCCCCCCCCCCCCCCCCCCAAATAAAAAAAAATCATTGCTCTTTTTGCCCCCCCAAAAATATTGGCTGTCTAGAAACGCGCCTGCTCAACACGTCCTACCAAGTTGATCGAAGTTCTCTGCCAGTTCGAATGGCGTATCTAGACCGTAATACAGACACCATTAAAACCCGGTTAATACTTCATGCGAATTGCGAAGTGCATGCAGCGAAACATGGCCGAGTTGTAAATTATTTTCTTTTCTTTTAACAGGAGATTATATTGTCTTATTTGGCCTAACAATAATTTATTATTTATGTGTTGTCTATGAAGCTCTGAACTCGCTGTCACAATGTTAAAGTGTTTCTTTACTTCGTTCTTTCTGAAGAGAAAGTACGTCACACGGTTCATTGCTCGTAAAATTGTACTGATGTTACATACGGTCGACAGATGAACTATCTTGACTAAAATTGATAGTTCTTATAATAGAAAAAGCGCAATAATTCATCATCTGGTCGTGTATATTATATGGGCGCATAACATGCATGTGCATGGCTCAAAGCCCACATAATCCACGGGAGTTTTCGTAAAAAACAATTACCGACGGTGAAATTTGCCCCAAAAGTTGTCTTTGATGACTCAGAACTCACAAGAAAATGTGTTTGCTATTGAAGGTTGGAGAACATAAAAACAAGAGATATGGACAATCGTAACTGTCTTTAAAGGTAGTATCATACTTTGGTAAGAAACCAAAACAGAAATTTTCACAGATTTACATATAACTTACTGGGTATGAAGATGGTGTTGGTAGAAACATACCGTTAAAATATTTCCTCCTGAAATGGTGTATTTATCCAGAAATGATTCAAACAACGACCGAAAATCTGTTTGATCTTTTAAAAGATCAAAAATAAAAGGGAAAAGACTAAAGACATACTGTGGCTGGTTTTCACTGTTTTCTCCAAAAGTGGGCACCGTATGGGACTGAAAATTTCACAGATGACTGTTACTGTATCTGTCTTGATATTTGTGCCCATGAATCTGTATTTCTTTGATAGAAAACCAAAGTATGTTTAATGCCTATATGTATAAATCTGGAAATGCGAGGTATAACGCGTGATCGTAAGCCTCACCAAAACACCTCCAACAATAAGATGACTGCACAATGTCCAACAATTGACTTTGACAAATCCCCAAAGAATTTAAACTGTTTACATCATTCACCTACCCCCCGTCTTTCCACCCATGCACGCATCCACATTCACCTGGGACAAAACACCATGCAATCGGGGAGTAATATTACCAGTTATTTCCATCTTCGTTCGTCGATGATTCAATCTCGTCGGATCTAATTAGTTTCCCGCGGTTTTGAAATGTCAAATCGGTTCTGGATCTACCATCAGTCTGCTTGGAAGTCAAAGAAAGTGGAAAATTTGTTTTGCTATATGTTTAGGACAGAATAGATCAGCTTAAATAAAAAAATAAAATTACATTTGTCATGGGGGATTTGATATCATGTAAACAGATTCGCCAATAATGGTTTTCCGTAAGGTAATTTATTGCTGGAAATTACCAGTGGTGAAGTGGGATTTCAGGGCTCTACATGGTTGTTGTCAAAGCCGTAGAGAAGTTGCACACGTGCACGCGGCTTGGGGCATGGATATCTTTAGTTGCATTCAATCATGTTCAGCTGGACTGGGAAACACAAGCTGGGAATGACTTCTTCTTTTTTATTATCAAAATGGATAACAAGTCTGAAATCCAAACTGATATTGAATTAAGCCCACGAGGTGCAGCGTGATCATGGGACGCGATATGATCGAATTATCTGCTGTGTCATTTTTTTCTTCAATTTTGCCAACAATTTTCCTTGATAACTTGAAGCTTTGTGTACAGTATGTATAGCTATACTGCAGCTATATGTGACTATCGTATCGGTTATAATCGTTCCATCAGAATGATTTTCTATTATTCCTCTCTGATTCTGCAGGTTAACAATAAAAACACGATTTTTGGAGAGTCATATAACGTATTAACGTAACAATAGTAGCGTTTTCACAATATGAACATTTAAACACACCACTTCAAGATTCAGATATGTGATACAACCATGTCTTGGCTATCACCATGTAGAATTTGAGCAAAATTTGACTGAAATTGGCAAGAATATGACCAATTAAAAGAGTACTCCTTAAAAACAAATTTGCAAGGATAACAGGCATAGTGGTTAATACACACATAATGTGTACGAAAGAAAGATGAAAATCGGGTTTTGAGGTTGGGTAATTCAGTCTTAGGTTTTTCACTAAATGTTAGTCCAAATTTGCTCAAATTCGACATGGTGATAGCCAAGACATTGTTGTATCACATGTCTGAGTCTTGAAGTGATAAACAGTTTAATTTTGATGAAATAGTTCTCGACACAAAATGTTTCGTTTTTTAGGGACACGCTGTATAATACAAGCGATTTCGCATTAGCCATGCACACTGCACAGCATACCGTGCAACGCCGGCTGTGCTGGGCTCACTGAGCCAGAGATGAGCCAGAAATAAAGGATTTTTCTGGCCGACGTGCCGCTACTTACACTAAGAGCATTCTTTCAAGAGCATGGGGCAAATTTCATAGAGCTGCTTAGCACAATAAATTGCTTAGCACAAAAATAGCTTGCCCAATAAAACAAACCACCATTGTAAATTATGTTTAATTTGATAGTCATAGTCAGCGAACAACTACCAAAGAACATTAGAACAAACAACACATGGAAATTTGTTTGTTAATCCTGTTTTTACTGAGACAGAAATGTCATGCTTAGCGAATTTTTGTGCTAAGCAGCTCTATGAAATTTGCCCCATGACCACGTTCAATCTCCTTGCTGTGCAGGTATCTGGTTTAACATTCTGATTCAGTCTTTCTTCTTCTCAAGTTTTTCGAATGAAAAAAAAAAGAGATGAGCAAAAAGGACAATTTAAAAATGCAATGATTCACTATACAAGGACTTCAATTGCGTTCAATATCAGATCGCTACACGAGGCTTGTACATCTGTATTACCGCAGTCGTAAATATTGTGGATTTATTTAGACGAGAACGAGATTGAAATTGGTGAGGTTACCAATGACATAAACATGGGTTCGGGATAGAAACAATTTCTTATATGAGAAAGGGGAAAGCCTCGTAAAATGTGAGTTTTACTGTATTCTGCAACATCTATGCCGAGAAATTAGATTGTAGACAAAGTTTGCATGTATTTAGGGGTTTGTTTTTATGACAGTTCATCGTTTTTCACTGTACAATGATGAGTTTCATACAGTAGGGGATTGGTAACATACCCAAAGCGAAATGTTCACAGATTTACCCATTACTTTCAGGGTATGAAGATGGTGCTGATAGAAACATTATCGTTAAAATATTTCCAGATAGGCCTATTAGTACGACAACGACCGAAATCAGTTTTGATCTCGGGGTAAGATCAAAACCATTCTTTATGTTTTATAAGATGAAATTTAGTCGCTTTTTCGCTATTTTCTCGTGACAATGATGTCCGATTGAGCTCAAAAGCTCCTCATTTCATGTACAGGCTGGGCCACACAAAGTGCGAGTGCTGTTCTGTGACCTTAACCCATATTACAGCGTACTGTACATGTATAATAATGAACGGAAAACATATGGGTCCGCGTATCTTGCATAGGAACGGTGCACTAATTAATACTGAGTTATAACTAATAGCCTATAGGTCCAACAGTACTGAGAACATACACCATCCATAGAAACCAATATGGCCTATGAATGCATCGATCTATACAAAACCCTTTGCTCATCAGTGTCTGACCGTACTAAAATACGACTACATAATTAGTATATAGTGGGGGAATAGACATGGATCTATAGGTCCTGAGTATATTAAAGTGTCGTCCCTGAAATTTAAAGTGCGATAAATTCATCAAGTTCATTACAACGTCCGTACTGACTAGACGTCGCCGGAGCGGTAATAATAAGGACATCATCAGGGCTCGAAGGCTCCATCGTTAAAGTTCCACGGCACGTCCCAGGTCCAATTCGCTGTCGTGATTGCATTGGCGTATTAGCGCCAATTTTCACATTCAACCACGGGGTGTTATAATGGCCCAAGTCAGTCGCCAGTAACGCCGTGACCGAAGCTAGCTTTACAACCCCCGGGGGAAACCGTCGCTGAGGCCCCGGTGTACAAATCCGCCCGTCCGCTGACGAATGAAAAAAACTGAAAAATAGCAGGGGTTTGTTAATAGATTAGTGTTTCAGCCTCAACTTCATATACTTCGTAGAATTCCTACCATTGTGTCGTCTTGCGTCGGGGGACTGTTTACAGGCCCCAGGCGAGGGAATTAGGGAGATTTTCCAGGAGCGAGGAAGGGGTGTTTTTGCAAGCCTCGCCTATGTTTACTCGGAAATGAAGGAAGAACATCATCAACAAAATGACAAGTTAAATGTACCGTAACACTCATTCAGAAAAACAAATGGAGTGTGAAATGTGAAATATTTATGTTTCTTTTATAAAAAATGTTTCTAAATGAACATCGTTACTCATACTGCCATATCTTCTCTGATCGAATTTCTCAATACCTCTAAAAAGCATAGTCGTTTTAAAGTTCCCAATATTGAAATCTTACTTTTTTTCCTAAAAAAACCAACGCCCCTTAAACTTCAAAGCCTGATTCAAAGTTGTCATCCCATCCACAAATCACATGCACTGCCGCCAGTATGTCTCAGTTTTCATTGATGAATGTATTTATATTACGTGGGGAAAACGCAGTTGTAATCTTAGTCGTAATGAGGCAGAGTACATTTTCAGTATGTATAGAATAGGCTATACATGAGAGATGTAGCTTGATTTAGGGCGAGGTTAATGGCCATGGATGTGTGACGATGAGGGCGCTGTTTACACTGAGCGTGCTAGCCTTTTCTTTTTCACACTCGATCGTCAGTAATGAATGTATAATTTTGTAAAGATGGGACTGATGGTAGATACGAATTATTGAGAGTTGAAATTGAGGAATATCAACAAAACAGAATAAATATGTTATCAGGATGGATGAAGATAAATTACTTCTTTTCCTCGCGTTTTTATAAACAATTTGAGAATAGAATGTCCAAAACTGTCTTCTCAATGAAGAATATAAAGTGTCATTCTGATTCTTATGTGTTTAACTGCAGGTATTAACAAGGAATCCCTTAACAAGCATCCAAGTGACATCCAGATTGCACTTACCAGGACAAAAGGTAACAAATTATAATCTTTAATGCCTTGTACATGTAGGCCTATGGGGGTTAGTGTCTTTTACGCCACCCATAGTATTCATTTAGCTTCTACTGTTCCAAAATGAGATTTGTTACTTAAAGCAAATATTCGTGGGTCCAGTAAACCCTAAAATGAAAATTTTTCGGAAATATTTCAGTGTAAAAAAGTTTCCTTACCCCAAATAAATACTGAAATAATACAGGTGGCGTAAAAGACACTAATGCCGGCCTATGTGTATTGCTGTGTGAACAATTTTTGGGCTATTCTCATAAAAAACACAAAAGAATTTTCACAGGTTTACAGTCCATGTACAGTACGCATCAACACTTTATTTATCAACTCTATTTCTTTTAATTTGTTTGTTTGTCTGCTTTTTCCATTCCATTTCCAATAAAACCTTTTACAATTAAGGTACTATCATACTTCGGTAGCATACTGAAACGGAAATCTTCACAAATTTACCTATAAATTTCAGGGTATAAACTGAGATGGTGATGGTAGAAACATACCGTTAAATTTTTTTTCCTGAAATGTTGTTTTTATCAAGAAGACTATCAATTGACCAAAAACAATTTTGGACTTCGGAAGATCAAAAATCCTGTGAAAAGATTTTTTTTAAATACCCTCAAAAAGTGGGCACCGTATGGGACTGAAAATTTCACAGATTACTGTTACCATATCCTCCTTGATATTTTTGCCCATGAATCTGTATTTCTTTGACAACCAAAGTATGAAATACCTTTAAATTTATATCATATCTAGTGGACTTCATACAGTCTACACATTTGATATTCTAATTCCGCAGACTAACTACAGTACACTGTTTTGTTATCATGAGGTTCATGCTAAGCTCTTGTATAGTAAGCTTACATGCAGCTTTAGAACAATCTGCTTGCCCTCATGCCAGTCTGGACGATGTATCACTGCTAACGTTCTTTGATAATAGCCTAACCTGAGTCATGAGATACACCAACAGTGTCAAAGCTTAGTCTGAGAGATTCTAATGTTGGCTGTGTGTGTGACATCAGTGAAGTCAATGTACAAGACTTGGGTCACATGTAAAAAATTCCTTTCTTCAGGAAAACAGGGCCCTTTCCCAAACCTTGGCTCCGGCTCAGACTCCATTTTGTGAATCCATTATCAAACAAAGGCTTTTGGCAGCGGTTCGGAAGTACAGTCTCTGGTTTGAAAAGGAAAACAGAGTTTCAGCTTTAATGAAACACCACAACCTATATGTTCAGCATATGGATGACAGAGATGAAGCCGGAGCCTGAGCCTGAGCCCAAGTTTGGAGAAGGCCCAAAGGTTTTTATCTCAGAATATGTCACAGTGAGCTATTCATTCCTCCAGAGCTACGGTGGGGTTGACAAGAAAAGCCACTATCTGTTTAAGGACATCCATGTTGAAATTGCTGACCCTCCCATCCAGGATGTCCCCATACAGGCTCAGGTCTTGAGTGTGCCAGCATATGTTCTGCAAGGGGTTATCCGGAGACCTGCTGCAAAGGCTCATGGTGTTCAGCTGGTAACAGAAGAAGGAGAACTTGGAGCCATCCGAGACGATGGTCTGACAAGTCATCGGCCGTTTGAGATCCCTGTGAGGATTGTACACTGTTGGAAGACAATTGTGAAACTCAATTAATGGGAATACTAACCTTCTCCAGTCATTTTCATTTTGGAAACTCATTACCATCCTGAATTAACTTCTTTTACCAAGATTCCCAGAGTATGAAGTCATCAACCCTATTCCCCTGCAAGCATCTTGGTGGTAGCCTTCCCCAAACTACCAAGGAATCAAGCACTGTACTGAACATCCTTATTGTACATTCTTTGAAGTTTCAACAAGTTAGGCTCAAATAATTCCATGAAACCTGTGCACCACAATCTACGTCCTATCAAAATCTGAATGACTGGAGGACAAATTTGGCCGATATAAAATGAACATGATCAGTCAAGGCAAGCCTATTTCTTGACACTCATCACTCTGTTCAGTCGCCATCCACTATACCAACGTTGTACTTACTGTTGTACATGGCTAGCCCGTAGAGCCATCCGAATGATGTTGCCAATCCGGAGCCCTTCAACACTTCATCCAGGATCTGATTCTGCTCACATCTCCGCCGGTTGATATCCGTCATATAGATCTGGGTGTGAGCGCAGTTGAAGGGATTGCCCACCTTAAATCCTATCGGTGGAAACAAAAATGTATCAGGTTTCATGTCAACAGATGTACTAAGCAAAGTAGCAAACCAATATTCAATTAACATTGAAGAAGCTAAGCAAACATAGGTTACCAATCAAACTTCCATGTGATGCATATGGCTGGCAACTGGTTCCCTGAGGGCTCAAGCTGCTAAGCAATATCTTCTGCCACTTGGAACCACCTTATCTCAGCTGTAAAACTTCACTTACACAGCAACCATTTCAAAATCACTCACTTCCAAAAAATCCACTTAATTTCGAGCTCTGTAATGAAAGGGCCCCTTGCAATAAAATTGTTTTCACTATACAAAGAGCCCTATCCTCGCCCTAATCACATGACTGACCTGGGAAACAGACAGGGTTGACATGTTTTTTGAAGACGCTGACATTCTCTGGAGCATAGGGCCAGGACGTCACTTCACCAATGGACAATTCGTCATCTTTTGAGGTGAACTGCAAGAAATCACATGAAATGCTAACATTCTTTTAATGGAAATAAAATGGAGCCAATGCCGGAGCCTGTAGCAAATTGAAAAGGCCATTGATTATCAAAATAATTGCCTTTATTCATACTATACTCTTCTGTGCACTCTGTAAATCATACCTCTGGTAAGGGATCCTTCGTTCGAACCAAAAACAACGGCTTTCCAAAGAATTGAAATTTTGTGTTGTCTCGCTTCCAGAATGACTTCACTTCAACATTGTGGTCTATTTCTGCGTCCAATAAGTGAGGGTAGTCCCCGGCGAGTCCGGCCAATATTACACGCATTACGTTCTCCATGGTCTGTTGACCGGCAACACGTTCCCTACACACAATGTCTCCTTTATGTCTGTATGCATACACCTGTTCTTGCAATATGCAGTCAATGATGTGGGGTTTCAATCTCTCCGCAGCCTGTTCTACAGCGGGACTGTTTGTCAGATCATTAATCTGCGGTGGGAGGTCCTCAACCATGACCGTTTTCATGCTGTGCTTGTACAGATTCAGAAAACTGTAATGGAAGCACCAAGGCAGCACATTATAGTGCCAACTTTGGTCCTTACTCAACTCGGTGATCATTTCCGTGGCCGTCGATTTATCGTTCATGCTCTGGATCGCAAGCTGCGCTCGATATTCCTGCGTCTCCTCCGAATTTCCAAACAGAGGCGGGATAATCGGCGGATATATCGCCTTGGGAGTCTCCGCCGATTGCTCGGAACTTGCCTCGGCAGTTGAGTACGCACATCGCATCGATCTGCTGACGTTTTGATGGGTAAAACGTGAAAAATTCCTCGCACAGTACGAAGGCAGTCGTCTGCACATGGAGGCGGCCATCTTGAATCAGGTCGAGTCTCGATTGCGCATGACCAACACATTAAAAAAAAAGGTCAGGTGATCGATATTGTCATGTGACTTCAGAGCAACGTTGCCGGTCGGCGATCACTGATGCAAAATAATAACAACAGGTTGCAATATTTCTGTATTCCTGTTTCAAAAAGTAGTTTGTTGATTAAACGAATCGGCTGAAACATGGCAGGGATTGTCCGGGATTATCCTGAAATTGTAACCGATGTGCCTATTCCACAGAGAGAAAGGTGGGTAAATCGTGTTCGCATGTGAAAACCATGGCGGGGATCGGAGTCAGCTTGTTGCATGGGACTGCGCGCATGGGAGTGTTGTTTACAATTATAGAAATATGCCATAATTAATAACATGGGGTGTAACATCACAACTGCTCGTGCCTTCTGTGCTTAAGAATCATAGACCTAATTGAAATAACTGTTGATGGAACTACATCAAGTACATTGATGGTAAGTCCAAATGACATTGCAAACGGTGGCTTTGTGTCTCAACAAAAGGGCCAAAAGTGGGAGTGGCTCTTTTTGTTCTTTGGTCCCAAAGTTTGGAGGCACGCCCCTTGAGCAATTTGCAAGTAAATATATTGCATCAGCATTCAGCACACATTGTTTTTCAATGACGAATTTGGACCCACTTTTTAATGGACCCTTGCAAAAGCCTTAACTGCTCTAGTTGCGATGATCGTAATTACCTTAGGTCTGACATTGGGACCCAGTCCCAACTGCCTAGGGTTACGATCATCGCAACTATAACTGCTCCATTTACTTGATTTGTCCTTTATGATTGGCACAGGTATACAAGCATCAAGGAGCGCTATGTTGAGAGGTTCGGTTCTGAGCCTGCCTTCTTTGCCAGGGCACCGGGAAGAGTTAATCTCATTGGTAAGAATAAGATCTCTCTGGGAGTTTTCTATTTCATTTGAATTGAACGTATACCGGTAATGATCGTTTGTTTTTTGCGTGATAATCGTTTTTATTGAAAGGTGAACAAAGACAAATTTACTGGAGCAGGATTCGAACCGGCGACCTCGATCCTGAATACCGTACAGGCGCTCTACCAACTGAGCCATCCAGCTCTACGTTGGTGGTGTCCCAAATAGTCAATTATCTTTGTTCCGCATTTGGTAGTCAGCTTTTATCATTGTTCGTTTGAAACGAACAAAGATAATTGACTATTTGGGACACCACCAACTGGATGGCTCAGTTGGTAGAGCGCCTGTACGATATTCAAGAGAATCCCGCTCCAGTCAATTTTTCTGTGTTCACCTTTCAATGACTTAAAAATTCAGTCAGTTTCCCTTGTGGTTATTTGATGATAATCTTTTTTACATGAATAATTCTTTCCAAGGTGAACATATAGACTACTGTGGCTACTCAGTGCTACCGATGGCCATACAACAAGACATAGTCATTGCTGCAGGACCAAACTCTGATCAAATGCTGAACTTTCATAACATCAACCCAGAATACAAGTAGGTGTATCACCCAATTCCATTTTTATCATTTGTTTCCCGTTTATTATCTTTGATTTTGTTTTCTTTGGTTTTTTTTAGGCTGGAGTGAATGAGTTTGCAATCAACTTCTGATATTTGAAGAGTTGCTGGGACCAGCCATATAGGCCTCAACTTTATGATTGAAAGTCATTATGTTTTTTAGAGAATTCAGTTTTTTCATACATTTAATTGTTATTAAATTGGGAAAAAAAGTACACAATAATACAATACAACAGGTATGATTATAAAAGGCAATGAAATAACACAAATGTTTTGGTAAAAAGAATTGAACGACATGAAAACATTTTCTTTTCAAAGACATTTGTTTGATTAATAAATCCTAAAATTTGATGACTTTATCTTCAGAGATTATACATCGAGCATCAGTGACTTCAAAATCAATCCGAGCAACCCGCTGTGGCACAACTACATCCTGTGTGGCTTCAGAGGCATCGTAGAGGCAGAATGCATCTCAACACCGTCCGGGATGAACCTGGTGGTTGACGGCATCGTGCCTCGTAGTGCCGGCTTGTCCAGCTCTAGTGCCTTGGTTTGCTGCGGCAGTCTGGTCACCATGCACATCAACGGCCAAGAAATACCCAAGGTATCCTCTCTTGGGAAAATCCTCTTGTCAAAATGTCTTTTCAATTCATGATTGTCATTTGCCTTTCTGTCCGTATATGTCTGTCTTACTTTCTATACTTCTGTCTATATGTCCATCTTAAAGGGTCTATTCACTATATGTAGTAGTGAATGGTCTGGAAAAGACATAAAGTACCTGGTTCATAAAACGTGATGAATAAAACTTGATAAAAAGACAGATGATTGAGTCAGAAACAGAACGATTAAATATTTACATCTGATGTTTACATCTGCCATTTTGTTTTAATTGGCCACAAGTTTAGCACTTTATATATAATATAAGTTAGGGAAAAATCTTCAGTCACTACAAAATGAACAGGCCCCCAAAAAGATATAGATAGAGGGAGAGAGACTCACAAAGAGAAGAAAAACGAGGGCTATACAAAATTGAATTGGCAGTTCACATTAGGCCAACCGCCGTAACCTGCTACCTTTGATCACCCAGAAATGCATCCATTGCTTTTGAGTTTGGCAACTTCGTGATCCTGGACATAACATTACAATGTACTCTACTAATTCTTCTTCCCATCTCATAAATCTGAAATCTGATCCATTGTTTTCAGAGGAAGCTAGCGGATATCTGCATGAGATGTGAACAATACATTGGCACTCAGGGAGGTGGGATGGATCAGTCTATATGCTTCCTAGCAGAAGCTGGAACTGTAAGTACAACCTTACTGTCATCCCACCAAGTGCCTTTAATTAACTCCCTGAGGAAGACTTCACTTTTCGTTTTAATGAAACCTTTGACCCAAGGAAAAGGTAAATGGTGCCTGCTTCTGTGTTCCCTCGCCCTCCCAATCTCTTTCATTGAGACCCTGCTGTTCAAGAAGGCACTGCCGCTGAGATTTCTCTACCATCTTATTTTCCCCGCAGGCCAAGTGGATTCAGTTCAATCCCATACGGGCCACCAACGTGTCCTTGCCAAACGGCATCGTGTTTGTCATCTCCAACAGCTGCGTGGAACTACAGAAAGCTGCCACGTCGCACTTCAACATCAGAGTTGTCGAGTGTCGGCTAGCAACTCAGGTACGTGTTGCAAAGCGATGTGACTTCTCAGCTCATCTTAAGGGCTTTTGAATATCATCCACGTTGCCCAAGCTGCTAACGTCATTTTGTGATCAAATAAATTGCAAGGAAAACAGGTTAACTGATCAAAGAAGACTGAATGAATTTTGGATTTGAACCTGTGACCTTCAGGATGCATGTACTTGTAATGCACCAGCTAAGCCATCTAGCCCCAAGTCTTAGCGATGTCCCACTTTGTCTTGCTTCTTTGTTTTGTTTGCTTCTTCAAATCCGCAAACATCCATTTATTTGACCTTCAAAGGTATATGGGAGTATACTCTTCATCAGAGGTGTTTCCAATAACAACCTGAGGTGCTATTTCTTCGTCTTGTAATTCAGGTCTTAGCCAAGTTGAAAGGCTTGGACTGGAGGCAGCTCAAGGTTCTAGCCAAGCTCCAGGAGTCTCTTGGTGTCTCCTTAGAGGACATGCTGGCCATGGTCGATGCAGAGCTACACGCTGAGCCGTACAGCAAGCAGGAGGTGTGCGACATCCTAGGCCTGTCTGAAGAGGAACTCAACAAAGAGAGCTTGAGTCCAAACACGTGGGAAGGTGAGGAAATTGACCCATCCACATTGGATGAGCTACTAACGCGAGACTCTAAAAGTGGCAGCTTCTTTGAGCTTCACAAAGAGCCTTTCACATAAATAAGTTCAAGCTCAGATAAATTAAAGACCCACATGTTAATTGATGTAATCCACAAGACGTTATCTATCTATCTGTTTAGGGCTGCGGCTTAGACTTGCCATATTTATGCTCTGAGAGAAATAGCCTTGGTCGTTGGTCGTATACATTAAGAAAGCCAGACTGCCATTAGGTGCCATTTGACTCGGCTAATGCAATTTTTACTGTTCGCTGTTATTTATCAATAGAATTAATCCCTTTCAACTTAAGAGTTGAGCTAGACCCAAACTGTTCTTGTTCAGTCTTAATGCGTATGTGGATGCACAAACAATGTTCCTCAGTGCAGTTGCTGTTTGTTTTTATGAAATTCCCAAACTGATCATCAAACAAACTATTCTGACTTGTTCCCCAATAAGAACACCTCAGAGACTGTACTGACAACTTCACTAATCCCAGTTCTTTGTCTCTGCAGTCAAATCGTTCAAGCTGCACGACAGAGCCAAGCACGTGTTCAGCGAGGCAAACCGGGTCATGAAGTTCAAGGAGATCTGTGACCTCGCTCCGGCGGATGCGGCGACCCTCCTAGGAGGACTGATGAGCGACAGTCACGCCAGCTGCAGGGACCTGTACGAGTGCAGCTGTGGACCCCTGGACCAACTGGTGGAGATCTGTCTGTAAGAGACCTTTACTTACCAGTACTCTCTCAGTTTCAAGTGTGAATGAAATATGAAACTTAGCCCTTGTATTCAAGAGAGGAACTTGTATGCAATGACCCACCAGGAACCTTTTTGAGTTCTGGGATTGATTTCACCAAACTCATCCTCACCAAACTTACTATCAATCGTAGGACTTTATGATGCATTGCAGCCCTATACAATGGTTGTCCTTCGTAACTCGAGTTGTGATTAATCGTAGGACTTCATGAAATTGACCCCTGGTTTTGTAAGCGCTCATTTTACACTTAAAGTGAGCAGACCCTTGAAATGGGAGCAATGGTCCTCATGGGTTGATTTCACAAAGTAAGAAGAGTCATACCAAGTGTAAATCGACCCTACAGTCATCATCCCAGGTGTATGTTAGATTCTTTTAAATCCTTAATCCTCATTGTATCTCACACTGTCCTCCATCTTGTTTCCATTCTCCTCCCCTCTCAGGAAATCTGGTGCCATGGGCTCTCGTCTCACAGGAGCCGGCTGGGGTGGCTGTGCTGTTTCTATGGTACCGTCCGACTCTGTCACAGTCTTCCTAAGCAAGGTGTACGGCGGGTATTACGCGAGCGATCCCAAGCTGGAGGGTCGGGTCAAGACGAGCCTCTTTGCCACGGAGCCCGGGAATGGTGCTAACATCTGCCAGGTGAACAAGGAGACAACTCTCTGAACATTCCACAGGTTAAAATCCATTTCCATCATGCTACAACTCTATTAATTAGCTAAAATCTCTGCCATGTTTTATATAGCTTATTAATACACCGATCCAGTAGGCCACACCCCTTGACAAATTGACCAATCACAACACATTATTTAAGGTCCGACAAATTGCCGCCATTTTCGTTGAGTTTACTTTTGTTTCGTATGTACAAGGCAATTCTTTTACAAATCCGAGTTTTATTCTTAACCATGGTCAAGCGGTGTTTTATTTTCATTACCAGTATATTTCTGATTCTCGATGCCCTGCCTGAGAGGAAATGGACATTTGTTGGCCTTTTGCAAAACCAAAGTCCAACAGAGAGAGGTGCTTTTGATGGTTGTGTACAATGCTTCATGTGTGGGCGATCGTGACACGTTGTGTGCGTGTGCATAGTTGCTTGGACGGCACTATGGTGGGCGTGGCCTACTGGATCATCTTCATGAAAATTACGAAATGTGCATATTTATTGGGTTGAATTTTTGAAATATACTAGAACAGTATTGATTTTGTTCTGTTTGATTAGATTGGCCAAGGAAACATTAATTAATTACGTTTACGTAAAGTTTTCGTCAAATTTGATTTGTTTTTAGTAGCGAGACCAAATTATATCAGGAACTGGGACTAGTTGAATGGAGTGGCTTTTACACAAGTAGATTTTACTTATTACAGACGACTATTATATAATTAGTAGGTCATCGATCATTGTACTATGAGAAGGTTACTTTGACTGATGGTAGGCCAATTTCTGTCAAGCATGAACATATTTTCTAAGAAAGCAAATATTACCAACTGAACGACTGGTTGCCTGTGCAACCATGTGCTCATGTTTTCATGAGCATAGAGTGGACAATATTTGCTGCACAAAGCAATTACAAGTTACCAGCTAAACTTCCATGTGATGTGTATTAATCATGATTGGTACTCTGCTGATATTTGATTAAACATGAAACATTTCACATCAGTGAATACAGTGCATGGATTATATGACAGTTTTTAATGGATGGCTCACAGTTAATAATCAAGGGAAGATAAGGTTAAATAATACGCATGCAGGGATACAACCAACACATGGGAACATCTTGTCAAATATTATTTTCCCTTTAGTTGCCATGATCTTGAAGATTTACCGGGTAAAATTAAACAGCCAGATAATTAAGCTTATATTAGTTCATGCTTCAATGCCAACTGAGATAGAAAGCAATTTTTGCTGACTTCAACAATCAATGCGCACCATTTTGTTCATTGTCATCAAGTAAATTACCTTCGCTTCGCAAATATGCATAAAGTTTTTATGTCTTTATGATGATTTATTTCTTTTCAGTTGACTATTGGGACATTGCCCCATTTTTGTGCTAATCTTTAATGGATTGTCAGTTTTGTTTTGTTAAGAGCTTAATAGATTTTAATATTTGTTGGTCAACATTTTTCAGACGAATTTAATAGAGGTTAAGTTCAAATTATGAATAAATATTCTACTTATCACAGATATATCTTGCAATTTATGATTTATTTCAACCAAAAACCTGTAATGAATGAGACATAACTACATTTTGTCAGCTTCTGAATATCTTACTGCCAATTTATTGGTGTAAACTATACATATATAAACACACACTCAAATTAATAATTTTTGTACATATTTTTTACATATATAACAATATAATAACTCTTCTTTCAAACTATAAAAAGCATAAAATGCTAAAAAAATCTTTAAAATGACATTTTGTGTCCCTTTTGTGTGCTGTGAGGGAGTCATAGTATGTGGCTATTCCGTATTATGGCGATAAATGTACACATTTGGGGGAATATAGTATTGTTAAGAACAATGGGATATATTTTAAATAAATACATTATAACAAACAATTTCATTTCTTTTTCATGTTTTCATTAGAGTGAAAGATGCCGAACGCTAAATGAAATACAAACTTTTCTGCAAAAATTACAAGATATGTTCCTTATAACTTTGTTTATCATGACAATTTTAATGAATGGCACAGAATAGACAGATTGCTTGACCAATGTTTATATGTCGTCACGTTATGTACATGTACAGCGGGTGTTTTATCATCTCATTTGGTGCAGAACAGCAGTGGAAACGAGACAAGAAGACTATATTATAACGTGCACATTCTTCTTTGCTTGTTTCCGCCACTACTCTGTGTCAAATGAGACAAACAGATACCCGCTATAAGTCACGTGATGACATGTAAACATTGGTCGCGCAATCGGTCTATTGGTCATGACCAAGTGAGTTCAGTTTTCTCTTTGAAAGTTCACTGTTTGTTGCTTATATTAATAGTTTGAAACCAATATTCCTGTGAAATATTTCCTTCTCAAATGCTGCCATCATCATGGACGGAGAACACTGCATATATACCTTTTATCAGCTGATTTTGATTTCATCAATTTGAACAATAGGAATGTGTTGATAAAACACTTATTGGCTGGTATTCATAAAAACGTAGAATATGCTTTTACTTCACTTTTCAAGTATTTAGCATGCACCATATTCATAAAAAGGGAAGGATTTGCTTATACCTTTAAGCATATGCTTCAGGTAAAAGTATCTCCTTCAAGACATCGAGCAAATACTAAAAGTAGAAGCATCTCCTTCTATACATATTCATAAAGAGTAGAATTAAGCATAAACTACAAGCATATCCTTGGAAAATTCTAAGGTTGCTCCAGACCAGGCTTGAACGTCTTTGTGATTACTTGTGCTTGGCGTGGCTGGCTACATTGAATTTGTGGAAGGTGCAGGGAGGAAAACAAATGTTCATAATGTCAGGCAGTTGTATTGGCCATCGTACTTCATGCGTTTTTATCATTTTGGTGAAGAAAATGTGGACTGGCTAGCTACCCGTCACATCTTCGTCCGACATGCTGCCTGATGTTACCTCAGTGAGGAATGGTTCAAGTGGCGGATCTAGAGAGGGTTTTGCGGGGTGTAGCGCAGACCGATGTATTATTAGTAACTATCAGTATTATAAATGGAGACCGAAAATGAGCACCCTTTAAAATTCTGGTCATTTTAAAACCATTTTCATACCTGCATGTGATTTGAATGTTTTCATGTTTTATGCCCTATAAGTGGAGAAAAATCTCGACAACAAATATTCTGTTCTGTAAACGAAGAATTTGATGTGCTCTAGCCATGACACGTCCCTCGATAAGTTTTTAAGATTGCGACTCAGTTTAGGACTTGATTTCATCAAAATTACACTTTTTGCTTTCCAACCCCCCTGTTTTCTGAAGGCTTAATCTGCCCTAACTGTTCGGACTCATCTGTTCCCCCAGTATGGTAGTTCCCCCAGTAGTTCCCCCAGTATGGAGTAGTGCCCCCCGGAAGTTCCCCTAGTAGTTCCCCCAGTATGAAGTAGTGTCCCTGGTAGTTCCCCCAGTATGGAGTAGTGCCCCCAGGTATAGTTCCCCCAGTATGAAGTAGTGCCCCCCGGTAGTTCCCCCAGTAGTTCCCCCAGTATGGAGTAGTGCCTCCAGCTAGTAGTTCCCCAGTATGGAGTAGTGCCCCCTAGTAGTTCCCCAGTATGAAGTAGTGCCCCCCGTTAGTTCCCCCAGTATGGAGTAGTGCCCCCAGGTAGTTCCCCCAGTAGTTCCCCCAGTATGAAGTAGTGCCCCCGGTAGTTCCCCCCGGTAGTTCCCCCAGTATGGAGTAGTGCCCCCTAGTAGTTCCCCCAGTATGGAGTAGTGCCCCCTAGTAGTTCCCCCAGTATGGAGTAGTGCCCCCTAGTAGTTCCCCCAGTATGAAGTAGTGCCCCCATTATGGGGGTAGTTCCCCCAGTATGGAGTAGTACCCCCAGTATGTTTGTCATTGTAATATGGTAGGCCTAGACTGATCGGCTGTTCTCTTGTTTTCTGTCTCCTAGTGTTGGCAGAGCATCCGGACACGATGAGTCCAATTAAAACCCAGATGAACTTAGTCCAAAAGCTTGGTTTAACGCAAGAATCCAAAACTTAACTTAGTATAACTTAATATTTGACGACTCCAAACAAAGAACAGACAATTAATTATATTGTTCTTTCCAAAGAAACAAGGCACTGAAATAAGAACACAGTTACAAATGAATTCATTCCAATATTATTTCTTTATTGGAGAAAAAAAAACAATCACAATATTTATGTACAATTGACATGCCAAGATCTGATGAATGTTTTCATGTTTTATGCCCTATAATTGGAGAAAAATTTGATGTGCTCTAGCCATGACACGTCCCTCGATAAGTTTTTCAGATTGCGACTCAGTTTAGGACTTGATTTCATTGAAATGACACTCTTTGCTTTCCAACCCCCCCTGTTTTTTTTAAGGCTAAATCTACCCTAACTGTTCGCCTGCACGGAGCCAAACAGTTGCTATCCTCTGACAATGGTTTCTTCTCTCAAATTGTTCATGTAATCCCATTAACATCAAACCAATCTGTATTCCAGTGGCAATTGAATAGGTACTTAACCACAAAGCATTACCTTGAAGTTTGTAAGTCTAGCATTCTGTACCAAATGCTCGTTTTATGAATATGAAATCAAGTATAAGCTTCACCTTATGCTAAATACTTAGAGAAAAAAAGTACTTACTAGAAGTATTTACTTGGAAGCACCTGCTAGTTTTTATGAATACGAGCCATTAGGTCATCAATAATGCCCTTACATTTTGAAAAGAGTATGATTAGACTGAAAGCTCTCATAGGCTGGTCATATCAGGACATCGATCCTCTTGTCAGTTCGTGAATTCTGACAAGATTGGTTTCTCCGATTGGTTCATTACTCAGTCGTCGTAGTCCTCGTCTGAGGATGAACTGTAGCCGCTACCTGTCCTCTTGGAGGCTGGCATGACCTGTCGCTCCTGTTAAAAGTAAAGAAGAGGATCAAGAAACCAGATGAGGAACAATTAAGCACTTGAGGACTGGGGCAAAGCCTTGGGGCTGTTTGTTTGGCCGTAACGTACGAGATCAGTTATCCTGCTGACCAGGATCAATTTTTAGTGTATCCTGCATGGGATGTGGATTTGCAGATCACGGATCTTGTGCGCGAAACAAACAGGCCAAATGATCCCAGAGTCATGGCCATCTACATGACCAGCTTGGAATGAAAGTTTCGATCATCACACTTTTTACCAACATCAATTGCAAAAAAAACATGCAAAACTATACATTTGCATGGTCAGACAGCAACATTCAAGGTTTTTCAAGACGTTACAGATTGAGTAGACCTCTTGGTATTTTTGCTCTCTGAAAATGTGAGACACTTCAGGAAATCAAATAAACTCTGAGCAAACTATGATGACAAATGTGAGGGAATAAGATACTTATTATGAATAATTCATCATAAATATTTCACATCACTCAGCTTTTGAGTTAACTGGCTATATTATAAAACACTTGTATTAATACTCTACTACACTAGTCACACAAGTTATGATATCATCAAATAACCACAAGGGAAACTGACTGAACAAAGATAATAATTGACTATTAGGGATACGACTAACATAGGGCTGGATAGCTCAGTTGGTAAGCGCAGGTACGGTATTCAGGAGGTCGCCGGTTCGCATCCTGCTCCAGTCAATTTTCCTTTGCTCACTTTTCAAGTTATACAAGCTAATCACACATTCTTGGCTAGCTACAGAAGCACCTAGCAAATGACTACGATATCTAAAGGGTACGCACTACATGTGTAAGTCTGAAAAATGTCTAGGTAGATTTCATCAGAACGCTACAAGCAGTGAATGAAAATTATATGCAGTGCAACCAAAGTTGATTCAATAAGAAGGACCAATCAAAGCAAATTATAAATGCAACGCAGTGCTGTTCATTCCTTATATCTTCAGTTTTCCTGCTCATTTCCTAGTGATTGATATGCTACAGACTACAAGCCTAGTTGATGTATACAGGATCTATGAATTTATAAATTGTCCCGACCCAAACTTATTTTGGAGTCCATTCCAATTGGTTCAAAATTCTGTCATGATCCAAGGAATTTCACACTAATTGCAAGTTCACACTTCACAATTCCTAGTTCTAGGAAAACCGTTCACAGCAACCAAATAGAAGACTACTCTCTATGGCTTTTTACATTTAAAGCAAAATGTTAGGTTAATTTGCATCACTGATACTCTACACAAAGCAAGCCAACAATTCTGCCCATCCACCACAAAAGAACTGCTAGTAATAGTACACTTCATGATTCTACTGAAATTTATGCCATTTTGAAAGTGCCATAATTTTGAAAGGGGGGCCCATTGATTAATACTTTTTCAAGGTATGGACACACAAGTCTGGTCTTTTCAGGACTGTGAAATCCTGCAGGAAAGCACAGTCATTTTGTTTTCATGGGAAATCTTCTATTTGTGACTTTAATACAGTGTAAGTAGTTAAACACAGCCCACTGTTGGTGGATGGTCAGACTCATTCATGACAACAGCATCTCAAACTCTACAACTCTAAATACTATAAAGACACAACAGGAGCTAACTGCCATGACTCCCAGATGCAAGCTTCCAGTTTTGGACTTCCCATACGAAACCCAGTGCACTTCACATAGGAAACTTCCCTGCAAAAAGCTATAGTACTTGGTGTTTCCAGTAAGAAACTTATGTTTCTCATAAGCAACTTTGCAGTGGCTGCTTCCTATACTTATTATTTTTGCCACAAAAATTCATTTAAACTTCATTTGAGTGCAGGAAATTCCATTCGTCCATGGAAGACTCGGACTGAATCAAGAAATCGCACAACTTCCTAATGTTACTCTCTCCAATCACATAAAAAGCTTTCTGTTAAGTTAGTATGCGCATCTAGGATGGATTAATGATATGATGCTGTAGCTATATAATATAAGCAATTGATGACGAGTCTAGACACCAGACCTCTTGTCCTGCAGCTTCTCTCAGCACCGTCATGATCCCTTCTTTCCCCTTTAAAAATGGACGCCGTGAAATTGTAACAAACACAATGGGAGGAAAATATCACACCATGATGAACAAAACAAAACCAAAGAGAAATTGGTCTATGGACCGGCAATGATGTAATGAATGCCAACCAAAATGAAACGCTTAACAAACAAAAATGCTTCAACAATTTTACTTCAAATCAAACTGTGACAGATAGATGACAATTAAAGAGTGCTGCATATTTTGTGTTTGTATTTTTTCATTTAGAATTACAAAAAAAAAAAAAAAATGAAACCAATGGATCGACATGAAGCAAAAACAAGGAGGTTGAAATTGAAGCGATTCTCTGATCAAATTTAGCAGGAAAAAATAAAGGCCACACTGCATTTTGTCAAACCAGCTTTGATGCAATTTGGCTTATAAATAGATCCATCACAAATCATCAGCCAGATAATGGACCCTTCCAGCCTGTCAATCAAACTTTGACCAATAGGAGGACGCGTCGTCCATTTCCTCGGTCAAACTCGGTCACATGCGGCATATAAAACAAGTTATGCTGCTAAGGTGGGGGGGGGGGGCTGAAGAGCAAAGCCGGAACAATCCATTCTCTCGGTTGCAATTTTTTTTTAATACACTGATTCACAAGAGCTTGATTTTGAAACAAAGGAAACGAAAGACACCCAACTTACTGCATCCTCCATCACTCAGTGGGTCGCCAACATTTGTAGAAGATATTTCGGTGGTTTTTGTTTTTACTGGTTAATTACTCACCCTCATGTCCAGGATCTTCTCGCTAAGGATCTTGACGTCCACGTTGCGGAGTAGTATCTTCTGTTTCAGCTGTTCAATCTCTCTGGTCTGCTGTCTCTTCTGCTTCTCGATGGCCGCCATCTCTCTCGCCAACTCCTCTTTGATCCTGAGAAAAAATTATCAATAATAAACCACTTTATCACAATCAAAGATGTCTCTATGCACTTTTAAGAAAGAAGGAGAAAGAAGAAATAACATTGAGTTTGAAGGATTCCCATAACCAAGGAAAACTGAAATTCAATTTAAGAATAGATGTGTCTTCAAGAGTGTTTTCACTGGCAATTGCTGGATTGATAAGCATTGCTTCCACTTTATGACATAAGTGTATATCTCTCATCACAGCAACCAGTCATAACATGTAGTTGGTTATCATACAGAGATCTAGATATAGGCCTATCATGTCATACACTTACTTTTGATATTCGGTGTTGAGAGTTTTGCTCATGCGTTGTGTATCCTTTATAACGTCTCGGTATGTGAGAGCTGGTGGAGTAATCCTTGGAGTTAAGGAGTCCAACAAGGAAAGAAAATTATTCGCGAATTTGCAATATAATGAAGTACAAAAGAGTGAAGCTTATGGTGCAAGCCCTTTGGCTCGACAGGATCTGCCACGCTATCGGTATATTTGGAACAGCAGTGGTACGACACTTATAATTAAGTTTGGTGTTTAGCGCAACTGCCGCGCTACTGCCGTGCTATTGCCGTGCTATTGCTGCACTCTCTGATTTGAGTTCGGCACGGCAGAAGCATGGCATATAGTCTTGGCCTAAGCGTTACATTAACTTTTATGTAAAGGATATGGCAGTTTGGCAACTTCCGTCCTGCGCACATTGCGTCCGATGTGTTCATTCCCTGCCAGGTCTTTCATGTACAGATAGTGGGCAATGAGAGGACTACGACCCTGAATGTTGAACAACACTCTCTCAAAGTCTGGCCCCGGACCCATCTGGTGAGACTGCCAAAGAAAAAAAAAGATAGAAAAAAGAGAAAATTGATAAGGTATCGATTCTTGACAATCACCAATTGACTAAGATTATTCATCTTTTATCCCTGTTCTTTTTTCATACCTACCATCTTTTTTCCAAAGTTAATGGTTCCTCCAGACCCATTTTTCTCCACGTCCTTGTTGTCC
Organism: Astropecten irregularis; assembly: GCA_963971285.1. Lineage (NCBI taxonomy): Eukaryota > Metazoa > Echinodermata > Asteroidea > Paxillosida > Astropectinidae > Astropecten > Astropecten irregularis. The sequence goes on from OZ020257.1 coordinate 3,124,986, forward strand.
ACCTTTGATCTTACCCACCTTCACCCTCCCTACAACCCCATAATGTCCTGATTCTCTCATCCATTTATGTGTATCTTTACTTGCATGTTCTTTTCCTCTTGTCATTTAGCCTTCGATAAAGATTCTGCTAAGATCGAAACATGTCAGCCCCTCCTAACTCCAAGCATTTTATAGTAAATTTCAGGTCTTGGCTGATGAGCAGTTTGGATTCTTGTCAAATTAATGATTCTTTAGAAGCATTTTTCTCTGCCCACCTAAAACACAGTTTCCTTTAAAATTCTTATCAAGGCTGTCATGTCTTCCAAAGTACTGCGGCAACAGTGCAAAGATTCAATCAAACATAAAATGAAAAAAAATGATTGAATGAACGAATGAAAAGAAAGTGAATCACCCACAGAAGGAGCATTTGTTGTTGATGTTGCAAGTGAAATGTGATTCATTACAAATCCTTACCTCTAACTGCATGGGTGGTACAGGAGGCAATGCCAGCCTAGCAGTGTTCATCAGTCCCGCCGACGGTGCCCTCGCCGTACCCGCCGCAGCCTGGAACCGCAGGCTCTTGTTGGTCATCAGGGTAGCCTCTCGAGACACGCCGGCCGTGAGGGCACCCTCCGACCACGTCTCATCGTCGGAGGGGACATCGACGCTGACAGAGAAGTCGGCTGCAGAATTTTGAAAGGGAAATAAGGAATTGAAGATTTTTCTCAAGGAAAATATGTCTTGAAAACAAATTGCCAACCTCTCACTTATCTCATCAGAGAGGCATCCTCACCTTTTTGATTCATCTTTCCTCTCTTTCATTTTCTTGCATCTAGCAGCAATCTTCTCTCTTTTACCAACTTTTCCCTCTCTACACCACCTTCCGGTCTCTCTCTAGGCCACATTCCTCTTGATCCTGTTCCTCTCTTGTCAACCAATCTCAGAGAGGAAAGGCATCCTCACCTTCTTTATTCATCTTCCCCTCTTTCAATTTCTTGCATCTGCTAGCTCCAATCTTCTCATCATCAACTTTTCATCACCCTTTCCCTCCCCTGCCTTCACATTCCTCTCCCCCCTCTCTCTCTCTCTCATGACCCCATCACAGAGGAGCATCCTCACCTTCTTTATTGATCTTGCCCTCCTTTATGAGCACCACTTTCTTCTTGTCCTCCTCCTTCTCCTTGTTCATGCTCTTGGGTTGCAGTCTCTTGACGTCCCAGTGGCTCCAGGCATCAGGACCTGGCTTGATGCCTTTAAAGCGGAGTAAGAAATTGTCTCAAATAAAAACTGTCCTCTTTTCACCTCAGGCAAATAACAATAACTCCAGCTCTGACATGCTGAAAATATAGGTTGTGTTTTTTCATTGAAGCTGAAGCTCTGTTGTCCTTTTCAAACCAGAGAATATACTTCAGAACTGCAGCCAAAAGCCTCTATTTTGATACCAGTTACTTCAGAATGGATTCACAAAATGGAGCCGGAGCCTGAGACGGAGCCTGAGCCTCTGTTTCATAAACGCCCATATAATCTTGAGTCAGTAAAATAAGCACAGGCTTGAGGCTAAAAATCCAGATCGAACACCAAATTAGAATTGTTCCTTCCTCTAACTTGCTCAATCAAAGATGCTCCATCATTTTGCATTGAGATCAGAAAGTGAGATATTAATACCTGCCACCCATTCACTGCACAGCGCTGCAATCTTCTGCTTGAACTTGGAATCAAACATCTTGTGGGAGTCAATGAACGCTTCCCAGTAACCAGCAAAGATGGACTGGGCTAAGCAGTCAGAGTAGACCTGTGAATTGAGAATCATACAGAAGCCTGATCAAGACCGGCTCACACCACATGTAAATTGCTATCATACTTTGGTAAGGTTGATAGAACAGCTGTGGTCTGTTCATAATTTGATGTGTAATGGAATAAAAACAAACCTGTGAAATTTTCAGCTCAATTGATCATTGGATAAACAGTAGAAAACAGCGAAATCTGTTGCAATTTCTTTTTCTTTGCTAATTATCCCAAAACACATTTGCTTATCAAGTCACTTCATCTTCCCAATGTGCACCTGGCAAACTCTTGCAGATGCATGGTGATCGGATTAAATCAATAGGCAAGATTTCGACCGACTTACAGCAAAGAACTTGTCCTTGATGTCAGGGTTGACGCTGGTGAAGAGTGCCACAAAGCTGTCAGCTATCCGGTTAAATAGCTTGTTCTGCTCCTCCTTGCGCTTGGGCTGCAAAGAAACACATGCACACAGGGTCAATTTCACCAAACTTGCAGCCCTACATAGGATAAAATGGGTTATCCTCCATAACTCTAGTTACGATCGATCATAGGGCTTTGTGAAAGCGACCCAAGGGTCCATAACTTTACATCACTGACAGAGGCGCTGTTTGATGGAGCTTGCAGATGGATAACTTGCATTATCTAATTTGTTTTGCAAACTTGTGGAAAGTATGGAAATTGAATGTTCTCATTGAATTGAACTGATAAACTTGGCATACATGTACATCACATCTACGTGATTGACTAACCTCATACTCTTGAAGGAAGAGCCACCAGAATGCGTCCTGCATCACAGCGACGGAAGCCTCAGACAGGAACAGCTTCTTCCAGAACTTGCTGAAGCCAGGCTGAGTGCATCAGGGATAAAACCATGAGAAAGCATCTTCTTATACTTCAGGAATTTATCATGTTTTCAGAATTGTAACCAAGTCAAATTTTCACAAGTCAAGTCAAGTCTCGAGTCAAATTTTCTCAAGTCAAGTCAAGTCTCGAGTCATTTTGTTACAAGTCAAGTCAAGTCACAAAGATTGGTGACTGAGTCAGACTCAAGTCCAAGTCACAGACCCGAGTCAACAACTCGATCTGTTTATTAGCGATTTTAGCCTTTTTGAGAGAGATCCTGTTAGGATCGAAACATCAGGCCGGCTTTAACTCCAAGCATTTTTATAGACCAGTTTTCAGGTCCATATTTTGGTTGTTGACTCAAGACATCAGCACTTTACTGTGCATTGAGCCGTATTCCAGTAATCCTGGGATCAATTTCACAAAGCCCTACGATCGATCGTAAATCAATTTACCACGGATAAACCATCATAGGGGCCTATCCCATGTAGGGCTGCAATGAGTGCATCATAACTCCTACAATTGATAGTAAGTTACGATGAGTTTGGTGAAATCGACCCCAGGTCCATTCATGTCTGATGCTTACATTGAAGTCCTGAGCTTTGGTTATCCGATCCAGTATCTGCGGTGCCTCCAGTCCGTGAGGTAACTCAGTCAGCTCTTTCCTGCTGAACCCTGGGAAGGTTGTTGTCTATCAATTAACGCAAGATAGCGAAAAATGATTAATTAGTAGTTATATAAACAAGGCTGTTTCATTGCTAACAAACGGGCAATTCTATGCACGTCAGATGCAAATGTGTCACACAATTTTTTTTTTTCACAGAAAAAACAAGCAGCTTGAATTAAAAATGCCTGTTTTAAATTTTCTGGACAAGATCGAGGCTGTGTCTTTCACAGGCTCCTGTGACAACCAATAGGAAAATTGATTTGACTCCTACGTACCTCTACACTCCTGGCTTTGCTGCCCAGGATCAGAGCCCTCATCTCTTTGGTTTTGTCTTTCCGCTGTCGTTGGCTGGCCTTCACCGCATTGGATTCCAAGGCCTTCTCCATCACTGTGTAAAATGCAAATCCATGTGGATGACAAAAGCGTCAGATACATGTATGCCTATCCAAAAGCTGTGTTCTTTCTCTCTGAATGACCACCCCCCTCTAGCCTTCCCTCCCCTCCCTCCATTATAGTATGCCGTTTCTCAGGTATATGCAGATATCAAGAAATATTTTAGGCTTTGCATGGTGACAATTGGTATGTGGATCGGTTTGCGGAAACACGTACCATGTAATATTCGTTCGTACTTTTGCACTTCTTATTTCGTCGCACTTCTGGCTAGGTCTCAACGTTTCGACTAGCCTGCTGTATGTCATCATTAGGAGATGCAGATGCAATATGCAGATATTGTTAATGTCATTTCTTAACTCTATGGTATGGCCGCATGGCTTCTCAGTAGCACTTGGTTAAAAAAATATCAACAACTTAAGACACCGTCAAGATATAACTACTGAATTTTTCACTGGACTATGAGTATCGCTATAGTACTCTGACGGTCAATTTACTTTATTTCCTAGTTCACCCTTATGTAAGTTAAAAGAAAACCATGTTTCTGGTCTAAGATCTGCATCTGAAAAAAACACTACTTAGAAATAAGACATTAATGAAGGAGTGATCAATGCTATTCACTGCAATTACTGTGAAGAAGCAATACTTCCTTCTCACGAAAAAATCTTTCTGATTTTAAAGAATGAAAAACAAGTCAGATTGTTTCAACACATCAAACAAAGCGTTAGGAAAGAGAGATGAGAAAAATTAGATATTGTGCTGAATTTCAAATATCACACAGTCATTGGTGCAAAAGCATTAAAAGCATACATGAATGTGTTCTCAATAAAACAAGTCAAACCTGGTATTAGTGTCATACAATGACAAAGCTGATACTGAAAAGTATGTTAATTGCAGGAAGATAATAAGCATAGAAATCTAAAAAGCCAAAAATGGGTGCAAACGAAATAAGCTGATAATCGGTGTGTGTCTTATCACAGCAGGTTACTTAAGCAGGAAAATTATAGATCTGTATGCGCAGAAACTGTACCAGCGAAATGCAGAGAGGGAAAGCCATAAGTTCACACGATGCTTATCTTATAAGTTGGTAAAGTTATAATCAGCTTGGCCTCAGTGAGATTTGAGTCTAGCACAGTTGAGCTAGGGACTGTCTTCCAAGTTGTGAAAGACTTGTAAAAAAGGGATATTTGGACTAAATATAAGGACTAAAAATTTCACAAACTTTACAATTCATGTTTCAGACCAAAGTCTATCACCATTGCACTGTGGCATCACAATTTCCTTTTCAATTGTGATTCATATGGATTTTAAGATCAATCTCGACCTTTTGTGGAATCCGACTCCAAGGATCAAAAGTTCATCAAGTAGTCTTCAGAGAGTCTTATGAGATGGTACTTGCCCAAACTTTGCCATACAGCATGTTGCTGAACTTTTAGGTACTTTTTTTAAGGATTTTAGGAGATCATATGCTTTTCCTTTGGCTTTTTCCACTGAAGAAAATATGAATGAAAATGCAAAATTTGACTACTATAAGGCAAGCCTTCTTGCCAGTCTTATTTTTACTTAAAAGCCCAAAAAGATTGTGTCAATCTGGAGGCGTTATCCCAACTGGTGCAGTTTCTGCCCATGAGCTTATTTCTCTGCTTAGATCTCTATTCCAAATGACTTGTGATTTACATGTTTAAAACTTTCAACCACACCAAAAAATGGACGGTGTATTTAAATGATCATGTATATTTAGCTTGATGAATTACACTCAATACCTTCTTTGTACACCACTGGCCCTGGTTAATAAAGCATCAGTAAGAAGTGGCAGTTACATTAGATGAGACAAAAGTTGAAAAAAAATAAACAAGAATTTAACAACGAGCAAGCAGGAAGTTTTTTAATCCGTTATACTGCAATTTAAGATTTCAAACTCAAAAAGATATAAATTATGCAGAATATTGTACATTCATTGTTGTTTTATAATAACTATACAGTACTTAATTTCATGATTCTGCTCAGTGCTGTTAATTTAAATTAAGGGTTTTTATATGGTAAATTATGATTTATTAGTTTCTTGTGGGCACCGGCGCATAGGGACCAGTGCCAGGGTACCAGCCCCCCCCCCCCCCACACTGACTGAAACAAAAATTAATGGTTGATGCAACAATTCATACAATTGTTTAAAATTTAAAATAATTATATTTGTCATTAGAAAACGTGATCCTCACAAAGCATCTGAAAATAAGTAATAAGTAACTAATTCATATCTTTTGGCATCCCCTGTTTCAAATCCCATGCTGTGCCAGTGCGTCCTGAATTGGGCACTTGTGGTTTTGAATTTAGTAGGTTTTCAAGAGGATGCGTTTAGTGTTCAGTGAAATACCCTTTAGAAATCAAAATATTGTTTCTCTAGGATTGTGATGATTCCTTGGTTATAATTCACTTTCCTTCATTTGCTAATTATGGTTTGAAACACGAACTGCGCTCCACCTACCTGAGCTGGGGGAGTGGAATAGATTGTTCTGCCAGCGGAAGGACGGCGGTTCGGATGTGACAATCTGACTGGCATAGATGTCCAAGTTATGCTGGAGCCCGTCCAGTTTAGATTCCAGGTCATCCAGCATGTGAACTGGAAGCGCTGATGTCCACAGTTAAAGGCCAAAATCATACTTGAAATATAACACTGAAATTTCTCAAACAACTTGAAAGTAAAATGAAACAGCTCAGCATGTTCTGACAAAAAGGATACGAGCATGTTCACGTAATGCTGCTAGGATTTCATCCTGCTCGCCGAGGAGATTTTTCTCGGACGTCACGTCAAACTTGCTGTCATCTCCCTCAATGAGCGGCCAGTCATCCTGAGATACACAAAACAAGAACTGATAGCTCTAGATGTAGATCAGCAACAGGCTTCAGTCAGAAGAAAATAAGTGTATGGGAACAAGAATTGCTGAGCGCCAACTTTTCGCAACTGTGACATCATCAGTATTTGTGAACCCAGGGCTCGGAATAGTACTAGCCCGTCATACAGTACAATGTCTAGCTAAAACCACTCTGGGCTAGCTAGATTCACTTTCTTGGTTGCCCGTTGGGCTAGTAAAAAAAAAGAAGAACCTACCTGTTAAAGTATGGATCAACATATGTATGGACTATTAAGATGTTAACGGGCCAGCAAAATCTGAAGTAAGCTGGCCCAGTGGCCTAGCAAGGAAATAAAGTTAGCGAAAGGCCTGGTACCAGTTAAATTTTACTCTTTTGTGCTGAGTGAAAACGTATTACCAACACAGATAGTGACCATATTACACGTCAGTCAAAACGGATAGCCACCTGAACGGTTATGTGTACAGTTTAAAGCTAAATGTGCGTGTGTGTAGTCCACTCTCCATGTGTGACTGAAAGCTCGATCTCTAGTGGGGAAAAAAACGGCTCTCACCCATTTCATGTTCTGCTTTTCCAGCCATGACTGGAGTGAACCGGGCGGCCGTGCTCTGTGGATCTGGCTGCTAGTGATGCTACTTGTTGCCATAGAGGCAGGGCTCATACTTCTGTCTAGAGCCATCATCTTCTCATCACAGACTAGGAGTAATACAGTGTCAGAGCAGTCGGTAGATGGTTGTCAGCGTTAAGCATCTGAAATCATGAGAATAGAAACAAACACCTGTGCATAGTTATTAATGCCTGCGATTTGTCCAAGTGGTACAAGCTGCATATGCTGAACAGTGGCTTAAACCTTGAACCTTGTCGAGTTCGAAAATTGTTTTTTACCATTCAAAAACAACAAACAACTCTTATTCTAGTCCCACTTACTAGGCTGTTTTAATAGAGCTCCTTTTTAACAATTGTTTACTTAATCAGTCGACATACATGTACTGCAGTCAAAAATTGCACTCAAAAAGTCGCTTACTTCAGCCAACTCATCCCAGTGTATCACACTGTCTTAATTTAGGCCCCTAAAACCCAGGATTACCCAAAAATGGAGCTCAACGGCCCAGTAAGTGTAACATTAAGTGGGACTAGGGGCCTAATGTTAGCCCTACAGAGTACAGTACTATGGAATCCTGCTAGGATCGAAACGCTTCAGGCCCTCCTAACTTTAAGCATTTGATATTACTAAATACTAGGAGCCTATTTCAGGTCATTCTGGCTGATGAGCAGTTTGCAGCTGTTTAGTTTGTAAATAAATTAAAATGTTCTACGATACTCCCGATACTTTAATTTTGAATACTGTTTCCACACTTTTAACATTCTGCTGTATGAGTGTCATTCTTTTTCTTAATTGCTGACTTCCCTTTATACTTTACCTAAAAACTCAAAACCCAGCCAACTTTCCCCAAACTTAGCAATTGCTGACATCAAAATGGACATCCAAAACAAACTGTTGATTACTTTTTAGTTTACGCCACAGTTTGTGTGTTATTCTCCTCGATAATAATCACGAGGGTGCTATTGTAAACCACTACTCAACTTACCATTCTTTCTAATCAATTTCCAATCAATTTTCTGTGTAGCCTACTGACAATATTGAAAAATTAGCAGTAGAAAATGTCAGCCCAAATGAATAGGTTTTCGTTGTCAAGAACGCGCTGTGAAATAATATGGCTGGAACCCCACTCAAGCAATAACGTGCAGAGTACGTAAAAAGCACCCGACTACTTTGTTATTACGACGACTCTTGCATGTTCGCATCGATTGCATTGTGCACGGGAAAAAAATAAAATAGTCGTTGGCCAATGTTTACTTACTACCCATCTCAAAGATTTTTGATATTAAATCGGGGAAAGCAGAAAGAAAAAATGGAAGAATTGAAACCAAGATTTCAATTTTTGAAAACTGACATTTTTTTCTATAAAATTATTTGATTTGTCATCTAGATACAAGCAAATTATACTGCTGCAAACTGCTCATCAACCAAAATAATGACCTGAAATAATCTAATATATAAAATACTTGGAGTTAGGAAGGCCTGACATTTCGATCCTAGCAGGATCTTTCTCCAGAGTAATTGTTTATCTTTTTTTCACCATTAACTCAAAGTTCTCGGGGAAAACTCAAAATGAACAAAATGACTGCTACTGCACAATTTTTTTTTTCTGAAATTTATTTTCCCATGCCACATAGTAAGCTGTACAAAATACAAACATAATCTCAAGATATTTAGCAAATGCAACAGTTTGTTTGTTTGTTTTTTTAATTTATAGTAATGAACTAATCATAACACCTGTAGAGTGTCCAAGTGTTTGAAAAAGAAATTCTATAATTCAACACGAAAGACCAGGAACTTCAATTAAATCAAGATAGTATGAACAAAAAATGGATTGCATCAAAGAATGAAACAAAAAAATTAGAATGCTGAGAAAGGAATTCCTTTTGCAAAACAGCACCAACAAACATGAGTTTTGGAGTAAAGGAGATCGCTGGTTCGAATCCCACTCCGGTTAATTTGTCTTTGTTCACTTTTAAATGACTTAAAGGTAATAGCATACTTTGATTTTTGTCAAAGAAATACAGATTCATGGGCAAAAATATCAAGCAGGATACAGTACAACAGTCATCTGTGAAAATTTCACTCCCATACGGTGCCCACTTTTTGAGAAAACAGTGAAAAACGACCACAGTATTTCTTTAGTCTTTTCTCTTTTATTTTTGATCATTAAAAGATCAAAAATAACTTGGGTCACTAGTTTTACTCTTTTCTGGATAAATACAGCATTTCAGGCAGAAATATTTTAACGTTATGTTTCTATCATCGCCATCTTTATACCCTGTAAGATATAGGTAAATCTGTTGAAGATTCCTGTTTCTGTATGCTACCAAAGTATGATACTACCTTTAAAATTAACCAGTCAGGTTCCCTTGTGGTTTAAAATAATATTTGATGATGAGAGTGTGGAGTAGATAAACTTCACTTCCAATAGAAATCTTTTTAATGAAGCATGTCTTGTTTTGGTGACCAAAATTAATGTACAATAAGTCAACAAGATATATTTAGGGGGCTGTGTATACCATGATTACCATCAACCTAAGACTACCAGGTAAATCCAAGCTTACACCTTCAAAGGAAAAAGGAATATACTTCTGATAAAACAAAATTTCATCTGAAATTGTTGCTTCTTCCACACACACACAAACACAGTTTCCAATAAAACAAATGCTCAGGACTGAATATAATTAAGCACAAACCAAAACAAACAAAAAAATTTGAGTAATTATGTAGAATTTTCAAGAAAAGATTAATGATTAAAAGATCAATATGCTAATTATCTCTGAGTAATGGCAAGTTAAGAAGAAAAAAAGAAATTATTAAGCTTGGTAGAATTTTTTTTTTACGTTAAGTTTTTTTCACACGTGCTAGTACAAAAATATATAATCACAGTGCTTACTGCATATCTGTATTCAAATCAACTACGAAAGGGCAGCAATGATTGAATAGAATGTGTAATAATTAAATGAAATCAAATAAAATCATTACACATGTAATAATTAAATGAAATCAAATGAAATCATTACACATGTCATAATTAAATGAAATCAAATGAAATCATTACACATGTAATAATTAAATGAAATCAAATGTAATCATTACACATGTCATAATTAAATGAAATCAAATGAAATCATTACACATGTAATAATTAAATGAAATCAAATGAAATCATTACACATGTAATAATTAAATGAAATCAAATGAAATCATTATACATGTAATAATTAAATGTAATCATAAAGTAATGCCATGGAACATTTTGGCATTAAGCTGAACCTAAAAAAAAAGTAAAAGATAATAGAATAAAGTGGAAGGGTGTTGTACACTGTATAACATGTAAAACAAAAAGTAATAAATCTTACTTAACAATTTAAACAAACTATCAAAAAGAGAGAAAAATAACAAGAAAAAACAACGTCACCAGGAAGTTTGCTCATAAATACTAAAAACAAATTGCTTTGTTTTCGCCAATATTTCTGTACTATTTTTTCTTCTTTAATGCAAAATATACAAATTTTTAGCTTCAATTATCTCACTCAACTTGACGATTTCTAAATTTTAACTTTGGGACTTTTAATTCCAATAAATACAAGGAAAATAGGCCTCTTGCATGTGCAGCCATACAAAGAGATAGGGACATCCCATTTAAAATCCTATTTAAAAACAGACGATTAACCCAAAAATTTGACCAAAAAAAACAACTTCACAATTTACAAGAGGTACATTAAGTAATTGAATAATGAATCGAGTTTCATTTGAAAACATTTTTTTTTCTTTCAACATTACATAAAAAAAAATCGTCATTACTATACGCAATTTTGTAAGAAACAAAAATACACTATGGACATTTTGTACAATCATTTTCTTTTTCTTCAGCGGGAAGAATTGGAAAGTTACACTGGCAGCAACTTACAATATTTAATTTGAATTAAGCTGTTAAGTAATGTGTTTTTAAATCTACGGATTTGTAATTGCAGTTGAATTCGCTTGCACAAAGTTATTACGTTGTTACTGAAGTCACAACTTCAGGCATAAGTCATGACAAAAACAGATGTGTAGTAACATGAGAATGCCCTTTTCTGATCAAGAAAAATGCCTCAGAATTGTTCATATGAGCACTTAGAGGATGTTATATGTGCTTCATTTCTACAATTAGCCACAATTAGTAAATGTGGCATAAGTTCTGTGCGATGCCTTGGGAGGCTGTGTCCCAATTCTCTGGCTGTGACTGCAAATAACACACAAGTCTATGGAAATGGCTGCAGTCACTGGCTAGTGGCTGCCATATAGGTACATACATAATTTGCAGCTGCAGCCAGAGAATTGGGACACAGCCTAATGCTGATCAACTTGCATACTGTGAAAAAATGGACATAAACATACTAGGAGAAGTCATCAAAAGGCAGTATATAAAGGCAACTGCCATAATATATTGTTTTGCCACACAGAAACAACATGAATTTATCACACTTTAAACATGTAGTGAGAAGACACTACGCACCTATTAAAAAGAATAGGCATTATTACACAAAATATACACAATACAAATACTTGATAATTATGATTTTTTTCTCTAATTTTTTTTTTAGTCTTGGGAAAGGAGATACATAAAAATATCGTTTCTACAATTTTTTTTTTCAATTTTTTTTTCGGTGACAATTTACTGTCATAAATCATTGAGTTTCATAATGTCAAACTAACAATGAAGACTTTTCACATGATTATATACACAAACCATAGCAGCACTACACATGTAAAAAAAAAAATTAGCATCCTACGCCGGTACAGCATCGAAAATACAAAATAGTTCCCTTGACATGAATTATACAACTAGACAATGAGTGGCACAAACAAACACAATGACACAGAATATGTCTGTTGAAATTTTTCTTTTGCCTACAGCACAGCAACTAGACTCGTCCAAAATGACAGTTTTTAGGAATGTGGACAAAGATTATAGTGAGCGCACTGTGAAGTTAATACACGGGTTTACACCTTGGCAACCATCTTAGATTTTGATCGCAACTTCAAAACGAGGTACTTCCACGCATGCGTACTTTTCGAAGTGTAAACCCGTGTATTTACACTTCGGCGGTTTTGATCGCGACTTCAAAGCGAGGCACTATCACGCATGCGCACTTTTCGAAGTGTAAACCCGTGTATAGTGCATTTACGGGACCCTAGTACTAAGCAGGAACCCGACTCTTATCCCTTGAAGATTTGCTAAGTGCTGCAACAAGACAAGTTCCCAGACTGATGGTCAACACTAGACTGGTTTCAAGTCCCTCCACATTATAATGTGCATGTATATCAACATGTACACTAGGTCCGTATTGAGTGGAACATTTGCAAGATCTCCCCCTCCACTCAAGCCGACAGGGGCCAATTTCATAAAACTGTTAAGCACAAGAATTTGCTAAGCATGACATTTCTGTCTTAATAAAAACAGGGTTAACAACCAAATGTCCACGTGTTGTGCATCACTTGTGATCGTTCCTTGGCTGTTGTTCGCTGACCATGAATATCAAATGGAATTTTCAATGGTGGTTTGTTTTATTGGGCGAGACATTTTTGTGCTAAGCAAATTTTTGTGCTTAACAGAAATTGGCCCCTGGACTGGTACAAGGCCTGCACAGACACAAGCTAAGACAACACAGAATCAAATCAAGACTATACATATGAATTGCTATATTTTCCAGGCTGCTTCGAGGCCAAGCGAGGTGGGAGCATTCCGTTGGGTCCAGGACTAAAACCCAGTTTTGTATTTCACGCAAATTGCAAAGCAAAGCAATTATATGCCGTCCTGAATTCACAGCAAAAGTTGAAATGTGCTCAACTTCTTGCGAACATTTATTACGAAATATCCCATTTTGACATTGGTTTTTGCTTTGCACGATGACTTGAGGCAGCTTTATAGACTATGACCTCGCGACCTAACGACCTCTAGGTCTTTCAAGGCTTAATGTTTTCTATAACCCCTTCCTATTTTTTTTGCTTTGTATCAAAACAGCAAATCACAAAATGCAATTAAAACGTTCCTCCTTTCTAATTGGTTGGGTGGTTTTTTGTTTTTTTCCAGACAAGTGGTCCAGTCCAAAACAATTTCAAAAAGAAAGAATTCCCAAAAAATTAATACAAAAATTTCTTCAATCTGACATTATCTGTCAAAGAGCAAAACAAACAACTAAAACTTGGCAACCTTATACTTCTGCAAACAAAAAATTGTGATTGTACGACCAACATTTCTTCATTTTCTCTCTTCGTAAAAAAAATTAGGCACGTCAACTTGAGTACGGTAATCAAAAGTGTCCTACAGAGGCACAAACAATTATATTTTGGACACTTTTCAGGAAAATATGAACTGCATAGTTTCTATTCAAGGGAGACACGATAATATTTAAAAATAAAAATAAAAAAAACGAACAATTCTGCATTTGAGAGCAGAGTGACCTGAAGATTAAATGTAACACTGCGGAGTTGCCACACGTAAACTGGAAGACAATCCACTCACATATAAAAAAAAAACCTGTATGTAAAAAAAAATAATCAATCTTTTCCTTGATCCGAGAGGGCCGTAGTTACCGGTAGGTCTCCCGTAGTGTCCATGCTTCAACTGTCTGCAGCAGCGCATTCCATGCCTGCTGCAGGGCCAAGGAATGTCGGCCGCAGTGCTTACCAGCACCTTGTATCGGGGGGAGAAAGGGGGAAGGAGGGACAGTTGTCATTTAGCACCCCAACAAAACATCTGTGACCGTTTCCACCGGCAGCGCAACCTCGTAATTTAGAATGTCGTCTCCATTTTCTTCTGTTCTTCCAGCAGTTTCTGCCTGAGGGTGCACAGCTGCTTATGGATCTCGGCAAACCTGGGTCGGTTGGCCGGCATCTTTTTCCAGCACATCATCATGACCTTGTACATGTTTTCCGGACAGTCGTCGGGCGGCTGCATTCTGTTGCCTTCCTCCACAAACATGATGACGTTGTCAGCGAGCTGCAAATGGGTGGGTGGAGAGATTTAAAAAACAAAAATACAAACTGATGAAAAAAAAAAAACGAACAGAATCTCTTCCTGAACCACATCCTTAAACATGTTAAAGGTAATACCATACTTGTCAACAAAATGCAGATTCATGGGCAAAACTATCAAGAAAGATACAGTAACAGGCATCTGTGACATTCCCAATCCCATACGGTGCCCAATTTTTGAGAAAACAGTGAAAAATCTCCACGGTATCTTTAAAATCTTTTCACCCAATGTCCAATGTCAGGTCCCAAATGCGAACGCTTATTGTTCTTCGATTAGATTTCACTCACCACACGGGGATAAGGAACCCGTCCGAATGAGTACAGCTCCCACAGTAGAATCCCGTAACTCCAGACGTCAGATTTTGTGGAGTATCTCTGCCACGCAAATAAAGCAAGACAAAGAAATGAAAGTTGTTAAAGACTCGAAGTACCACAATATGCAAATGAATTGACTTTCCAAGTGTTATGTTTGGCTCAGAAACAGAACCCTGCTGAAAAGCTTAAAGGATGTGAAGATGTGAGAAGTTGAGACACAGGCCTTTTGTATAAGATCTGCGAAGAAACTTCTTTGAAGGAGAAAAATTTGAGGCTTTGCATGGTGACAATTGGTATGTGGATCAGTTTGCGGAAACACCATGTAAGAATCGTTTGTACTTTCGCACTTCTATTTCGTTTGCACTTCTCGTAAGATCTCAACGTTTCGACTAGCCTACTCTAGTCATCATCAGGAGACCCGAAACGTTGAAGCCTTACAAGAAGTGTGAACGAAATAGAACGATTCTTACATGGTGTTTCCACAAACCGATCCACATAACTTCTTTGGAATTAGCCACCCCAGCCCAATTTTCTAGATTCTGACTTACTTTTTCCCTCACGGCCTCCGGCGCCGTCCATTTGACGGGGATCTTGGATTTCTCCACGTGATCTCTTCCGTGCTGGGCGAGACCGAAGTCGGAGACCTTAGCTATATCCTCTTCTGAGACCAGGATATTTCTGGCGGCGAGATCCCTGTGGATGAAATTCTTGCCCTCCAGATAGCTCATCCCGCTGGCTATGTGTCTGCACGGACAGGACACAAACGTAAACATAAAGAAGGGTTTTGATCTTACCCCGAGATCAAAACTGTTCCTGGTCGTTGTTTTACTCATTTCTGGATAAATACACCATTTCAGGCGGAAATATTTTAACAGTATGTTTCTACCTGCACCATCTTCATACCCTGAAAGTTTTACGTAAATCTGTGAACATTTCTGTTTGGGTATGTTACCAGTCATGTACTGTACCTTTAAAACTAAAAAACAGACCACACTTACATAGAAAAGTTGATTTGGTCAATCTGTCTGATGACTGTCCTCCCTCTTGATCGTAAGTAGTCCAGCAAATTACCCTACAAAGGGACATCATCAAAATATTCCTCATTAAAATTCAATTTTGCTGGCTAAAACAAGACAATGAGAGTCTCAAAGCACTGAGAACAACACTGTAGCCAACATCCGAGCAAAAGCTTCATCATTCTGTGTGTCCCTGGTCACTCTAGCCTGTCCCCATTTGTTCTGATCCCCTCATCCATTTATGTGTATCTTTACTCACATGTTTTTATCCTCTTGTCATTTAGTCTTTGAGAAAAGATCCTGATCGAAATGCCAGGCCCTCCTTACTCCAAGCATTTCATATATTTCAGGTCATTATTTTGGTTGATGAGCAGTTTGCAGCAGATTATTACAAGCAAAAGCTTATCTCCTTGAAAGGTGAACAAATGACTTGAGCAGGGTTCAAACCTGATGCCACCGGAATACCGTACCAGTGCTCTACCAACTGTGAGCTATCCAGCCCTAAGTTGGTGGTGTGCAAAATTGTCAATTCAATTCAAAAGCTAAAAACTGAGTTGATAACAATGTCACATTATCACTACACTCACCTTGGACATAAATTCCAGTACTATCCATAGATTATCTCCTTCTGACACACCAATTAACTGCACCAAGTTGGGATGCTTTAATTGCCTGTATGTTTATAACATGATAGGTGGAATTTGTTATGATTAATACAACGCAGTGATCTTGACTTAGGAAACCAACTTTAAAAAATAATCACAAAATTCCAAAAAACCACCTTGGGAGTAAGTGTGTTAATTACGGCATTCCTAGGCTGTGTAGATTTGCATGCCAATTTCCCTGAAAAGATTACTAAACAGGCTATTAGCCAGACTCTGAACAGGCTGCTGGCTACTCAGCCTAGGACGAGACTTCAAGTGGTCAGGAGAAGTCCTTCATTGGGGACCTTCCTGCTAAACACTTGTGTGCCTTCCTTCCGTCTCCCTGTCAGACTTACGTCATGATGGACGCCTCAGCAAGAAAGCTCTGGGCCTGGATCTTGTCATCTTTCGTCACCTTGATGGCGACGTCTATTCCTCTGTACGACCCTTTCCTCACCTCTGTTAAAAAAAGAACAGGCATAAACATACTCCTTAAAATATCCTGTTTTCAAATTGAGTCATTGAAAGGTGAAAATAGAAAATTGACTGGAGCGGGATTCTAACCTGTGACCTCAAGAATGCCATAATGGCCCTCTACCAACTGAGCTATCCAGCCCTATGTTGGCGGTGTCCCAAACCCTCCGTTATCTTTGTTTGTTTGACGTATTAAAATATTTCTGATTGGCAGGGTAGCTCTAATACATTTGTGTAGAAATTTGATGGCCAATAACAATCAAACTATCCGAGGTACGTCGTGTATATCCGGTAACCTACCTCCAAAGTTGCCTTGACCAATGACTCGACCAGATTGAATCTCTCTCCTATCAATCGACCATCCAGCTACACAGAAAAAAAATCATAAAATTCTTATAAAATATTATAAAAAAGTTTTAGCAGTGAGTATAAGGCCAATACCACAAAGCAGCTAATTTAAGTAACAGGTGTTACTTGTAGTACACAGGATACCGGTCAAAGTTTCTTGGCATTAATATTGCTTGTGCCTGGTACTCTGCAGCTGTGGCAGAGCCCTGAGGCCATTCAGTTATTGCCAGGGATGCACTTACTGGTTCCCTATGTACTCAGGTTTCAATTTCATATAGTTTCTTAAGCACCAAAATTTGCTTAGGCACCAAAAACCTTGGTAAATAAAATCAGTATGCCAGCCAAATTTTCTTGTGAATGTTATTCTCAGCAAACAATGGATGAATACAAGTCAAAAGCAGTAAGCATCACATGAAAATTTGGTTGGAAATCAAATTTGATCAAGGAAGACTTTTCATGCTTAAGCAAAATTTGTGCTTAAGTAGTTATATGAAATTAGCCCCAGATGGTTTGGGGCTTTCAGCATGACAGTGGGCTATGTATCACTTTCAGCCAAACCGTCTCCACGATCGCATATACAGATCGTTGCTGTTCACGCATCATATAGTGTGAATCAGTTTGTACATTGAAAAAAAACTTCTGCCTATTCCTAACAGTGGGCCTACAACGGTTTGCAATGCGTTGGCCAATCGCAATGCATGGAATTTGTGGACCCAATGCTACATTTGGATAGGGTCAACATATTCCGCGCATTCTGATTGGCCAACATGTTGCAAACAGTTGGAGGCGCACTATTTGGAATCGCCCAAAATTACTGTCTATGATTTGAGCCAATGTCTCGCCAGTCTCCAAATTAAAACTACTGGAGATTCAGTGGATTTAATGGTGATTTTTCTTCCTTTTTAGTCCTTACCATTTACAAATTCTTTCCCGAATCCGTTTCTGACGACAGGCACTATGAGGCGACTGACGAGTCCATCTGCATCATTGGTATAATGCTGTCGTTAAAAAAACAAAACAAAAACAATGACAATGCAATATGAACGTCTGTGCGTTATCTATCCAAAAAGCAGCTTTGCAATTGGTCTTTCACAAAACACAGTTGGAAATACATGTAGTCATCAAGGTAAAAAGCAACAAATATGCACAAAGTGGCGAGGCCAACCATTTTTTTAAATGAAAATCAATTTGACAACCGATGCCATTGCGCTACGGTTGGATGCACTTTCAAAGACAGGTGTTGGTGAGAAAAACAGGTAGCACCACACAATAATAGGAATAACGGCATCGAAGGAGAAAACTGAAGTGACATCAGTAACAGAAACAACCGCAGCAACAGCTGCAAACATTCTGAGCAAACATTCTGAGCATTCTGTCACAAGGAAGGTGACAAAATGGATGTTAGCTCTGGATCTGGCTTTGTATGCTGAAAATATGAGTAGTGGTTTTTTATTGAAGCTGAAGCTCTGTTTTCTTTTTCAAACCAGAGAATCTACTTCCACACCGCATCCAAAAACTTTTATTTTGACCCCCCTTATTTTAAATGAATTCAGGAAATGGAGCCGGAGCCGAAGCCGGGGCCAAATTTGGAGCCTGAGCTGGAGCCCGAGTCTGAGCTGGAGCCCGAGTCTGAGCCTGAGCCTGAGCCTGAGCCAGAGCCAGAGCCTGAGCTGGAGCCTGAGCTGGAGCCTGAGCCAGACCCGGAGCCAAGGTCCGTTTTTTTTACAAAAAAACTCACTGAGACCAGTTCAGGCAGTGAATGGAAGAACTCTTCTTCGTCGATGGTTAGCTGGTTGTCGTCATTGATCACCCGGTAGTGTTCCACTCGGGAATCGATGCAGACGCACAGCGTGTAGTCTCCGACAAAATGAGTACTCTCCCTGACCAGGAATGTGCCTGTCGTCCATGGGTCCAGCAACTCCTCCGCTTTATCCCTGGTAATCTTCCCATGGAACCATCTGGAGATAGAGAGGATGACAAATCAAACCATTCACAACTCTGATGATCTTAGTAATCATAAATACACTTACAGCTTTTCTTTTAAAATTTAAAAGTAATATATACTGGTAACTTATTTCTACCAGAATTTAAATTGAGTTGAAAATTGAACAAAGAAAAATTGACTGGAGCGGGATTCGAACCAACGACCTCCTGTATACCATACAGCTGGCGCTCTACCAACTTAGCCATCCAGCCCTTGTGGTTGTTTGATGATTAGAATTTAAACTGGAGATGACCTCTGAACTTTGAACAGCTTATCTCATCCTTTGTCTAAGCACATAACATGTATACAATGTCAAACTGTGACAATGTTTTACATTCAATTATGAACCATTCAAAGTCCTGGTCCACGTAGATTAATGCATATAGCCAGGTGTTGCAACATTGGTTTTTCAAGATAAATGAATTAATGCTTTTAAAATGAAGTTATTCATAAAGTTTTTCTCTATAAATCATTTGAATAGACAAATAGACTAAATAGAAAACTGACCAAAACGAAACATTTTTTTACACTTTTATTACCGGTGCTAATTAAACATGTAATTCATTTTTACACACTGCAGCCTTGCAGGTTTTGCTTACAAAATTGTTTTACTAAGTTAACATTCACGATTCTGTTCATAATCAATTAAATATTTTTATATTATCTATATTTTTTTACCACAGACCATAAGGGACCTGTATGCATATACAGTATACACACACACTTTAAATGTACATGTAGTTGGCCTCAGAACCTTTTTCTCATTGAATACAAAATTGACATGGGAAAGCCAAAGTCCTTGCAGTCACCCAGAACCATGGTCACTACTTAATTAATTGAAAGGTTGTCCAATGACCATGTACACTGTATACATGTAGTCTGATGTAGATCTGTCATCAGGCAAGATGACACAGGCAGACTTGAGGACAGATTAGACTAGACAAGCTGGTTCCTGTACATGTCTATATTTCATAATACACAAGGTCCACTACATGTACAGTTGTACACTGTGTCTTGAGCTTGGCTGTATTTATAAGAGAGAACGCAGAATACCAAGGCTTATGAGTTACAAACGAATGATCCCTTATGCATGGAAATTGGGACTGACTTTGCCAATTAGGCCTACATGCATATGTAGAGAATTTCAATGAATGCTAGTGTTTTATGGTTTTTGCCTGAAATACATATCAGTTGCAAGATAACTTACAATGTACAATAGTACATACAGCATCAGTTTATAACTTATTTAAATGAACATTTAACTTTGTTAGACTTTCTAAATAATTCCACTATAGATGCTTTACAGGTCCCTGTAGCGCCAAACACACACAAAAATCACCAAATATTTCCGGTTGCAATATTGCCTCAACTTCTACTATCCAGCATAGTGATCAATTAAAGACCATAATGTCACTGGTACAGTAATGGTGCATTGCACACAATTCAATGAGTCGACAACAAAAGTCAAAAATTGAATCATGTTCCTCAATCTGAAATCTCTTTTGAAATTTGACAATAAAATCTTGAAAAGCACACAAGTAAAATCACCTGAATACAGAGTCAGAGTGAACTTTTATTCGAATTTCTAACCATGTAAAAATTGGAATGGTAAAATCTAACAGCAAGATCTGAACTTCAAGCCAAGTTTGCAGAGCAATGCATGTTATGTAGGAATTCAAACTGATATCTTTAGCTAGCCGGGAGTAAAATTCATCATACAGCTCAAGTACAGGAATACAGGATGCTGGACAGGTACACATTCGCATAACAAGGACAACGCTGGGAGAGACAAATTAGAATGGTGACTCATACAGCGTGTTGATGGGATATGTATCACTCAGGCCTTATCTAAGGTCTCTGCATCATCATCATCATTACACATCATTTGTGTAATGTGATATGTGTAGATAGCATTGATCTACATACATGTATTGTACCTGATGAACGTTAGGGTTCATTACACTGACTGTATCCTACACATGTGGGCCTACACCTAACTAAAACTGACAGACTGACTCGTTCGTTGTCTGTCTCCTCAGAAATGGCAGGCCCAGATTGTTAAAAATCCAGTGCAGCTTAAAAATCCTTTAGAAACATACCATGCCAAATCAGCCAAACAGGCTCACTCTATTATTCTCTATAATGTAGAGTACACGTTTGTAAGGAGCTAAACACCAACCCAAATCTGGACAACACCTGTACAGAATATGTAAATTTTGAGCAAATCTGAAATGTGTTGGTTCTGAATGGATTCAGGGAAGTTCTTCGTCAACATTCCATGGGATGGTTGGTGTCAAAAATCAGATTTCTAATTACCAGCAAGTGATGCATACGTAACGTGTACATACTTGTTCATGTGTACGTGTACATGTACATAAAACTAACTATGAAATTCAAATTTAAGGGGTTAAAGCCTGGAATCTATAGAGGAATGTACATGTACAGGGACAGGGACAACCGTTTTATTCTTTACATTGAAGACAGTGCCAGTTGAGCGTCAATGATTCTCACTAGTGCTGATGGCCTGATGCCTGTGACTCCAGCCCCCCCCCATCTCAACAATTGTCAATTCTACCCCCTAAAATGACACAATTTCCATGTCAAATCAGTCTGCACATGCCCGTCTGTGTATATAAGCTTACTGTTAGTGTTACCTCTACAAGGAAGTTCAATACACTGCATCTAAAAAAAAAAACATAAAATATGTATTCCCCCTTTACCCATAGGCCTATACAAATACACACGTACAGTGTGTGTGTGGTGTAAAAAGTCTCCACGAGATTGAAAAGCATTCCAAAGTTGATCAAGGAGCCTTGGACAGTCCCAAATGCCAATATCTGGATTTTGTGACCCATGAAAACAGTACGCATGTACTTTCTATATTGAACTACATAGGCGTATATGATCGGGTTCACTGTGTGTACATTGTGTAGGCCTATACATGCAGATTACCGACCAGTATATAGAATACTTTTCAAAATTTATTTTCCTATTTGAATGTATACAATAAGTGTCTTTGCACTGGCATTCAGATGGACAATAGTAATTCATTCCACACTCATAAAGGACGTGAACTCTGGTGAAACGTTAACAACTTTATGAAAACAGTTTACTTCGGCATTGAATAAACCATGGATTTGGTTGTTTTTTCATGGTATGTCCCTATCATGGAAACTCTCTTCAGCTTAATGTACTACTGTGTACAATGGAACACTGTTATAATGAACATGGTGAGATCCACAAACACTGTTTCCGGTTATGTTTTATACAAGAAACTTGAGCCAAGGATGATGTTCAGTATAGCCAAATGTTTGGCATGGTGTTCATTTGCAGTGTTCCACTGTACTTAGATTTTGGAGGATTCAGCACCGATACATATTTCCCTGATTAATGAAGTACATCTTTTTAAGATGCAGATTATCATTAACAATCAACGTGTGCACATGTTGATATTTAGGAGTATTGAGTGATGCGTATATCTTATTTTCAACCTTGTGGAATTTGGGAAGAGTTTCTTTTCCGGTGTTTATTTTTGTAATGTTTACGTGCAAGTCAACCTGAATAATATCACATATAGCTTCAACATTTCACTGTTGTGACTTCCAATAGTTCCCTTTTTCATTTGCTTGTTATCATACAGGAACAGTAATGTAGTTTTGATGTGAGCTAATAGTAACTTACAATTGACAACAATTTCCTGTTAGAAAATGAAAAACTCTTTTTAAAAGGTAATGTATACTGATTTCCCCGTCAGCTTTTTCCATGAAAAACACATTGCCTTCAAGTGTAATATTGATTAAAAAAATGGAAAGTTAAAACGGCTTTAAGATCAATAACTGTGCTTACATCACCGAGTTATATCTTGGAAACCATCAATTTTAAAGTACATGTAGACTACACGTACAGTGTAGTTAGTACCACATGTATTAACCAAGTCCATGGATGTATGTGTGTGTAAGTACTTACGGCACATCCAACATGTCCAGCGAGTTGCCTACAGAAGACACCCTACACGCAGCAGCCTCCTGATTCCCCTCTGTCTTCCCCATATCAACAGCACTGACACTGACAGGCCTAGTCTCACTAGTCTCACTAGTCTCACTGGTCTCGTGCTCTACAGCTACCTGTTCCTCCGATCCTCCATAAACCGACCAACCGTCCCCTTCCCCGTGCCGGGTAAGAATGGCCGATTCCAGACCCAGGCAGTCGGCCACCCACCACAATCCCCCGATGAAGTGCATCATGATCAGAGGAAGGGGGACACACAACAACAACAAAATCCGGGGAAGGGCAGCCGGAGGGAGCACAGGAAATTAGATCACCATTCAAGGTGCCGAAAGAGGGAGTGAAACAAGATGGCCGCCGCGCGCTTAGCCCCCAAAAAACAACAACAACTTACGGTTTGTCATCGAGCTTGACTTCGTCCCTCTGCGTTTGTCTCTTCTTGCTCATAATGGTTAGTGGTGGCGCTTGTCACCTGTCACCATTGGGACTGTTCAGAGTGAGTTTACCGGTGGCCGACTGCAAAGAAGAGGTTAAAAAGGAAGAGCTTATGATTCAAAGAGGAAGGTATTAATCTCTACAATGATTCATACTCATTCAGTGATTATATACACGCGTGGGATAATTGAATGTGTCAGGCATAGATGATGATGATCATGACATCATAACAATAAAAAATACGCAAAGCTGCTGTATACAGTGTTACAAAGCATACAGTATATTGTTTCCTATCATACACACAAATAACAGACAAGTCAAAATTGTTCCCTTTTTGAGCTCTAAACAAAAGGACTAGCCAATGGAGTTCCATGACAGAGATTTCAGTTTGGTGCACTTCTAGATTTGACGCAATCTGGCACATTTCAAACATGTCTTCATTCATCTTGGCTTTTAGTAAGTATACTTAGAATTTCTGTATTTCAACCTTCCAAGTCTTGCATTTGGAAATGTATTACTAAAGAAATTACCGGTACTATTTTCTCACATAAAATGGACTCAGTGTACATCAATTTATGCATGTGGTAAAAAAGGGAAATGGGGAATAACATTTATTTACACAAAATTGACCTGAGAATTCTACTAAAAACTGTAAGCACAAAACATGTGGAACCACTGTGTTCCTCCTTTTATGCCATCACTGTTACATAACATTATGTATTTAATATTGCACATGTACAACAAAATAGCACTTCAATAAAAACTGACTGTTCAAAGTATAATTATCCGGATGGAAACTTCTTCTTATTTCATAGTGACTTTTAAAACTTGACTAGCCAAATCGTCCATTTTGCTCTCTACATTCATTCAGGCCTACTGGTTGATAAGTACATGTAGCTTGCACTGATAGTAAATGTAAATATCTTGTTGTTGCATAAAATAATATATATTTAAAACTAAAATTAGCTAACTAGTGTGATTTCAAGTGTAGCAATTTCTCAAATGTAATGTTTCAACATTTCAGAGGGGAAAAACCGATCAGACATATTGGTTCTGGCATCAACTTTATAAATAGCAAGCAGTCAGACCAAAAATAAACAATGATGTCATTGAACCTTCACACCAATCCTACTGCTGTACTGGCTCAAATCTAGTCAAAAGACTGAATGGTTGAGCTGGTGCCAAGGTCATTCAGACTTCTGTAAACATGCAAGTACTTTAGGAGAGCTGTATTCCCCCATAAATCTATCATACACCAGTAGTTGTGTACATGTACTGTACACATGTAAATGGCATACCATACTTCAATGTGTACATGTTTCAATTTATCAAAACTTTCATCTTGAGAAAAATGGGGGGGGGGGGGGGAATCGGGGATTTTTGAATGGGTAATGATCATTGATGAAATCTGAGTTTTACATTAGTACAGAATGTTCTCACTGTTTTCAGTACAGTGCATGACACAGCAGTTTCTTGCCCAGAAAATCTTTTCAGCAATATTTTTTTCTAATTCTCAATAAAGCAAACTGTCTGAAAGTCGATTGATGATAGTACAAATTGCTCCATTGCATGCACACATATATACAAAATATTAGTGACGTTAAAATATTAACGAAAGGTGATGTACATGTACATATGTATGTGTAAACAGAGTCAAGTGAACCATAGACTGTACAAAAAGATGGGCACCCAGATGATTCAAATGAAATTATGTGTTGTTCACCTGTTCATAAAAATATTACAAATTAAAAGTATTTGTAAACTGACACCTGTGACTAAACTGGGAGAGGTCAGAGGCTATGCTTGTGTATAAATGTATGCGATGAATTATGCAAAATGAATTAAACATGTGGGGTGCACTGCAGCGACCAATCAGCATTGCAAGATGTGATCAGAGGGCTGGAGGACCAAGAATTTGGTTCCCTTCGCATTCACAATTATACAATGCAATTCACAAGTTAGCATTAATGCTTTTTATTAAATCAAATAACAATTTTGGGAAGAAGAAAAATCTATACTATGAACTTCCATCCCACTTTTTTACTTTTATCAATACAAAAATGTTGGAAAAAGCATAAATTGGAATGAATAGGGGGTACAATTTGCATTTCCACTGTTAATCATATCTAGGCCTACAGTGTACATGTAGTTAATGGTGTTTCCAACTTTCCATTTACACTAAGTGTAATGTAGGAGAAATTTTACTTCAATACCTGCAAAGTAAAGAAAACAGTAAAGAAACAGCCTAAGCCCCCAATAGGCTTAACAATCTAATTTATATTAAAGGAAGTGCATATTTTGCCAGCACTGTCATTCTTCTGATTGGCAAATTTTTGCTGGAGGTACATTCTTGCCGGCATGACTGTCCATGACATAATGAAAATTGGCAAATCAGAGTAGGGAAATGCCAAATTAAGTAAGTCTGTATCTATATGCAGGAAGAATGACAGTCCCGGCAAGATATACCCTGCCTTCTTTTAAAGAAATATTAGGCAGAAAGGCAAGTCTCGCTTTTTTTTTTACAAAAAAGGAAAATTTTCAATAAGAGAGAAAAAAGGTCCTACAGAGGGTGTCAATGCTCACCACATGGCTGCCATGAGCATTGCCAAACGTCTGGGTATTTTGTTGTTTTTGTTTTTAAAATGGGGCCCTGTCAGAGTCATTCAGGAGGCAATGGTACACAACAGCACCCATTCCTACTAACTCAGTAAGTAAAGGGAATTTCTCTTACATGTAACTACTCGGTATTACCATTACTCATGATGATATCCATTTTGATGTCAGCAGGCAAAGATTTAGGAAAGTTGGCTAGGTTTTGATTTACATAGAGAAATTATGCAAGGGTTCAGCGACACAAAAAATGACACTCAACAAGAAAATTTAACGATGAATATGCACAGCACTAAACTACATGTGCCAACTTGCTAATAAATGGGTGACTTATTTTTGTGGTGAAAACAGAATTCAAAATTCCAGAAACTAGGGTTGCTTTGCTGTAGAAAGTAATTTTCTAATGGAAAAACCAATCTTAGAACACTAAGTATAAAGTTAGGTAGGTATACCATTACTGTTTAATAATGACATTTTGTTTTTACTTTTTACTTTTGTATATTCTTATTAATTATTTTTATTTATTCATGCCATATCAAAAACATCACAATACAAAATGGGCAAAGGAGAAGCAATAAGCGATAACAAACACTGCGGTCAGAGCCCTGCCACACCACATCAAGTAGAGACAAATATATAATCATCAAATAACCACAAGGGAAACTGACTGAATTTTAAGTCAATTAAAAAAGTAATATAAATTTTATAAAAATTATCATTGACATGAGTCATGACAGTCCCTGCAAAAATAAA
Organism: Astropecten irregularis; assembly: GCA_963971285.1. Taxonomy (NCBI): domain Eukaryota; kingdom Metazoa; phylum Echinodermata; class Asteroidea; order Paxillosida; family Astropectinidae; genus Astropecten; species Astropecten irregularis. The sequence continues at coordinate 3,151,729 of OZ020257.1, forward strand.
AAAATAATTTTTAAGACTAAAGAATATAATAAGCACATAAAGAAGTAATATCAATTGTAAGTGGAACTAAAGATAAAGTGAAAACAAGGATTTATTCACAAAACATAAAAAAGGAAGCGGGCTGACGCAGAGTCCTGCATGCAGCTAGCTGCTGTAACTTCAGTCCAGGGTCCCGCGCTGTCAGCAACACCGACCGCAAACTCGTGTCGATCTCGACAAGTCAAAATCAGACAGACACGCAAGAAAAATCATGTTCAAAAATTGTTCTCCGAATAATAAAATACTCACCAGATATTCCACCTCTTCTTCGACAGCTGGGGATGACACCCACCAGACCTGAGTTCTGAGAAACGCTCGTGTTTACGGGAATAATTTGATGAAGTTGGGATCCGGACAGCCAAGCAATTAATATCCACACGACTTCCGTGTTGAGTTGAGTTGTGAATAGATTGCATGACATCCTCTTTACCAGGGAGTGAGGATGATCATACGTGCATCGAATGGAACCTGAAATGAATTTTGGTTACGAGGACAAATTGTCTGGTTCCTAGTCGTCCAGCAGGTAAGTAAAACGTCAAAATGTTGGGCACCAGTCTACTGGGACTGCAAAACAAAAACTACAATAAACAACAACACTGCATAAGTGGGGTTCGTAATTGGTGAAAATTGTCCCCCTTTCGCTCAAACAAACCGTAAGTTTGACGGCTGATTATTGTATATACACGATGAAGTCAATTATTACCCAGTAAAAGTGTTTACTATTTTGAAAACCAGGGACTTTTTAATTTCTAGGATAGGACAAATAGAAATAACTTTTTGTGTTTACTCAAGTCAAGACTTCAAGTGTAAATTGTAATTAAATTTAACTGGTGTTTACTTTATCCTTGTAAATGCTTATCCAGCTTACTTAGCTCTTAGCATGCTTAGGGCCTTTACAAAACCAGGATTGAGGCTAAGCTTATTTGATTCTGCCATTAGAGGCCAACAAAACAAAACGAAGGGATTGAGCCACACGATGAAGCCAAAGAATCAAGCAGAAAAGCTCCAGCTTCGCCATGGATTTAACTTCCCTCCCTTAAAATTTATTTCATTATGATTTTTAGGACACAAAAAAAAATCCCAAGCCTAGCCTCAAGCTAGTCCGATTACATGTAACTTGGACCCTAAAAATCGCTAGACCTAGATAGTTCCTAGTTGCGATAATCATATCCTACTTCTAGATTTAGAAGGCTACTCCGTGACACAGAAAATCAATTTTTTTCTAGAAAACTTGTGGGTCAATTGCAAAAATGAGACTGCACAAGCATAACGGATGTATGAGGATCAGGAAAAAAAATAATTCATGGGAATTCACGATCTAGGAGTGGCGGTAGGTACTGCAATGTTTCACCAAAATTTCATCTATCAATTGTTGTTTTCAAAACCCATAGCGTTACGGCAGCCCGAAAAGTAAAAGTGCTAGAAGGCTCACGGAGTAGCCTTCTAAATCTAGAAGTAATCATATCCCTAGGCCTGACCTAGGGTTATGATAATCGCAACTAGATAGTTCCCAAAATCTTGTGTGCAATTAAATTTAATGTTTTTAACCAAAAGTTTTAAAAGGAGCTTAAATGGAAAGAATTGCAGTACTATCTTTACTTAACCTGTGCTTCACTATATAATTTCTTTCCCAGATGCATGGTAACCAGTTATAAAGAGCCCATACTCGGATAACTTTGCAAGCATGGATCAGCCCAAACTCACACCATACCCAGTTAGTATTGCCAAAGTGCCTTCAAGCAACAGTAGCACCACCACCAGTCCACTGCCCGTGCTGGGTTTCCAGTTCCAAGGGAACCAACTAGGTGCTTCCACTGAGACCAAAGCCTCCACCGTGCCCACGATGCTGACCACCACTTCCCTGGAGTACAGCGGGGGCGGCAGTCGGCCAGCCGTCGTCCACGTTCCACCCTCTATGATGGCAATGGACAGAATGCTGAATTCACTGAGTGACCAGGACCAGGCTAGCTCGGATCTTGAGGTCCAGTCTGTTATGTGCCCAGGTGCGGTACTCATTATTGATTCAAGATATCACAAAGTTGATAAATTGACTGAAAACTGCTATGTCACATCAAGTCTACAATGTACAAAATCTGGTTAGCTGAAATAGACAAGAAAGGCTCAGAATGTTGCTAACGCTAACAGAGCATTTGCTGACCCCAGCTAGCGTGATGGCCTAGCGGTATGGCATTGGCATCTGCATTAGTAAGCAGGAGGTCGTGGATTCGAATCCCACCTGAGCCAGCTCATTATTTTTCCATGTGCACTCAACAAGCACTGAGTATACAGTGCTCATCCACATTGGTGAAGAGCAAGCCTAATTTGCATATCATATCTATCAATCTCGCGACCAAAATCATTAATATTCATAAAAGATCACCATTTTTCTTTTTGATTTTTGACAGAAACCAGGAATTTGCTGCCAACCCTGAAACCAGTGTGTCCCAGTAGGTCATCATCCTCAAGTAAATCCAGCAAATCAAGCTATTCCCCTTTAAGGGTAAGGCCCAAACATATGATAATCCAAGTAAATTTTAATCATTGTGAAATAACCTTGTTGCTTGTGAAAGTATTATATTTCAATGCGGTCATGATATAATGGATTGTGTTAAACATCAACAATCAATAGGGAATGATAATGATCAATCTTTATGCATTTTCTCTGTAAATTTGCAGTTGCAGGTTACGATGACTAATACGAAGCGAGGCAACGTTCAGAGTGTCACACCCACTTGCCTTTATAGTAAGTGGAGCGATCTGTTGGTTGGTCTGGTGCTTAAGCACCAAAATTTGCTTAAGCACCAAAAACCTTGATAAATGAAAATCAGTATGCCAGCCAAAACTCCTTGTGAATGTTTTGCTCAGCAAACAATGACCGAATACAAGTCAAAAGCAGTAAATATCACATGAAAATTTGGCTGGAAATCCGTTTGATCAAGGAAGACTTTTCATGCTTAAGCAAATTTTGTGCTTAAGCAGCTCTATGAAATTGGCCCCTGACCAGTCTGCTTATAAGGCTCTGTATCTAGGTCAGCCTTAGCCATATATGAATTTCCTGGCTGTGGCTTAAAATTGTACTTGTCTATGGGAAGCGGCTGCTTTAATATACCGTACTCTCTTTGTTTGCTTGAGGACTTGCTTCCCCTGTTCTCTGATTGCTTCCTGGCCCTGGTCCTCCTCTCATCTCCCCCTCCCCCATGTTAAGATGCTTTGTAAAAACTCACTCCTCCTTCTGAATGCAGATTTGACAGTGCACCAGCTGGCAGCCCAAGGGGAGATTGCCACCCTTGAGGAAAAGCTCCAGGAGGAGTGCGACGTAGACGAGCTGGACCCGGTGGGTCGCACTCCCCTGATGTGGGCCAGCGCTCACCAGCAGACAGACATCGTGCAGTTCCTCCTGGCCAATGGTGCTGACCTCACCAAGGAAAGTGCGGATGGGGAAACGGCTCTGGCATTTGCCTGCAGCATCGGGTGCATCGACATCGTCCGTATTTTACTCACTGAGGGGGCAGAGGTCAATAAAAGCGATTGGGTAAGGATTTTCCACTTTAAGATTGAACATCAAGTTGAAACGTCCCGTTCTTTTGAGAACCCTCTCTATTCCCCCAAATTTGTTTTAAGTTGTTCATCATTATAATTGTCTCTCTGCCATGTACAATAGTAAAGATGTTTGTTTGTTTGTTTGTTTTTTCATCTAGAATGACGGCACACCATTGCTATATGCAATCTACAACAACCATCCTATCTGCGTTCGTCTATTGTTGGAGGCTGGGGCAGATCTCACAGTGGAGACGGAGGGGGGACACACCCCACTGAGTCTGTCTGTCACTCTTGGCCACAGGGAAGGTGAGCCCTTAATCCTAGCTTTCTTCAACCCTCCAGAGGCCTTTTCCCACTTGACCAATCTCGGTTGTGGCCCCGGGGCAACACAGGGGTGAAAATGAGCCACGATTCCCACTTGAAATGTTCCTCCGTCACCCCCGAACCACCCCTGAGCCACCCCGAGATTGCCTTTTCAATGGAGTGAGTTCAACCCTGCTCAGGACCAGGGTGTAAATTTTTCACCACGGGACAGCTCCGAGGTGATTTCGCTCCAGGGATGGGCGCTCTAGTGGGAAAAGGCCTCAGAAGTCCCCTTTAGATCTAGATGGCTATTACACGCTTCAGGTCATGATGGGTGATGAGCAAATCACAGCATTACAAAAATGTCTGTCATTAGTTCATCCTTTTGAATATGCTGGGCTTTGTTGATTGCAGATGCAGTATTAATGTGATATTTTCTTTCCATGTACAGTGCAAGCTGCCATTGAGACGCACATGATATCTCTCTTACAAAACGGTTAGCAGTCGTCAACATCGTTGGAACAGCAGATTGACTAAATGTCTACAGACAGAATTAGACGAGCAAACCTTAGTGCTGAGTTTGGTGTTTGGATTGATATTACAACGTACCACATTTGAAATGGTTATTCCCATTTGAGTCACAATGTTCATTTTGAGAAAAAAAGAAGACCAAAACAAGTAAAAAGTATATTTTTAACTAAATGGAACTGATGTTAGAAACCATACAGTATTAGTAGTGCTTTCAAGCAAATAAAAAATTATGTTTATCTGTTTATATGTTGTTTTGTGCAAATTTAGTATAATACATTTTAGGTGGTTTTAGAATATGGGATCTTTGTAATAAATTACTGAAATGAAAGTTTGAGTGGGAGATTTGTATTTACTTGTTAGAAAAGTAATTAGATTATATTTAGGAACATTGATTTTAGTCTTTTTGCATTATTTATTTTGATACCCCCATCTTCAATGAGAACCCAGCCACACATCAACCCAGCAACATCAATCTGGGCCAGTCTTACCCTATTAACTCTAATCTGCCAACCCCATCAGACCCCCCCCCCAACTACCATGATCCCACTCCTCCCACCATCTCCCTCCAAACATCAAACACCCCCTACTGCCACAATGTAAAGGATAGCCTTTCCTCTGGAACTATATTTCTACTAATGTGTTCTTGGTAAATAACCTCACTAATTAGTGCAGAAAATATTACACGATTAGTCTTTCATGGAAACTTGGGCCAATTTTAATATTTTTGTGACGTATAATTATGAGTAATTTCTTATTGTATTATTGTCCAAGAAATAAAAAAGGGATAAAAGCTGTAATTTTTACGTAATCTTTTTTTCGGTCACAAGCAGACTAGATGCACTCTCAAACTACAGACTCGCCTCACAATGTACAGGGTTCAATATGTCTGAGAAAAATGTTCAAAATTTAATAGAATTAAGATATTATTGAATAATAAACATTTTGATCATTGTTTGTAATGATGTAAATACCTCCAGGATAGAACTAGTTGTCGTATATATGCATGTACATACTTTCATTGAATTCGAATTAATTGGAGGATTGACGTACAATAGTTGAAATAAACATTTTATTTATTTTTCATGGAAGATATTGTGTGTTGATGATCGATTTCTTTTTAGGGAATGATTTCTTACCCCCGACCTGTACAGTGTTTACAGTTAGTACATATAGTTGGGTGGAGGGGGGTGCATTCAGTCGCCCCACCGTAACCAACCAAAATGAAAAGAGGGGAGGCATTTCCATAAAACAATAGATTCAAACCATTTAAGTGTTTCCTTTCTTCTAACAGCTTTTGTCATCTCGCTTTGATGTCTTTATTCATTGTATTTTTTGAATCACCAAAAATCCATGGATCTATTACCAATATAATTTTTTTGAAAGACAAAACTTCATTTTCACTGCTGAACCTCAAAAAAAAAAATCAAGGAGAAAACACTGTTCATAAGGCTGTACATAATAAAAGGTATCAAAATACTATAATAATTGTATACACATTAAAATTAAAAACAACACCAAGACGTATCTTTACAACCATGATCTTGGGAAAATGAGGAAAAATGGTGGAAAAAAGGCTTAAGACCACCCCCCCCCCCCCCCCCCAAGAAAAAGAAGAAAATAATAATAATAATAACTAAACAAAAACAGCTCATTCCTGAAGATGTTCTGAATAAAGAACTAAATAATATAGAATCAAAAACGGCTCATCAGTTAGTATAATAAATTAATAACCATGGAGGTATTAAAAAGATCCTTTTTATACCTCCATGTAAATAACCGATGCAGCAGGTTTTTGTAGGGGGTGCATATTTAATACGATCTTCACTAGTTCTATCATGGACTCCGTAGAAATTCTACCATTAGTTGTTATTTATGTTGTGGTAAATTTAAATACTACCCCCTCCTAATAATTTTATGTAGAGACCAATTGGAATGTTTCATTTTTATTACGGGTAAAATTTAGATCTCCAAAATTGAAGATGACCTCCCGCTACACCGCTTTCATTGACATGACATTATTCACTGTGGGTTCACCATTCTCTGAAATCTTCGTATACACAATACTTACTTTTGTCATCAAATGCGAGTTTCTAAAAAGGTATTGTACCTGAGATGCACGAGTCACCCCTTATGTAAAAATGGAAGCGCCCACAGTATCCAGGGCTTAGCATTTCTGCACCTGTTTCGTTGCCCTGCATTGACCAATCAGCAGTCGTAATTGATGCGGTCTGACCAATCCCGTTCTTCCCGCGGTGAGTTCGAATGGTAAAGTACAGCAACACAGTCAGTGTAGAATTATTGACGGATGCGAGTGCATGTTTTGTTGCTGGACATTTAAACTGAACACTCGACGGAAACGATTTCGAATTTTGCTGAAAAGCCCACCGAGATTCAACGAAAGACACTTGCGTTTGACTGTGTTTATTTCTTCATACCTTCTACTATAAATCGTGCAGAGTGACATGGCTCTTAGAGAAAGAGGACCCACAGTAAGTTGGCAATATTTTTTACAAGTTTTAATCTGCTTCCCGTACAGAATTGTTTATTGAAAATTGACCATCCGGCCCGAAGCTTGAGGCATGGACCGTCCCGTAAGAATGGCGTGGCGGATTAGCTGTAACCGTTTAACGTTAGTTGTGGCTGTTGTTATAAATTTACGATTCTATTTATTGTTAGCCTATAACGTTTATGAATTAAATCTTACGTTTAAGCTTGAATTTGAAGCATGAACGCTAGCGCTGCAAGTTAAAACTGAAGTGAAACAGTGACGTCATGAGTGAGTTCAAGCTGAAAATAACGAAGACCGTTCTAACTTCCGAACGGCCTCGTGATCGTCGAAAATAGACCCAACTTATTACGTTTGATTTTCAAATGAAGAATCCTTGGACCTTGCCAATTATTGTTCGACTTTTTGCATAGAAAATCTAGGGCCTAAGCCTTGGCTTATTTCCAGCACGTGTTGCCTTGGCATGCTTGGTGGGATTTGAATGAAGAACCCAGAACCTGGCGTGACACAAACAATTTTACACAAACCTTTTTTGGCCAAGCTGACCACCATGCTTTCACCCCAGCACCCCCTCCCACCTCAAAGTTGGTTCATGTTTGGTTTATATTTTACAATTGCAAAAGGTGAATTTTAAAGAAAGGAAGTTGATGTGTTTTTATTAAGTGAATGCTCGACTAATGTTAATCATTATTCATTGTTCTTCCTTCGATATTGCAGAATGTCCTTGGCAATGCCAAATTGGACATATTGAGTGGTGAGAATGCCAATGCCAGACTCAACGGAAAGATGGTCACCAGAGCAGCAGCCAAGACCGTCAAATCCACATTGGGTACGAGAGGTGCCCTTGAAAACATCAGCAATGTTACGAGGAACAACATTCAGGCAGGAGCCAAAAAGGTAAAAATTACCTGAAAAATAAATTAATTTGTAATTTGGCCTAACATTAGAGCCTTGATGTCTGAATTGAAACTTGAATATTGTTTAGAAATTGTTTTGATTTCATGTTAACGTTGTATATTTCTTCCAAAATTTCTTTTATTTTTTAAACAGGAAGTCAAGCCAAAAAGAGGAATGGTCAAATCTAAAGCTACCAGTTCCCTCCAGTCCATTATCGGACTCAATGTAGAACCAGTGAAAAAGGTAAGAACTTGATCAGAATGTTGGTCATTGTTGGCATAAAACTATAATGCAGAAAAAATGTATGCCTACTTGAAAGGCAAAGTTTTAATAGTGGTTCCAAATGGTGCAACACAGGAACTTCAGATTTAAACCCAATTTCAGCATATTTGAACACCTCCTCTACAGGTCCAAATATCAGCTTTTTCCTTGGCGTTTTCAGATAATTTTTTTGGCCACTCGCATCCCTGGCAACAGTCCTCAGTCTTATAAAAAAAATTACAAATTTTCCTTTTCCCAACCAACCCCCCCAGGTGCAGTCGCCGGAGCCCATGGACATGAGTGAGGTCAGCCATGCCCTAGAAGCCTTCTCACAAGCCACCTACCAGAGTGTGGAGGACATCGATAAGGACGACCACCATGACCCACAGCTCTGCAGCGTGTACGTCAATGAAATCTATCAGTACATGAGGCATCTCGAGGTAAATATCTCTTCACTAGTTATTGTTTTTTTTAATCTAGTCTAGATCTCTCTCTCTCACAGTGTGCTCTGTTCGTCCTCAGGAGAGTGACTGGTTGCCTGGCTTCGAATGATTCAGCATCATCAAAGTCAGGCAACCAGTCACTCTCCTGAAGACAAACAGAGCACACTGTCTGGAACGTCCAGATAATACCAACGGTTCTTTTCAGAACCACACACTCTCACAGAAGAGATTACATGGTGTCACCGCAAACTTACCTTCTTTTAAATGTATCACTAAACAAATTATAAAAATTCATCCGGCTATCAAGACAGCAAAATTGGCAGTAATTGTTTGCAAATAAACAACTTAATTCCCAATTATTAAACCTAATCCAATTTTGCAATGATACAAGTAAAGATGATAAAACAATAAAAATATGTTATTTTATTCTTGTCCCAACAGCGCGAGTACAAAGTGAGGACAGACTACATTGAAATGCAGGAGATCACAGAGAGGATGCGCACCATCCTTGTGGACTGGTTGGTCCAGGTTCATCTGAGATTCCATCTCCTCCAGGAGACCCTATACCTGACCATTCAGATCCTGGACAGGTATCTTGAGGTAGGAATTCAACCACCAACAATTCCATTCCAACTTATTTTGACAATTAGGTACTTGACATGCCCACCTTAATGCGTTGTCTTTCTCCAAGTCAACATGAGAAACATAGTAGGCTAGCTGTGTAGCTGCCAACCTATCTTAAAGGAAATTAGAAATAGAGCTGCTTAAAGAGAAATCACAGAGGAAACAACCTTATGTTGAGCTTCTTGTGTTGGGTATCTGTGCTCCACAACTTGCCTATTCAACACACTTTTGTAATTTTGTTGTTACTCCATTAGGTCCAAGCAGTCTCCAAGAACAAGCTGCAGCTGGTGGGGGTGACTTCCATGCTGATTGCCGCGAAGTACGAGGAGATGTACCCACCGGAGATCGGCGATTTTGTCTACATCACCGACAACGCCTACACCAAGGCCCAGATCCGCACCATGGAGTGCAACATCCTCAGAAAGCTGGCATTCAACCTGGGCAAGCCGCTCTGCATCCACTTTCTGAGGCGAAACTCAAAGGCCGGAGGGGTAAGCTTGTTCGCCACTGTTCCTTTTAAATTTAATAGTCTCAAATGAATCGACTCAAAATGTTGTGGATTGTTCTCCACCAAATGCTTCTGTTACTCAACTTGAACAATCTCTGAAAGAAAATAAGCTTTACACATAGCCGGCCTGCCTTTTCTCATTCAAGAATTCTCTCGGTCAAACATCCTTGCTTTTTTGATCACTGAACAATGCTTGACAGTGTGCCTGGAGTGAAAACAAGCATGCGTAGCAATGCGCTGGAGTGTGCTTACACATAAAGTGACTATTGCCGACCAAGTTGCAACAGAATAGCAACTCTTGGCTTGCCAGCACCTTAAGCTTTGACAAGCCTAATTTAATGGTGGATTTATCCCTCTACCTTTCATCTTGTAACAGGCTGATTGTCCCAAACACACACTGGCCAAATACCTGATGGAACTGACGCTACAGGAATACAGCTTTGTACAGTACGACCCATCTGAGATAGCCGCTGCAGCACTGTGTCTCTCTGCAAAGATCAAGGGATCTGACATGGAATGGGTGAGTTGAATAATAATTCAAGTATATAAATAACCAATGCAAGTAGCTCATCAGACAAAATAGCGACCTGAAATATGTTAAATGCTTGGAGTTGGGAGGGCCTGACACGTTTTGATCCTACCTGGATCTTCATTGGAGAACACTCTTGTTATTTAGCCTTCGATAAAGATCCTTTTAGGATCAAAACTCTTCTGTAAATCAAATTGAGTTTTACAGTTGGGAATAGAGGAATACTCTTATAACAAATGTTTTAGTCCTTTTGGTGTTTAGATTTTTTTTATTTGCTGGCCTCAGTGACTTGATAACAGTTTACTCTCTTCTGGAGAAGTTTTAAAAGACAAATATTTTGGGGGGAAAACTGGGTTGATCCAAGAAAAATTCTCAAAATGTAAACTAAAGCAGAATTTTAAACTTGGCATCCACTGACTAGAATCTGTTCAATTTAAAATAATTTCATTGATTGATCAAAATATTGATTTCTTCTTTTCTAGAATCCAACTCTAGTGCACTACAGCGCATACAGTGAAGACCACCTGGTGCCCATCATGCAGAAGATGGCTAAAGTCATAAAAGCTGCTCCATCGTCCAAATTCCAGGTATAATCATGACAATATTTCAGAGTTAATAACATTAGCCAACAACTTGCATAAGATCAAAATAAAACTGAACAAGCAAGGAAAGAAGCGCATTGTTTTGGGAAAAAATATTTATAAGGACAGTTGGTATAGCCAGACCAGTTTCCAAGTGTATTCTGTTGTTCAACAATAAGTCACTTATTGTGTAAGTTCACTCCAGCCACATTGTCAAGCATTGTTCAGTGACCAAAAAAGCCATGATGTTTGACCAAGAGAAAACGTACAGTCATTGCCATTTTAAGACTCGCAGGAAGCAAGCCCAGTAGCTTATATCATATATCGGTTGAGTTCATCACATCTTCCTGTACATATTGAGCAAAACCTTCACAAATCTGTTTTGGAGAGTCATAACAAAATTTTTTTTTGGTCCTTTTCTCCATTTTCTACAGGCTGTGAGAAAGAAGTACGCCAGCAGTAAGTTCATGAACATCAGCACCATCTCACAACTGAAATCACAGGTTGTCGTAGATCTGGCGGACGAAAATTGCTGAGACAATCACAGCCTCCTCGCAAGACTGTGATCTCGTATGTACATAGCACTGTATTATAGTTTCCTGCTTGGGAAAAACGTTCCTTTGGCTTTTACAAGGCCAGCATATACGTGTTGCTCTCCTTTTTTTGAAGGCAGCCATGTTTTTTAATTATTAAATGCAAAAAAAATTGAATATGGCAGAAGAAAAAACACACCAAAGTCAGCCTCGATAAAACTGCATGATTGCCGGTGCAGCGATTGTAGTTAAAAAAGCAAGCCATCCGTTTTCAAAATGCAAATCTTGGAGAAAAAAAAACAACTTTGAATATAAAAAAAGAGGACAGGCTTTGGCAAGCATAATGCATTGTAATGTAATTGATAATTTTTTTTAGTGCAATGAGATTTGTAGTGTCATATTGTTAATTAGAAAATCTACTCTACCAACACCATTTTTGCAAACAGATGAATTTGTACTTTTATCGACACATAGTTGCAGTTCATTGCTTGTTTGCTAATGTCTTGGCCTCAGATAAGGCGAGGCTTGCTTTCTTTCTACACTTCATTTTACCCTGACTGTTACACAATTTCATTTTTTTTCCTGTGCGTCCTGTTGTATGTCTAAGAGTTTTTTCTGGCCAGATTTACTCCAGTGTATATCTCTTGTTTAATTCTTTTTCGATGAAAAATCAAATATCGTGTATTCATATTTTTATATGGTATTTCTAATGTGTATGTCGAATAACGATGATTGTTTAGGTAATTGTATGATTGTTTTTATTGTCTAAATTATGTAAATAAAATGTTTAAAATAAAATGAAATGGTGTTTATTTGTGTTTTTTATAGTACTAAAGATATCCCCATATACCTGTACATGTACATGTAGTACTTAATCTTCAAAATTTTTATGATAAATTAATGTTGACAATTTAAAATCCCGTCCCTCAAAATGGTGGTACAACTTCATAATAACCCTTTTTCAAAATAGATCATAATGGTACCGTTCATATCAAGTCTATTTTAGGCATACGGTAATCATAATATGCTACCCATAACTCAATTAGGTTTTTCTTGTAGTCTTTACACCACTCGGTAGCTGCCATTTTGTCAAAATCACATGATCACACTAGGTCAGATGACCTAGAGCCTACTCCCGATTGGTTAATGTGGGAAACAGTCGGTGAAATAAATGCATTTCCATTCTTTCGTCAACAGCTGGGTGACGTGTTACCCAGCCAACGAGGTACCTGGGCAACATGTGTTTATCGATGTTGTTACCGAAAATGTTGACAGAACACTGCTTTAAATTTGTCCCTAGTAACCTCTAAACAAAAACATGTACATGTACATGTAGTTTCTCTGCAACAAAAATGATCTACCAGTGATTGACACTGAAGATGACCAAATCTGGCCACTTGAATTTCCCAACACAAGAAGTGAAACTAGATGTTTCTGATTACATTGTACATGTAATTGCAACTCAATTTCACAGGCATAACCGTGATCTTTTATTCACTAACAAACAAATTACCATCATGAATGCCAACCCTCCTCTAAACTGCCAGTTAAAATGTCATGTGTTTGTCCCATGCACTGCCTCGTATTTGCATCAGTTTTTCATAACAATGGTAAAAGTATAAAATTGGTGATTTACCAAAACAAATTAAAAACCAAATGTTAACATGCACAGACATAACTTGTGGAGAAAGCATCTCTAGTCCTAAGCTGACCTTCCCAAAATTATGAACTTTAGCCGGCAGGTCATCAATTCTTGCAACGGTTTTGTTTTTCATAAGCCAGATCTCCATGATGGAACAGCTCTGTAAAGAAACAAAGATAATGATTAAACACGATCTGTGATTCATGGGCTGGATCTTAAAGGTTAGATTATCTATATTTAATAAAAATATTGGCTGTACAATTACATGTACATAACAAAGTGTTCCATGCGTACAAAAAGTTGTGTTCTTAACAAATGCAGTTTCTCAACTGTGCCATTTTAACTGCATCATAGTCATTTTTGAATTCTTGACCAACTTGAAATTATCCTGTATTTTGAAAATGTCAGATCAAAAACTGGCCCACTTTTGAGGAAATTTAAAAACACTGATTTTCCATTTAGTGAAAACTTATGTAGACAAGCGTGCAGACTTCTAGCTATAGGTACTATCCTATCAGTATGGTCTCATGAGTGTATATATTGTGCGGACATCTTACTTTGGGTGCATAATGCCAATGAAAATAGCTCAATGTTGGCAGATTGTGGTCATTGTAAACTAAATCTTTACACCAACAAAGATTATTCGGTGAAGCTCACCTGTGAGGTATATGTAAGACTGGTCCATTTGATCCCGCCGTGGTATCTTTCCGTCTTTCCTTCCATCCTTCAGTTAGCCGGTATAGTCTGGATGGATCTCTCTCTGCCTGTACCTCAACCTTATCATGTCATCAAACAAACAAGTAAACAATAAACAATTAACATAAACGTATCTTTCTGACCTTACATGACAAGATTTTGTAAAGATTACTGCTTCATATGGCAAAGTTACTTTGGAATGAGTGTTAAATGAATGATTGCCTGAACATATAATGCATCAGACAATGCAACGGTAAAAGTGAAAACATTATAAGATTGTGATGACTGTAAACTTTAAGGATTTCCGTGAGTTGTAAGCCTGCAAAGATTGCTTCTCAGTGAAAACAGAGAACGGGTCCTGAACTCTTTAAAAGCTGCTCAGAATACAGAGATCTGGTGTATCATCATACAGAAACTTGTTTTTTTACCATACAAAAACGTCTTCGTAATACATGGATATGCTTAAGATTTTGAGTGCTTCAGTATGGATATAACTTCTGAATTGAAAGTCCTTAGTCAAAGAACCACTAAGGCTACCCTGCAGTTGCCTGGAAACAGAGGCTAACCTGAGCGAATCTTCTCACCTGACCCTTCAACTTGGCCAATCTCTGCTTCTTTTTCTTATCCTCTTCTTCCTTCTCCCGTCCCTTGGCTAGTCTCTCCTCAAGCCTGCGTTGATCCCTCTCCCGGAACCTTGCGATATCCTCCTGACCCGTGAATCTCTTCTCTGATTCTGCCACTGCTCTTTTGGCCTCCTGCTCTTGCCTATTGATGGCTTCCTCCTCTTGCTTCTGCTGGAGGTAATCGTGGACCCGATTCCGGACTTCCATCTGACAGAGATTGAAGACACAAAAACAAGCACACAAGTATTCAAACAATGACCGTTGTTCTTGCAGGCCATGTTAAACATGGTTATTTTTTACAAGCAACAACTATTTCACAAATAAAGGACATTTTACCAGTGTCTGAATTCTATCCTCCAAAAATAATGTGAAACCCTTAAACAACATTGTCTATAAAGTGCCTGGTCATGGTGTGATGAGGGCCTAACACTACATGCATGAATATGCTTGGAGTTAGAAGGGTCTGACACGTTTCAATCCTAGCAAGATCTTTCTCAACAGCTAATGAAAGTAAACTTCTGATAACTAAAACTATATATCTACCTGCGCGAAGAAGCCATAATTATGCCGTAACTGTCACATTATATGCTCTCTGTGACCGCCATTGTGACGGGTGCATCTTGTTTTTTTATGACTGTCATTTAAATGACAGTCACACCAATTAAGCCGCCTGTGACTGCCACAATGTGTCAGTCAATATCAGTTCAGCCAATTTATAGTGATGAGACACATTAGAGAAATTAAAAATAAATATACAAGCAGATGGAGAGAGTTCTTGCGCCATTGATTAAAAGAAACAAGACCGTGACAGGTCTCTTCAAGACAGTCCAGCTTGACAGGTGTGTTTCATCCCTAGTCTAGCTTGACAGGAGAAAATACTAATCTGGCAAATGATCTTAAAAGGTACCAGTTAGCATGCATTGGCAATTACCTGGCGCTGCCTTTCCTTCTCATAATCCTTTGCTTGCTTCATCTCAGCCTCCAGTCTTTGCTCCTCCTCTTTAGCCTTCATCAACTCCTTCTGGACCTGTGGGAGGATATACACAACCCTTGCCAATCACTTGCCATAAGATTTGCTGCCTAAATATGTTCTTTAATCAAGCTTCTGAACTTTCAACTTCATCGAGTCCATAAAGAAACCAGTGTAATATGATGAAAGGTGTCTAATCTGCACAGGTGTCTAATCTGCACAGTTTATATGGAAAGGGCCTTGGTCATGAATAGGTAGTACATGTACTGTATTGTTGGTATAGCTGTACAGTATTAAGAGAATACTTGTAGATATGAGTTAGGGGCAGAGGACGAAAGCTACAGTATAACTTTGAGCTACTACAGAGCAAATATGACTTAAAACAACTTTAAATCACTGTTGAGCAACTTTGTGCGCAAGGAAAAAACTACTGGTACAAATACCAGAAGTTCATCAACTGAAGATTTAAGATTGGTCGTGCAGATTTCTATAACATAAACATTAAACCTTGAAAATCTTGAATGAATCTTTAACTGAATCAAGCTCTTGATGACACGTGACTCAGGTTTATGCATAACTTACACATACATATACCGACTATGATCTCTATTAGATACTAACAAGCCATATCGTAAACAAACCTAAAAACCTTAAAACAAATGTCGACCCTGGCCTTTAGTTTTTGGAAATACTCCTATAATCTCGATTTTCATTGATGTGCGATTACTTCTTGCTCACACCACACTACTCACTCCCACATCCTCTTCATCTGTACCTCTCACCTTCCAAGCATTGAGTTTTTCAGCTTGTTCTCTTCTCTCCTCTTCCAATCTCCGTATCCTTGCCTGGGCTCTCTGATCCTCTTCCTTCTTGAGTCTGTCCTCGTCCGCGGCTGCCTGGGTCAGATGGTCATCCTTTTGGGCCTTTTTTTCAGAGGAGGGAGGACAAAGCTATTATATTCAACATCATGGCATGCTTCCAAATTTGTTTTTGCAGATGAGCAAAATGCAAGGACAAAATCACAGAAAACAGTATTTGAACACGTGGATACTAAACCACCGGTAGATGAAATCTCCACAAAGGCCCAGGGTTGATGCAAGATGTAAATAAGAAAGTTCACTGTTAGTGCTGTCCATACCTCTTTGACAAGCTTCCATTTCTGAATTGCATCTTTCTTCTTGTCCATAAGGGAGAGATATTCCTGATACCAGTTCTCATGCTGCTTTGCGTCTGTCAGATTACGGCCTGGAATGGAGACAGCAGCCTCATCCAGGAATGCCATCTTGCCCTAAGAAAAAAGAAAAAAATCCAAAAGCTTTCAACTTTTTATTGCTGAAAGTGTTCGGTCCATACTGTGCTCAGTTACATTTTCATTCAAAGAAAAGGAATTGATGAAATCATTGTACTTTGATTGAAGCTCGTTTACCTTGCATTTGTTCCTGATTTTCAGGAATATCCCGTGATCATATTCATCCCATCCGCCTCGGTGACCTCCCGTCTGTAGCAAGAACCTCTGCAATTTAAAGGAAATTCATACCAAATTACCAGGGTCAAGATAGAGTTAATAAAGGTTTCTTGAATTGGTTCTCTCAGAAGCACCTCTTTTCCTAGACGAAGTTCTACGTCAGATTTTGCACCATTTACTTTCATCAAATTCAATGAAGAAGGCCAAACAAATGGCAATAATTTTACAAGTTGTTTGGTTAACAAGATTCCACACTTTAACAAGATTCCACACTTAATTCAATCTTGGATGCAACTGTTGCTGGATTGGAAATCTTTACAATGATAAGCCTGTGGTCGATTTCACAAAGATTTACGATTCATCTTTTACATGAGTTGTTCCTATTTCCATAGTAACTAGCATTGTGACATTACACTTTGCTTAGCAATTAAGATTGATACGCATGTTGCGATTTGTCTTCATGAAATCGAGCCCAGGGGCCGATTTTACGAAGCGCTAAGATTGATCTTAAGTGTGAATTCATCTTAATTGCTAAGCAACATGCCATGTCACAATTCAAATCACTATTGTGATACTGATCAACTCATCTTAAGATGAATCTTAGTGCTTCATGAAATCCAGCCCAGGTCCTATAAAGGTACCTCAAATGATGCCACCTCTGGAGGCAAGTCAGATATGACGCTCCTTGCCGACGTGATCGGCTTAGGTTTGGACGGTTGCCTGGTTTCTATGGCAACAGGGGGCGCCAGTGCCCATGACTCTAGGCGTTTCTCCAGCGCTGTTACCTCTTGGTTTAGCGTCTGTTCCTCGCGCATGAGCTCATCATACCTGCAATGAGCATCATGAGTTGGGTCTTGAGACAAACTTTCTTTTTTGCAATCAAGGTATGAAGACTAGCACATTGTGACTGCACCAACAACATTATTTTACATGAAGTGTGATTGTACACAAGAGCGGATCTAGGATTTTCCAAAAGAGGGGGTGTGGAAATAAAATGCGCCAATTCAATAGTGAAGGATGCATTTCGGGGTGATCAAAGCTAGCTAATTTTGTCTCCCAATTCTTTTTTCTTCTCTTTTTGAGTCTTTCTCCCTCCCTATATGTTGTTTTTTCTTCTTTCTTTCTTTTTTCTTCTCTTCTCTTTTTTTTTTTTTTGCTGGGAGAAAAGCGCCCCCCACGCCCCCTGGATCCGCCCCTGGTACAGCGATCATATTCATTAAATTAATAAAGGGAACAGATAAACAAAATTCCAGTAAAAATAATGACAAACCACATAAATAATTACAAATCTAAGATGACAAGCAATGAAAATAGAATAAAATTCTTAACATTTCTTAAGAAAATTTGGAGAAATATGACTGTACTGACACTGGATTAATTACTTGGTTAAATGGGGCTAGGATTATGCTTTTATACTTACACTTGTTTCTGCTGTTCTTTGAACTCGTTGATGACGGATTCAATAGCTTCCATCATCTCTTTCAATTTCTCAACAACTAAAACACACAAACAAATTATACCCTCATTCATTCAATTGGACGAATTGGAACAAAAGATGTTTTAAAGATAAATCCATAACACACATGAGGGCCACCATAAATTAACCTTTAGAATATACTTATGGAATTGAAATGTTTCCTTTCTGTTTACCGTCATTTTTTAACTGAGAATTAAATTTTCAATCTAAACAATTGATTAACTTATTCATTTGTTCAATTGCAATTCTTTTTCTTTGACTGTTTTTTTGTTTCTTCTTTCAATGGTTGGTGTGCTGTTCTAGAATTTGGAGATGTTTCTTAATTTGTTTGTCAAATTGATAAAGGAAAATTAAAACAAAATTTATGAGTTATCAACATTGAATTTCATGATCACCGAAGCCAAGTAAGACTTACATTCAGGTGTAGGTTTCACATTGCGGAGCTCTCGTTGGAACTTAGTGACATTGCCACTCATCTTATTAAGCTGTTGTCTCAGCTTCACTTCTGCAAATCAAAAAAAAGTTATCAACTTCATCATTCTCAGAGTAAATTTATCCAGAAAAGTTTAATCATATTTGGTCTTTAGACGATGATAAAGATTCTTCTCAAAAGTTCTTTCTCTCAACTCACTACTTGTTTCAGGTCTTAAAAAAAAAGTCATCAAGTTACCATTGTGTTTATAATATTGAGATCTTCACAGATTTCACAGAATGAAACGTAAGTAAAAATTCATTCTATAAACCCGTTAATGAACTTCGTATTAATTTGTACAAATAAGAAAGAACTTACTCTCTGTTTTTCTGTCAGAGTTCATTTTAAGCTCTTGTTCCTCCAATGTGCAGAAGAGCTTGCGGAAATCACTACGCTTATTGTAAAGGTTGTTACTCTTCTCTCTATCAAGACTGTTGATCCTGTGAGAAAAATGTCAAAATTTTACTCTTCCAAGTAAGTCTTAATAATGCTTCAGAAGACTTCACAGTGCACTGTGAAGTGGGCTGAATATAAGCATCCTGTAGAAAGTATTGAAATATATAAATGGTCTGGAAATATGATGAACACATTTGTACGAATTGCGATTCAGTCTTTAGTTAATCATAACTTTTCAAGGACAGGGTTCGAGGCTCACTTTTGTTCCAATTGCTCGATTTCTCGGAGTGCCTCGACTTTCTTGCTGTTCTCCGCCTTGGTCTTCCATGCCCATCCTCCCGGTCCTGCCTTGGGTTCACCTCCTCCTCCTCCCTTTTTTCCACCTGCTGGCTCCTCCCCTTCTTTACCCCTCATCATCCGGCCTCTTGCACTGTCATTTGGGGCTTTGTCTTGCTTCACTTTACGTGTAGTGCTAGTAGGCCTAGATGGTGGTTTTGATTTGGCTGTCACCTAAGTTTAATTCCAACAAATACATAATGTAATTATGTATGCACAACAATAGTTGCGATGATCGTAAACCGGCCCTTGGACCAAGATAAGGGTTACGATCATTGCAACTATAACACAATGCCCTGGCCCTCTTTGCAATAATTGTAAGAACTTTGGCAAGTTTGGAGCTCTGCAACGTCATTGTGCCTTATTACTTATTACTGCCAATGGATTTATCACACACAAAAATAAGTTCTTCAAAGTTTGTCAATACATCGAAATGGCATTCGTACAAATAAATGCATGGATTCAGTAACTTGACATTTCCAGAACAAAAAAAAACTGTTGTAAGATTCGTTTTGGCTCAGAATACCCGCCACTCTCCCAGTCATTGACTGTCTTTGAACCGACTGTGTACAATGTTGTTCTTGAGACTTGACAGCCGGCTCATAAAAATGTTTATGCACAGGGTTTTCAGTGGCGCCATTACGTGGCGGGGTATTCTGCAATTACTCCTTTGTTTTTCCGTGTTTGCAGCTTTCTACCTACCACAAACAAGTGCAATTCTGATGAGAAATTGGGCATTAATTATTCAACAGAATGCCTGAATGGGCATACAAAATCATTCATATTGAATTGACAATCATAAGTTAGGCCCATTTCCATTGATTGTCAACTCATTTAATTACAATGAAAATTGAAATGCAAACATTGAATTGAGCATGGTTAGTGCAGAATAAAGTAAAATATTTAAGACACAATGATTACAAAACAAACCTTCGAAGACATATTTTTCGATCTTCAAGTTCAACCCCGTCAGTAAATGCACAATGCACACAATGCACAATAAACGTAAACACACAAAATTGTAAGCGCAAGCAGCCGACAAAAGTCTAAAATATTTGCCACCCTCGTATCAAACGTTCTTTGTATGGAAAATACTTTAATAATTTAAATAATTATTTTCCAATGTATATGTAAAAACTATTTACGTTGGTATATTTTAAGATTTATTTAATTAAAAAAGACTGTCAAATAATTTTATTTTTTGTTTTAAGTTAAACTTTGCTATGAATATAATTGACAAAGTCTACATTGCTCAACCAAGCATGACAGGTGACCCCTGTTTGACCTTTCATTGCTGTGTACTGGCATAGCAACAGTAATCTAGAATCGTCTTCGTGCGAGAGGAATCTTCAGTTGTTTTTCTCGGTGTTTGCGAGCTTTAAATTATCCCCCATTACCTTTTAAGTGCATTTTTACGTTAATCATGTCTGGGTTAAATGCATCAAGAACCATTTATAACTCTGAGGGAAAATGTCTGCTGGAAAATTGGGTCGAAGAGGTAAGCAGTCGGCAACAAATTTATTTGGTTTTGGTGTGGGGTGTGTACGTATTATTGTCACGTGTTTTCTCGTGCATAATTTTGACTAGTACAGTAGGCCTAATAGTAGTATTACTCATGCTAACTAGGCCTACGTGACAATAATAATGATCTTGTCTTTTATTATGCTTTGTTAAAGTACAACACTAAGGCCTACCTTTCTTTCACAAAAAGTCCTGTCAAACTTGGTCAAAGAATTTGAAAAGAATACGACAGAATATTAAAAAGGCCCAAAACTAGGCTAAGTAGGCCTAACTAACGTCGGTTAGGCAAACATATTAACGTTATCTCTTGATCGAATATCCCCCTAACAAACATCCTAAGCCCCTAGCTTTTTTGGTCACTGAGCAATGCTTGACTATGTCACAATGTGGCTAGATAGAGTGAAAACAAGCAGGCATAGCACAATGCGCTGGAGCGTACTTACATTGTACTTACATAATACTAGGCCTAGGCCTAATTTATAAGTGACATATTGCTGACCGACAGAATAATAAAAAGAGTGACCATTATTCATTAATTTCTGTTGTTGAATCTGAACTAGCTAGGCCTAGCTAGGCTAGGGCAATGCCAAAGGCTAGATACTTAATGCTACTTACAAAACCTCTCAATTAAAGATAAATATTATTATATAACGTGTGTTAAACATTGACAAATTATAAATATGTTAAAAAATTGTTGTACACAACCTTTGTTGAAACAGCGTCAAGTGCAAGACCGTGGCCTGGATCGATACCCGGACAACATGAAGTATGAAAATAAGTCACTGCCTTTCAAAGACGGTCACACTTCTATCCTGTCCACTCCTAGTCAGGAGGGGCAAGGTACACCATTATCCACCTGCACAGATTCCTACATGCTGCCAGAAAAGCCTAAAGTCAGAACTGTTGGTAAGCACATTATACAATTTAAGTCAGATTAGACATTCAAAATTAAACAACAACTTTAAAAAGTTTCAGTTTGATAAAAAAAAGCAGTTGCTCTTCGAGGCCACTTTTTTTCCATTTTCATAATACCAGATCATGGTGTCTGAAATTTGACTCCATAGTTGTGAATTACATGTATATGTCTACTTATAGGTTCAAAGAAAGAGTTGATGGAGCGAGCACTGTATGCCCAGGTTGCCAAGGAAGTTCAGGATGAAGCAGAAAAGCCCCCACCAATGCCCGAATACAAGTCCGTCACCCAGAAAGATTTTGACGTGGAGGGCTTCGTATCGGAGCTTCCGCCTCCCGAGCTAGAGCATAACGTCGCAAACGAACAACCCATCACGTTCTGGAGCGAACACAAGCAGAAGATTCCGGTAAGTCAGATTTTAACAACTTGCCAAGAGAGACCAAAGGGCCAATTTAATAGTTCCCAGCAGGCATGCAAATTTCTCTTAGGGTATTTCCAAGTATTTTGCTCAGAGGATACGAGTGTCAACTTATTACGTAGAGCAAAATGCAATTAATCAATTGTGTCTATGAATATCATTTGCTGTGAATGTGTTTATTGTAGTAACTCCTATTGTACATGCACAGTGAATAATTTGTATGCATCCTTTGATGTCCAAAAGTTACTATTTCAGCAAGAACATCTCAAATGTAGTGATATTCCATTCCAGTTCTACATGGCACGTCAGTTGCCCTCATTCCATAGCATTCTATCATTCATTTTGTACCTGGTACTCTTTTTCTTGTTATTCCTTTGACCTAGCCCCACAGATGGCTCTCTCTTAAAATCTGTCTCTCTCCGGTCGATCGTGACTCCGGTCACAGACAGATTTTTAATAGAGAGCCATCTACAGCCCTATGTGTGTGGCTAGCCTTTGACCTATCCCCTTACTTTCTTTGCAAGTGCAGGCTTGGCAAAACATAAAATGGATGTTAAAGGATATCTGGGACTTTGTCTGATTTGAAGTTCTGCCGATTGGCTAAATTTATTGACATTGTTTATCCTTTTGTCTTTCTTTACAGGGAGTGACACAATTAAAGACATTAGACACGCCCTTCAGGAAAAACACGGCCTTCAGCAAGCCCATAGACGAATATGTCAATGAAGCCAAACCATACGATAAGGAGGAGTATCCCTGGATGTGACCTCTGTCATGTCGCCCACAAAGAATTAGGGTTCCTCTGGGTACTTCAGTGTAAATAAACTACCGGATGTAAGGATCCTTTGGGTACTTCTGTCATAAACAAGTTTGGAATGCATTTGGGAATAAGAGATTTGTAGGGTACTGAGAGGCGTCTTTCTTTACCTGTCCTCTCAGGTTTGCTACATGGTTACAGTTGAGTATGCTACCCATGCATCTGACGCACCACCCCTACTCAGAATGTAGTCATTAATTTGCCTGTGGGCATTAAACAAGCGACAACACCCTTACACATATTCTGCCAATGGCTAAACATGTATTATATTTGTAGAATAATGCATAGTCACTTCCTGTGAGCTCCCAAACGCTAATCCCGAAATCAACAACCAGCTGGCAACAATTGGCAGGTGCAGTAGCCGTTAAAGGTGCAGTTAAAGTTAAAGTCCTTATCAGAGTTTCTCTTTAATTCTGTGGAAAATTCATCACGCCATTCACATAGCATTCGGGGAAAGCCCAAAGGATCCATATTTTGAGTCTCATTGTAGCCTAGTTCAGATTGGACTCTTCTATGCTGTGTTATAGTACAGAGTCGTGGATATTGACATGACATAGTAATGCTAAATATAACACCATCTGTCATATTAATCCCTCAGTAATTCATATAACTTTAGCGGCCAATTTCATAGAGCTGCTTAGCACAGAAAATTACTCAGCACAAAAATAGCTTGCCCAATAATAAAACAAACCACAATTGAAAATTCCATTTGATATTCATGGCCAGCGAACAACGGCCAAAGAACAATCACAAGTGATGCACAACACATGGAAATTTTGTTTGTTAATCCTGTTTTTATGTAGACAGAAATGTCATGCTTAGCAAATTTTTGTGCTAAGCAGCTCTATGAAATTGTCCCCTGGTGAGTTTTGGGTGCATTTACTGGTGGTGTGGAGGTGTTTAAAATGTCAACATGTGTAATATTTTGCAACAGAAACATCATGAGATCACCATGACATGATTGGCTAAGATACCTTGTTCCAACTTCAGAGTGTATATTTTAATTTAGCATTGGTGTGTTGTGTCAATACTCAGGATTCTGTACATGTAATAGTGCTAGATTGTCAAATCTAAGCTGGGCTGCATGTTCCAACATCAGATAACATTATTCCGTCCATATATTTTTAAAAACTGCTTTTCACTTAGTACATTCTATTTGTGTTGTTTCTTTCTTTTGTTCAGACTCTGATAAAGTTATGTAAATAGGTGTAATTAATTTTTTAACAACTTTTGATCGCATATATTGAGGTGCATGGCCATCTGGTCTATAAAATATTGTAATTTTTGAACAGTTTTATTATAAAATTGAAATGATGGCATGGGACTATTTTTGTTCGCTAATGCATTTGTCATTCATTATTGTTTAAAGGGGCACAACTTTGGTTTGTAATTCTTTGAAGTTATAATTATTCTAAACCAAGACTAAATAATGACTGTTATGAAGATGATACATAGAATGTGGCAAGAAATAAAGATTAAAAATGGAATGTGCGAAGAATGTCCTTTGTGAGTTGAAAATTTTTGTCTCCTTTAAAGGTAATACCATACTTTGTTGTTTTTTTTGTCAAAGAAATGCAGATCATGGGCAAACATATCAAGAAAGATATAATATCAGTCATCTGTAAAAATTTCTGTCCCATACGGTGCTCATTGTTTGAAAAAAAAAACAGTGAAAGACGGCCACAGTATTTTTTTTAATGTTTTCTCTTTTATGTTTATCTTTAAATGATCAAAATTGTTTTAGTCATTGGTTTGACTCTCTTGTTGATAAATAAAGCATTTCAGACAGAACAATTTTAACGGTATGTTTCTACCGGATACCATAACCATCTTTATACCCTGATATGCCTGAAAGTTACAGAAAAATCTGTGAAAATTTCTATTTTCGGTATGCTACCAAAGTATGATACCACCTTTAAATCCTTGAATAAATACATGTACCGGTAGCTGTTTTACTGCTCGGCAGTGTGCTTGTCTAATTTAATTAGTGGCTTCTTCATTTTTGTACCGTTTTTTGTTTGGGGGGATGGAGGGGGTGTTTTGCTGGGGTGGATATTTGAAAAAAAAATTCAAAATTATGTACAAATCAAGTAATTCATTTTTCTTTTGCCAGCATTTCCTTTTCCTATATCCGATGAGGAATTTTGTATGAATTCGGTTTGCAGTTTTATGAGTCGACAATGCAGTACTAATTAATGCAAACAATTTATTGCCCTTCAACCACGTAAATGCAGTACTAATTTTTATGAGAGGCGTTCTTAAAACAGTAAAAGGTACTGTGACTTAGTGTGGGTACATATTACTGTACATGCATTATTCTTCACGTGGTTTGGGCCTGGTTTATATGCATATTAAATTTATTACTACGCGGGTGGAAGGAAAACATCGCTCGTGCCAAAGCTCCGCTTAAAATATGTAAATTTTGCCTCCAACATAATTATTCAATTATCTATAACCTAGTGTAGCACATAGTGAAGACTACATAGTGGAATGCGGGTTAGGTCGAGAGCACTTTAATGCCCTTTTCGTAAGTACTAAATTAAAGGTACTGAACCAGTGATATTGGGTTTGAAAAAAATGCAAACTTTTTACCAATATGCGTAATACACATATCGAAACGTTTGTTTTATTTCTTTTCATGAAACTTGAAGGCATTTCCATTGAGCGCAGGCCGATTTCACGTCATTCACGAATGACCGCAAAATTGATCTTGCGGGAAAATCAAAGTCAATCCACCTAATTAGTGCTAAGCAAAGTATGATGCCACAGTACAAATCACTAGCCTATGGTTATATTCTATTGACGATTTAAATTAAGATTAAGGTGAGATTTTTGTGAAATTCAGCCCTCACTGCTGAAGCGAACCTTAAATTTTCACGGATCTATGCTTAATTCCACCATGATCTCTGGTCCGTTGGATGAGTCTATTATCCTTATCTGATGGTGGCCTTGGCTGAGGTTTTTGTTCTGTGTGGAAATCATCTCCTAATAACGGTATTCTGTGCAAGGCACATCACAAAACTATTCTGAATAACCGATGGAGGCCCCCTATTCATAAAAATGAAACTGCATGCATTAGGGGTAGGCCATGAAATACTAGTATAGGCCTACTAAGTTCAGTCATGGTAACTTTGCGAAGCGAATTTTCTTATCTATCTTCTCGGCAGTGAGTTTCACTGCATGGACTCCGTTTTTAGCTCCATGATACGAGCAAACCCCGAAGGGCAAGTCACATGGGCCAATTTAAGATAAAAAAAAAGTTGTCCGTAAACAAATTATTTGGGGTTTTTTCTGATGACGTACATCACATACGTACTTTCATTACGTGGGCGCCGCTTTTCTATCTGATTGGAGTCAAGAGACATTTGGGAGACTACGGTACACCGAGCACCATGCGTGTAGTCGTGTAGAACCAGACGGCACAAAGGTAGATAAAAATGTACGGCGGTGCCATCAGTGCATCATTATGACTGTACATGTACATAGCGCATGTACAGTGGCCTTGATCGGCCCGTGCGAGTTGGTTATGCACGTCACGTTTCAGGCCCGGAAACGTGCGCGCCCTGCTTCGAGCGAATCGTTTGTGACGTTGTGGCTTCAGGTGTTTGTGACGAAATGCTATCTACACTGGCGTTTACGCGTACAGCGTTAAACGCGCGCGCGCATGGAGATGGCGTTTGTAATCATGTTATCTTGTCATTGGAGAAAAGACACGAGACGGGTCGGATGGAGCGCGGTGAAGCGTTGAACCGCAACCGAGCGGTTTTGACGATTTCCCCGCCACCAAATCTCGGGGGAAAATCATGAGCGGGATCGATCAGAAAAGCCACTTGCCTCCCCTCGTTTCTCCCCGTCTGCGATCGAACAAGGTGATGCAAGAGCCACAATCAGAGGAGGCCAGTGGATCGATTCCATTAAAGGGGCAGTCGTCTCCGGATGCGGTGCGCTCGGGTTCTCCACCCTCGACCGGCATTCAAGGCAGTTCTCATCAGGCTCTGAAGTCCTCCTTCAAGAACAGTGAGGTCCGATCTGAGGACCATGGCGGGGGAAAGCACACGCCGGGCCACGTCGCATTCGACATGGAATGCTTGGACGACGAAGGAGAACGGGATAGACACCGTCATCAGAGAAACAGCAGCAAGGAAACCATCGTGGGAAGCATGTCCCTCCTTGGTATACCTCAGCCGAGAAAGGAAAGTGACGGCCTCAGCGGGCTGAAAAACACCTTCATTCGCCGGCAGCTATGGACGATGCTGCAACCAACAGATAACCGGCTGTCCATGAAGCTGTTTGGAAGCAAGAAGGGACTGCAGAAGGAGAAGAAGCGACTTAAGGCGGCTGGTTTTCTCATCATCCATCCTTGTAGTACATTCAAGTAAGATATATTAACACTACGGTGCAGTTACTACAGCTCCGTGACTTAATGTTGCGCTATACGAGTCACCTCTTGCGCCTTACTGGTCTAATTCGTCTTCCTGCTTGCTAGGAATTCACAACTTCGCGTGAGATCAGGACTGTAAATGCCAAATAACTGACTGACTGGCGGTTGGGTTACTCATTTACAATTATGATCACTACATTAATGATCAATCTGTTAAACCTTTCTCGAAAGCATCAACCAAGTAGTAATTATCAAGTTTCATCACCAATCATTCGTTTGGACATCACAGATTCTACTGGGATCTCCTAATGGTTCTGCTTCTGATAGTCAACTTGGTGACTTTACCGGTTGTCATCGCTTTCTTCTACAACACGGAGCCGGGCAGGACCTGGACCATCGTCAACTGCCTGTCAGACAGCCTTTTCATTCTCGATGTCTTCATCAACATGAGATGCGGTTTCATGGACCTCAACACAGCCGAACAGGTGCGTTTGACTTCAGAGGGGACGAACACTTCTTCTTTCTTGTCCTGAAAAGCAAAAATTCAACTGGGACTGACATCATTCCAAATCTACTCAGTCCATAACAAGTGACTTTCGATGTTGGGCTGAACAATTATGCTCAACTCATTACCATTATTTTAATGCCAAACAACATATTGAACGATTGATTTCATAAGGCGACCTTTCCATAATTATAGAGTCAATGACAAAGTGTATCACCACAAAAGGATAATAATCAATATCCTGATGTAATGTTAAATACAGGGGTCAATTTCTTAGAGCTGCTTAGCACAATAAATTGCTTAGCACAAAAATAGCTTGCCCAATAAAACAAACCACCATTGGAAAACCCATTGGATATTAGAATCATGGTCACGTCAGCGAACAACAGCCAAAGACCAATGCAAGTGATACACAAGACACGGAAATTTTGCTTGTTAACCCTGTTTTTACTATTGACATGAATGTCATGCTTAGCGAATTTTTGTGCTAAGCAGCTCTATGAAATTGGCCCCAGATGAAACATTGTCCGGTGATGCAATTGTTAATTTCTCGATTGATATTCATGAGACAAAACAAATTGCCATCAAACCACAGGTCATACTGGACCCCAAGAAGATAGCTGTCCACTACGTGAAGACCTGGTTCTGTGTGGACTTCGTCTCCTCCATCCCAATGGATTGCATCTTTCTCTTGGTGGATGGCGTGCAAGAGAACAAACTGTACGAGGTGTCGAGAGCTCTACGCATTCTTCGGCTGGCCAAACTTCTCAGTTTGGTCCGATTGCTTCGTCTGTCCAGGCTCATGAGATTCGTTCGACAATGGGAACAGGTATCTTAATCAAATGACATGCATAGACCCTTGTACTTTTAATGGTTTCCAATCTACTTACTTTGTGATTCAGAATCACATCATTGATTACGATAATATTATTTTGTTAATTGTATTATTGAGCAAGTTAATAATAAAGTTCCTCGTTGGAAAATCCAAACAAAGTTGATGTGGTTTTCTGAAAAAAGAATTCTTCCTCACATAATATGTTTGCACAAAGTCATTTATCTATGGAAGTAATAACACCGCATTACCTAATGATATTATATAAAACAATCATCAAATAACCACAAGGGAAACTGACTGAATTTTAAAGTCATTGAAGGTCGCCGGTTCGAATCCCGCTCACGGTAAATTTTTCTTTGTTCACTTTTCAATGATATTATAAAACATTATGTTAACATTTAATGTGAAATTTAATGTAACCGATATTAAGAGGGGATGACTTGGCCTGTTGGCAATATGAAGAAGAACCAGAAGGAAAAAGCCTTATTTCCCAGTCAGGACTCAATACTCAGGAGGGAAATAAGACTGAATCCCAAAACTATACTATTAAGCACCTGATAATTTCTTCGAGCATAACAATACAATAATACTGTTCCTGGCTGCAGGTTTTCAACGTGGCAGGCGCGGTGATCCGTATCGGTAACCTAATAGGCATCATGGTATTAATTAGTCACTGGAACGGATGCCTGCAGTTCCTCGTACCGATGCTGCAGCAGTTTCCACAAGACAGTTGGGTCAGCATTAACAACCTGGAGGTATGGCCAAAATAATCACTGTTTGAAAGTTTGAAACAACAGGGGTTGTTGACCGTTGTTCATGCGCCATGCTTAAGCAAACTGTTAAAATGTAAGAGTGTGGACCTTATTCACGGTGCATCCACCCTTCATTCGAAGCAGTGCAATCAAACTGAGGCTTGAATTCAAAATAGTCTGGTACCCGTTTTCTTTTTAGAATTGGTGTTATCTTTTCCAATTGGTAAATGAGGAAGGTGACAAAATGGATGCACCATAATGAATAAGGTCTATAGGAGTGGTCATTATTCCGTAATGTATACCTTTCCATTGCCGACAGAATCTTCCTCCTCTTGCCTGTTTGTCCAGTTGTTTTATCCCCCCCCCACTCTTATGCTTAGATCGTATCTTTCCACATGGGTGTCGGTTTCTATTCCTCTAGCTTGTGTCCTTGGTGTCCACCGTATAATTTCATTTCTAGTGTCCATCTGTTGCTGTCTTGCTTTCAGGCTAGTGTCCAAACCATCTCGTTTAGATACATGTGGGTTGTCATTATAATTATGTTTTCCCTAGAAAACTAACATGATCACATTTCATTACGGAAGTATAGGCCTAACCTTTGCTTCCTACCTCCCATTTTCTTCTGTGAAAGAACGCCCACTGGTGGGAGCAGTACAC
This sequence comes from Astropecten irregularis, assembly GCA_963971285.1. NCBI lineage: Eukaryota > Metazoa > Echinodermata > Asteroidea > Paxillosida > Astropectinidae > Astropecten > Astropecten irregularis. The sequence continues at coordinate 3,181,900 of OZ020257.1, forward strand.
GTGGTCCCTGTTCAAAGCAATGTCGCACATGCTGTGTATCGGTTATGGCCGTTTCCCTCCACAAAGTATGACGGATCTCTGGTTGACGATTGTAAGCATGATCACTGGTGCCTCCTGCTTCGCTCTTTTCATCGGTCATGCTACCAACCTCATCCAGTCATTGGACTCGTCCTGTAGGCAGTACCAAGAAAAGGCAAGTGGTCATCGATTGAAGGCAAATGATTCGAATCTTAGATGAAAAACTAGCCCATGCGACCACAAACAAATTAAAGTGAATGGCAATTGGCAAGTAGGCCTACCTGCATATGCCTTCTTTATCTACTAACTATACAATATGCCACGTTGGCCAATTTTGCCAATTTCAAATTGAGCTGCTTTTAAGCGCCAAAATTTTGTTCAGCACAAAAAAACTTTGCTAAATAATATCAAATTGCCGAACAACAATTCTCCGTTAATCTTGTACAAGTATAAACGATGGCCGGATACAATAAAAACAATGAAACATTTCAAGAAGATAGTGAGTGAAAATTATATTTTATGAATATTAATGATTCACCCCGCTGACCCCACCTAGCTCGGTGGCCTAGCGGTAGTGGCATCTGCACTAGTAAGTAGGAGATCGTGGGTTCGAATCCCACCTGAACCGGGCAGCGCATGACTTCGTTTTCATTTGCACTCAACACTGAGCACCGAGTATATAAAGTGCTCATTCATGTCAGTGAAGGGCAGGCCTAATTTGCATTTGTTTTAATTGAGGAAGAATTTGGATGCTTAGCAAAAGTTTTGTGAAAAGGTTAATTTGAATGAAATTTTCCCCAGACGATTCCGAAAAATCTATCGGCAGCCATGCCATGAAACAATTGTCAGCTGAATAAATTATACTCTTTAGGTGTGTTTTCAATAGATGCATGTTCCATGAGGATCGTACTAAGTAAAATAACTGGTTCATTGGCGCTCACTGTTGTTTTAGAATTAAACTGGTGAATACAATATTTTTGTCGCGCTCTTGTTGAGCACAGCTGAAGCAAGTGGAGGAGTACATGGCCTACCGCAGATTGCCCAGGGAGATGAGAGAACGCGTCACAGATTACTATGACTACCGTTACCATGGCAAGATGTTCGATGAAGAAACTATATTCAGCGAGGTCTCGGTGAAGCTGAGAGAGGTATGAGACGGTTTGGGAAATCATGAATGACCTTAGTTCATTCCTCCCTGAAATGATATGTCTGTAGTCACCTCATGTGTCAGTCATTGTATGTCTTCCAAAGGCTTTAAGAAGAAAACATTTAAACGCGTATCATACAAAATATGTCCATTTATCTGTTCTTTTTCTTGCCATTTACATTTCTTAAATAAATGTCTCGAATGTTTCAATGCCAATTGGCGACATGAACGACAGATTTCTCGCAATTCTTCGATTTTGGAGAATTCTGAAATTTCTTATATTGATAGGATGTGGATGTATGGAAATCCACACAAAGATGGCAGGTGCACCCGTCATCCAAGTATTACCTTGCGGGCAGTGTGAGTTCTAGATAGCAAACCTTGGGCACCATACGTACGCTGGTGCAAAGCATTGTAAATTTACCATTATTGTCCTTCTCAATTTCAATGTTATTGATTTCCCTTCAACCACTTAGATGAAATAAAGTTTGGTGATGTTGTGTATAGGCAATATCACAGACATACCAATGCACAAAACTGTAAGGAAATGTAATTAATAGGCCTACCTGAGAACCCTTTCGGGGGTTGCATGCATGCAGTGGTATCATTGAGAAGAACCGTTCTGATTGGTTTCAAGTTCAATGCCATAACTCCTTAATATGCTCCTCACCAAAGGATGTTGCCAACTACAACTGCCGGGACCTTGTGGCGTCGGTGCCCTTCTTCAGCAATGCCGATCCCAACTTCGTCACCAGGGTCGTTGTCCTCCTGAGGTTTGAGGTCTTCCAGCCTGGCGATTACATCATCAGAGAAGGCACGTTTGGAGACCGGATGTACTTCATTCAGCAGGGCATGGTGGATGTCATTACATCGGATGGAGAAATCGCCACCACGTTGACGGATGGCTCTTATTTTGGAGGTAGTTTTGGACGATTCATTTTGTTATGTTCGCTCACGCGCGACTTTAAAAGATACCATGGGAATTACGGTCACACTCTGCAATATTGGTCGAGTAAACTGTCGATTGTTGTTTTCCCAACTTTATAAATCACGAGGTTTTGGCAACGGTTTAAACAGATTTATCCGGTCCAGCCTGCTTTTACTGCAAATTTGCATTATTATATAGTTCTTCATATCTTTAAGAACTTTTTTGATGACTTCCTTTGCTCCTTCTGTGTCTTAAATGCCGAAAGATTGTATCATTGAAGTTAATTTGGGCTGTCTGTTTTTAAAGGGAAGCGCAAAGGCAAATTCGAGATTTTCGACTGACCGCGAATTGACACCTCTGGATCAGGCTGCGTCCAAAACCGGTTGCCTAGAGCTAGAGCTATAGGTCTGCAAAGCCCATCACAAATGCAAGTGGAACACGCTGACTGTAGACGTACCCCTAGCTCTGAAACCCGTTTCGGACACAGCCGTAGCCTCGTAATGATTGGTATATCTCTACAATTCTCTTTCCCCAGAAATCTGTCTCTTAACCAAGGAGCGTCGGGTAGCCAGCGTGCGCACTGATACTTACTGTTGCCTTTACTCGCTTGGAGTTGATCACTTCTACAGGGTAAACGGGATAAATAATCATTAAATTATAACTTTTTTTCTAAAGCATGTTCTCTGATGTTCCCAAAGGTTTCTCGACTAAAAACAGAGTGCAGAGTACATGTGCATGGTTATATACAGTACAATGTGAGTGTTCCCTCCTTTCCATGAATGGTGACCACTATACATGTACATTGTCCCTTCATGATTAATCAACATCGTACACCAAAGCAGTACATCGAATAATCATCTGGCACACGTACGTGTGGTTACAAGTTACAAGCGTTTTCGTTTTTTCCATTCATTTCAATAAGTACCACTTTTTCTACCCAGGTCCTTGACGAGTTTCCAGCCATGCGGAAAACGATGCAAGAGGTTGCGCTAAGACGCCTCAATAAGATTGGCAAGACATCTAAGGTTCTCGTATCTGCGCTGAGGGAGCAAGGCGACACCACTGAATCCAATTTGTTATTTCAACTTCCTCAGGACTCTATGTCTTCATCGATTCTAGGGTATGCATGATAACCTAATTTCCTACCATTTTTATAGTGCCACTTTTAACGATTTAAAACTAAAGAAAGAAAGGATTATGTATGCATGACCACAAAATATTCTATGGTATACTAACTTGAATGAAAGCTGCTAGTCGGCCATTTGTCATCGAAGCCGCAAGTGTTACATAAACAAAGTTCAAGACCGACAATAGACACTAAATTAATGAAATGCTGAGTGATTTACTTGAATTTTAACCAGGAGACGCACAAAGCTAAAGGCACCTTTTTATTTTAATAGTTGCATGGGCATTCGAGTGCACATGGGGGAGGTGAGGGATACAAGTCCAACTTGTCCAAGTGCGTGTACTGCATGTTTAATATTCTGCAAACGCACCAAGTCAGAAATTCTTTATAATTTTGTTCCGTTGTAGCCACCAACGAAGCTACGAAGAGTTAGGCGACGAATCGGACGAGAGGGTACTCCAAATCAACGACGGGCCGTTAGAGGCTTCTGATGAACTCCCATCACTCACAGTACAGTAGTAGCCTTATTGTGGCACATTGCCGGCAAATAACCTCAGTTACTAGCTCTTACACCTATATGTGTCTTTTACATGACACATTGCCGAAGATTATATTTTCCCTTAAAAGATGAAAGGCCCATTTTACAGAGCTTTGCGTTGAAAACACTTACCAACCAGCAGTAAATATCAGCCATGATCGCCCATTTTCCATTAAACACTTTGACACTGTACAAGCACCATTTTTTGTGAGAACCACGACGAATCCTAAATAAATTATCAAAGAAAATCGACAAGAAATCTACCTATTCATTACAAAAATTGATTACTTCCTTTTTGGAACAAAATACATGCACATGCAACATTGAAGTTAAACAGATACCTACACTAAGTAGGCCCAATACAAATTTTTAAGAAAATGGATTCGTTAATTGGAGAGGTCTCGTATATAAGGTTCTTCAACTTGGTAACTTCTAGTTTACTGACCCGTTAAATTTTTTAAGCAAGTGTGTATAGGGTCAGTAGATAAAATATTCTTGAAAAATAGTCATAAGCCTACATAGGAGCTTTTTGTCCAACAGACTTTCTTTCGTTCTTTTTAAGCCAATTCAAAAATTGTATTGTAATACTGTCAAGGTCGCTGTAACTTATTGATAAGCCCACTTTGGGCAGGCCAACTTCGCGGAAAGGACACCTACAAATTGCTTTAACTTTGAAATTGTGACCACCAATATTTACCAATACTGAATAACCCCCTTGGTTATGATTCATATTTTCTTGTGTAAAATAAAATGATGGATTTAAATTTGGTGAGAGATTTTTATATAGGGCCTAATGCCTTCCATAAAGAGAGCACGACAAATAAAATCTGAAGATCAGAAATGCAGGATTTGTTTTTGTTTTCTTTTAATCTACGACTGTTCCATTACAGGGGATAGTTTCAGCTGCTTAAGCACAAAATTCGCGTAAGCAGGTTTTCCTTGATCAAAAAGGATTTCCATGTGATGTTTATTTCTGTTGAGGGTTGACTTGTATTTTTGAGTCATTGTTTGCTGAGCATAACATTCACAAAGAATTTTGGCTGACATACTGATTTTATTTACCAAGGTTTTTGGTGCTTAAGCAAATTTTGGTGTTTAAGCAGCTCTATGAAATTGGCCCCAGAACACCCAACGGCTTATCATACGGGAGAAGATGCCCCTGCGCAGGGCGCAATCCGCTAACTTGAAGAAACCGCTATCATCGCCCTCGATGAAAGTGAAATCTAAAAAAAAAAAGATGCCCCCCAAAAAATCACGTGCATGCTCTCGAGGCCTGGGTGCATGTAGTATCCCCCTTTTGTGGGCGAAACGGCTAAACGAAACATAATGCTATAGCTTCTTCAAACCGTGTATAATTATGGCCTAAGTTGTAGCAGTGCACAATGTTCGTATAGCTCGTATATACGCGTACATTTAGGCCATACAAAAAAAATTGTTGCATTGGCGTAACCCGCCCGACCCAAAAATATGCCCCGACCGTAAACATTTTAAACCAAAAAACAAATAATAAATTAAGAAATAAATACAAATTGGGGGGAAAAAAAAAAATCGCAAATTTCTATGCAGATTAAAAGCTTAAAAGGAGCAAAAGATGGAAACCAGACTGGTGAAAGTTGTTATGTCATTTCTTGTCATTATTTGACACGTCAAATACTGTGATATACAGGGGGAAAAGCATTTAATACCCCATGAAAAATTAAATATAAAAAAAAAAATCCGCCCGCCCTACCCTATTTTCCAAACCTCCGTTACGCCAATACAACAATTTTTTTTTTATGGCCTTATGTTCAGCACTTGTTTAGAAAATGCATTATCTGAAATGGGCTGCGTTGATTGGTTCAAAGTCGCTTTCACAAAAGGCGCATTGCGCAACCGTATCCCATAATTCCTTTCGTAACTTTCCACGAATACCGTCGCTCTATAATCTGACTCGCATGCAAAATGTATGACTTGATTATGTGTCACTCTAGCCAACATGGTTTAGCACATGCTGTTATTCCTGTTATTCAGCAGGGTCACGAAACTGTGCCAAACAAACTTTAGCTGTGTCTGCATTTGAGTGACTGGAAACTATCTTCAGGTTGACAAAAATAATATCCTTGCGAAGGATGGGACACTATCTGCAGTGAGGTGAATGACCGTAGACATGGTAGAACTTGTCGTTATTGGATTAAGAACAATTAAATTCACCGTGCACTACTACTTTACAGTATTAGGCCTACTACCTGCATGACTATACGGACTATCACGAAGCAATATCGCTTGGTATAGGCCCTAGGCCCTACATTGGAGGTGACTCCAACTGCTTCACGGTTTGCACAGCAGCATAATGCCGACGACAGACATTGCACGAATCGGAAATTAGAGATGACACCAATACCTCACATGTCCTTCTGGCCGGGTAAGTTTCCGTTGACCCGTGTAATTCGCGTCTCCGCCGACGCACACTGAACAGAAAAACCGTCAACATTTTGCGACTCAAGGGTATATAATAGCCACGATTGACGTTTTGGCGTGGGATGGGAAACTGTCAAAACAGTATTCAGAACCAAAATAGGCATCTTCAATTCCATCTAATTTTCCCCAAGACATTTGCAAATAATTGCCAAACTGTCAATAAAATTAACCACCATTGAAATTTTTTTGATATTCATGGCCAGCGAACAACAGCCAAAGAACAATCACAAGTGATACACAACACATTGAAATGTGATTGTTAATCCTGTTTTTATTAAGACAGAAATTTCATGGTTAGCATTTTTTTTGTGTTCCAAGCAAGGCTGTGAAATTGGCCCCAGGTCAGCGATTGGCTATTCCAAAATGTTTTCGTGACTCAATAAAATAACCCGAGGTGGGTTATTAGGGAGACTATGTACGTATCGTATGTATACCAATATTGGATTTGTCATTCTTTTTTCCATTTCGTAACATTTATTTAAACCACCCCTTTTCTGCTCTTCTGCTGCGACCAGCTTTTCTAGGCAAAGGTTTTGCAACCCAAGGGCGCTCTCAGCCTTCTCTCTAGAGTAGAGATAGATGTTTGTTTGAACAGTCATTAAACCTGTTTCCCTTTGTAAATTGTCTCCCCGAGGTTCAATAAATATTTTCCTTTAAATAAAACCTGTCTCTCAATGGGTATATATGCTTGTAATAATGACAGTTAACATTATTCATGGGAGAAAATACAATATTGTTGAAATAAAATATAAGCAAGAAAGATAGTAATTTTTAAGGGACCTGATCCGACTAAGCTTTTAATTAACGATATCCACACAATGTGTACATGCAGCCTACACGTCCATGGAATACAAATGTCGATTCCAGATCCGATTCAGTATGCAAATGTATTGTGCCATATGGAGATAAAAAAAACCCCAACTTTTCATAATTGAAGCCCGTGGTATTCTAGACGAGTGCCCATGCTTTGCAGCTCCACTGAACACTAGAGGGGTTTGTATATTGGTGAAAACTAATATTGTACAGAACTCCCGGTGACAATTATGTTAATGTAATTCATTTCGCTGACTTCCCATTTTCTCCACATGTAATTCGTAGAAAACTGTAGCTATATTGGCCTACACCAATCAGGGGCCAATTTCACAGAGCCGCTTAAGCACAAAATTTGCTTCAGCATGAAAAGTCTTCCTTGATCAAACAGGATTACCACCCAAATTTTCATGTGATGTTTACTGCTTTTGACTTGTATTCGGTCATTGTTTGATGAGCATAACATTCGCAAGGAGTTTTGGGTGGCATACTGATTTTATTTACCAAGGTTTTTGATACATTTTGGTGCTTAAGCAGCTCTATGAAATTGGCCCCATCAGTTCGGTGGACCTACACTGGTTGTTGTCACCACAATTCAATAAGTCACACCAAACGCATCGTTTTTTTGTAAATGATTCCTCATTTATACATTTTTTTAATTTCATTAACTCACCTTTGGAAAGAAGTTTATAAATACTACCCAATCAAATATTAATTTTTACTTCTCCACCCGACATATACATACAAGAGTGGCTATATACTAGCTTGTCGATTACTGCATGGGACGCTTTACATTTTATTTAATTAACCAGTTATACCTAATTCAAAAACACGTGTAAATGCATATAATAAAATTTAAAGAAAAATATTCAAAATAAAGCAAATATGAAAAAAAGAAATCAACGTCATTATGTTATAATGTTATAAAACCTTCAAATACTTGATTCACATGGAAATAACAATTTTCCTTAATTTTCTTTTAATTTTTTTTGGCATTCACTGCTATTATTAAAAATGTGACTAAAAAAATAATAACTAAGACCTTGATTTACAGTCAATTTAAAGTGCAAATTAGTAAAATCTAAACACTTAAACAAAAACTTAACAAAATAATTTCCTTTGACTTCATTTATACACAATGATGCCGTTTTATATTAGCTGTATGTATTTTTTATAACATGACATCTGTAGAATGCATTGCTACATTGCGATGGGATTAACTATGTCATGAATCTCTCATATTTCATGTTTAACTTTTAATCAAGATTAATGAATAATGACATTCAAAGACGCATTGTGTTTGATTGTGTGGTGTTTGCACATAACTATTACTAGTCATGCTAAAAGATTTCCTCCTGTCAAATTCACAAATTCACAAATAAAACATACGGAAAAAATTTGTGAATTCTCATTCCTTGTGGAACCTGACCACGAAATGAAAAATGCATCTGGTTGTCATATTAAAAAAGCGTGATGAGGTAAAACAGGTAGTGCTTGTTAAATGTGCAACTAACTGCATCACAACAAGCTATGTTCGTGTCCAATTACACAATCAAATGCAAATGCAGTAATATAATTGAATAATTCTTGAATACAAATAACATTCAGACTATTTGCAATTAACAATAACTGAAATTACCTAATCAATTATAAAAAATTAATAAGTTAGATATCAGAAACTGAATTTATGGCAATTATTTCTTCAATGATAACTTGTTTATTTTTCGCAAATTATGTAATCACGGTACAGGAGATGTAATGCTGATTTTATGCTTAGAAAAAAAAGCACCGTTCATTTTTTGACTTATCACTCATCTTTCCAAAGCAAAAATAGAAAGTCTGACTTCCAAAGGAACACTCATTTTAAAGCTAAGTAAGAAAAGACAACTTCCATTGACAAACACGGTCGTCTCTCATTCTTGAATTGATATAAGAACAGGATCTTCAATTACAAATACAAGGTATACCTCCTTCACCAAAACGGTAAACTCCCTCGATCATTCAGCCATTTTGGCGCTACTCTTGCAACTACCTAAATTTACAAGTTCATGTATGTTTTAAAATCCAAAAGTTACACCTCAATAATTTGGAATTAGCTATGCAAGTGCATTGCAGGCTAAAGGGTTTTGTCTCTACGAGTTGAGTATACGGTGGTTTTAAACTCTGCTTTTAAGGACATGATGTGCCAGAATTGTGCAAAGTAAAAGAGTGCAATTAATAAGGGCGACTTAAACATGATACATTAGTTTATGCGCTTACAAATATTCATGATTATGATTATTTTACCTCTTGTTTACAAGTGAATTCCTCTATGCTAATGTTTCCCAGCTAATACAGTAAAATCTACAACTTCCACAGAGCACGGCATAACATGTCATACAGCAGAAATACTTTATTGCCCGTTTCGATTACTTACCAAAACCTGAAAAGTTGAATGTGCATTTCCTGAAATGACCGACTTTATTTTTTAAGCGTCAACACGTGTACAGCAATCATTTCATGTAACATCACACTTATCCATGTAATCTAACAAACTATTAATTGTACCATTCAAGATTGTGAATTAGTCTCAATTTAATATTAAACACACCTTTTAAAAAAAAGCCAAGTTACTCACTCATTTAATTCACCATTATTTACTATAATAATATAAAATGCCGAAATGTTTAATGTACAAGCGTCAAACACTAATGAAAGAGTATGCAATGGAATAAGAATGGATAGAAAACAAGAACAAAATGAAGTGCATATATTCATCACACAATATTCTCCTTCAACCTGGGCAGTGCATGCATGCAATTATGCAAACAACTGCCACCCCTCATCCCAGTTTGTATTCATTACTATTGTAAACAGCTGGATTGGCCAATATGTGGGTCACACATCACTGAATTCAAGAGCAGTTTGTGCCCTGATCGCTCAAGTGTGACTGCCACATGTTTACTTTACAGGGTGTCTAAAACTGTCAATTCCATTTTCCGTTCAGGATTGACCGTCTGTAATATGGCCCTGTTCCTGTTTAACAATGGACGATACAAACTTCACTCAAAGATATAGACTTACCTTTTAATTTTTTGTTTAATCACAGGATTAAAATGTAAACCACTCTCTGAGTCTTTTATAAAAAAAGATTAACAAATTACTCCGAACAGCTTTTTATATTCACCAAAAAGTTTTTAGTATTAATCACAACAAGGTTTAAAGTACCCAATAAATATTGGCCTGTTAATTTCAAAAGTTCTGTACAATGAAAACGTCATGTTTAAGATTAGTTTGGTTGACAAATCTTTGACTAATTTAGAAGAATTTGAAGATGTACTCTTTCCTGACAGTTTTGTGTAAATTACGTTACACCAATGTACCAAACCCTCCGACAAAATGACGCTTCAAGCAGATAAAATAGAGATCTTTAGCGGAATTACTCCAGAGATGTCCTAAAACAATGCTTGATTGCCATCTTTGCACTGAGTGAAACCACACTATAATTTATTACATTTTTCTTTTAAATTTGTCTTCGAGTTTATTTTGGTGGAGGGCCTGCCAAAAATTTAATTACACGACAATTCCTGGATTTGCTTTTCTCAACGGTGAAGCAAATAGCTTCCCCTGGGTTTCTGTCAAGATTAAGGACTATTAAAATTTTGAAGTGTTTTGAATTAACATGGTTAGGATTTGGGATGGAGCAGATTGATGTATGGTTTCAGACTGAACCATTGCGTAGATTACAGGATGATTAACGTTAAGCCTTTAACGATGGATAAAAAAACACCCGAAATTCTCGTAACTGAACTGACGAGGGTTAACCCCCAGGAATGAGTAGAATCTTGAGTATAATAATTGAGTTTATTGCGATTTGGATGTCAGATTTTACTGGGGATGAATGCGTGTTTGGTGTTGTCTGTCCTGTGCCTGTGCCGTTGTGGAAAGTCAAGGCTTGCTGGTCCTCATGCGCATGTCACCTTCGCCATCAAGGCTGATCTTTTCCTTCTCTTTGACCCTGAAATTATCACAAAATATTGATTATTTATCATTAAATAAAAATACATGGTTGTATACAACTGCTTACAACAGAATACACCTGAATAAGCCAAACATTGCTTCAGAGTCTTTTTTGTGCGTTGGTTGTGTATGATTAATGGTTTGGTGTCCTTGATTTATGGTTTGGTGTCCCCAAGTAATGCTTTAGAGTCCCTGATTAATGCCTTGGTGTCTGTAATAAACGCTTTAGTGTCACGGATTTACACTTTGATGTCCCTGATTAATGCCTTGGTGTCTGTAATAAACGCTTTAGTGTCACGGATTTACACTTTGATGTCCCTGATTAATGCATTGGTGTCTAAATGCCTCAGTGTCTTTGATTAGTACCATTTAAGTCATCAAACACGTAAACAAAAAATCCCCAGAAATTCATCGCAAAGTATCAAAAATTGAAAAGAAAGAAATAACTTACGGCTCAGCTACTTCATCTTCTTCATCTTCCTCGCCGATGTCATCTCCTTGAGTACACTTCTCATGAATGAAGATGATGATGATAAGCAAGATCACTTCGCTCATTATTCCAATGAAGGGCCACAGGGCGGCTAGACGATCTGTCAAAAACAGGAACGATCTTGTTTTATCCAGTGCTATCGACAAACCTTATAACGATAGAAGCCTGTGAGTGGACTGTAGTGCGATTACTATCTTCAAACATTTTAAAATCAAAGTGGGCATCGTACACGCTACAGTTGTTTTCTTATCACAAAATTCACAGAAAATCGCAGAATTAGCCTGTGTGTATGTAGCAAGGAACAGGACTTGAATTTAGTTCTGAAAGGGGCAGGCCACTTTTCCATTGCAAGGGGCACTTCGATTGGGAAATCATAATGTCTATGGAAATATTTGAAGGGGGCACGAAGGCCAAGAACCAGGGCAACGAAGGCCATGGCCTCCGTTAAAATCAAGGCTTGAAGGAAAAGTCAAAGTTTGACTTTGCGATACTAAAATATTCTGATTGATTACAGGTCAATGATTAAGCACCTTGAGTGTCACATTGCTGAAAGCTGAAATTCACAGCACACTGCTGTTGTGCTTGTTTCCAAATTGTTCAAATCCATGTGAAAACTCATATTGTTGTGCCTGGTTATTTGAATGCAAATGCATGCAAGTCATAAAAATGTGATAAAAAATAAAGGAAAGGAAAAGGAGATAATATTTTTTTTTTGCTACAGGAAAAAACATTGTATTATAACCTGTATTACAACAAAGCACCAATAATATAATGAATATATATTGTACGTACCTCTGACCCTCAGTAGTATGGTATGCTCAACTGTAGTCACATTGCTCTTAGCAATGCAGGTGTAGTTTCCAGCATCGTCAAAGACCACATCTGTCATGTGAAGCACAGACCCAATGACCCACTGGGAGGGTTTGATTTCAAATCGCCCACCCTCTTTGATGTCACTGATGACCGTTTCATTCCCAATATACCAGGTGAAGGTGGGTGCTGGGTCGCCCTCCGGGAACTTTGCAATACACTCAAAGCGGGCACGTTCGCCTTCCGTAAACTTGATGGATTTGGGGGATTTCAGCCACAGGAGCCCTGAGGAAAGATTGTAAAGACAAGGATATGGTTGTTATTTTTTTCCCCTCACTTATTACTGAAAGATTAATTGTACACGGTACAAGAAGTTAACATTTTCCTAAACATAAAGTGATTTAAGTTTTGAAAACAACATCATCAAAGGTTTAGCGTTAAAATGCATTTCAAAGCACCTTTTTTCAGTACCAATAATTTAGGATAGAAATCAAAGTTGACAAGTCGTATTTGTTTTACTTTACTGGGTGTGTGTATAGGTCAGTCTGCATGGGTTTGTACTGCCATTCAAACCTTGGACTAATAACAAAAGCGACAATAGAGTCCACGATTGGAAAAAGGACCATGATTGGAAAACATGTACAAAACCAATGGAGCTGCTGCCGAAAAGGTTAAGTCCAAACAAAGAGGAACAATAGGGGGTCCACGGGGGTGGAAGTGCAGGCGTTTACACACATACAAGTTCCAGGTGGGGCATATATTATGTGAAAGAATCCCTGTCACATCAGGAATTGCGAATCTTCTGTAATCTTTCACTCCTGTCTTCTACAGTGCACACACCTGACATTCGTTTAAATTTTGTTTTGAAGGTGCAACGATTGTTTTAATTGGAGGAGGTCGTGGGTGTTCGAATCCCACCTGAGCCAGCATGTGATTTTTTCACGAGTTCTCACAAGCACTGAGTATACAGTGCTCATCCACGTCGGTGAAGGGCAAGCCTAATTTGTGTGCGTTTTAATTGTTATTTGAAAAACAATTCAAACAATTACACACTGTACTTTTCACTCCGATAACTCTTTGAACATTTAAAAAGCGAGCTTATGCAAAGCTGGAAATTGTTTATTACTCATTCTCAGTCCTGCCAGGCATTTTATATAGTATTGGAATATTGACTCTCTTACCTCCTACAGTGATTCTATCGAAAACAGGTACACCGTTGAAAGTTGAGGAACAGGTGTAGTTACCGCGGTCGTGATCAAGGTTGGCATGCTTGATAATCAACATGCTACCCTAAATTGAATGAAGAAAATGGACAAAACAATGTACAAATTATTCAATAATCTAAAATGTGACTGCATCATTACCATACATAACACAAGCTGACTACATGTACAAGAGTTTTTGTGAAAAGCGAGTGTACCGCACCAGCGGTTTCCTGGCTTTTAAAGAACAATAAAAAAAAAAAAGGCAAATTCCCCTTTTTTATCAAAAAGTCAAAGTATGTAAAACGTCCTGCGTTAAAGGCAGTGTTTTCAAAATTCAAAGCGAATTTGAAAACTCTTATTCTGGCAAACCTCTTGGTAACAACATTTTCAGTCATAACAGGCAGGCATGCATGTAGGCAGAAGCATGAAATTAATTTCCTGGGATCAGATGAACTTTAGAGGCATGAAAAGTCACGCACTTGTAGTCGTTGATTGGGGTACTTCCCTTCTAAATCATCAGGGACTACTAGGGTGCGACAAAATCAATTTCAAGTGCAATAACAGCGAGGGATGATAAGGGTTCTTTAGCCAGAGGGGAAGTCTGGGTGTCGTCTGTTTTGTTCTTTCAACAACTTGTTTCATCTTCAATGCAAAATTTAGGATTTCGACAAACCACATTTGGAAAACACGTTCAGCATTTTCTTATATTCTTTCATGGCATGCCTATCACCCATAAATCAAGTACATTTGTAACGCACATGGCAAAAATGAGATCCCATTTCAAGTTCCAAAATGGGCTGTTGAAATTCTTAGAGTGAAAACTATCTTAAAATCTCATGTTATCCTTTCTCTGTAATGTCTACAGGTACATGTACATATGTACTGTACATGTACGGGAAGTTTTGTACATGTAAGCATATATATTTAAGTTTTGAAACAATATTTGTTTTACAATGTCTACAAATTCTTATATTTTTATGGTTATATGTACCTCAAATGTGTGACCATACTACAAAGCATTTTTACAATATTATTAAATGTGCTTTATGAAGTTAAATGAACTTACCCTGATCTCCACATTGGAAATCTTAGAGTCAGGTAGAGAATATGTGTCGTTCTTCTTCCATGTTACGTTGAACGTATCAAGCCCATTAACGAGGCAAGTGAAGTTTGAATCCTTTTCATTCTGAAGGACACGATCACCTGTGATCTGCACAAGGCCCACTAGAATATCAAGGGGAAACAAAAATAATCACGCCAACGTTAATCAACTGTTCCACTCAGACACTGTCTGTACTGCAGTGTACATGCAGTGCTCTCCATGTTCAGTTGTGAATATTTTGCTCTGAAGCAGGGTCGCAGTAATGGGCCCTTTTCCAAACCTCGGCTCCGGCTCCAGCTTCGGTTCCATTTCGTGAATACATTTTAAATAACGGGTAACCAATTCAAAATAGAGGCTTTTGGCTACGGTTTGGAAGTAGATACACTATTTTGAACAAGAAAACAGAGATTCAGCTTCAATGGAAAGCCACAAACTATATTTTCAGCATATGGATGACAGTGCCGGAGGCAGAGCCTGAGCCGGAGCCGAGGTTTGGAAAAGGGCCTAGGATTAGCCCTTAGCACTTTCATTAGTCCAAAGATGTGATCCTAGGGATTTGGGCTATGGGGGAAACCACTGCCAACAAGCTCTGCAAGTACATGTTCATGTATAGTATATCATCAGGCCTTGGTTTTTAAGGAGAGTGAGAAAGATCACTCTCCTCCACTCTCCAAAATGTTTTCCAAGGAGAGCGAAGAAAAGAGCTCCTTAACAATTTAAGGAGAGCATCCTTTTTTTTTTCATCACATAAATTTTTTTAGCTGACATTTTTCCTTTCAGTTTTGGTTAAGGTTAGCGGAAATTTGTAACCGTAGACGGAAAATCAAATACGGGTACAATGTAGGTTAATTTATAAACAGATAAAAATCTCAGCACTAAGTAGGCCCTTTGTTGATTACGGTAACTTTAAGGAGTTGAATTTGCAGCTCAAACTTGATTTTTGTTAGCGAGAGCAAATCACTCTGCTTAATTCTCCACGTTGATTTAAGGAGAGCGATTTGCAGCTCTCCTCATTTTTATTATAATTAAGGCCTGTATAATGTTTCCAGAGTCAGACACAGCGTAAATTTGTAGCACACACATCTGACCAAGATAAAAGATGTGAATGTGAATGTGAAAGTGTGAAGAAACCTTTCCAAAAATAATTAAAGGGTTTTTGCAAAATATCACAGTAAGAAGTTTATGTTTAGAATTACAATGTATTGTTACATGATACAGTACTAATATTATAAAAAGTGTTATGGCAAATGATAAGGGCCGTTCGAAGATGTTTTTTTTTTTTTGAATTATTTTTTAAAAAAGATGAAATTGAAAAAAAAATCTTACCATATGTAACTTTCAAGATACTTGCTGCTCGGCTGCTTTGATATTGACATATGTACCTTCCTTCGTTGTCTGGGGACACCTCTAAGATTCGGAGTACACTGGCGATGCCATTGGTGTTGTTTGGGGTAAATATTTCAAATCCTGGGGTTAGAGGAGTGATGCTCTCTGGTGAAGTCCCGTCTAGATTCTCTTTGGTCCACGCTATTTTATCTCCTGCGCTTAAAGCTGCCTTACACTGAAATTCTGCACTATCACCGACAACAGCCGTTTGCTCGGCAGGTGCAACCTGGACATCTGTGATATGAACAAAAAAACAATTATACGTGTCTTATCAGTTTTTAATGACCATGATAAAGATCAACCGCACAGTATATGAACTAACATGACCTTCTGAATCATTATTAGTCGACAACAGGCAGACCCCAATAAATGCCCATCGGATCAAAGTGCATGCAAACTTGCATTGTACCATGTACTGTAAATATTGTGTTTCCATTGTCTTTTTTATACCCTCAAAAGATGGAGCTTGCATACATGCAATCTCAAACAATACAAAACTTTTTAAATCATTCTTTAAAATCCATTCAAGGAAGTCATTTGTGCTTGGGACAGTCCTTGACATGAAGTTAAGTATCTTCATGTTTTTGTTACTAACAGTACTGTCAGATCTTATGCAGCGTTCCAACTATTAAAAAACATTCAACAATTAATTATCAAAGATGCATTCCCTCATATGTTTTGAAATGAAATGCTGATCAATGAATGGATAGTTTTAGTTTTAGTTTTCATGAGACTGGGTGGATACTCTTTCAGGTTTGTTTTTTTAGAAAATGGTCATGTTATTGTTAATCAACCACTGACGGGATGTTGTGTTCAATATCATCCGAAAGTAACCATTCTGGCCTTTCAGGAATTATTCTAACTCATAACTTATTAAATATGGCAGAACAAGAGTATCTTTTCGAAAATATACATGGGGGTTGCATGATGGTCTCTATCGCAAGTTAAAAAAAATATATGATAAAATCACAGCAGAGACAGTATGTCTGTAACCTTAGCATCAGTCAGTGAGAAAAAACTAGCTTAATTAATCAACATGTAGGGTGGTATAAAAAGATAAAAACATGCATTGAATTGAGGCAGATTAAAAAAGAAAATACAGTTTCCCCACTCATCAGAGTGCCGCTCCTTGTACTGTGGATTAAAAAACATCTGCATCACAAGACTATAACCTCTTGAAAATTCCTCTGTGAAACATTTTCCACCAAAATAACAAAAAAGAATCAAACTCAGCATTGAGGAAGAGCCTACAGGAGTATTTTTTAACAAAAAGAGCAGAGATTAAAACTAAGCAGAAAGATATAAAATAAAAAGGAACATACAAGTGAATATAAAGTTAGTAGATCATTTTAACAAACCGAACTTCGGGGTGTAGAATATATTAAGCTAAAAAAGCAAAAATTACAAGTAAAAAACAAACAATAATTAAACCAATTGGATGCTGTACAACTGGGGATGCACACACCAAAACCGACTGGTTTATATTTGTCTTACCATTAGCAAGTTCACCAGAGGCTTCTAATGGGGCAAGAAACAGAATAAGGAAAATAAGGAATAAAGAAAACAAATAATTATTGTGCTGAGAAGGCAGAAGTAATATGTGCACACCCATTCGCAAACAATTTGGTCATGATCAATACCAGCTGATGTTGACATATCTTTGCATATTTTGTTGTGTTTGCTTGTTAGTTGTTTGTACGGTACATGTACAGTACATGACAAAACTGTACGTCAGTCAGACGTGTAAAAAAAAGAAAAAAAAGAAAGAAGAAGAGACCATTTGTGTACCAGCAAGAGCACTTATTAGATCTCCAAATCTGCTGGCAGCCAACTGAATAGTTTAAAAATATTAATAAAAAATTAAAAGATATGAGGGTTTCTTTCAAGTCAAGCTCAATAAGTACAGTAGTACATTATAGTAGATATGTTTCAGTGTATTTTAAAATCATCTTTAATATTTTTAAGTTTCTTGCTCAAGCTCTTTTTTTTTTCAAAAGCAAGGTATTTGTGGCTGCTGTATGGAAGATTTTTGGCATTGGCATTGTCCTTTTTGTTGGTTAAAACCCCTAGAGCATATCCCTGATTCCCTGTGCAGTTAATAAAGTATTTGTACTAAATTGTATTTTGAGCCGACTGATAACAAAAAAACACACTGTTCACCCTGACCTGAGGTAGACACAAGCTGAGACAAACCGTGGCTTTACCATGCATGACTCCTACTGCAAGTTGCCAACAATTTACTTATGCAGCAACAAAAAACCTGATGACAATAATCAATATATGTCGGGGTCAGACTGTACTGGGAGTTTTCCTGCATTGTCACTGCGGGACAGCGTCCACCGTGCGTGCCGAGTCTCTCCTCGTACGTACACTTGTACACGATGCACATAAAGTGTGCGCCAATTCACGATTTGCATGTATGTACTGATGCATACTATATTGTACATCTATACTGAACCATGTACAGTACATGCACCGTATATGGAGGTGCAATACAGTCACTGATGTACGGTCAGAGCGTTTGTGAATGTCAATGGGCGACCTGTGCACAAAATGTATGGCTGTCTGCTCACATGTACATGTACTGCACAGTGTAGTAAGCTAAATGCACTTGAACTACATGTACATGTTGTACATATGTCCTGGTAGATGTTTTGAATGGAGAGAGTGCCTGTAGGTGAACTGCAACTACGTGTATGATATATATGCATGTTAATTGCTTACTAAAAATACGGATTCATGTGCATGCACATTGTAGGCCTACTGTCGTGTCCCTTTTTTTACCGTTGCCTGAAAAACGGCAATTATTTGATTATGTGCATGTTGTACATATATGAAAAAGGAGGCCTAATTACCCATGTCTCCTCTGCATGTTAATCTAGGGGTGATGTCAAGGGGTACGGTATTCATGAGTGTCTCAACCCCTTCATAATAAACTACATGTACATTGTATTTGCACCATTGTTTGTGTGACAACATTAATCCTGCATTGTACATTATCCAAAATTAAACACAATCCCAGAATAGCATAGTTCAAAGGATAATATGTACGTATTTTATGTACTCTACATGTACCATAATGCATTTTAAGCATTCTCTCTATATTTGAGTCATGTGTATAGCAGAATATGACTTTTGTGAAGTCCTGAAATGCACACCGCTCTCAGCACTGCATGTATTCCATATAAATTATGTAAAAGTCCTTTGAGCCAGTTTTATGATACTCTAGAAGGTTACGTTACAAAGAGTACAGTTACAATACTTGTAAATTTACATACAGTAGTTATATGTAATCTGTTTACAGACCTACACAGCTGTAAATATTCATGGTGTATCGTAGGGACTGCATACATGTAAATGATAGCATACTATACACATACACGTATGTAGCCTGTGCATCATATCCATCAGTGGGAGTGGGCGGATGGGCAGTAGGGGGAGAAACCCCCAACCTCCCCCCACCCCTCAAGCACACGCCTCCTCCCCCCAACCACCAGCACAAACCATTTAATTACATACGTCGTGTGTATTACCGAGTTACGTTCAAATTGTGTCCCCGTTCTAGTTTAATGCCCTGAGCTGGTATTGGGGCTGGTGATGGGGCTGCTATGCTGTGCATCTAGGCCTACAGAACGCCTGACATTTGTCTCTAGCTAGGGGACAATGAATGGAATACACAGCCATTGTAAAGTACAAGAAGGTCTCTTAGGATTTCCATGAAGGCAAGCTCCATTGACGCAGACATATTATAAATTGCACCTGTACGCATGTTCTTTCACATGTGGGCTGTTTGCAAATTTATCTGTACTCATCTGCGCACGTTGGTTGTCTGATTCTGTCAAGCAATTATCAATGCATGGTGGTTAACATCAATATCAAATTGACTTGAAGTGCCATGGAAATCTCCAGGGAGATTCAAACACTGTAGCATGGTTCAAACATACAGTAAACCGGTAGAACCATGTACATGTACTGTACATATGTACATGTGCATGTGTAAGCACATAAGATAAGGCCTGAAGATATGATTTCATTGTCACCATGGTCAGAGAGGGGTCTGTAGTATTGTATATCAGTCTGAAAAAAAGACTTCCGCACACTAATAATGTAGGCCTATATGCTGAACATCCAACTGCTTTGCCAAAACCCTGGCAGTAAACCGGTATTAAAAGGCATGACATTGAGAAAAGCGCAAAGCAATTGAAACTTACAAACTATTATAAAATCCTGACAGGGACAAATATTTCATTTTAATTACATGTACAGCCATGTAAGACATTAATTACCTCTGTTTAATCAGAGTCTGACAAAGTGCATGGAGTCACGCACACACAATGCCAGCACAAAGAGGGATGTCTATGATACACCTGTACAGAGCACATCTCTTTTGGGGGAGTGGTTTTTGTAGGCTCATTAGAACGTGATGCATTGATCAGCAGGTGCCAAGATTTTGACGTGTAGCCGTGTACATCAAGTATCTTAACCTATAATACATGTACCATAGTGCCCCAAATAAAGCATGATACCAGTGCAAATATATTTGATGTGAATTATGCATGTCATATATGATGTAGGTAATGAATAATATTGAGATATTATGTGCATTTTAATTTTTGTTCAATACAGTTTAGGCCCTAGATACAGTTTAGGCCCTAAATGAATATTTTCCTTCACAAACCGCCCCACCATGCCCCACATGGAGACACAAATGAACTGATACGTGCACAGTACATGTATATATATATGTACGTACAGTGTACAAGTAAAAGACTTACTTTTACATTACTGTACATGTAAATGTAATGGATTTCCTGTATATGTGCATACATGTGTACATAATATGTGTACATGACTACATGTACAGTACTAGTACACATGATTGTGCACACGTATGTGTATGGATGTGGCATTTGACATGCGTGCTTCTGATAACCATGGCAATTGTATAGTGCTTATGAAGCCAAAGGGTGAATGAATATATAATTTATCCAACAAACATGAAATCCCTTCTCCATTTTACCAACTTACCCGTGGAATTGGCCAGAGATGAGACTACAAAAAGAAATTACTCTCATTAGATTAGAAAATAATCAATAAAGAATACATTTGATAATCATGATAAATTATGTAGCCCGAAAATATTTTCATTTCAAATATGGAACGAGTACAGAAAAATAAATCCCATTACCACATGCAAATTACACATATGGGAAGGATAGTGGTTGACTTATTAAATCTAACAAATCTATAGGCTTACATATCCCTACTCTGCATAATTAAAAATTAAAGAAGTGTAGACACATTGGTGAGTAAAAACAATTTCTAAAATCGTACACCTGTCTAGCTGCCAAACATTCTCAAATCCCAATGCTGACTCAGAAACCTGTATACAACAGTCTATACTCTATAGAACATGTACTGTATGAGCATGACAA
Source organism: Astropecten irregularis (assembly GCA_963971285.1). Classification (NCBI taxonomy): domain Eukaryota; kingdom Metazoa; phylum Echinodermata; class Asteroidea; order Paxillosida; family Astropectinidae; genus Astropecten; species Astropecten irregularis. The sequence goes on from OZ020257.1 coordinate 3,203,351, forward strand.
ACGGTAACCCGTGAGCATTTCTAATTCTTCACCTTTAATTACGTATACACGTACTAGGCTATGTACATGTATCTCACTGAGCACTATGCTGGACATGTACATATGTACACGAACATGTACATGTACATGTAGTACATGTATGTACGTAGTGCCTACAGTGTACAATGTATGTATGACAACATGAGAACAACTTTAATAGAAGAAATTATATGCATATCATACAGTATAATGAGTGGAAACAAAGGGTATTTTACATGTAGGGCCTACATGTACATGTACACTGAAAGTTTGAAAAACAGAATCTGTCAGAAAAAGACAGAAATGTTTCATTTCATTTATTTATCTGGGGGCTACCAGGCTATTCCATTAGTGTGGGGGTGTATCATGAATGCCAGAGGGGTTTTCAGCACAGATCACCCTCAGACAGGGGGGCAGAAGTCCAACGCCACATGGGAAACTTCGAAAGAAATTCTACTGTACGTTGTGCACAAAATGTGTGTATCATCTGTCTGTAATTAAAGAGCTACACGAAGGTAATATTGTATGCCACCAGGCTGAAACACCATTTGTAACAGAGTCCATGCTATAGGCCTATCTACAGTATCATCCTTCACACGGACTCCTAATTAACATTGATGGATTTTTCCCTTTTTATGGTGCAGGTTTGCAACTTTGCACCTGTGCATGTATTTTTAGTAAAAGGTTAAAAGAGTGCGTATGTATACAAAATTAAAAAATGAGTCAACTACTTAAATACACAGTCATACGTTATGTACTATACGCGTATACGTTACATACATTGTTCAGTGTGCAATTATAACAAAATAATGGTACAGGGTGCCTTCAATGCATTTTTTAATCAAGCTCATTATGTTCATTAGTATTAATTAAAGATTGCAACAACACAAAACAAGTAGTCATCATTGGTTCATCAACATAATTTCATGCAAGGTATTCATTTTGAGGCCTTTGAGAAACAGGGCAATTTTTAAGCATGCTCATTAGAGAAACTGTCACAAGTACAGTACTAAGATTAGAATAAAAGTAAGTTAGCAGGAAAAATGTTTTTCAAACCTCATTCAATTATCTTTCATCTTTTATCTTCTGTCCACCAATTAGTTGGGTTAATACTGTCTGTCTGATTCTTTGATGACGTCACAATTTAACATTCAAAGTGAAAGTTCTACTAGGTACATGTATATCCAAACAATATGCCAAAAATATTTGCTGATACCCACTTTTTAATGCCCGATACGCACATGGGCCCGTATTTATTCCAAGTTGCATTTATACTTGCACGTACCTTGCAAGCGCCAGTACCTGAACAATAGCTTATCATTTTGTGTGTGTGTACCCATGGAGAAATAAGACACAGGTATACCTGAACGATCGAACATTAATGTTCATGAAGGACAAAATTACCAAGAAACAATTTACATAGCAGCGCAACGTACAACCTGTACGTTCATTCCTTGTGGTTGGTATTGTGCCCAATCATGTTAGCATATAATAGGCCATTTCAGCTGAAATTAACATTTTATGCTACAACCTTTGACCTCACATATAGACAGGTCCGATGGGGTAGGCCCTTGTGATTGCTATGCATTACGCTTGCTAAATAGTGATGATTTGATGTTGTATATTGTCCGATTGTCATGGCAGTACCACAGATTACTTTTTTCATAAAAATGTACATTATGGAAACTGTTCTTATTTAAGAAAAGATGACACTTTATTTTCTATTAAGATTTGTTGAAAAACGGCACAGGGCTTGGCAAATCTAGTGGTTTTGAAAAACCTGGATCGAGAACCCTAGATGACAAAGATTACTTGAAAGGTTAACATGCATTTAATTCATACATGTAAATGAAACCCTTTTAAAATACCATACAATTTGCATCATACAGTGTATGATAATTTAAATGAAAGAACTTGCATGATCGTGGTGTAAATAGTAAGCCTATGTTTAACACATGTACATGAATGTAGGCCAAGTTTATAAATATATTTTTTTTAATAATTAAATTTGGTCAATTATATTCATTAAACACTCATCATCGTTAGTAGCTGTTAAAATAATGAACACATTGACATGTATTGTGCATGCAATTTCACATACATGTATGGTTGACAAATTACACTAAAAACACAGCACTTACAGACTGTGAGAGAGATTATAAATAATTGAATTGGCTTTTGTAATGCCCACATTAGATTTGGAAGGTCGATACGCCTTATCATTTTAAATGATCATTCCTATTGGGCAGTTTGTCATTAATTTGCATTTCTTTACCTTCAGGGTACGGGGGCCTCCCGTACAGCTGTACATGTATGTGCATGTATTGTACAGTGTACATGATTGTAGGCCTTCACGTTAGCTGATGTAACCCTTGCAATGATGAAACAGTGTGCACAGATTTGCAATGCCATGGAGCTACAATACATGATATACATGAAGGCCTACATGTAATTAACGTTATGCAATGCCATAAATGTACATACAGTAGTAAAGTATATGTACATCTACATGTATACATGATATGTACATGTATATGTACATGCCACACATAATTCTTAAGTGCCAGATCTGTAATAAACATGTACAATTGTACATGTAGGCCTACATTATTGAATACATGTAAAGTACATGGTATGAATGTCTGTATGTAGGTTATGTAGGCACCCTACATGTACATACATGTATTGTATTTTACCACATTCCTAGCTCTAATTTTATGTAGTTGCATTGTAAATACTGCTACATCATGAGTAATTAGCATTTAAAAAGCTTACATGTGTATATACAATGTTCAAGATTGTATTACCCCCAATATCGGTAACTATTGCAAATGAATGTATTTATGCAATGCCTATAAGTGCATCTTCTAGAAAGATGTAAAAAATGTAGAACTTTGTACCATTGTTGCAATCAGAACTGGCAGACTGACTGCATACCGGTACATCAATTACATACATTTACAGTACACCATATTACTACAGTACTACACATCTAGGTTATTAGCTAATTCTCCCTAGGTAGTCTTAAGACAAATATTAGTGAATCCTCACTATCATCCAAGCCAGACACCAGACAATGTCCACACTCAAGACTTCCTACACATCACAGCTTCTTCAAAAAATATTTTGAACATGACTGCTGTGCAAAACAGAATCATTATAATGTATTCTCCAGGGTGTGTACTCAAGCAGATGGGAGATGCCAGTTTACAGGTGTACATGCATTTCATTTTTCAAGTAAAACAACACTGCTGCTACATGCCCTGCGGTGGTGTGAAACATCAGCTATCACAGACGTGTCTCCTTACTGCACGTCTAGAACAATGCAGAATATTTGAGTAGGTCCTTCATTCTTTACACCATGTCATGCATGTCACCATTCAAAAATCAAGCAAAACATCTTTGTCTTAAGATCTTATGGGCTTTATCTTTATGCATTTTGTGCCGTGTTTTAAGCAGCCTGAAGGATTCAAGACAGGCTTCACATAGTAAATGTAGTTCAATGTTACATGTACATGTAAAAGGCTGATAAAAGCTTTACACTTCTCACTTACATGTCATGTTGCTTGACAGGATAAACAGACATGAACATTAATTAATTAAAAGCCAAGTATTTTTCTTTCCAAAAAAATGTTGTCAGCAATATTCCCTGTGCTAGTTTTGTCTGAAAGACATTATAAATTGTAACGTTTTTAATGTTCAACTACAGGAATTGGGTTTTTTGGGAGAGGTTGGGTTATTGTTCTGAATATTTACATATCATCTGTAAATTCATAATCACCATCTGTGTAAAATGTCAATATATTCATACTAAAACTTTATTAGAGCTGTTTATTAATTATTCATTACTCAATTTTTAAAGATTTTTTTATAAGAATATTGATGCTTGAATTCAACAGGTCAGAAATAAAAAAGACAATGTGTTTGTACATATCAAAGTATGATCCTACCAATACAATGACATTACATGTATAATGAAATAGATATCGACTGAAGTAATGGCTTCATTAAAAATTACTAATAAGGACAGAAAAACAAAGTAGAAATAGTTTCTCACAGAAGACTATTAGGCCTATACCTTAAGAAACTGGGCCATGTAATTTCCATTCATAACTTCTTTTCCTCACTCCGTGATGAAAGTAAAGAAAATTTAGCACTACAGTGTAGTTATACATTCCATGCAGGAAAAAGAATGAATGATGTATTGAATGTAATGTATTCAAGAAAGGTTTGACATGCATGCAAATGGACGCATGTAAAGTATGATGATACGCACACATGTTAAAGGCAAGTGCCTACAATTTAATATACAGTAAGCATGACTGTCCACTGTGGTTAGCGAGAGATCTTCCTAACTCTATGGTGAGAGATATTCTGTTTAGCAATAGTGATATATAAAACCGCAACTGCTTCTGTGCATGAATTCCCAATTTGCTGGTGGTGCACACTGCACACAGTGCATAGGAAGCCCTGAATATTGTCAGTGAATGAAGTTTTTCCTCGCAATTATACTACAAATGGAAATAACAAATCTGCTTGATGCATTTCAACAAACAGTATAATAACAACACATACACGTAGGCCTAGAAATTAGCCATTTAAAGTTATTCATGACCAAAAAAGTGGAGGACAACCAAAAGGTTTTTTCAAAGTGCGACTGACCTTCCACAATTGTATAACTTTAATCTTATCATGGACTCATGGTATGATGTACCATAAACATTTAACAACATCAACCTTTGAACAGAAAGATCTAGATGGTACCCAGGTTATGGTTACCAGTATATATCATATGCCAAATTCTGTAATGATGTGAAAATCAAATTTATCTGTAACTCTTCATCATGGGATTCATAGGGGGCCTACATGTAAGTACACAAATTTGAATTTTCAGCACAAACAAAATTCTCAAGCAGAATTTTGTCATGTGCCTCAATACCACAATACTACCCCCTACCAGTTTACTGGAGTGCAAACAAAAATTACCAAAACAAACATAGCACAAATGGTTGAAATCTGTAACTTTGAAGTTTTAAATGGATTCAACTGTATGTATCATTGATAAATTGTATTAAAATTGAAATCTTTCTCAAAACAGATCCTTCCTCCTTCTGTCACCAAAAGAAATTGTAATCAATAATAATAATAACAAGACAAGATACACTGGTCGATTTTTGGCATTTGGAAAAAGTTTTGCATTTGCAGGCAATCACATTTTTCATCAAAAATAAAATCAATGATATGATGAGTTTCAACACTAATTGAAAGAAAAATATAATGTAGATGACTCCCCTTGACTTTGTACACAAAAGAATTATGTGGTTGTCTACAGAACTCTTCAGGATCAGTATTGTAATGGGCTGAAACCTTAAAGGTGTGGGCAACTGGGTGATGGCACACCCAGCCCGGATGATCAAGGAACATCACAATAATTGAAATAACTGCATTGCCTATGCCCTAGGCCTAGGCCTTTCATAATGTATACATGTCCACACCTAGCATTACTAACCTACATGTACATGTAGGCTATTGTTTGTAACAACAACAATTCTCACAAGCCTCAACATGCAACAACATCAGACCTTGAAAAAGTTCCTTATCTGCCCTGAATGATTAACTTTTGGGCAACTGCGGAGATTATCTTGTCCATGGAAAACCTTGAATGTGTTTTTTTCCAAGAGGGCATCACCACCAAACCAGTGAATTTTATTTAGGCACTTTTATTACGAGGTAGATTGGGCCAGTAACGTTACTTTCAGAGTACGATACCTATAAAAACAACTTCCCCGTTAATACTTTCTACTGTTCCAAAATGATATTTTTGACTTTCAGCAAATGTTCCTGAGTCCTTAAAACCTGGAGATAGAAGAAATTTGTGCAACATTTCAGAGTAAAAATTTGCTTACGCGCTTGTTGCGAACTTGAAAACAGCCTGTCAGTCATTTTGTCTGGTCTGGCTAGTCTAGTTTAGTACCTAAAATCAACATATCAAAAGTCCACACAATGAGAGCAGAAACTAGACCATATTCTTGTCAGCAGCCTTCCATGCGTCCGTGAAAAGTCATGTCCTCGTTACTGTTTTTACCCAATAATTTCCCTCAAGAATCAAAGCCCTGCCTTCTTTCCACAAATTTAACCTTGCTAATAATATTGAAGAGTACACCAAGTCTCTTTACAAAAAGTTGTTTTGATTTCCTTTATAGGTATCATGCCCTGAAAGTAACCATTACCGATTGGGCCTATAAGGATGAGGACATCATCACTACTTTCAATGGTATGTATTACGCATTTTTATCACCGTAAAAGTTATTTAATTCTCCTAGAGGTGGTTTTTTAAATTGGCAAATATCATATGCATGATCATGATGATACAGTCTTTCACAGTGTACGTCTCAGCGACATGTCAATCATGTCAATTACGACATTTGGATTTTGGTTCAAAACAACACACTGTTTCTATAAATATAACTAGGCCCCTAAAATAAGACAAAAGAAGAATTGCACTTTACCATTTGCTATGATATCCATTATGTCAGCAAGCTAAATTAAGCCAAGTTAAAAAGTTTTAAGTGCACGCGCAACAGAAAGTTAATATTGCACACAGTCACTGAACAGCCAATTCACTGAAAGTGAAATGACTCTTTTCTCAGAAAAGAACTAGGCCCTAAGGCCTAACGTTAGAAAACTAGTCTACTTGTACTACATTCTAATAAAAGAAGGGTTGCTTAGAAAATACTCGTAGAAAGTAATTAAGTAAAGTGGTAAGAAAAAAAACAAACAATTTTAACTTCATAGGGATGGGATTAGTACTGTAGCCTAAAACCATTCATTACCATTTTACAATAGTCAATACACTATATACACTGTACGATTCTCATACAAACTTACCAGTTTGAGCACGGACACAGTGCAATAGTGCCACAGCGAACACACCTACAAAAAACACCGACAACCTCATCTTTCCACCGCTCGTCTTCCTCCGCAAAATCTGAAAAAATGACGATCGATCCTCCCTCACAATACCTCCGTTTTTAGATGAGCTGAATACCCTAAATTAAGAGATGAAATGACGAACTAAATTAAGAACCCAAAACGACTCCGTCCAGAACTGCGAACTGGGAGGAACAGGATCGGTAATGCAGACTGCAAAATTGAGCGATACATTGATCAACCAAGCGGTTCTGGTACGAGACGAGGCTGGAACCAGACCAGCAACCATTGTTGTCATGTACCCAATTTGACTATGCATAACTTAAGTATTCGTAGGAGATTACATACGGTACCTGCCTATTATATAAACTGGTCGACTGTCCTGCACACGATCTCAATTTTCTGAGAATAATTTCGGTAATTTCCTGACAAGAAATTACTGGAACTAAGTGTTAGACCGTAGAATATACAGTGTAAATATACGTCTGAAACATTTTTATCTCAATAACTGCTGGTTATAAAATTTGGAGCAACCTGATAAAATTAGGTACTGTTGCCAGTCTAGTTATGTTTTGATCTTTCACTAGCGCTAGCTAGCTGTGGATAATGAGGGCGCCACGCATACTTTCCATGGTGCGCGAGGCCAACAAGGCCGAAGCTTTCTATTGTCAAAGGCGTTTACGAAACGGAGGCTCGGCCGGGCTCCGTCTCAGGCTCCGGCTCCGGCTCCATATTATTTTTGTGAATCCATTCTGAAATAAGTTAATTGGTATCAGAATAGAGGCTTTTGGCTGCGGTTCTGACTTCTGAGGTAGATTATCTGGTTTGAAAAGGAAAACAGAGCTTCAGCTTCAGTGAAAAACCACAACCTATTATTTTCAGCAAATGGATGTCAGAGTTGGAGCCTGAGCCTGAGCCTGAGCCTGAGCCTCCGTTTCGTAAACGCCCTTGGTCTTATCACAGATGGATAATAGCCACTCGCCCAACAATGAGCCAGACCGACTGCCTCATCACGTCACACTGAATGCAAACATCTCTACACCCAATAGACTGGCTATAAGACATAATGCCGTTATAACAATTGCAATAGCTCTTATTATTACGTAACGGATTAGATCAGTGTGAGGCACACATACAAAGTGCATGGCACATGATCGAGTGGAAAGAGTTATCAAAACCAATCCCACCAAATTAAAAATCCCAACTAAAATTCTACCCATAAATCTTTAGTAGATTTTCTTGGTCATCCTTGTTATTGAATTTTCCATCAAGTAAAAATGAAAGGATTTTGAATTTAACATGGAAAACGGTGTTCTATTTTTCCATGTCTTGCCGTCAAATATTGGCCGGAGAGACCATAGTCCTCATTTACAGAATGATTAACTTCCAACTAATTAACGGCGGTACTCGAATTAAATGAGATGCCTTCGGGCCCAATTACGCTAGACCTAACAGCGGGGCAATAATGATAGTTAATTGGCTCCATCACCCGGCCTGCTCGTACTGGTCAGCGAAACGGAGTAACGAATGTAACACATACAAGAAGGCTAACTGCATAACTTATTCTAAAAAAATCTTTAAAAGTGCAAACGTTTGTTACCACCCAGCATACATGTAATTAAAAGCGGGCCATGAGTTTATCGAAGGGGGGGGGGGGGGGGGGCCTGGAAATAAGATGCGCCAATTCAATAGCGAGGATGCATTTCGGAGCTAATTTTGTCTTCCCCTTCCCCCTCTTTTTCTTCTCTTTTTGAGTCATTATCCCTCCCTATAATAATTATTGTTGTCTCCTCTGTCTTTCTTTTGTCCCCTTTTTTTTCTTTTTTTTCTTTTTTGCTGGAAGAAAACGGGGCGTGCGCCCCACGCCTTTGGACCCCTGCACCCTCTTTGCAATTTTTCCGTTTATGGTGTCATGTCAGCGATGCCAATTGAAATCTGATTATTCCAGGCCCCGATTAATCGGGCCTGAGATGTGGCTCTTATTTTCACATGGCACATGATGAAATCAAGTCTACTTCCATGAAGAAAATAATTAAACGATCAGATTCAGAGTGAAAAGAAAAGACATGAATATTCATCTCGCAATTGCAGTCCTTTTCGGTTAATACACGGGGAAAGGGCATATTTTCCTGACGTAATGATTTTGACTTGAAATCAGATGGAGCTGCTGAAAAAGCTCGAGCGACTCGAAAACTGACGTCAGTATTGCAAAGTCTTCTCCCGAGAAATTTTTGTTTAGACATCTACAATTTAACCAAAAAAACGCACCATAAATGTAAACAATACGGAAAAATATTTTTAAACAAAGAAATCTCGTTATTGAACAAAACGAAAGCTTTCTGTTAATATGGGGGGGGGGGGGGGGGGAGGAGGGGGAAGATGAGGAGGAATAATTGAAGAAGAAACAGCGCGCCACGAATAAAGGAGAAAAAGCCAACGCACATTCTAGAGGGCGACATTCAACGCGCCCGCTTACCAACTCTACGGAGTCCACACAATACCATGCATGTTGATTTGATAATTTTTGCCAGTATTGTCACGTCAGATCAGTGCTCAACTAGCAGTCTATTTTAGCTGCTCGTGCGAGAAAAATTTTCGTTTTGATATCAGCTGCTTTACTATGTTAGGGCACCCGAGTAATTTCATTGCTTTTCCTCGTCCCATACCACAGTCTTGTCATGTTTAGTGTCATCAGGTGCAAGGCATTTTTAGCATCCTCTCAGTTTATAATTATTGTGGAGCATTTGTAAATTTTATTTTGAAGACAACAATAATTTGATTGTTGGCCGTTTACCTCCAGTCCTCATTTTTAGAACTTCAATACACAGGCAACTTGTTTATTTTAAGAAGTTGCCACTGTTATACCAACTTTGTTTTGTTTTTGTGTTTACTTCTGGCTTCTTTATCTGTACACAAATTTAGTTTTTCCTACCTCCATGCTCCAATCAAGAACATCATAATGCAGGTTGTAAATTGATTGCCTGTCCTCGAGTCAGTGAATCTTTTATCCCACAATTTGACAGTACTTTTCAGTTGTCACACAAATCAAAATGAGCAAAGCCATACATTCAACCTTCTACTGACTGGACTCAAGAATAAAAACAAATGCAAATCAGACAGAAATTAAATTGTCTTTTGTCCTTTGAGCTAACTGTATTTTCAGGGTTTTTTTTTCCATTATTGACAATGCATACTGACAATATTAACGAAATTACATTGTTCTAGTGCTCATGATTCCTCTATTTACTATCTTTATACTACTTTAAATTTTGAAGAATTTTAAGTAATTTAAACTTTACAGGCAAGTCTTGTCTTGCTGAAGATTATTACAAAGTTCACAATCATCATAGTAAAAAAATAAATACAAATGAGACATTTGTTACAATTACATTATCATTATTGATGAAATGTGTGCTTATTTAATGACCTGCGTAGCCTATAGACCATAACACAGATAAATGAATCAAAGGTATATCAACTTATGTTTGCCGGTTGTTACTTGCAGAAAATAGTTGTCATATTGTCAAGTTAGGGGACACTTTGGAAAACAATGGATACATTAAATCCACAAAGTGAGCTTCATTTTCACTCTGTAGTGCACAGGATTGCGGAGAGAGGGAATTATTCTGTGGTTAAATTATGAAATTCAGTGGCTATCTAGATTTTGGAAGCAGTTGAAAAGTCCTTTTAAAATCTAATTTTCAAGGTGACTGGCTGACATGGCATGATGTGGCATTTTCAATTTTATTTTTAATGAATAAAAGGCAGTCTCTGAGATCCCCATTATATTTAAGGCAATATAAAAATATCATCTCTCATTCAGCTTTTTTTTTTCAAATAGGAGACAACTATCTATTCAATCTTTCTCTGGTGCTATTTAATTACATAATGAGATGGACCACAATAGCTATCAGTGGAACGGCCCTATAATGAACACAGCTATACCAAACATTTGGCTATACCGAACATCATCCTTGACTCCAAATTTGTGTGTACAATACATGCCGAATATGGTTCATTAAATACCTGTAAAGAATGACCACTGTGGAAAATATCTGTGCATCCAGCCATGTTCATTATATATAGTAGCATTCCACTATATATGACACATGAAGGCAGTGGTAAAACTATACACAATCTTGAAAATAATGATCACAGACAAAGTTCAAAAACCAATACCAGTTCCTTTGAAGTTCCTATTATCATGTCATATATCTTAATTGGCAAAATTTGATTTCATCTTATACAGTTATTAATCAAATGTAAACATAATGAAAATTTGAGTATATGGGAAATTTCCAATGTGAATGTAATGAATACAAAACATGAAGTGCCAATTGTGCAAACATGTGAAATATAAGGATCTGAAAAGTTAATACAAAAGTACTGCTACAATTGCCATTCAAAAGAGGTGTACAGCTAATTATCATATTGAGGCAGATCAGATCAAGTGGCCATTTATGTTTTTAAACAGAAATACTTATCAATGATAAATTGATGGCTAACTTTATACAAAAATCCCCAGCAACAAACAAATCAAGTATATGTTTTCTGAATTATTTCATCGTACCTCGACTCGCAGACAAACTAGGAATTGTTATACATCAGCAGTGACTGTTCATTCTGTAAATCTGTGGAACATCCCATTACATTAGGAATTACTGTTAAAATGATTTTTAAGACAGAATTCTGCAGTACAATTCTTTTATTTGGAAAGACCTCAGTAGCATGGAAAATCATAAGAATGGGTTGAGTGAAAAAAAAATCTGAATCTATCTCAATGAAACAAGGAAATTTCCTTAGCTGATAAGTCTTTCCTAAAATGGTATGGCAAGATATTCTACATTTTCAGTGTATGCAAAGACTATAGCAATAAGTGCAACATTTAAGTGTTATCAGCAAATCCTTGCTGACAATAAGAAAACTCACACAACAAATGTAACCAGAACGGAGAAAACATTGCTTTTATGCCCAATTTCACTATAGCACATTGGCACAAGCTCAGTCTTTATACATAACAATTGTATTGTCCATGATTAAAAATTAAAAAGAAAAATGGTGTTGTATTGCACAGAACCAGATACATAACTATTTATGGAGGCATGTGTGGATGTGCTTAACAATTCATATTTTTCTCACGCAATTTGATATTAATTTTTTTCGAATATTGAGGTGAAATTCTTGTGCAGCACTTGTGAATGTGTGAACGTAAGTGAACGTAAGTAAAAAAAAGCAACCTTGTATATTTTAGTTGCTTTGCCTAAAATAATAAAAAACCAAAATGTTCATCACTTGAAAAATAACTGGCGAAATAACTAGAAAATGCTCCACTATACACTGGGAATGGGATTTGCTTCAAATCCATCAATGTTTTCAGCTATGAATACAAATGTAAAGCCTGCATTACAATGACCTATAACTGGCATGGATGCAATCTTCACGTTGACATTTTCTGTTCCTTAACCCAATCCCTCTGCAGCTATATACGACAACATCAATAAGTTTCTTCTGATGGGCCGCTGCAACACATCTCACTGACAAATGAATATGGCCTTCTCCCTATACATCGCACAAACAAGCCCAAGCAATTTATTTCAATCTAAGACCCATACAACACACGAGGCAATTTACAGGCAATCAGTTCCAGGCAATCTCTGAGAGAACTAATAACATTCTCCATTTTTGACATAATTTTCTTGAGGATTTAGATACAGACACTGTCAGACAAATGTATTTTGTGCTCTATCAAAGTCTTCATTTTGCTTGCAGTGTACTTACACTGCACAAGCTTGCCCCAAAGTACCCATGTGAAAATTGCCATACACAACGTGGCCCTAAAGCTTCAAATGATAACAATGAGTAAAACACGGAAGGTACAAAAGTACACCTCTCTACAAATTCAAATCATTTCAGAGTTACCTTATCAAGAAGTCAGCACGTACTTTACATTACAAATAACTGTTTGCTCATATGAGACATATGATTTACAAAATTTGAAGTCGACATTCAGAAGCGAGACTTTCAGTCCAAAAAGCAGCGAATCACATCACAGTACAAAGCATACCATTCCTATTCTTTGCACGAATAAAAGAACAGGAGGCATCTTTGAGGGGTAATTTCCAACAAATGCATCAATCACAGGGAAATATGCTGGAGACGTTGAATTATGGGTCTCTTCAGCTTCAAATAAAATATGTCTAAATGGCACAAGAGTGAAATTTACAGAGCTGCTTGCAAGATACATAACATTATTTGTTCAGCACATGAAGTTTCACAGCTAAAAAAGGGGTTACAAAATTTTTGCCATTCAAAATTTCATATGATGTGCATTGCTGGTGACTTACATTATATTACCAAAATGTTTCTTTTGTTTTTAATTGGTTTGTTTTTCCAATTTTACAACAAACAGGCAAAATTATTAACAAAATTTTCTATAATAAATAGGGATCTAGTATTTGAATCCTCATAGCTTGAGATTTTAGTAAATTAACTAATAAATATATTCAGAATAAATATATAATTATTTAAATATTTTGCTTCAATTCAAAAATTGCACAACAGCATGCACTGTTTACATCCTGAAAAGACAAGAAATTGGCGCGTAAAAGCACATAATACAGAAGGAAAATAAGGATGAAATAGAAAATGCTTTTGAGTGCAAAATAACAGAGGGAATCAAAAGACTTCCTCATTACAAAGTCCAAAAAAATGTGGAACATGATCATGAAAAGTGGGAAAAACAGCAAATTGAGATAAATTACATGAATACATTGCTAACTTCTCGGCAGAGTACACTATTAATATTTGATATTAAAGGTTTTTCCCTCTGACGCAATGACAAGTTCCTTCATACTTTCTGGTGCAAGTTCTACTTATACATGTAAATCCACAGAGAAATTATCATTCTGAAAGAATACTGTATATTGTACAAATTTTTTAAAATTTAAAAAGTAAAAGAAAAATATACAAGCCTTTTGTAACCTAACATCTACAAGAGATTCATCTCCAATTCACTTGAATAGCACTGTATTGTGTATATTCAAATAATAAAATGTAAAAATTCCAAAATTTACACAAGTCTTTGAAACTTAAGCCAACCATGAAAGCCAAGATGTCTTACAGGCGGAGTGCAAGATAATCAATGAGGCTATGCAATGAATGACCAAAAATTACAGGAAATGAAATCCACCTGTTTTTAAGATAGACCAAAAAGCATGTAACACTGTCAGAAACTTTTCAGGGATTACCCACATTCCCACAGTGGTTCTATCTTGCGCCTCCCTTTCAATGCAAGCAGAGACACTTTCATCCTTCCAAAATCATTTCTTCAAATACACGCATGACTAAAATCAATAATGCATCTTCAAATAACCACAAGGGTAGAGCGTCTGTACGGTATCAGGAGGTTGCGTCGCCGGTTCGAATCCCACTCCAGTCAATTTTCCTTTGTTCTTTTTTCAATGACATTAATGCATCTTGTTATATACCATTAATGAATATCATGGTTTAAAATCAAGGGCAGATCAGAGAGCTTCAGCAGTATGAAAGTCACTATCACTGCTGCTGCCGATGAGGACTGGAGCACTTTGGTTAAGACCGACACGTTTTCCGTTCTGCCCATTACTGTCAAGAGGTTTATGAATAACCCGGCAGGTGCAATGTTTATTCATATGTGCCTGAGAAACAGGTGTACAGAAACAGGCTGCCACGGTGCCATCACAGTTAACTGCTTGCGTACTGCAGGCCGCTTCGGACATTTCACCGTTGGTCAGGGAACCATCAGAACTTACTAAAGCGTCCATGTTTACGACGACGTCCGAGCTGCACGTGCAAGGTTGTTGACTGCTTCGGTACGGATTTGATGGACCGGGAGTGTTCTCATCATCTGGGTTGAAATCCGAATCCATAGAGGTGCGGAGGTGGATGTCCAGCCTGTTTAACTTGAATTTGGCAGAATGAGGGCAGAATGGTGACGTCCCGGTGCACTCTGTCACCGAGTTCCTGTTGCTTTTGGGGGAATGCTTCAGCAGTGGCGAATCGGATGACCTCCCTGACGGACATGCACAAGCCTCATACTGGCACATGCAACGGGAATTTCTTTTCGAACGCGGGGATCCATTAGTGGACTTGCGATGGCTGCGTGGTGAAGCGCGAGGGGTGCTGTGGCTCCGCGAACCATGGGTGGAGGCCAGACTGCCATGTCGGCTGTTTGAGTCCCGTATACTGCCCTGAGCACTGTGACAACTGTGGTGACTGCTGCTTCGGTGGTGATCAAAGTGCTTTTTACGAAGTCTGTAACAAAAAGAAAGATTACTTTGGTGAATTCACGAACAACAAAATACAAGGCTGAAGTATAGAATGCAGCTTCAATGTAAAAAGCTTAAAATTGAGCCTAAAAGATACTTCTGATATACTTACTGGCCTCGGACTAACAAGTACCAAACAACGATTGCCACCAAGACAAGAACCAGGCTACCAGCAGATGCTGCAACAGGAATTGTGGCCTGGTCCGGGGCAGTTGGCTGTCCAGTAGCTCCATTTCCTAAAAAAACAAGAAATTGACAAAAAAAGGAAAAGGAAAAAGAATAGAAACAAATCTTTAAGACAAATTGGTATAGACTCCTACCAAGGTGAGCAAGGAAAACAACCGATAAGAACATCTGTCAAATTGTTTTCTCATACAATGATATTTGATTATAAAGCAACATTGACAATATGATTTTTATGCCCTTATACACCTGTTATTTTGTATGTAAACATTCCATAATTGACTTCATTATAACTTAGCAGGTGGAAAAATAAGAGGAGGGCTGCAACTGTGAAAACTGATAGTTTGACAGACTACCGGAATTCACCCAAATGAGTTTAGTTTACCAAAAATATCAAATCAAACATTGTCCCAATCTAATAAAATACTGAACACTCTGATTCAAAGGAATTTGATTTCTTTCCAGCAAAACAAAATCAAAGCCCCTTCATAAATTGTATAAGTTGGTCATTTGATTGCTTAAAGGAAATTAAATGGACCTGACAGGTCACAGGTTCGATTCCCACTTCTGTAATTTTTGCAAGTACATGTACATGCATGTATCAAGTATTTAAATTTTGTAAATTGGACATATGGTGCCTTTTTATTAGTTTTACAATTAACATTGTAAATCTAAGTTAACATTGAAAACATAGGCTAATTCCAAAATTAATATTCCCCGAGAGCAAAATTTTGCACATGTATGGGAGTTGAATGATTTGAGTCCACAATGGCCTAAAATATTCACCATTAAGTTTTGAAATGTCAAAATCAAATGCAAGAGCAATCGTGACACATGACAGTAGTTTTGCTTGCATAATCCTGATGTTGATTGCATCTTATGTACACAGCATACTTTGTTCCATCCAAACAATGCACGGGAGGCCATCGTCTGCCGGAGTGTACTTAGTGACATGGGAGGAATTGTCTGCAAAAGAAAGCTTGTTTATTCAAGGGGAATATGCTCACCATACACCGGAGGTGGCAGGATTGTTGTTGAAGTATTCCTTGTTTCCATCATCATATAACAAGATGTGGTCAGATTTCTTATGCAGCGCTGCTCGTCAACCCTTTACTCGGTTGCCATGGATACGGTAGAGCTGACAAACCTCCCGCGATGTGTTTTCATCGGTCGTGTTGTCGTGGTGAAGTGGGCTCGATCTCCCCCGTCAGGAAGACAAATTGCGACGGATG
Source organism: Astropecten irregularis (assembly GCA_963971285.1). Lineage (NCBI taxonomy): Eukaryota > Metazoa > Echinodermata > Asteroidea > Paxillosida > Astropectinidae > Astropecten > Astropecten irregularis. Next base: position 3,220,020 of record OZ020257.1, read on the forward strand.
CGGATGTGGAGAACTAATTGTCAGCTTGTTGAAACTTGAAGTGTCAAGACTCAGACAGCCTCATGCAGGGTACATGGAACGTACTGAATAAGGAAGGAGAGAAGCATAACACATGAATCTGATATTCAACATGCACTCCACGGACTCTTTCAAGTGTGTGTGCAAATGCATGTAGCTAACACTGTACACGATCCTCAACACTGAGGACAGAACAAGCTTGCCCAGGAAAAAAAACACTCGGACTGACAAGAAACAAAGTTTCAGCTCACCGAAGTGACGTACAAACCCTCACATGTATGTGAAGATCGAGTCACATGATGTCGGCCAGTATGATCATTATATCTAGTTTCTCTAATAATTAGAGGGACACATCTGGCAAGTTGTCAGAATACTATAAACTGCCAGAGGAACCAATCTGTCATGATAAATCTGCCCTGTAATTGGGGCATTGGTAATAAAAATGTTATGAACTGCCACAGTACACGTTATGTATACATTTGAATCACTTGGAAAAACAATCAAAAAGCCAATTGTCTTTGTTGAAATGATGGATGTAAAACTGTCCTTCGGTTTTGTTACTTCATCGTGTGCTTTCCACCATGTTATTGCTTTGTGTATGTGAAAGAGTCTCTGCAACTGCAAGGATCAGTTGCATTTGGGCGATTCCACGGTCATTCACATTAAACTTGTATTTGTCAATTTAATAACTTGGTGGTATACGTTTTTATACAAGGATGAGTCTTTCTGTCAAGTTCATAATTAAACTGACTTCAACTTGACACCCAAAGCTTTAAGTAATGCTATTGGAAAATGGAAATGTTGCAGGCTTTGTACAGTGAACGGTTAGTCGCATTACAAGTAATTGTATTTGTCAATTCTATAACTTGGTGGTAAATAGTATTACAAGGATGAGTCTTTCTGTCAAGTTCATAATTTAACTGACTTCAACTTGACACCCAAAGCTTTTTAAGTAATTCTATTGGAAATGTTCCAAGCTTTGCACAGTGCACAGTCAGTCACATTACGCTTGGAATTGCCTATTTGTTTCAACTGGGAAATATCTTCCTAGCAAAGTACAATTGCTCAATATTCATGGCAGAAAATGAGACAGAAACTGCATCATCTGATGAACTTATTCAACATTATGATTGGTACTGCCGTCGGAAGACGTTAGTTTAGCCTTGATCTTATTTTCATAGAAGTGGATTTCTATAGATTCCCTTTGATTCATATCACAAGCCCTGCACAATGCTGCTTAAAGGTAAATATGCCATGAGCAAAGGAAGAATATTTCTATTAATATCCAAGGTCAGGCAACTTCCTTTCATGGATTTAGAGTATCGTCGAAAACCTTTCAGTAATCTTCACTGAACTGCTAAAATCACAAAGGAGTCACAGGCCTTTGGTGCAGAATTAATACTCTTTGAAGTATACTCAATCGGGCAATCTTTCAAGGTTTTCAAAGAAAAATATGTTTTGATGGGTTTCGTTGGTCAATTTCGGGGTAAAAATAGATTGTTTTCCCAATAAAATTTGCATGAAGGTTTGTACTTAGAATTTAAATGAGGCAAAGCACACAAATAAAAAACATCCAGGAATGGTAATTTTTGAAAAACAAATTTTCATAATTACTTACTATATGTATATCATGAAACTACAAATTAGAATTTACTTTATATTTAATCTGTATCAATGACATAAAGGCTCAAATATTACAAAGTGGTAGAAAATGTTCACCTTAATCTTTCACCTAAAAGTCTCTTTCACCTGAAACTTCTAAAAGCATACTGCAATGGAATGTCTCATCCCGTTAACAGTTGGTAAAATGGATTTACACAGGGCATCATGCAGCAGTGTTTAATTCCTCTTAAAAGTCCTACGCTACGTGACATCCTGGTGCCAATTTCTCTCTCCTCTTATAAAGCAGCATTCAGAGGTGCTACAAGTAGAAAGAAAGCCCAGGTTTCTATCTAAGGTCTATAAGGCGGCCATTACCTGGGGGCCATACATGCACACCGAGCACTTAAACTCAATCCAGGGGTGTACGTAGTCCACTTGATCACGCAATTCAGAACACACAGCCTCCTACTTTGTACACATCAAATGGAAAACGGTTTGCCTAACGTTTGCGTAGTTCACTTGTGGAATGCACTTGGTACGTGTCTACACCAAGGAAGCCCCTCAGTCACGGCATTAGCCCCCAGTAATATCTCCGCATTGATTGCAAATAGTTTCAGCTGATTTTTGCTCAGCATGCATGAACTTAAAACTTGCCTAACAATTTTGTCTACTCAGCAAGTTAATCAAATCATGGCTGTGAATTTAATAATAATAATAATAATAATAATTTGGGCATTTATATAGCGTTCTTACACACAAGGAGGGTATCACAACGCTTTATACATCATTATTATCCCTGGTCATCGGGCCCATTTACATTCCTGAAACAATCTCAGCTCCCTGGGGAGTATCAGCCCGCAGCTGCCTGCAAAACGCACAGGGCTAATCAAACAAACAAAGCCATCTCTACCCTCACAGGTACCCATTTACACCTGGGTGAAGAGGAGCAATATGTGATAAAGCGTCTTGCCCAAGGACGCAAGCACCGTTAGCCCATGGCTGGATTCGAACCCACAATCTGTAGATTGATCACAAGATCTTGAGTTAATATGCCAGACCACTCGGCCACAGTATCCCACATTTGCGACATGTGACTTATTGTACTACATGGTAATACCATTTTGTTTTTAAAGAAGATCCTCCTGCACAAACTGAAAAGAAAGCCGTTTATTAAAGGTAATATCATACTTTGGTTTGTACCAAAGAAATACAGATTCATGGGCAAAATACCGTAACAGTCATCTGTGAAAATTTCAATCCCATACGGTGCCCACTTTTTGAGGAAACAGTGAAAAAGAGCCACAGAATTTCTAAAGTCTTTTCTCTTTTATTTTTGATCTTTTAAAAGATCAAAAAAGATTTTTGGTCGTTGTTTTACTAATTTACACCATTTCAGGAAGAAAAATGTTAACGGTATGTTTCTATCTACCAGCACCATCATCATACCCTGTAAGTTATAGGTAAATCTGTGAACATTTCTGTTTTGGTTTCTTACCAAAGTATGATACTACCATGTACCTTTAATGAGGCTTATATTTACAGGTTAAATATTATGTGTAGACTAAATCTCCCCTACATGCCTATCCCTGCAAAATCTGCTTATGCAGTGCTCGTTTGCTATGCATGTACATGTACAGTACGTGACTTTGTGTTTGTTTCAAGAAGGCCGGAGCATATTCAATTACAGATCCAACTCGGCCTTCCACCACCAATTACTCCCAACATTAGGACAATCTTTTATCGTTTCGACGTCCTGATTTGTTCGTGGAAAAATTCAGATGGGGGAAAACAAAATGTCCCTGGTGGACAAATGAAATGAGTGTAAGGCAAAGAGGTGTAGGCCTAAACTAGCTAGAGCAGCCAATGTATCCCTCAATTTATACCATTTCATCGCACATGATTTGGATTCAATTCGCTTTGTATGACGCACACAAAGGCTTTTTGAATTAACTTCTTGTTTATTTGTTTATTGTTTTGTTTTTCAAGTATCTAGAATAAAACAACACTTAAGATTATGACTGATTATAAATTTATTTGTTACCAACTGCTGCGGTCTATGCTGAACTAATTAAAAAAAATGAATCCCCTCCACAATAGGTTTACCATCAATCAATGTAATACTAGTGAGCACCATATGAGGATATCCATCATACACCTGTCACAGTAGATGGATCTTGAACCATGAGTACGTGGTACATGGAATGATGGGAGTTTGCCAACCTTTACATACTGGGGCCAATTTCATAGAGCTGCATAGCACAAAAAATTGCTTAGCACAAAAAATTGCTTAGCACAAAAATAGCTTGCCAAATAAAACAAACCACCAATGAAATTTCCATTTGATATTCATGGTCAGCGAACAACAGCCAAAGAACAAAATTTTACAAGTGATACACAACTTGTGGAAATTTGGTTGTTAGTCCTGTTTTTACTAAGACAGAAATGTCATGCTTAGTGAATTTTTGTGCTAAGCAGCTCTATGAAATTGGCCCCTGTACACCCTGGGACTTTCAAACAATAAAGGAAGACCACAAAATACATTTTTTTCTGAGACATTCTGTGACTTGCAAATTGTCCGCATAAGGTCAGTTTTCATGAAAGAAAAAGATCTGGACTCTCAGAAATGAGGCAATTTTCTACCCATTATTTGCACAGATTGAAAAATGTCCCAGATGGTACGCACTACAAACATGTGTGAGTACATACAGAATTATGATGAATAACTACATGTATGTGTACCTACAACAATAATATTTTTATTAAATTTGTCCAGTCGTGCATTTTAGTTTTTTCTTCAAAATCCACCAGCCTTTTTGATGTGATGGTTCAATCAAAGTAAATTAACAGAATACAATAATCATATTCAGCAGTGCATATATAACACAGCAGAGAAAAGTACATGTACGTGACAATATCATTGACTACCGGTATCCAAAAAATCTCCACATAAATTTAATATTTCCCAGTTGGTGATTTTTTTTTTCAATTTGCCTGTGCTAATTGTTTTACCTTCAAGATTGCTATTTATACATTTTCCTGACAGCAAGCTATAAATATCCCTATGTGATCTTCAGCTAGAATTCCTAGCAAATTATTTCTAGCTAAATTAAGCACTAACACAGGCTGCTGTCTGCCTTTCAGAAGAAGTGAAAATGAATTTGTGTCATGCAAATGAAATATCTAATTCTACAAATCTTTGCTGTCATTCAACTCTCTCATACATTGCCTTTTTCTCCCGGCACAATGTTTGACAGAAATCTGTCCTCACATATTAGCCTGAAACACTAACACAGTGTCATCTAGAAAGCCGTATCCTCTTTGAGTGATCCCCATGTACTGTTTCTCAGGTTGCAGCATTGCTGTGTGTATCATTGAAATGATCCTTGGGATATATATAGCAGTATGTGTAGTTTCATGGTTTCTGAATGCCAAATGAGCAAAGATTTTGACTATTAGAGAAACCATTAATGTGCATAGGGCTGAATATATAGCTCAGATGGTAGAGCGCCTGTACTGTATTCAGGAGGTAGACGGTTCGAGTCCCGCTCCAGTTAATTTTTCTTTGTTCACCTTTCAAAGACAGTGTTATCTTGACAGTTCCTCCAGGGAGAATATAATGGTGTACCCGTCAGTAAAATAGTATCAAATACATCGATACAACAAGTGACTAAATTTGGGTATGGGGTTATCACATACTCAAGATCGTTGATTACCATAGTAACATGATGATGCCAAAGTACTGGCTCCATTTGCCATGCATATATCCCTGTGGGACACAATTTCTTCCCACAGCAAAAAACATCATGCATTGTTAAAGATGAATTTGTGCTGCGATACATTCTATATTATACATAGTCATGATAGTTGGACAAATTTTAAAATGAAAGCATGTAAAATTTTGAGTCACTTTTGGTACTCAGCGAGGGAAATGGCGCAAAAACTGCACTAACATTTTTACATTAATGGTTCTTCCCTCTGTAGCACATAAATCAATCAAATTTGGTTCAAATTCTGAAATGTCAAACAAATTCTTTCCTAGATAAAAATAAAAAATAAATTAAATCAATACAAGTAATAAACTACTGCAAAGTGCAAACTGCTCATCAGCCAAAATTACCTGAAACATATCAAATAAATAAAATAAAATAATTATGACTAAATAAAAAAGCTTACAATTTGCAGTAAAACCAGGAAAAGAAATAATACTTTGACTTACTACAATATCTCAGCGGATCACGAACAGGTTAAACCCATCTCAGAATGTCAGCACCATGATGGTAGTAGTAGCATAGTACTAATAATAAGATCACAACGGTTCAGGACCAAACGTAAAAGTCCATCTTCATCTGATATCGAATTAGCGATGACACGCTGTAGTACACACTGTCTCACCACTGAATATCATATGACCAGCAGCCAATCAGCAGAAGCACTGAACAATCTTTGTCAACACTTGGACAAAGTCAGTTGATTTGTGCGACTGGTTCAGGAAAGAGATGCAGGTGCATTCACGATCAGTAGGGATGGTGACAATGCATAGTGACTTGCAATGCATGATGATAAAAATGTACACTTATCCGTGGCTTCTTCATATAGGTGGTAACCTTCTTCCTTATGTAAAATGGGTTCCAAACAAAAGCCGACAAGGGCACACCGCACGTGCAGGCAGGTGGGCATATGGGACCCTGGGAAGCAGGTGATCTGACGTGACCATTTTATTATAGACTGACGTCTGTTATCAAAGTCTCTCAACATTGTTAAGTGTTGTGTTGTGTCGTGTTGCCATGGCAACTGTGATTTCTTCAGAACATACATACGTCACAGTGTTTCATTGTATTGTGCTGCGTGCTATCTTTATTGATTTATATGCCTCATTGTGTTACGTCTTAAAAGGGGGGAAAACAGCCCAAAAAAAATTGTTGAAAATAGTCATTCTTTTCAATAACCTCAAGGACAATTTTAAGGTCCCCAGTTTTAGTCATATTTCCTGGAAATTTCTTTGAAGAAAGCTTTTGCTTGCAATTTCTGTTGTATTGACCCAATTCATATTGGCAATAACGACCTATAGTAACTAAAAAACAAACAAACAAAACAAAAAGGAAACAACTAAATAGGGAAATATTAACCACAAAATCAAGCAAAACACGAACCCATACAAAAACCTAATAAAAACTATGCTGACTACTCCTATAAAAAGACCCTAAATAAATCACAGAATGTCTATTAAAATAACACATGAGCAAATTGTCTTAATCTCCATGCTGGTGTTTTAAGAATGAAAATTTTAGGCTAACTGCTTCAAATTAAACTGCTTACCAACTAAAACTTTTACAAAAACTGTACCAAGTGGTGAAACTACAATATTTACAACTAGTTTCAAATCCCAGCAGGATCTTTCTCAAAGATAAAATTAATGTGGATTCACAGTAGAAAAAGAGCACACTGTTCGGAAAGTTGAGATAATACCAATGGTTCTTCTCTGAACCACGCACTCTCACAGAAGAGATTATATGGTGTCATCGCAAACCTACCTTCTTTTAGAAAAAGTGTGACACAAAAAAAAAGCTCTTGTGGCTTTTAATTCCAATTAACTGCCACTTTAGGACATAAAACTAAAGCAGGTTTGCTAGTATTTTGAGAATAATATTCCAGATCATGCAGTGAAAAATATGAGGGAAAAGTACATGTACTGCTCATTATAAAAAGAGACAGCATATATACATGTTCAATTTCTTAGTTGCCATGGTGTTAAGTCTGTAGACGGAAAGGACTAAGCCTGTGAAGAGAATTGCACTCAACATGAAAATCAGTATGTCCTTGTAAAGGTAGCCTGCAGGTAACTAAAGAATGCTGAACTTGGGATAAAAATTGTTGTATCTTTAAAGATGCATTGCCCGATTTTAGGCTGATCTGTTGGTGAAAAAAATTGCTTTAAATGTCAAATTGCTTACAGAGAATATGAGTCTTCATTTGATACCTTGGCCAAAAAGCATTTCAATGCAAATGATCAATGAAAAGCTAATTGAAAAGCACAGATGGATACTAGGCTGTCCCTACTTCATAATGGAACACTGAGGTAGACCAGCAGTTGCCAGATGAAGGTTAGCAGTTATAGCAACCGAAACCAGCAACACGACATCTCGTGACTTTGATCACCCTTCCCCTTAACTAAGTGAATCTTAAGTTTCTTACAAAAACACAATCTTGCTAGATTCGTTTGCAATCCTTTTGTTCGAACATGGCAATCTGTCATTAATTACAAGTTGTTGACTTAAATTTACAACATCCCAGATTCCCTTCTCTTGCACGATATACCTGTACTAACTTTGCACACTAAAGGAACATTTATACAGAGTGGGAGGGAGTAAAACCCAAGAGAAAAATCCTTTTGACCACAAGAGTACGGTAACTAGAAACTCATAACAATAATATTTGTAGCACAAGGGAGAAGTTCACCGCGGCTGTTAAAACAAACTCTTCAAGTCTCGAATGAACATGTAATCATCTTCAAGCACTTTCTCCGAGTGTGTATGTCACCGTCACATTCACAAATGAGTTTTGTGCTTTTGTCACACATTTCTATGAGTTCTCTCGGTGGAATTAATACTTCCAGGCAGAGAACCCGAATAGAATGAATCAAACGGCAATCAAACGGAGCCGCAAATTCGCAGCAACTGTGAAAACAATCTTCAGGCAATGATACGCCACACGTTTTCATCTTTCTAGTCAGTTGCATTCATGAAGACGAACCATTTTTTTGTTGTCAGCCCAAGCACGAGCTTCAACTTAGTTCCCTTAGGATTTACAATGAGTTATTTTTCGTAGGAGGAGTGCCGGAGGGCAAGGTGGGGGAGGAAGGAGCTAGCTGCTATTGAATAAGAATGATGAATCGTGTGGGACGTGTCACGTTCTGTTGAATACTTGTCAAGTTCTGTTGAGATAGGTTTATACACTTTTCATTCAGGAAAGAAAAATACTCATTGACATTGATGCAATGCAAACATGGATATTGTGCCAACACAGTCATGAATAACATGAGGAGGTTTCATTTGAAACGAATCTTGGTCTAAGGATGCTCAGTGATTGTATCTATCTCAATTAGGATGAAAAAACCTGCAGTGACAACGAACAAACGTGTGAAACTTCAAAATGGGGACAATTGAACACCCAGGGGTTCCTTTATAGTTGCAGATTAAGAGCAGACCCTTATTGGTGTTTAATTTAAGTTTCTCAGCTCATGTATGTCCCAACCTTAATTAAATTAAGGCATTGGCAGACTTCTGGCACAAGATATGGGATGAACACTTGTGATGTTGGACTGAAGAGCAGAGATAGAGGGGTTGTTGGCTGTGGTTAATAAGGATACTAGTCAGGCACATGTGTCACCCCAAAGGTCTTAGGCCACAGTTCCATTCATCTCAGAAAAAATGTATCACACAGGGGTTTGAGGGTAAATGTTGCTTTTCATTGTTTCAGCCCATGCTTCTTGCGTCTGCTAATAATTCAGGGAAGTTCTATACAACTAAACTTTCCTTGGAAAAGCCACACAATAAACAACAAAGTGAGTTCTAAACTTTTACACCAGACGAGAGCAGACAATGTTTTGCTCAAACTGTTTCCTTTTCCTTTTAGATCCCCCGATTTAGAAATGAATGAAGTCAACGTTTAACCTAAAATGTTTCTGGCAACATAATTAACTTAATGCTGAAATCATAATTCATGCCTTTCTTGGTATTCTGCTTATAAATAATTAATTTGCAACGTCAATATACTCCTATCATATCATGTTCATATCTTTCACTTTGCCCTCATCAAAATTACAGACCTGCTTGCATTGTATCAATAAAAAAACAAGTTTTGGATTCTCATAAATAGCTTCAAATTGTCTTCATATAGCTTAGCTTCATATACCCACAGGCCTAGAGGTACAAGTACTAGCATATCCATCGTGCTTCCAACCAAGAATGTAGCTCAAAATGAAGCGGATGTTTCTGTGATCAAACACAGTTGCCGAAACACAAAATAAAAGCTCACGTATTTGCACGAATTGAACAGCACTCGAAGCTACGAGCACAGTGTAACCAATCTGGTCATAAGATCTCCTGTCACGGCCACAAGCAGCATCACCTGATCCTACAATAAATCTCTTGACTATTTTACGAGCAGATCCAGTTACCTGCCCTAACTTTTTTTACCAATTTAGATTTGCCCTTCATGAACTGAGAACAAATAGATATTAAAATAAAATCCTTGAGTGTATGTATGTAATTATGGACGCAACAACATTGATTTGTTTTCCTGATGCAATTTAAGTTGCAGTTACAGAGATCGGGGATGGGAAATAAAATAAGAAGGTCGGACAATGTGACAGTGAAATATGAGTGACAGTGACCAAAAAACCCTCATAAACAGCACAATCCATAAAGAAAAGAACAACCATAATTTCCGTTGAATACAGGAGCTATCTAGTACATTGTACCATACCGTCAACCAAAGATAGTATAGTTCCGCTTGCGGCCCAAGATAGCCTACTCAGACCAAAAAACGAAGGATGATTTGACCACCATTTTAGTAAGCAACGGAGCTATTTCTGATGTTATTAAATTAAAGTGTTGTAAGACGAAACTTTCACCCTAATAATTTTTATAATCACTATTAAGGCCTATTATTATTCATTCGGCCAGAATCATACACCAAATGAAAACAGTAAATTTGGCTTACTAAAATGGCTGCCTATTATCAGGTGCGTACTTCATCTGGTTGTGCGTGATTTTGAGGGCTTGCGCAGCTATAGGATCTTTGCCGTCAACAAACACGAGAATGCAAATACATCAGTTAGCATCATCAACCCCATATTCTTGATAACAGTTATTCTCAGAAACTGAACCAGTTTTCAAGTATCCTCAATTGAATCGCCTTTGACGACCCACTGTGATTGAAAGAGACCGGTTTCTTTCAAATCAATTAAATCCCGCGTGACAGGTGACAAAATCACCACAAGCATTCAGCTGCTATAACAAAAATCAATCAAAAAAAAAAAAAAAATTCAACAAAACTCTGCATGTGTGAAATCACACCTTACATGTATATTCTGGGTCAGGTTTCAAGAAATGAACTATATTGAAAGTTACTGCAAGGGGGGATGTGTGTGATGATGGCCTATCTTGGATTTCACTTTATGAATCGTATGCAAAATGGACGAGACTTAAAGACAAGCAAGGTGTAGGGGAAGGAGACAACTGCACCCAATTTACTGATAGTGATGTCCCTCATGGTCAGCGTGTGTAATTTGTTGGTGACCATGGATACATTTGGAAAAGATGAGTAACACAGACCATACTACTCAGCAATCACAGACCTCATTTTCATTTGTTGCTCAGTCATTTTTGCACTGCATCATATCATAAAATATACAGATGTGGAAAAATAGGTTTCAAGGTTTAAAAACAAATGTCATTATGATAATGGTTACATCTTATGGTAATGGTTGTGTATCTAAAATTGAAATGAGTTTGATCGCCTCCAGAAATCAGTGTTTATTAAGGTCTCGTTAAATGTGTCATTGATGTTATTTGTCTTATTGGATTGACGTAGACAAGATGATTTTCCAACTGGACAATAAAATGAAATGAAATCATAACAGAAGTATCGCGAAAGATTTGTTACCTTGTAAAATCTATAGGTAAATGTACTCTGCCGTTCATTTTGTTTTATGATGACTCCTGATTTATTAATACATTTCATGACTTTGAACAGGGATCGGACCAGACCTGAGTGAGAGATGCCAATGCAAGGACAATTACCTGGTTTGATCCGCATGGCCAAACGATCTGCATTGTGGTATTCGAAGGACCTGGTCAAAACGGCAAAGAACAGATGCAATTTTGCAAGTGCAAGTGGAGGTAAGGAGTTCCATTGGGATGTTTTTTGGTGGGGAGGGGGAGGGGAGGGGATGGGGGGAGTGGTGGATGCTAAAATAAACTCTTCATACCCCGTAGCTGGCTATGACTCTCTGCAAAGCAATGATTTTCCTTTTTGATATGCGCAAATGAGTCATGTTCTGCCTTGTTCGCACTAATGCAATATGCCCCTGGATAAGTTTATATAATTAGCAGAAAGTTGATGAGGGATGTAACCTCCCCCTGTGGCTGCCCGAGGACAACACTTACGGAAACAGAAGAATCTCTGCTAATACAAGATCCTATTTCATGCAACATGGAGTGATATTCAGTTATAACCTATGCACATGCGCAGTTTGCATAGGATTTTTCACTTAATCAGCTTACATTGTAATTGCGCTAACCCTGTAAGCAAAGATTGATCATAATAAGCAGCAGAATTTGGCGGTAAGCCGAGAGATGAAATCGACCCCTGGTCAGATTTTGGCCAATTAGTAGCAGAGGAAGATTCAGTGTTGACTTGACCCGACATGTAATCAATCATGCCAACCTGGGGTCAATTTCATAGATCTATCTGCCAAGCGCATCATTAATTTGCTCGGCACGGACGAATCTTCCCTGGAATATACCAATTACCTACTAGCCAAAGTTGCGGGAATGTATAACTGCAAGCAAGCAATGAGCTACAGCTGTTAAAAACTTAAAAACATTCATATGCAATGGTTTCCCCAGTGACAAATAAAAGAAAATTGCCACAGCTACATGTATCAGTGCACACATCGTCACCTTTACAAACTGACTGACAAATCCACTAACACACGTACACAAACCTTCACTTTCATGAAACTGCCCACAACATACACTACATTACATATATTTAACTCATATATATTTAAACCAGGTTAAAATGCGTGACAATTTCTTTCATTGTTGATTATCTTTTAACGTTTTTTAAAAGTCTCCAATAGTGTACTGGTCATGAACTGTAGTTAAAGCATACCGTCAATAATAAAAATCACCCTTCTTTTAACTCCGTATCACGCTTAAGGTGCTGTTGCTGTTGTTGCTCTTGTTTTAAAGATCTACTAAATCATAAGAAAGGTTTGGTTGGACAAGAGGTGCTTGTCAAACTGTCTTCTATTTTTGCAGGGTTTGCAATCTTAAACCAATTGATTTCTTTAAAAAAATGAATCTAAACAAATTTCCTTTCCCTACATTTGTGTTTCCTTTGTCAACATCATGGCATTCTTGACACCACGTTGTCACGGTTTCACAAATGGACGCAAAGAATGAGAGTTATATAAACAAATGAAAAATACCACCAGGAACACAGAAATGATGGTCAAGTTAACTTGTAAGTTCAAAATAAAATCACTGAAGGAATCACCAAAACCATTTTTCTTTAAGAAAGGAAAAAGAAATTATTGCCAACAACATCAAAATTGACATTGTTGCAAAAACCTAAATCAAAGTAAAAAAAATCAGTGTAACTCAAGTGATTTTTGAAAAGATTCAAAATTTATTTGAATCTTTGATGGGTCTCACAAAGACCCGACCCAAATTGGAGGCAGGAAACCACTGAAATACAAGAATAATTTCTAGGGCTGTATGTCCTTGGCAGTCCAAGTATGGAATAGAACATCCAAGACGTTCTGCTTATTTATTTGGAACATGAGGCAGGCAACTGGGTAGGCCTATAGGAGACATAAGACAGAATACATAAGAATGAAGGAAAGAAACCTGTACAACTAAATCCGTGAATCAAATATACATTTCCAATTCCCTGCTTGTAATACCTTCCAGCTTGTTCCCCAAAAAATGTAATTCTGGCAAAAAATCACAATTCTAGAGTGGAAAATGTGAACTGATTTCTCAGGTAAAACTTTTGATTTATGCATTATCAGGTTCAAAGTGAAAACATTCTAGTAAAGTCTCCCAATTTAATATTTGCTCTTCTTTTTGGTTTTTTGTTCAGTCCTAAACATCAAAAGAAGTGATAATCATGTACATTTCTGTATATTCCCAAATGTCTACTGGGCTCATGAAATACTAGATATGCAAGATTTCCTCATAATTTGATGAAGATGTGCAAAATTATCCGTCCATTTTGAAACTGCCAGCATTGATAAAATTCCATCTTCCTCTACATGTAGCTGTAAAAGGGACTACTATTGGTACTTTCTAAACACACATGTAACCTTGCATGCCCTGCGGTTAATGGATGGGCAAGCCTACCCTGGGAGTAGACTGAGCTAGCAACCATTCTACTCTTCCTAAGTGCTGTCAGATGTCAAGCTTGACCTGATATTTTGGATGTTTTTCAAAAAAAATTATCGTAGACTATCAAAAACGCCCAAGTGGTCTGCATCACATAAACAAGTTGCAAGAACTGCATTTTTATATCTTTAGGCAGGAGGGAATGCCATTAAGGAGATACGGTGATGGGGAAATTGCAATAAAGATGAGATTCACCTGTCAATTCTGCAATAAAATTCATAACTTAATGATTCTATGAATACCCAGGGACCTTGGCAGCAGCATATGAAACTGGAAAAGGCATCAATTCAAATCTAACTGCACATCATTTCCTGGGTGGTATGCAATGCATATTAAATAAAAATATACCAATTGCCATTTCATTGCAGTTGGATGAGATCAATGAAATAGAAATAGAATCATCAAATAACCACATGGGAAACTGACTGAATTTAAAATTATTGAAAACTTGACTGGAGCGGGATTCAAACCGGCGACCTCCTGAATACCGTACAGGTACAGAAATAGAAATAGAAACGTTCCAATAAAAAAAAAATTGAAGAAATTAAGGTCCAATACAGAGTACTGATTTATTAGGTAAATGGATGATTGGAACCCATAGGTCACATTTGGTTGTTTGTTTGGGAGGAAATATATTCCAATCAGCTTGTATAGCAAAAATATTTTCAAAGTCAATGGCCAAGTTTTTCAGGAAAACAATTTACAGTTTGTGGATTTACATCAATTGCTGTGTTTTGAGTCTTGAAATCTACAATCAAAATCTGCAGCTGATGCATTTATCTATTAACAAAAACTGCTATGCACAATTACACGTTTCCTCTCCTTTTGTTTACATTAACATCCCACAACCTTCTGCTTTGTTTCCCTTAGTTGATTAAATGTAGGTCCTTTTGTTTGTTTTTTACAACAGTTCATTCCTAATTCAATTACATTTCTGGCCAAGCTAGGTATAAAAACACGATGCTATATTGAGTTATTGGGGTTTTTCCATGGCTGGAAGCTTGGCAACGTGATCAATAGGAATTGAGAAGAAAGCTTCTCGGGAATCATTTTGTTTTTCCTATCACTGTATTATGGGTTCCGTTGAAGAGTGAAATTCTGGACTAGCATGAAGCACAGACACAATCCTCTGCAATCATCTTAATAATTCTCTCCAATTATGCTGCACAAGGCAGTTCTGTTTCAATACAAATAGCCTTGGCAGTTGTTTTCAATTGTTGCGGACATATTTCTTTTTCTTCTTAAAAAATTATTTTTTATAGAAATGAGGGCTCTCACGTGGTTGCCATGGAAACTGTGACTTGTGTGGAAAGAGAAGATACAGTGTTTCAAAAATCAGACATATTGTACATCACAGGGTTTGTTTATTGAATAGAAAATCAGATCTCTCTCTGAAACTGAGTGCACACAGTTTCCTTGGTTTAATTTTAGCATGGAATTGAAGGCTTAACAATTGAGCTCCGTCTACAAACAAGTTCACTAACTAAAAAAAAAAAAAGATTCATTTTCTCCAGCAAACATTACTGTTTTAATAATTTGAGATCCCTTTTGCTAGCTGATGAAAACACAAACAACCCCATTATTGTAGGCTCACATGTACTTTGCCTTACAATGTACCAACACAATGTACAAAACTGTTTTTAGATGGCACCTAATTATGGAAATACCTTGTATAGTATCAAAGAATAATATTAATAATGAATTAAAAAAAAAAAACATGTATACTGCTTAACAAAGTGTTTTCTAAGCTAGAAAGAACAAAGTAGTCTATCGTAGACTGTTCAGACACAAGTAGGTAGTCCCTTTTCAGTTTAAACCGATGATGGACCACTTTTAATACTGTGTCTGAATGCCCAGACAGTACAAGTACATAGCAAATGCGTAGGTAGAGAATACACAGTCATCATAGTGGTCAAAATATAAATTTATTTAGAGAGACAATGGACTGCAGGAAAAGCATTTAATGTCTCCCTCAAGTCAAAAATACCCTTTAAAGACTGTCTTTAAATTTATTGCTGTCTATTCTTTTTCATAAGACAAATATTGGTCTCTCATTGAAATTATAGCCCTATTAATTTCAAATTCAAAAGTAAACTTCATGCACGACCTATGGGACTGTCTCCCTCCCCACGGTGCCATTCGATGGTTATATACAGTATGCATATAAACATGCCATCCAAAGATTACTGGTGGCCAGACTCGTAGTGGAATAGATGAGAATGCAGTAATGAGACAAGTTTAATGGGTCATGAGTCCAGAAGTCCAGCCCTCCTGCCCCCTCAAGATACTAGCTCTGTTGGAATTATGGTATTTCGATATCCCATCAGAGTCAGTATCAGTTTGATATACAGCAAACTAGCCTCCTGGGCAAGTATTTGATTATGTCATCATTTATTACTGTGAACTAGGTGTTGACAACATCAAGTGTGTTGAACGTTTTTCGAGTGTGCAAACTCAATGCTGCGGTTATGGATTTAGACTTTATTTGAAATATTGAAAATGATCTCACGTTAAACTGAAGCCTATAAATTAAACAAAACACGACACATTGCATCAGATTCTAAAAAAAAAACCAAAAAACTGGCTGCTCTGATTCTATATCATACAATTTTGAAATTACTGACCCCATACCAAATAAGTTTACAAAACGAAACAATCATGACGTTCCAAAGACTAATAAGTTTGAAGCTGACTGTGCATTTTTCTGATAATGATTTATAACGTTTCTACTCAATATCATGATGGAGAGGAGAGGAATTGGTCATGAGAGGATGTTTGAAAACATTACCGAAAACAAAATTTGTAAGGACGTGTCCTGAAATTCTCAGACACCTGATTTCCTACTGAAACTACTCAATTCAAATATTTTGCCCAAAAAAATGCAATAACATTTGGAGGATTCTAAAGTAGACCATTGACGCTCACAGTATTCCAGGAATAAACTAATGAATTGCTGCATCTGCCTACTGAATATCCATGTGGTATATAGTCAAATTAGTGATCAATCGGTGCTGAATAATCAGGACTCTAAGGATGTTAGCCTAAATTACCAATCTGACTCTTCAGGGTCATCGATGGTACTCATTAAAACTCATTTGCATACCTCCCTCAATCAAATTTTCATTAATGGCAATCTTACAACTGAGAGAGGGATCACAAACCTTGCATCAGAAGTGTAAATTCCTGACAATAAAAAAGCAACACTTAAAGGTAGTATCATACTTTGGTAGCATACTGAAACAGACATTTTCACAGATTTATTCTAACTTACAGGGTATAAAGATGGTGATGGTGCAAACATACCATTAAAATGTTTCTGCCTGAAATGCTGTATTTATCCATATATATAAAATAGAAAAATACAAGCACTTTATTGACTAACTAGAGTTTTCCAGAAAAGAGTAAAACCAGTGACCGAAATGATTTTTGCTCTTTTAAAGATAAAAAATAAAAGAGATAAGACTTAAGAATTACTGTGGCAGTATTTCACTGTTTTCTCAAAACGTGGGCACCGTATGGGACTGAAATTTTCACAGATGACTGTTACTGTATCTCCCTTGATATTTTTGCCCATGAATCTGTATTTCTTTGACAAAAACCAAAGTATGATATTACCTTTAAAATGCAAGTGTCTCTGAAATAAATACATTCATGCCATTTACGCCAGGGGCCTTTCATGGGTGAACTCATTGAAATCATAGAGGTATCCTTTTTATACCTTTATGCTGAAATATAGTAGAAAATAAGTTTTATATGCACTTTGTATTCAGACAAAATGCCCGGGGTTAATCGTAACATCTTCCGTGTATATGATTGTACAACCCAACTTCTCCCCGTTCCCCTTAGGGCATTTATAGCAAGTAAAGAGTTTTAATCTGTGAGATTGCAACGGCTCAGCACACTAACAAAAAGCCTCTGCGATGACTAGTCACAGATAAACTACAATATGATGAGCAGTTAAAAAGGTCCATCTTATGATCTTTCTTTCTTTTATGCCCTGTGGCCTTAAGACTCTGTGGCATCAATCAGATGGGACGGTTGCTCGTACATCGTCCCAAAAATCAACCACTAGAACGGTCAATGCATCATCCTCCTGTCAATTCCAGATTTTAATCCACTAGATGGGTCTGTTTGTCTCTAAAAAAAAAAACCTAAGATGAAACTGCCTCATTGCTGAACTGAGATGTTCCACAGGGTCGGCTATGAAGTCTTGTATCAAAATAATTTCTGTAGCATGGTCAATACTGTACCATCCACATGTACTGCAGTGCTATAATGTTCGATCAAACTTCCCATTCAAAAACTCTACCTACATTGTAGATGTATTTTTCTAACATATTTCAAAATTTTCTGTTTCATTTTTGCACAAAACAGATCTGTTTGTCATTCTTCATCCAGCTTTCTAGCAGAAAAAAATCATGCAAAAATTAATTATTTCTTTAAAAACCCAGTATATATTTGGCTACTGATGACGCTCAGCATTTAAAGAAAACAAAAAACGATCACACTTTCTCAGATTCTACGACTAGCCCTCAGCATCCCCAACAATTTTGAAAAAGATGAGCAACAAACTACACAGCAAAAGGAATGACCAACTGCAAAGATCAAACAGCCAAACTAACGAAGCTATTTTGAAGACTCATTGATGATTGCTTTAAGCTGGTGGATGCCTCTGTATAACCTATCCCTGAGTAAACACTCTTAATTGAATCTGCTGTGACAACAACAGGTGAAATTCTATTTCCAGGGGGACCATCATTTGCTACTGTAAGCTTAAACCATATCCCACTGTTTCACACTGGCCAGTGGGTATCACATTCGTCCAAGCACAGGTCAAGAGCCTCCCTGCGCACTACGATGCATAAGCTGATTTCTAAATGTCAAAGGAGTTCCCGTCCGTTCGTCTCTGAGCTCCATGCAAGATTGACGATGCCGTAAATCACAGTAAAAATGTGCAACAAAGCATGCTGCGAAAAAATCAATTGTGAGGTGTTAGGACGTGTACTTTATTAAAAACGACGCGCCCAAGCAAGTTTCACTACAGATCGAAAATGACACTAAGAGAAGGTGCTACATTACACGAATAAATGCATCTCACTTACATTTTGATTGTTTTCAGTGGACCAAGGTTGAATATTTTGAAGGATAAAGGTGCCTTTCCATAATAATGCGCATTTTTTCATCCTTTGCGTATGCATTGCATCTGCGTTAAAATTGCCCATTGAAAAGACGCACGCGACCTTTTCAAACGGAAAGGGTCGCTTATTTTTTTATAATGATCGATTTTTGTGCGATGCGACGCACACACAACTTATATGCAGCGGATGAAAAAACGCGCATATGGAAAGACGCCTTAAGTAAGAGAAATCTTGTAAAGACTGCTACTGTAATAAGTGCACGTATGCAGATATTCTTATAGAAACAACATACCGGTACACAATAAAACAAAGTGTTAATGTTAAAGTTTCTGATACTGGTAAATATCAAAAAAACATTTGTATGATGCTCTCAATTCTTTGATGAAAAAACAAGGAACATTCCCAAGTACCTAGCTTCTGGCTGTGATAACATTTTGACACAAGAGACACCTGGAATATATGCAAATAAAGAGCCAGAGGCAGAACCAAAAAAGCTACACCTAAAAAACCTGGTTTGTCCGAGTTAATGCACAGAGGACAAACTGTAACACTACACGTCATGATGATTCAGTCAACAGCACGAGCAAATATCAAAGCATCATGTGAACTGGCATTTACGTGTACCTACTCCAATGTTCTCTTGGCAAGACCCTTAAAGTACAGTACATGTCCTGGGTACAAATGGGGTCATACACTAATAGCCTTGAATATCAAGTAGGATGATTCTTATACTTTTTAAAAAGGTGCACTCGGACTGCGGGGGAGCAGCATCAAGATGGAGTGGGATTCAGTATCCTCACAGACACTTAAAGGTACAGTACAGGATTGGTAGCATACCCAAATAAATTTTTTTACAGACTTACCTATAACTTTCAGGGTATGAAGATGGTGCTGGTAAAAACATACCGTTAAAATATTTCGCCTGAAATGGTGTATTTATCCAGAAATTAGTAAAACAAAGACCAGAATTAGTTTTGATCTCGGGGTAAGATCAAAACCATTCTTTATGTTTTATGAGAAAAAACAGAGTCTGGTTTTAAATATTTTCTTGTGACTCAGATGTTCGATTGTGCTCAAATTTTCACAGGTTTATTATTTCATGTACATGTTTGATCAGACAAAGTGTGAGTGCTGTTCTGTGACATTTACCAATCATGTATTATACCACATTTTCAATTCCAACAATACAATTCAAAATCCAATCCTACCATCATCATTTAAAGTCGATACCGGACCAAGACACACCCAACATTTGGCCGTTGGCCTCACATAAAACCACTCTACCCAACATCCACATAGCTTTCTGATTTGTAAATAAACATCCCAAACATTATCCGCCACTTCCGACGGAGGAAATTAAAAATGCATTACCTGATTGCAGTCTCAACGGAAAGCAAAAAAAAATACATGTAGAATTGAATTAAAAATTGCTCATTTAATGAGATAGGAAATGCTATGAGGTTTCAGTTTATACATGGACATGTACATGGCCAAAAATATCAATTCGGGATAAATAACAGCTAGCGGAGATCAAAAATAGATTCAAGGTCAGTATGTTGAAATAAGACATCTTTTTTATTGGGGGGAAGGTTACAAACACAATCTTTATAAAATCTTTTGCTGAAGAGAATTATTTCGCGTTTTCTTCAATCGCTTCCCACAAACACGGCCAAGCCATTTTTTTTTTGAAATACCACACAATAAACAAAACCCAAAGCACTGAAACGAATATTCAAATTGACAAAAATCTAACCCAAAAATGAGCATTTTTAGCGTAAAAAAAAAACAAGACAAAGAATGACTTCTGCCCAATACAATGAAATGAAAAATATTGCACTTGTATCCTTCTTTCTTCTTTATATAACAAATAAATATGGTTTTTAGTTTTAAGTCACTAGCAAATTACCATTTTGAATGTTACATCTGTTTTTTTTAACTCCCTGAATTTGGTTGGGCAGGAAGATGAGAATGAGAATTTGTTGGCTTTGGCTTATAAAATTGCAAAGAGGGTTCCGAATTTGATTGATTCGAAGGATAAGATGACCCAGATGAAATTATTTGCATTTCAAGAGGTATAACTTGAGTAATTTGACCTTCCTGAGCAGTGCCCAACTCTAGCCTTGGGCTGGGGACAGCAGTTGAGACCAGCATCTGCCAATTAAGGGCCAACCTTGTTAAAGAATGATTTATTTTCACCATCAGCATCAGCAGTAATAAATATTTCCAACCATCGTGAATATTCATGACCTGTTACTGAACGTGTGTTGAACCGTGCAGAGATAATTACCAGCATGTTCGTCAACCGTGATGCAGATCACCGTAATTGACATGTTCTACATGCATATGTAAACATGGTAAGGTTTTCCTTCCAATATCACAGGTCATGCATATTGCCGTAATATTTTTACCAATATAAATTTTCGCACAATCCCGTGTAAGCTCAGAACTGCTTTTATGGGTTTTATTACCAATCATTTTCATAGAGGTAGCATGCGCAGGTGCTTATCAATGGCAGGTGATGCTACTCTGCTTACCAAGCAGAGAAATTTGCTTATTAAAGCATTAACGATTAAACGTATTTCACAAGTTCACTTACACATTGCACGGTAATTTACATTGTTACATGTATGTCATCAACATATATTAAGCATCTTTCCAGTGCACGAAGTCCAGAAACTCCATGAAATTAGTCCTGGACAAAAAAACCTTCACATTATAGGGGAGTCAGGTTGGTGTAGCGGTTCTTTCCTCACCTTTCACTTCTGGAGGACCAGGTTCAAGTCTGGCTCAGTCCACAAGTGGATTTGGTTTTCAGTCCCTACCTGATTCTGTGGGTTTTACCCAGAATATTACTCAGGGATTTTCCTTCCAAAAACTGTATCTTCTTCTCATCATCTTTCCATGAAAGGTTTCATCCGGCTTTACGAGCTAAAATGCCGAGGGCGATTTTTGAGGAATCCTTGGCTTCATTACCAGAAATAAATAATCATCATAATAATAATTACTAAACAAATTAATCAGAATGTTTCAGTCGTCACTGATGTCATAGTCTTTGTCATTATCCACTAGCAATGCTAAGAGCTTATAAAACATTTGAGTAGCCAGCTTAATGCAGGATTTCAAACCCCGCTCAGGCTCTCTACTATTATATATAGGTGGTCAGATTCATCTCATTTTGCACTACACAGACAGAGAGCAGCTCTTAAAACCAGCTTACACTATTTGCCATGACAATCACGTCAGGCCATAAATCACTACGGAGAAAATACACACTTCAGATTTTGTAAGCAAACAAAAATTCTGGTGTGTTTTCTTCTATTATAAACAGGCAGGGTTTTTTTTCCTAACAGGTTAAGCACAAATGATGAATTTGTATTTCATGAAAAACAAAAAAGCCAAAAACCAATACATTTTTAAAATACAACGTAAGTGAATTAAGGAGTGATTGATTGCCTCACAAAATTCTCTCAAACTCATCAAGTTACAAAAAAAAATTGCCTTGCCATTAACATCTTCCTGATGTTTAAAAAAAATGTTCCAGGTGTTTTTAAGACAAAGCAACGGATGAACTCAGATTTAAATGATAAAATATATAATACCGGTATATATGATACAAAATTAAACAAAACACATGCCTATGAATTCAAACATTTGTATGAACCAACCTTACTGCATCCAGTAGAGATCTTGTAAAAGAAAATAAAAATATCATAATCCCATTTTGCTCAATAAAGCAATCGTAATAATGAATGGGAAAAAATCAGCCCATCTTCTATCTTAACTGACCAATAGCGCACTAGGAAAATATGCCAAGGAAAATAATTCACTGATGAAATCCTCCACAAAAGCGGCAGCGGAGAATAGATTCCAAAGATCTGGCCGGATGTAACAAAGGGAGCCTCAGTCTTTGTAACTTCTACTCATCTCCCACAGTCCAATACGGTTTATACAGATGAATTGTAGTGGCACTTACCTGCGTGTACGTTTAACAGTATATGGCAGAGATCTGTCATCAGTGAGTCATGCTGAAGTTGTGCTCGTAATCTGTAACACCAGCTATCTACACGCACTGCCCCGTCAAACGCCCCCTGACAATTCTACGGAGATGAAACAATCGAGAATTCAGAGAACTGGTTTGCAGATGGCGCGGAGCGTATCACCGTACTCCGTACTCGACGGCGCAGGCCAGCTTCAGCAATTGAATGATCCGAGTTGGCCATAAAACAAGAAACCTATCCGCCCTCGCATGGATTGGATTGGATTGGAGGGGTTGATGGGTGATGCGGTGGTGGTGATCGATGTCAGCAATGCCGCCGTCCTGCCGACAGCAGCCGGCATCGGGGGAGGGGGGGGGATCGGAGAGCGGGAGGGGGGAGGGGGGATGTCATCAGGCTAGTTCGGAGAAGAGATACTGTACCCTACAGCAAGGACAGGTTAATGACACGGGAGGCAACCAACTGAAGGAAAACATGACGTTTTGTTTTTTTGTATAAAAAAACTCAGATTAAATTGGATGTCTCATTTTTTGTTTCAATCCAATTTGTGTAGAAGGTCATGAAATTACTTCTAATTTGTCCTGTACTAATACAAACGAGATATACCCTATAGCATATCAAATTCAAAATTTACAAGTGCACACTGGAAAATCCAGATTGAACACAGACGGAGGGAAATCTAACCATGTAACAATTTTAAACAAAATTTCCGAAGAATACAGAATCGAATCATTTTCGAGAAAGCCAATTAATTATAAATCATGAAATCAAACATACATGTACATGTACATGTATGTGTAAACAAATGCAGAGTAAGTGAATAAACAAAGTCACAATTAACATTTACTGAATTGGCAATAAAAAAGCTTGAAACAGTTGATCAGAAACAAATCAGCAAAGATGAAGACTTTGAAATTAGTTTGTACTTGTTGGTACAGTGTGCATGTGTATGTTTTAATTTTGTTACTTAAACGCAAAATCCCCTTGGATGCATAATGTGCAGATATTAATTGATGGACTGGTCTCATTATTAAGAAGAGTTAGAAGACAAATTGTGCCCCATCGCAAACATAAACTGCAATTATATACTGTTATTTTTATCCCCAATAATATCTGCATGGATCAAGTTTCTCTAAACAAACACTCACGGTCACAATCAATCATCAATGTTATGCATGGGCAAATTTGCATTATTTGCCTTTCACAATCACATCCTCCAGTCTTGAGCAAAACCCATTAACAACAACTTGCATCAAGTCACATCTCCCTTTCACTGATAAGACCCCGTTGACAAATCATTGCCACTTTCCCCTCTCCACTTCTCATACAATTGATCCTCTTTGCCTATCAAATCCATTAGTGTTGTCGCCCTGCAAGAATTACAGCGGAACTTCTAAAGAGAGACAAAATAGTGTTTACAAATTCACTAATAGGATTGCAACACCTGCCCTGCCTGCCAATTCAGAGTCTTTTGTCATTGAACACAATGCGATTAGAAGAGGCGCCATTTATCTCTTAAACAATCCTGTAGAGATGATACTTAAAAATCAATGAAATATTGAAAGGAAATTCAATGTGATGATCTTAGGGGTATAGGCCTTCAGCATCCTTCTTTGATTGATAAGAGAATTAAACTTGTGAGTACAGAATTGAAATGAAAGGACTGCGTGCATGTTCTTTACTTGCCAAGTCTGAGCCCCTAGGACAAGTGTATTATGACATGAAACTGACAGTTCTAACCATCATCATTATGCTTAAAGGTAGTATCATACTCTAAAACAACTCTCGCTGTAGCATGAGTCTCGCGAGAAAGTAGAGCGGTTTCACGAGAGTTGCGTGAAAGAAGAGATAATCACCGCGACTTACGACGACTTCAAGTCTACCGAGATATTGATAATATGTCACAATGAAATTTTCCAAAATCTAATATCACCAGTGAGCTGGATTACTCAACCTGATCCACAGACTACAGGGAGTATATTTTTTATGATAGCACTGAATATTGACTTCAGATCAATTCAGAGATAACCTGGGAAGACTTTTGATATTACGAATATTGAAAAGAAAAGTGAAGTGTTGCAAGGATGGCTTGGCAGTTCAAATTCAAGGGTCTTAAGTGGAAATGCCCTGCAATTTAATTGAAAGCCCTTAAACAAATCCAATACATCAGCCATGGAACTCTCAACCAGACCTTCATCTATCCGTCTGCTAAAAAGGTTGAAAGTGGCAGGTGCTTCGAAGGCTCCTCAAAAAAACGTTCCTGACAGCCAGGATAAAAAACTAATCGGCTGGGCAATGATTAAAAAAAATAGCAGGTGGATACCTAAACCTATCCTAAACACATCCATCCTTGCTAGGACTAAGTTGTCATAAATGCATCTAACAGCCATCATTCTACAGATACTGTACTTTGTATCTTAAGGCATATTCTAGTATGGCAAATGGTAAAACTAACAATTTTCCCTGTCAAGCTGTGAAGCATGAAATGAAATGCGATCGGTGCATTTCAGTGAGATGACTTCTGGCCATGCATCATTTGGGGCTGTCTTCCAAAATTTACACAAAGTTTACAATGGTACAGACTTGTATGAAGTCTCATGTGGGAAAACCAGGCAAAACGAGACAGCAATCACTGAAAAAGTATTTTTGGGTGTTCACTGTTTACAATGGTAAACATATGCTTGTCTACACGACTCCACTATCAACATTGTCTGCAGAGGTAGCAGCAAGTCATTGTTTGCAAGTCCCAGTCAAGTCACAAGTCATTGTTTGCAAGTCCCAAGTCAAGTCACAAGTCATCGTTTGCAAGTCCAAGTCAAGTCAAAGCTGATATTTGCAAGTTAAGTCACAAGTCACGAAAATAGTGACTCGAGTCTGACTCAAGTCAAAGTCACACGACTCGAGTCAGCGACTCTGAGTAATATTTCCTATTAAACAGGCACAAGATGATTTCACTATATACTATAAGCGTGTAATTTGAACAGCACTGCAAATGTAATGAAGGATAACAGATGATAACAGAATAAAGTCAAGATAATTGAAGGAACAGACTTGAGCAATGAAGAGCTGTAAATTGCATCAAATGTAAGGGACACCATTGCATATCATCCTGCTTCAACTTTGTGGAATGACTTACACACATGAAGTCTCATTTTACAAGCTTCTTGTGAAATGCAACTCCTATCAATTTCTCTGTCACATGCTTTTTGTGTGGGATGATATCATATTTTCATGCATTGTACCGTTCTTCATGTTAAAGTCTAGTGATTTATAAAGTGAACTTTTTGACTGCCACACATACAATGTGACTGTTGCTCACAGTTCATATGGTACATTATTTCAGTAAAGGCCACTACCAGGATTTGAAAAGAACTCCTGGGGTTGATTTCACGAAGAACTACGATCAATCATAACTCGATTTACAAAGGATAACCCATCATATGATAGTATGACTGCTGCATATAGCAGGCAGCAATGCATCATAATTGAGTCCTACGATAGATGGTAAGTTGTGGTGAGTTTGGTGAAATCGACCCCCGTAATGTTAAAACAAACAGATAGAATATTGCTGTGATTTTTATCACTGTGAGTACTGCACCTTCAAGCGGCTAGTTCAATTCCCTCTGGCCTAGCATACATGTGATTTCTCTCTCCAAAAAGCACTCAGAACAATTGAATATGCAGCATTATTTCTTTCCAATATGCCCCATGGGGCAATGTACATTTACTTTATACAACATAAACGTCAAAAATATAGATGTGTTTACATGTAAGTGCATGTATATTGCTTGCATTACCTTGAAATAATAACACACACGTATGCCGCAATTTTGAATACAGGTATGCCTAGGGACACTAGTTTATTGGTCTACGTTTGTGTACATTATGTCTTCAAAATGTAAATAATACACGGCACTGTCAAAAGCAAATAGTCAGGAAGATCAATTGAAGACATGTACAATGCACATGCATGTGACATACATGTATGTATATTTTAATGTGTACAATTTTCATTTTCAAAATATTTGATGATTGTAATCTTTCAACGAGGTTATCTTTTTCATGCAAAATGTTTTTGATCAGCATTCATCGGTTAAAACTTTTATTTTGCGATATCAAATATATGCTTCAAGACAGATTTGAGGCTTTGCATGGTGACAATCGGTATGTGGATCACCTTGCCGCGGAAACATCATGTAAGAATCATTTGTACTTTCACACTTCTTTTTCATTCGAACTTCTCGTAAGGTCTGAATGTTTCGACTAGCCTGCTCAAGTCCTCATCAGGAGACATATGCTTGCTCACATGAATATCAACAGTGGAATATTTCTTTATTTAAACAGAACGTATGTCTAAGGATTTGCGACAAATTTGTACCTTAATAAATTGCATATCATTCACTAGTCAATGAGATGCCATCTGAAGTGATTGAAACGAGCTACAAGTATCAAGGACAGAACCAATTAAATGACAGTGTAAAACCTTTGCCATGATGTACTGTTATACCCTGCAGGTTGGGATGTCTTTCCTTTCACCAATCAATAGTTCACAGGTTGAAGGCAGGTGTTTCGCACCTTGCCGTGCTTGTATGTCCTGGGTGATACTTCCTAACCTTTATGCTGCTCGGTCCTCGCCAGCTTGCTTTTCAAACCTTAAAGGGTCCCATGTCCCCCCGGGGAACTATTTTAAAAATCAGTTTTTTTATCAAGAAAGCACTGAAAGTGTCACGTATTCTGCCTGCCCTGTATATCAGTCATACACTGAAGTCATCAACATCAAATATAATAATAATAATAATGGACACTTATAATGTGCCGGTATCCGCCAAGCATGACGCTCATGGCGCAAATAAAATATTACCCCTGGTCATCGGGCCATAATTTACATTCCTGAAACCATCTCAACTCCCTGGGAAGTATACAGCCCCGGCTGCCGTATTCAGCGCACAGAGGCTAATCAAACCACAAAGCCATCTCTACCCTCACATGTACCCATTTACACCTGGGTGAAGAGGAGCAATATGTGACAAAGCGTCTTGCCCGAGGACGCAAGTACCATTAACCCATGGCTGGATTCAAACCCACAATCTGTAGATTGACCACAAGACTTTAAGTACAACATGCCAGACGACTAAGCCACAGCACCCCATTATTTTACACTAGCAGCAAAAAAAATATAAGAATGTTGACCAAATTTACTTGGATAAACTTAGCGGCAAAAGTGAGCACCATATTCAAAAATGGACACGTACTAAAACATGGCCTCATTTTTTCAAAAAGATTTCCGAAGTGATTTTAATTTCGTCTCGCGGTAAAAAAGTTAGCAATTTCAATCTTGCCTATGAATATTTAATTTTTTTCCCCCGAACACATTAAAGCAGGCTTTAACGAAATCAACAGGAGTAATATGATCCCCATGGGCCTGCACTTTCAAAATATCTCATTTGCCCACGTCATGGACCTGTGGCCAGGAAGTGCATTAATAGTGCAAATGATGTTAATCAATAACCAGTGTTGTCTGTTGGTGTCATTTACAGTGTACAGTAGACGGCCGGGTCACTCTCTTGCAACTAAAATACCTGTACATGAATGTTTGCACGTTTCATCATGCCAACGGCATTTACATGTAGTAAATCTCAACTTTGTTCCTGAAAAGCTAGTAGGCCTACTGTACTAGGGCCCTAACTTGAGAGATTCTTGACTCATGAAACATTCATGTTGAATGAGAAATATCAACCACAAAATGCTTTACAGTCCATACCTTACGACACAGTCATCCACATAATTACAAATAGGGTATTAGGGAGACACGTTAGGGTCTGAAAGTGAACATTTGGGAGACATCAGGAATCAGGGAGACATTTCGATATCTCCCTAAGGTATCAGCTACCTTTTAAAGACATATTTTTACTGTACATATTTTAATAGAAGACAGATAATGCTCTCAATATGTCAATTTCAAGTTCATTGGTTTGGAGGATGTTTAGGAATAGGTAAGTAGAGTTTGTGCACGACCCTATGAGAAAGTCTCCCTATAAAGTACTCATCCTCGGTTATGTCCATGGATAATCTAAATCATGATTGCTTTGTCTATCTTATAAAACAAGATCTAAGCTTAAAATAAGTCTTGTTTTTAAATCACAATATCTATTGGAAAACAATTATGCAATTTCTGTCTAGATTTGTTGTCAAGTAGCTCCCTTTGCAATCATTTTTAAATTGTGTTCCATAAATTTAACTTTTAAGTGCTAAACACAATTTAGTTTTGTCAGAGAATAATGATTAAGTGGAAATTGTCAACTGTACGGTGCAGAAAGTGCTTGCATTGCAAGTAATGAATTGCAATGCAGCAAACTGCTCATCATCAGCCACAATAATGATCAGAAATTTTTTAAATGCTTAACCTCCTAACTCCAAGCATTTGTATTTCAAGTTGATCTTTGTGCCCTGGATCTCATTTTCTTTGACGTTTGATTATCTGCAAAAAGCACTGATTCATCACATGGACATTTCTAGCATTCAGTAATGTCAAACAGTAATATACCTAAGGGCCAACGTTTGCAATGATAACAACTGAAATAACAATTCTTCCTGCAAGAGCCTTTCAATCAATTAGAGCCAATAACTCATCTCTTTGATGTATTTTCAGAATCATCATCACTCATTGGTTGTCAGTTGTACATTGGTTTTTGTCATGCATGTAGAAATGGAGATTCATTGGCAAAGATATCAAGACAGATACAGTAACAGTCAGCTGTGAAAATTTCAGTCCCATACGGTGCCCACTTTTGGAGAAAACAGTGAAAAACGCTCACAGTATTTCTTAAATCTTTTCACCGTTAATTAAAAAAAAAATCTAAATTGTTTTTGGTCATTGGTTTACTCTTTTCTGGATAAATACAACATTTCAGGTAGAAACATGTTAATGGTATGTTTTTACCATCACCATCTTGTACTATGTGAGTTATAGGCAAATCTATGAAGATTTCTCTACTTCGGTATGCTACCAAAGTATGATACTACCTTTAATCGAGTCTGGTTCTTCAAATTTTCTCAATCTACATTCAAGATGCCTTTATATTGCCATCTTGTGACATTTATATCTTCAATATCTCAGGTGTGAAACGTGAATCTGTTTTGACCCAATGATTGTTCTCTTCTTGTCCCCCCAAGGGCACCTCTGAGGCCTACACTTATTGGAAAAGAAAATGGAAGCTGTTTTGATAACTGAGGTGCTATTATCTGACACGGCTGGTCAGTTATTACTCCATGTCACACTCACCAGGCCAGAGTTTCAAACATGGCCATCATGAGATAATAAATTACACAATAGAGTGGCTTCCATCACCCGTCACAAGGAAATAATTCAATTAATGCAATTTCGTCTGACGCGCGATGCGGGGTTTGATATAGGTTTGCGCTTTGGCTGAATCACAATGAACAGTAAGTGGTAAATTTCTGGATTGAAAAAAGATGAAAATATTCATTGCCAAATTCTAGGAAGATCTGGAATATCATAATCTTAACAAAATCATAAAAATCGTCATGATTCATATTTTAAATATGAATTTCTACCTATTTTTCAATGTATTTGAACAACAAAATTAGTGTGATTGAAAGGTGAACAAAGATAATTGACTATTAGGGACACCAAAAATGAAGGGCTGGATAGCTCAGTTGGTAGAGCGCCTGTTCGAATCCCACTCCAGTCAATTTTTCTTTGTTCTCCTTTCAACCTGACTTAAAAATTCAGTCAGTTTCCCTTCTGATTATTTGATGATAAAAAAAAAATTATTGTCATTTTCTTGCACAATCATATTTTCATGTTTAAAAAATATCGTCCCGATAATGAATATCGTGAACATTTGAGAGTTTCCAGGTAAATGTTTAGTGCTTTGAGTATTTTCTCAAGGTGTCAAAGTTTGGTAGACACTTAATCCCAAAGTACATCAACAAGGGTCACTTACCGATCTGAACAACTCTTCCTCCGCGCGCTGCCTTTGAAAAATATCTCCGAAAATCTAGCATTGATCGGTGAGACGGAAGAACCCGCAGGGATTTCACAGTCAAGCCTGACTGGACACCAGGCCAGTACCTCTTGGTAATTTGCAGCATCAACCACTCCACTCTCAATCACCAAGTTCCAAAATTACCTGCAATCAGATCCGCCGGGAAATGAAAGAAATTACAGTATATGAAGATTTTATGGCTTGACTTTTTCACACCGTCCGTCCATCATTATTTGGTTTGTCTGGCTATATGGAATCAAGCGTGCATGTGCTGTGTTCCCACTCACTTCAAGTCTAAACCCAAGACACTTTGATCAATTTTCTTCTCTGACTGTTACTCTAATGCGACTATGCTTCCTGTGTGCATTTCTGAGGAGTCCCTAAGGCCTATCAGTGAGATAAATTAATCTTATTACTGAAGAAAACAAATAAAAACACCTGAAAATAATGTAGATTTTGTTGTTAAAGCAAGAAGTGTATCGTGTGAAACTTTTCAGATTATATATAAAAATGACGCCATAGGTTAAAACTGAGTGGTACACAGACTTTTTCATGAACACAAACCAACTCTCCTACATGTACATGAAGGCTATAGACCAATCCAGTAAATTAAACGTATGTATTCGGCCTCATATTTAGATATTGAACAACAAGATACAAAATCTTGAGGTGACAAATTTCCCTCACTGATGTTCACAATGTTTTAAACAATCTGCAATCATTACACGATACTGCTTCGCTCATTTTTCCGAACTGCCATCTTCCGGAATAAATTGCTTTATTATGTAAATCTTCTCCACAACCGACAGATAAGCATCATCACAAATGACTCCATGATGATGATGGTTGCCACTTGCACCGACTTGATATCCCCAACAAACAGCACGGCAAATCAAGAAAAATGACTAAATTTACTATTATTACCACATAGAAAAAAAAATCCCAATCAGTGTTGTTTGGTCAAATTAATGAGCCTGGTGCCATAGCAACCAATTTACATTCAGCTTTAAGCTTGAATAGTTCAGTAGTGATGTGATTTGATGCCAGACTGATGAGACAGCTATTTTTAAGTTCGCACAGTGGATATCCCGTCATTATGTGCATCATACGGCTTCGCAGACAGATTAATATCAATTTCTAAAAAGCTCAACGTTATTATCACGTATTTCCTGACATGTCAAAGAATATTAGTGAAACATGAAGCCATCCATCTAACATGACTAATGACTGACGCACCACCTCAAGGGGGAATATAAAAAGCACATAATGAGCATTGTGATTAGAAATGAAACAAGCTGCCTTCAGCAAAATATGTTTTCACCACACCGTTGAATGACACGTGTGTATGTGCGTGTGTGAAACAAGTGATGATGAATACAAACATGATACATGTATCAGGTACCTTGTGTACATATGTATGACTCTCTACAGGGAAATTCTAAAGGTATGTAGGTCTTCACAAGGTTTTCACAAAACTGATATTTGGAATCAGCTCAAAAATGAGGAATTTTTAAGTTACTGTATACTACTATATTTATCTATTCATCAAATAACCACAAGGGAAACTGACTGAAATTAAAGTCATTGAAAAGTAATCCCGCTCCAGTCAATTTTTCTTTGTTCACTTTTCAATGACTATATTTATCCATCTGTCGCAAAGTGAAGTATTTTATATAAGGGACGCTCGCTAGAAATTTCAACCCAGGAAACTAGGAAAGTGATTCTGGTTCAAATGGGAGTGATTTCAATTCTGCTCTTCGGAGAGTGTTCATTTAGTGCACAAGACCAAATTTAAGCCATGTCTCCACAAGGATACAAATCTTGGTATGGGTGTAAATATCCACACAGGTTTCCACCATCTCAGCTTTGCCTGCCATTCCGAAGAGGTCAAATCACCTGACTCTAATTTTTTCTCTAACAATCAATTTTTTCCTTCCCCTCATCATTAATTCAATTCCTAACACTTTGGGGCAGGGTTCCTCTTCGATCGAGATGACCATACCCTCAAACAAACAACCCCGGCCTGCATAACGCTGTTATTTTTGACCATTCATTTTGCAGGTCTTCCTCCATCTCGAGGAGGAAGGAGCACGTCCTGTTGCCATGGCAATGCATCGCCTCAACTAACAGCTGTCCCCCTTTTAATATTTCACAGAGTGACAATAGGTCACTACTATATACGTCTAACATGCACCTTGGATTTTCTTTCACTCCAGCAGCCAAAGTTGAATAAACAGAAAGGTATACACGGCGTTTCCCCAGAGATTATAATTAGGATGTTAACAACATTAGCATTTCCCCCTGGATTCTGCAGTCCCGAGCTCTGCATTTTCACCCTTGAAATCTGGACATCATAATTTGATTCAGCTTTAATCAAATTTAACGGAATGGTCACTTGTGACGTGACGTGAGTTCTTCTTGTTTTTGACCTTAACATAAACACAATACCGTACAAGCTAAAAATTCTGATTTTCATGTGTAAGGCAAATGTGCACTTGTAAAGTAACAAAACCTTCACAACACTAATTAATTAACTATAAAAACTTAGAACTTAATTAACTATAATGGAAATACATTAAGCAATTGAACAATATAAAAGATTGTATTACTTGTCTTCTAAGGGGAAATGCCTCAGTTATTAAAAAAAAGGGTAAAATCAGGCACAATTCTACCAGGGAAAGTGGGGAAAAAACAGATGGAAAAGGCGCGCCAAAAGCACTTTTCGACTCCTTGAATGAAGATGGCGTCATGTCCAAAAGGTTTAGCCCACAAAAACATCGGCCCTAGAACCCCGCCTGAATAAAATATTCTTATTTAAAAAGATCTGACAGTGCATGAAAGGTGAAAGAGCTAAGCAGTTAGTAAGCACGAAGCGTGATGAGGGAAACCGATGGAGAGTAAATGTAGAAATCCGACAGTGGTTTGACAGCGAGCATTACATCTTGATGTAGTGGAAACAAAACTGCCTGACAATCAATTCACGCTGCGATGGTATTCATCATGAAAAGTGCAAAGAGCTTTGAAGGTACTGGACAGGACACATACAAAGCAGACTAAAGGAGACCTGTCCAAGGGCCTGTTTGTTTCAGGCCTGTGATCAGTGATCCTGCGTGCA
The DNA here is from genome assembly GCA_963971285.1 of Astropecten irregularis. Classification (NCBI taxonomy): domain Eukaryota; kingdom Metazoa; phylum Echinodermata; class Asteroidea; order Paxillosida; family Astropectinidae; genus Astropecten; species Astropecten irregularis. Next base: position 3,254,073 of record OZ020257.1, read on the forward strand.
AAAGTTCAAATTTTAGCGTATCCCGCATTGAACGTGGATTTGCAAGATCACTGATCGCATGCCTGAAACAAACAAGCCCCAAATTCAACAAGAGGACTTTCATACTGACTAAAAAATCTCCAGGTTATTATACACAGGCCTGACCCATGTAAAAGTGACTGACCTAGGGTCAATTTCACCAAACCCATTGTAACTTTCTATCAATCGTAGGACTTGCATTGCAGTCCCACGTAGGATAGGCCCCCTCTACGTTGGGTTATCCTTCGTAACTCGAGATACGAACGATCGTGGGGCTTTGTGAAATCGACCTCTGATCACCTTACAAGGTTTTAACATGGCATCAACTCCTGTAAAGCACTCGACCCGTGTTGAAACTAAATCCTGCTTAGGGAGGTGAGTTGAGAGCCACGGTCGACCCGTGTTGAATATTTCATGTGTGGACTTGAGGGTGGTGGGTTTGAATGCTTTGAAGCGCATTTTGTGTTGTGTAGTGTGAATGCAGTGCACGACTGACCCGTGTTGTAATTTTGGAAGAGGTACATTACACCTGGTGGACCTGTGTAATTTTCGACAAGTGCAAAAGGTACCGTAGTGTAAAAAGCCAAACTGTGTATTTTTGCCCAATTTCACTTGGGAAAGTAAATCTGATTACCGTACGTAGTTGCTTGCTTTTGAAATTGTCAGAAGAACTTTAAAAAGGGAAAAAGCATTGATTCTTTTCACACGAACAGACTTTGTTTTCTTAATTTTATTTTTGTTTTGCTTGCCTTTTTTTTTGGACAAATCATTCACGATCAACATGTTCAATGCATTAAAGGTATAGTACATGATTGGTGACATACCCAAACAGAAATGTTCACAGACATATAACTTTCTGGGTAAGAAGAAGGTGCTGGTAGAAACATACTTCCAAACATAAATATTTCCACCTGCAGTGGCGGATCTAGCTTTTTGGTAAGGGGGGGTTTACCTGGAGTGAAGTTTTGTAGCCAGGCACTGCGAGGGCGGGTGGGGGTAGGTGTGTGGTCAACCCCCCCCCCCCCCCCCCAGTTTTGATCTCGTGTTAAGATCAAAACCATTCTTTATGTTTTATTTAAAAAATTAGAAAATGGAGCTGAGTTTTCGCTGAGTTTCTACGATTGAGCTGAAATTTTCACAGGCTCATTATTTCATGTTCATGCTGGATCAGACAAAGTGCGAGTTGTGTTCTGTGACCTTTATCAATCATGTATTATACCTTTAAAATGTTCACCTTATGATCTTGCACTGCTGATGACCACCAAACTGTATGACCTGGTTTCACAGACATAGGAACATTTGTACACTCCTAACTTTATTAGTTTAAGAGGTTGCTAAGCCTCTGAAGTCCTGAAAAATCAAATCAAAAATAAATTGATGAACTTTACAGACTCAGATCAGGCATTTGATCTGCGAAAACCCCCGGCCATTCCAGAAATTGGTCTGAGTGGAATTTTGAACCCGGATTAGAGTGGTGAATGGCCTGGTATGCACCCCGTCATCCAGACGCTCACGCCCTGTATGATGCCAAGACCTCCCTGTATTATTGTCACACATACAGTTTAATACAAGCATGAATGTTGCGATGATATAACCTCATGTCAGTACACCGATCAGACAAGACACACGAACTGCACATTGCACCCACAGCCATTCCTCATCAGCACACTAAATACATACGTATGACATGGAAAAGATGCAGACACCGATGCGACTCGAACAGTGTCAAATCCGTAACGTCTCAATACCCCCGACAGCGTTTCCACTCCAGTCATCAAATCTACTAGCAGTGAATGACATTTCATCCGGTTGATAAGAAGTCACTCGGACTTTAGACTGCTATTCCGCGTTTGCCATCGGGGCTGGATGGCATCGGTTAGCTGCAACCCGAGAAACCAATTGATATTTACCACTGGTGGTAGTAACTGCATGAGCCTATGCAAACTGACTGACTGACCTTCGAGGCATTTCATGAGCAGCCAGGTGAAAATATTACCGAAAAGGCGAAGGTACCTTTTTTCTCCTTTAATATTGGAAGGAGTCTCACCATGTGCACAGGGCGGAAGAAAATGGGTCCCCCATCCCTGCAATCCGAGCCAAGGGTTTAAAGGCTTTGTTCTAGTCCAATCTCTTCTACACTGAGCCTGCAATGCTGGTCATGAATGCTAATGCTGCTTTATATCTAGAAGCATCGACACTGATCATCCTCTTTGTGGATTGATGACAGAATGTTTGGTATAGAAGACAATCTTCTTAACATTTGAGAGCCAAGAATGTGCATCATCAATAAATATTAAATACTAAACATACACAAACAGTACATGGTCTATACATTCTATACAATAATATAAACACAGAATACATATGTGTTTGTGTACATAATTCTAACATAGTCTTCAGGTCACTGTGAATATTGACTGATGCATTCATTGGTTCGTTCCCTCTCAAGGTAATGCACTGACAGACAGCGCCCTAAAAATTATGACTCTACCAATTAGACAGACCAAAAGCCTTTTGTCACTAGCTAGGCATTTATGGCAGAGGATGCATGCAATACGCCAACAAAAAATCTGACATAAAGGATGTATACAGAAGACTATCAAATGAGAGGCAGCAGCTGCAAGGGGTCTCCTTCAATTTGATTTAAACTTAATAAAACATGTTTCTTATCATTTACCAGATGTAATTTCTGCTACCAATTTTGGGAGCACAAATATGATGTAATAGGCAGCCAATCACAAGGCATATGAATCTGGTGATGTCAGCATAAATTAACAATATGTAAATTAGTATACATACACATATATATGTATAGGAATCATGTGAAGTCCTATCAAAGATAGTATAGCGCTGCTTTTAATATGATGCTGTGCCGTAGGAGCTACAGGATCTTTGGGTAAACATATTCTAAGGACAGTTTTTGATGATAATTATTTCCAAAGAATTCAAAGAGAAGGCATGGATGCCATACAACGCTGGAGGGCTTCTGCCACAAGGATGCTTTCAGGGTGTTATGCCTGTATAAATCCTTCTACAGATTATGACAAATAATACCAAGTACCGTGTCATTCCAGTAGTGAGTTCAAAATTCTAACATGCGAACGTGCCACTCTACTCGTTTATCAACTGTATCTTATCTATTAAATCATTCATACAAAGTTTTCCATAAAAAAAGGATAGTTTACAATAATACAACCATTGAAACATTCAAGAAAACTTTTAGAGACGCACTTTTTTTGTTAACTTATCATTTTTCATCTTTAAATTAATGACTTCAATTTTATTTATTATATTTTGGTGAGTTACGTTGTATCTTTTGCTTAGGGGTTTTAACGTTTTTAAAAAAGATTCCATTTTATTAATATAAATAAATTAATAAATTAATATATAAATAATTATAATGTTTTTCATGGCTAGCTATTCTAAGAATGAATAAGTCTTTTGTTTAAAGGTAGTATCATACTTTGGTTTTTGTCAAAGAAATACAGATTCATGGGCAAAAATATTAAGGAAGATAAAATAACAGTCATCTGTGAAAATTTCAGTCCCATACGCCTACGGTGTCCACTTTTTGAGAAAACAGTGAAAAACAGCCACAGTATTTCTTAAGTCTTTTCTCTTTTATTTTTGATCTTTTAAAAGATCAAAAAGATTTTCGGTCATTGTTTTACTAATTTCTTGATAAATACACCATTTCAGGCGGAAACATTTTAATGGTAGGTTTCTATCAGCATCATCTTCATACCCAGAAAAATTATATGTAAATCTGTGAACATTTCTGTTTTGGTCTCTTACCAAAGTATTATACTACCTTTAAAAGGGTTTCATAATAATTCTTTTTTTAGATTCTTGAGTCCTTATAAATCTTAAATGCTTTTTAATTACCGTACTAAATATTTATTTTATTTCATTTTTAAGGTTTATAAGGTTTTATAGTATTTACACCTTGAGAATCAGCATCTTTTATTAATTAATGTCTACTTTTATAGTATGCCAGTCTTTAGCAATCACGAAATATCAATAATGTAAGAAGTCACCTCACATTGAATTATTCATATTATAATATAGCTCCTATATTACAAATTCATTTCAGGAAAGGCCTCTCGACTGCGCTGCTCATGCGATTTCCCTGTCCTTTGTTTTTTTGCGTCGCGTGATCCATGGTCAACACTAGCTGCCACAGAGGCCTAAGTTGACATAAGGCAGGCTAGAGCATGGCATGTCCACACACGCGTGAACGTACACGTACATACGTGTATGTAACTCGACTCTAGGAAATCAATGAATCGTTACTAATTCGCCTTTACAATTACCATGGCAACAATGCAAAACACTTCATGTGGCGCACTCCATGATAACCCTGGGAAGGAGAAAGTTTTACTCCTCGCTGGATATTCTCCTCAAGTAATCTATGCAGATGTATATACACTGCTTTACCTTCGTAGCCTTGATTTGCGCCTCTATCAAGTATTAATCCTTTTCCTGCAAAAGGCTTTAAAATGTACGTCAATGAACGTCCCTCATGTCAGCGGTCAAATTTCGTGAAAAAAAAGGTCTAGAAATTGAAGCATTCTATTAGACTTGAACTTTTTTCACTAGACTTGTGGCATTCTTGTAGGCCTACAACGGAAAATCATAAACGTATGCAATATTGTGTCAAAAATCATCAATTTAGGCAGAATTTTAAGTGTGCACAAAAACAAAATCACTTGTAGACAGCCGGACTAGTGAAGAACACACTTTACTAGACCGACACTGAAATCACTAGACTCAGTCCACGTCTAGTGGATATTTCGAGCCCTGGATCTCCATGTACATGTACGCTATAGTTCCAGTTATTTACACATGTACAAGTCTATGAAACTCTCATCTTATTCTTGTTAAACTTTTCATTTCAGGAATAACTGTACACTGCAATTGGATGTCACCTCGGAGATGAATTTCTTCATCTGAATGATCTCTGGCTACTAGACTCAGAGTGAGTTTTTTCCTTTCTCCAACCACTGAGACATTCAGGAAATCATCAACGTGAGGGAGGCTTACTGATTACGCCAGGTATGACAGCGCTAACAATTTAGGTACTTACTAAGTCCTCTCGCAATGCACAATTGCACATACAATAAGGGCTTTTTATTGTTTGCTTCTACGAATGTACGTCACTTTTCACATTCATCCAACATTAGTTTTCCATCTAGAGGGATGATTATAGCAAATTTCTTGCTCCCATCCAACATTCATTCTTTGTTTGTGCGCCACGGGTGTCCTTTGGACAGATGTGTGCGAGGTAAAAATTCAGAATTATTATTATTATTACCATTATGGCAACCTAAGTAATAAAAAAGGGGTAAAAAGAAGAAAAACAAAGCCCTGAATAAAAATCTCATAAAGGTTGGTGATCCAAGATGATACTAACATTTGCGCAAATTACCATCACTTGACTGCGCTTGACTTATCTTATTTACATCATATGGGCTGGCACTACAGTACAAGAAAAACTGATCACCAGTCAGCCCCGCAGGGCAACGATCCAGATGAAAGAACACCGAAGAAGTGCCTGGCGCCTAGCAGCACTTTTAAATCGGCATATCTGTCAACGGACACAGAACCTGGACGTGTGTGCTGTCAGTTTAAGATATGGACGCGTCTAATATAGTAATCTGATCGTGTTATGGGTGCTGATAGCTAATGGTTTAATGCATAAATATCGGGCGGATTAACATCACCTCTCGGACTGATCCTCCTCCTCTTCTCACTTCGCTAGACTTCACAGAACATGATCAGGTGCATTCCCGGTGACTACATTCCTTATCTGGATGCTTTCATTCCCGTGAATCACTTGCCTCACGGAGCATGAAGCTACACATGTATGAGACTTGAATCATGTCAAGAAAATCTGTCCATATACAGCCATACAGTACAAGCAAGAATGAACAATACAGTAAGCCACTTTCTGAAGAACGTTGCAATTGCCTTCTTGGAACAGATCTTATTTCTGTTCTGCCCAAATAAAAATGGAGAAAACCAGCGTACAAGTTGAATGACTGAAATCACATTTTAAAGGGACCACACCCAAAATTGGCAACATTCCATGAAAGCAAAATATCTTAAACAAATCTTATTGGGTACAAAGCAAATAATTTTGTAAAAGATGAAAGTAGACCTTCAAAACTACAACTACAAAAATATTATCTTGAAGTTTGTGTCTACATGTAGAGGGTACATTAACAAAATAAACTAAGGCTGTAAATTTAGTGCTTTAAATAGCATTACTGAAAACTTTCATTGTACCATCAGGCTTCTATCAAATGTTTAGGTCAACTTCACGTTTGCGTTTGTGCATCAGCCAAAAAACTAACATTTTATGTGTTTCACTTCAGGCTTTGGCTCATGTGTAATATTCATGAATAAGTGCAATGTACATACGGTACTGACAACCAAGGATATATGTTTGAGGTGAAAACCATTCAATTTTCCCATTGATTCCCTTTGTGCAATTCTCATTCAATTGCAATGGCCCGTAAAGCTGCCAAAATGGCTTTTAGTGTCACACTTGTTTAGTCTGGTCGATGCGAACATTATGCGCAGGTGTCTACACAAATCTGATAAAAATTTCTCCCGTGTGTGTAGTCACATGAAGGTAATAATGAAATGCCATAATTTGTCAGTTCAAATAACAGTTATGTGCTGGAAATCGATCCATATCATATGGCACATTTATGAAAGCTTTCAGCCTTAAGTGATTTACATTGTGTGATAACGACGAAATTTAAATAGCGGCATGCTATCTACAATGTAGATCATTGAGCTTGACAAAAACATTTTAACAAAAGCATAAACGTGTACAAAAAAAATTCTAAAACCCGTGGAGCGAAGGTACAATTAGTAATCAGTGTGTTTCTGATTCAACAGTAACGTCTTCATAAATACTAAAGAGAAAAGACTTAAAAGGACTGTGGCCGTTTTTCACTGTTTCCTCAAAAAGTGGGCACCGTATGGGACTGAAATTTTTACAGATGACTTTTATTGTTTCTTCCTTGATATTTTGGCACATTAATCTGTATTTCTTTGACAAAAACCAAAGTATGATATAGTAGTCCGGTTTTCGCAATTGGATTAGACAAAGTTTGAGTGCTGTTCTGTGACCTTTACCAATCAGGTTTTTAAAAAATGTGTACTTAAAAATTGCCTTCTTTTCAACACATTTTTGCAACCTTCCTTGAAAATGCCCATGGAGCCACATGTGAGAGAAAAAGAACTCCAAGTCATTGTGAATCAAAAAATTCCACCATGGTCGCCTACAGTATTGAGCAATGTACACACTTGAACAATTAAAACTGCTATGGCTTTACTGTGTGCCTGCAAAACAGCTGCAAATATTTGGCTTAAATTTCACTAGTATAGTAAGCGAAGGCTGGTACAGTGTATTTGTACAGCAGCAATACATGGATACGATAAATAATTATTTTCCATGTTCATCAGGAGAGTTAACACACTCCATTGCAAAATAACAAGGACTTTGATCTCAAAATATAAGGCAGACTTTTACAAGACTGCATTGAAACGTTTTAATTAACTGTTAATAAACGGTGATCCATCACATGGTTCTGAAACTGCCGATGGCATTACCAAAGAAACACAAACTTCTGCAATTGGAAACTAGCTCAATGAATGTATCCTAGGTTCTTTATATCTCTCACAGCCTGACAATTTGGCCTGGAATTGGAAGACTTCCTCAAAGCACAGTCACACTTTATTACTTCCCACTTATGTCTTAAGACGTAGCTGCAATGAAATGAAGATAAGACAATTCACTTATCAAGTTATGGACTCTGGTAATGAGGTAATTTCAATAATAATAATAATAATAATAATTAAGGATTTATAAAGCGCACACATCTGTATAAACACTCGTGGCGCAATAACACAAAGAAAACACAATACATGAAATAGACTAGAAATAGTTATGTCAATGAAGGAACATTCATGAAATAAACAGACAATTTACCAACCAATGGACTGCATACATGTACATAGTTCTTACAAATTTATGCAGAGGCTTGTGTCATTAAATGTGTTTTAAGGTGGCACTTAAATGATGAAATGGATCCTGTATAATGCTGTAAGTGGGCGGGTAAGTTGTTCCAAATATGTGGTGCTGATGATGCAAATGCCCTATCCCCCCATTTTGTTTTGGTCCTGGGAGCGGAGAGCATTGGTGTAGATGACGACCGTAGGCCGGCTCTACCAGGGATGCGGCGTTCAATGAGGTCAGAGATATATTCTGGAGCTAATCCACTCAGTGCCTTCTGTGTAATTAAGATAATCTTAAAGGACACACGTTGCTCAATTGGTAGCCAGTGCAAGTTTTGGAGCACTGGGGAAATGTGATCGCTACGTTGGGTACCTGTGATGAGTCGTGCAGCGGTATTTTGAATCTTTTGGAGGCGGGTAAGTTGTTTTTTTGGAAGGCTGCTGAGGGAGGCATTATATGTATCAATACGAGACATAACAAGGGCATGAACCAGAATCTTAAGGCACTGAGGGTTTAGATAAGATTTAATTCTATTTATATTACGTAGATGATATGAGCAAGACTTGATGACTTGTGAGACATGCTGATGCATTGTCATGGAACTATCGAGTCAATTTCACACACACAGACAAAATCATGAACAGAATTTTGAAGACAAACTACTTGAACTGTTCAGCGTTTATTTGATGTTAGATCCCAGAATCTAGTTCGGGTTCATTTGGTCGACATTGATCTTGTGGTATGTACAATATGAATGGCATTCCATGACTGAATGAGGCCATCTTGACCATAATAATGATATGATGGTGATGACTTTAGCATTCACATCAGTTACTGTTATTCCCTTAGTGGAGTAAAGGAGAGGTCATGTGACAGACTGATAGGTACTACGTACGTACATCAGTACCGGATATATGTTTAGTACAACCATTTGTACTTATTATTGTACAGTTGCGCAACTGCTTCTAAATATACCATGTAGGCTTTGCCTTCCGCATTCAAGAGAAATGGGAAGTTTTACGAAGACTTCAAATTGCAAACATGCGTACCTATACATGTATGTCATCACTTTCCATGCATCTGGGGGATTCTGAGCCAGTTTAGCAATAACACACATTTCGTAACTAAGTCATGGCAGGGCCAGCCATACATGTAATCAGAAAAACAGACTGGTCACGGTTATATTATTAGCTCTGTTTTGATCCCAAGTGAACCAATCTAGTTCAATCTACCCAGAAAACTGTCCATGGAGCAAATTACGTCCATTTCGAACGTGTTGAAGCATCGGTCAGCAAAGTCTGACCAATACTGAAGGTCTCAAATGTGTGAAGTATCTGGCCAGGAGCCTGTATAGGTCTTCCAGGTGTAAGGTGTTGACTACATATCATTGCAATATAACACATAGGGGCCTACACGTTCACAAAAGATCAAAAATAATTTTGGTCACTGGTTTTATTCTTTTCTGGATAAATACAGCATTTCAAGCAGAAACATTTAAACTGTATGTTTCTACCATCACCCTTTTTATTATATCCTGAGTAAGTATGATACTACCTTTAAGTAAGGATACCCATTGTTGCTCAAAATATCCACCAGGCCACCAGATCAAGTCTAACGACTAGGCTCCCTATTAGCTACAGTAGCCGTTTTTCATCTATCATTGAGGGACATTTTTTTTTTCAGAAATTACGGGTAAAACTGAGAGCCATGGTAATATCCTACTCAGTCTGTACCATCTATAGGCCTTATCCAATCCAATCCCTATTTAAATTGTCCCATGAGGTATTCCACTGAGACCTCCCCTGATGAGTTACTGCAAGTGCAAGAAAATGTCAAAACAGACACAAGTTATGCACCCACTATGGATGATGTATTTCCCAAGACACTTTAGAATTGCTAATTGAGCTGCAATTGGGTTGGCTGTAAGAATTACTTTCTGTCAAACTTGAAATGCTTTGAGGCATAAAACCACTGGATCCTACGTGACACTACCCTGGGGAATAGAATAGAGCTTTAGTGGACATAACATTTTTTACCTCGCTTGGATCCTAGCAGGATTCTAGGGCTTTGAGAAAGAACCTGCTAGAATTGAAACGTGTCAGGCCCTCCTAACTCCATTAAGCGTTTAAATACCGGTAACTTGATTTAATTTTTTGGCTGATGAGCAGCTTGCAGTAGTTTAGTACTTGTATTTTTTTTATCTCCTTAGGATTTGGGAGCTCTGCTATGGAAAATTTTTAAATGTTAAATCTAGCCAATTTAATTCAATTTCAACTGTCATTTTCTATCTATTAATTTTAATTTATTTTCTAAGTTTCCTACACGAAGAGTTTTTATGTACAAATGGAAATCAATTGTTAAAAGTCTCCTACAAGTCATGTTTTTTTAAGAAGACTCATGTAATTGAGTACATGCAGATCTACATGTATAGGGATAGCAACTTGTATATCTGTGGCCACTGTGGATGACTAGAAATGTTTGTATCTTAGATTGATGGCCACAATTTTAAGTGCACCGGCCTTGAAATCTAACCATCAGCAGGGAAATTGAATTCTCACTCAAGAGCAAAATTCACTGTCAGGTCAAGCCTGATAAGTGATTTAAATGCTAAATTGATTTGGATCCCAGAACTCCCCATAAACAGAAGGTCATTCTTTGAATAAAAACACAACCTAGTCGATATCATTGCAGATGGTGGGGATGACCAATGAAGATTTGCTGCAATTTGGTCGCTTGGTAATAAAACTAACTGGTAAACTAAAAATAAGGTTGCACATTCCTGCTTGCAAAATGCTATGAATGAGCATGTTTCCACAAATTCCACAGGCCCATCGATATCTAGCAGTAAGTGAATATTGCTAAATATCGCTAAGTTTGTCCAAATAAGCTGCTGTTTCCACAGCCTACACTATATCGCTAATTAGCGTGTTTAGTGCTGATAGAGTTGCATGATGTTCATACGTTATCGGCAAGTATCGCCAAAAACCTACTCGGAGAAGGTTGCCAATACCAATAAAAAGGCGATAGCAATGCCGATAAAAAGGCGATGGAGTTAGTTTCTACAGAAATGAAATGCCGTGTTTTAGCATTATTAAGTGGTAAGTTGGCTCTGTGGAAACACGCTCTTTGTCTTTAAATGAACCTCTACAGATCAACTGCAGATGAACATAAAGACCTGTCCTGCCTGTATTCTGAACTGTTTGCCTCTTATGGTCATTACAGACAGGCTTCACATCACAACCTTCGTCCCCCTCCCCCATCAGAAGAGGAAGAACACCTGGGATTGAACCCTTCCATAGCCAAGAGCCATCCCTTGATGCCAATTACTGAGCACACCCAGATGTTTCCTCCTTAATATATCGTTTCTCTAGTCTTCTTTGCTTTGCTGCATCATGGACCTTAAGAGCGAAGCCTTCAAGGTTACGATGGCGAGAGAAAATGGGTCACGTACATATACACTGTACCATTGCTTCTGTGTCTAACAAAGACATATAACATGCTCCAGCGAGGTTTGAGTCATCGTGCACTCTGATAAATTATTGAGCCTTATTCCGTTCGCCAATGTTAAAGAATGAATTATTGTTACGAAATATTGTGTAGGGATTATATGTCTGTATCTCGCACTGTGACAGATGCAGAGTGTACAGTCAGTGACTAATAAACAACGTTTCAACAATCTAAAAAATGGTCATACCGACATCTTGATTATTATTTAGTAGACTCTGACTATTCATAACTTTTTGTTTTAAATCAAAAACAGTAGATGCAGTCAATCCACCCAAAAAAGAAATAAATAAATAAATACAAAAGATTATTAAAATAAATAAATAAACAACCAAAGAGATATAACTAAATACAAAATTAACAAAATAATAAAAAATAAATAAAACAATACATAAAAATAAATACATAAAAAAGATATAATCACGAAAAATAAAATAAGCGTAAAATACTAGACAACAAAATAAAATATTAACAAAATGAAAATGGCAAATTTATGTTTTTCTCAAGGAAGTTCTGGTAAATGTGCTACATACGTCAGTTCCTATTTGAGCTGCGAAAAGTTGATGTATTATGTACACGTGTAAGAAAACCTTTGGGAAATAGAATGGCATGTGTGCCTGAATGAATCCTTGCTTGGATGGCCCACCTATGGGAGTTACATTGTGTACATGTACACATTTTGATTGCAGAACCCTCCTACAATACATTTCTTAAATACCTTCACTTCTATTCGCGAATCGAGCAGCATAGACCTATCACAACAATTACCCTGTTTTTCAACAAAAATGTTGAAATTGTTCTATCACAATTAATAAAATTCTAAATAATTTATTCTTCAGCCTTTGAGAAAGATCCTGCTAGGATCAAAACACCAGGCCCTCCTACATGCCCTAACTCCAAATTTTCTATCAAATTTAGAATATAGTATTTTTTTCACTGTCTCATCATCATTATTTTTTTCTGGTGAAAAAAAAAGTTACGATCGATGGTCTTCTGCAGACCTCTTTAATTGACAAATTTAGAGTAGACACATTATATAATAATCTAAACATGTAGGCCCTATGCATAAAATTTTCCTCATGACGAAATGCATTTATCATTGAACATGTTCAATTTTAAAATTGTCTACCGTCAAAGTCTATGGAAAGACTAGTGTACACACAATATTCTAAATAAAAACTAATAAAAAATTAACGACATATTTTTCCCAAGGCAAATAGAATAGCCACCTGTGTCCTGGTAATTAGTGGTGAAAAACGTGCAGGTATGAAAGGTACGTCTCTTGGCACTGTTAAAGGTATCATACTTTGGTAGCATACCGAAACAGAAATTTTCACAAATTTACCCATAAGTTTCTGGGTATGTGAAGATGGTGATGGTAGAAACATACCGTTAAAATGTTTCTGCCTGAAATGCTGTATTTATCCAGAAAAGAGTAAAACGAATGACCAAGAACAATTTTTATCTTTTAAGGATAAAAAATAACAGTGAAGAGACTTAAGAAATACCGTGGCTGTTTTTCATCGTTTTCTAAGAAAGTGGGCACCGTATGGGAATGAAACTTTCACAGGTGACTGTTACTTTATCTTCCTTGATATTTTTGTCTACAAATCTGTATTTCGTAGACAAAAACCAAAGTATGATACTAGCTTTACTTGTTAGATCATAAGTATTGCCTATTGGAAGTACCCATCAGCCAGTGTGGGTATAGTCATGATAGTAGGCCTAGGCTAACGCATTGGAGCAAGAAATATAACTAGCCTGTTTGTTTATGACGAATCCTGCGGATCCGGATCCCATTTTAGCGTACCCTGCATAGGAGGTGGATCCCAAAATATCGGATCCTTTGCGTGAAACAAACAGGCCCTACTAGTACTAGGCTTACATCATTCAAACACGGGGATCATATACATCCCTTCTGCACGGTGTATGCACTATGCAGTAATTGTCCTCACGTGTCATTCATGAAAAATCTATACAACTAACGTTATAGTCACAGTAGGCCTACTAGCTCTAGGGAGATCAAAAATGGACTGAAAACATAGCTAGCTGTCATTGACAAGAATAAACTTACCGATGAACTCAAAATCCGAGGTACCGATCAGTTGTGATTGTAGATCAGGGTGCTCAACAATGTGCAGACTAGACGGGAGACGTACTCTAACAATAGCAAGTCAACTAGTTTGTGATGCTTTATACTACGCCTTGTCTGGGCAGGGAATCTGTGCACGTACTGTACGTGCGTGTTCGCGATCGCTCCAGTCGCGATATCAAAACATTGTTGATAAATAAAACCTCGTGCTTGTTTAAGAGCGCGCCCTCAATGCTTGGCCCAACAACTGACGGCCTTTCTCAAAGCTTGACAGTCCGGCTCCGGCTCCGGCTTCGTCTCTGTTTTCATAAGCTGCAATAGGTTGTGGTTTCCCATTGAAGCTGAAGCTCTTTGTCATTCAAACCAGAGAATCTACTTCCTAACTGCAGCCAAAAACCTCTATTTTGATGCCTGTATTTTGAAATGGATTCACGAAGTGGAGGCGGAGCCGGAGCCGGAGCCGATCTTCAGAAAGGACTAAGCTGCGGCCGGATTTTATACACACGCAGTACCTGTACCTCAGCTCATGGTAGCCACTTAATTAGTAGCCAATGACTGCAGCCGTTTCAATAGACTTGTGTGTTATTAATGTTGCGGCCACGTACAGCCAGAGTTTGGCCACAGAAAGTTCTCGATTAGAGCTAGCTCCCCGATTGTTTGCACCAAAAATAATGAACATTTAAGCAAAAGCAATTTCCCCGTGCGCTTACTATTATATAAAAAAACATATCTTTTTAGCAATGCATAAATTGTAGCCATTTGAGAATGATTTCGACACTTTGAAAGGAAAGACACTTTGTTCGCAAAATTATTCGCAAATTTGCGCATGGCAAAAAGGGTTATATACGGTATTGTAGGGGTCGAAGGTTCGAATCCCTGTCAAATCAAATTTCTTTGTTCACATACAACACTTAAATTAATCGTATCCATTGTGATCCACTGAATAATGATAACAAAAAACAGCGAACCGTTTCTGTTTTGAGTTTCCACTGAAATTATCGTTCTACTCATGAAGATCGCAACTATTCTTTTTTTCTTTCTTTTTTTACATTTTCGGCGGGAAAAATGCGTCAGCTTCAATTCGCCACTCAGGTGTACTAGTGTACTGTTTCATTACAATGATTGGAAATAATATTGCTAAAAAGAAACTACCTTTCAGTGACTTCAGTTTTACCAGTCATGCAAGGATCATCTCTCAATTTAGTAACATAATGAATATGAAACAATTTTCGTGCACTCGTAGAGCTCCCCACAGAAGCTCTCATAATCACTGCAAGCCGCACATAATGCCTTTATTCTTTCGGCTGCTCATTACTTCAAAATCAGTAGGCTCATTGTTGAACGAACAGCAGTATAATGCATCGCATAATAATTTATTGAATTGACTGTGTATTATCATAATGCTTATGAATTTTATGATGGCGAGTATAGAGATACACGCCATCGGCCTGACGTGTCTTGCAACTGAACAATCCTGTCGACTCATTTCATTATCATTTCCCCCATCTCCTCTGCTATCCACTATATAGTGTGACTGTCCTTCACTTTTGTTATACCCGTTTTCATTTTATCCTGAGCCCAGGGGCGGATCCAGGGGGCGTGGGGGCGCACCCCCCCCCCCTTTTCTTCCAGCAAATTAAGGGAGGGAGGGAGACAGACTCAAAAAGAGAAGAAAAAGAGGGGGTGGAGACCAAAATTAGCTAGGTTTAATCGCCCCGAAATGCATCGATCGCTATTGAATTGGCGCATTTTATTTCCAGCCCCCCCCCCCCCCTCTGGAAAATCCTGGATCCGCTCCTGAGGCCAAGGGGAGGGGGTGTTATCTTTGTATTCAGAGTCGCACCAGACGACATGTACAGTAGTAGTTGTGTGCGCAATGTGATGATGTGGTAAAAACTTCAGTGATTTTTTTAAAAGCTTTCTTCACATCCTGCATCGTGACTTGGCCTCGCATCCCTATTAGCGTAGAGCCTATGTGAGGGGTCGTTTGCAGTAGCTCAAATCCGCAAACACCTGTTTTAATTAACTTTATAATTAATCTTCTAGTGCTGATGATATGACTTTCAAAACCTTTTGACATTCCTGTGTCGTGCGTCCACCTGAAATTGTGTATTTATCCAGAAAAGGGTAAAACCACTTAAACCAGTGACCAAAATTATTTCAAGTTGATCTTTTAAAGATCAAAAATAAAAGAGAAAACACTTAAGAAATACTGTGGCCGTTTTAGTCACTGTTTTCTCAAAAAGTGGGCACCGCATAGGACTGAACTTTTTACAGATGGCTGTTACTGTATCTTCCTTGATATTTTTAACCATTAATCTGTATTTCTTTGCCAAAAACCTAAGTATGATATTACCTTTAATGATATTACTTCAAGTTCATTCAATCGCGTGCGCTTTTTAGCGAAGGGCTGGGATGGCTACCAGCGAAAACCAGCGAGCAATCATTTTGACAACACTGTAAAACCCACTTACGCTGCGGGAATTTCTCGTGCGCTCTCTTGCAATACCCGCGTGTGCAGTGGTAAAACAATAATTTGTTCTCGTCGTGAAAATAAAAATTCCAAGATGGCAGTTACAGACGGACCTGCAGTGAAAGAAGAAGAGATAAATGCCTTAACACGAGAGGCTGAAGCACTGAAAATAAAGCTTGAAGAAGAACGTCGAAAGCTCAACGATGTCGACTGTGAGTAAACCCTGCCTTTTATTTATGTTGTCACGTTTTAGGTTGCGTTTTTTGAGATGGCTAAACTGAGCGAAAGGCTTAATGTTTTTACTGATGCTATTCATCATTCATTCATGTGCATTTTTCTATTCATGCTAAAAACGTTAGGCTTTTTATTATTGATTAATGGTCAGATGATGGAGGGGGGGAGGGGCATTTTTCAATTGTTAATATATATGCATATTAGTGACTTTGTTGGAGTAACTGAAAGATCATATAACACATCAGAATTGTTTTCATTTCATTTATTAAATTAAATTCTTTTATTTCATTCATTTCAATTTTAATTTCATTTTCATCCCATCTCATTTCATTTTTATAGGGGGCCTACCATTTTTATATCATTTCATTTCATACCATTTTATTTCGTTTTATTCCATTTCCATTTCGTTTAATTCCGTTTCATTTAATGTTGGCATTTTTTGTTAAAAATACATGTAACGTTAGGCCCTAAGTATTATTGTTATTGTTAAATAGGCCTAGTATTTGATTTGAACATGGTTCAGGTATCTAACTGATGTAATGTAAGTTACAGCAGATTGTTGATAGGCTACCACTTCTTGGAAAGGTACCTGTAATAAGGAAACTATCATAAAAAAATCTTTCTGATGACTTTTACTAGCCCCGATTTCAGGTAGCCAATTGAGATCTACATGTATCAAATACCATAACTTTTCCATAAATTTGTTTATATGTTGCTGCTGTGTGACATAATAATCAAAATATTAACTATTAACATAAATAATTTTTACAATTTTGAATTCCATTGATTTGTTACACTTACAGTGATGGTAGTGGCTGAAAAGCTTGATACTCTACCACAGTTGAACTTGAAACCGAGGAAGATTCTCAAGGGCCATCAAGGCAAGGTTCTGTGCTTAGACTGGGCTCGAGACCATCGACATATGGTGACATCGTCACAAGATGGCAAAATTATCGTATGGGATGCATTTACTACAAACAAGGTATGGTCTTGTTTTCCTCTGTAACCGCATGCAAATTTTGAATCTGAACCTAGATCGAAATCCACCATTTGAAGTATCTTCATGTGAGATTTGTCCATGTAGGCCCAACATTGTCCCAAGTTGAAAACATGTGACATGGGGAATACTAAATAATCTTGGACATTACAAGTAATAAACTGCTGGAAATTGCTCGTCAGCAAAAATGACCTGAAATATATCAAATGCTTGGAGTTACATGTAGGAGGGCCTGATGACGCGTTTCAATCCTAGTAGAATCTTTCAGCCTTTGAGAAAGATCCTCCTAGGATCGAAACCTGTCAGGCCCTCCTAACTCCAAGCATTACTCTTGGATATTGACAGATTTTGAAAATATATGTCAAGGGCCAGGTTTAGCTTTTAAGAAGTCTGGAATGTGGATTGGGCCTTCATTAATCATACTGTTGGCCTACATGTGTCTTATTTGTGTTTGTCTCTACAGGAACATGGTATCACTATGCCAACGACCTGGGTCATGGCATGTTCATATGCCCCATCTGGTACCATGGTAGCTTGTGGGTAAGCCACTTTTTCTATAAAAAATAACAAACAAAATAAAGGCATTTTTTTCTATCCCATAATTGAAACTGTCTGAATTTCGTCAATGGGGCCAGTGCACATTTAATGAAAAGGCTCCGTAATGTGACGTCACGAAATCACACAGATTTGTCTGCTGCCCCTTTGACAAAATTCAGACAGTTTCAATTTTGGGGTAGCTTGCGGGTTGAGCATGTTGAGAGAAAAATCATCAAAAAAACTCTTTCTGTGTTCAGTGTGAGATAATTTTTTTTTTCTCATGTCAAGTTATTTAATGATTATAGTTCTAACAAATAAAGCGAGGTTAGTTGAGTGTTGAACATCTTTAATGTACTGTGATAGCTGATTACATGCAAATTTCATTTCTGTGTACACAAAACTGGAAGATTGACAAAGACATGCAATGTGTGCACGTTTAGTTTGAATTTGATATATTTAAATGTGTGGTATATGCCAAGCATGGAAGACTAAGCCTCAAATTTCCATTATTATGTCTTCTCTCTCCTTGAAGGGGACTGGACAACAAGTGTTCAGTGTACACATTAAGCCAAGAGGAAGATTTGTCGACCAAGAAGAGAGCCGTAGCCATGCACACTAGCTACGTGTCCTGCTGTACCTTCATGAACTCAGACCAGCAGGTAGGGTACTAGACTTCATTCTCTTGCATCATGATTGGTGTGAGTAGACAGGCACCTTTTTTGGTTGGCAATTTTAATCACAATGAAAGGAACATGTGGCTGGGAGACAAACATGCCAGTTTTACACTTGCAAAATAACATGTATTTGAACATTCCAACGTGAAAAACCCTGAAATAATGTAGTTCTGCATTGCCATCTGAATTACATGTTCCTAGACCAATGCTGGGCACCAATAGTTTACCCAAACCATCACAAATTTTCCGAAGTCCATCATCAGGGGCCAATTTCAAGGTCCTGCTCAGCACAAAAATTTGCTAACCATGAAATTTCTGTCTTTTTAAAAACAGGATTAATAACCGAATTTCCATGTTGTTGTGTATTACTTGCAATTGTTCTTTGGCTGTTGTTCGCTGGCCATGAATATCAAATCGAATTTTCAATGGTGGTTTGTTTTATTGGGCAAGCCATGTTGTTTGCTGACCATGAATAACAAATGGAATTTGTAATGTTGGTTTGTTTTATTGGGCAAGACATTTTTGTGCTAAGCAATTTTATTTATGCTTGGCATCGCCATGAAATTGGTCCTTGTAGTGTTGTGTTTTTTCTGATGGACACATTCAAATGTGAATGCAAGGTTTGAAGATTTATCACTGGCGAGTGAGTTTAGAAGTGGGTAAGTAGAAATCGGTTGGTAAGCGGAGAGCGAATGAGGAAAAATGTTAAATTTGAGGCTTGGGTTAGATAAACTGATTGATGGATTTTTTTGTTGTCCTCTGATCAGATCTTGACCGGTAGCGGTGACAGCACCTGTGCCCTGTGGGACGTGGAGAGCGGTCAGCTCCTGCAGAGTTTCCACGGTCACAATGCTGACGTCATGGGGCTGGACATATCGCCATCAGAAGCTTGCAATACTTTTGTGTCGGGGGTAAGTTCAAAATCTGTTGTCTTTTATGGCCTGTTTGTTTCACACATCAGATCACGGATCCTGCTGATCCGGATCCCATTTTAGCGTATCCTGCATGGGACGTGAATCTGCAGATCAAGGATCTCGTGCGTGAAACAAACAGGCTGTTATTCTTCGGGTCATTCATTGTCTTTTGTAATCATTGTGGGTCATTCCAACAAGTTGGGGCATGATACTTGTATTTTGTCCATGCAGAATCAGCCAATTTTTCCATTATCTTACCTTTCAAGTGCAAAGATGAAAGTTGTTTCATGTTTGTGGTATACTGTAGCTTTTAATTTTAAATCTTGCGAAGATTTTCAACACAGAATGTGAATTTGACAGTAACAGCTAACATTTTATCATACTGTGTCCAACACGCATAACCTGAAATCTAGAAAATTCAAAAGTCCATTCTTATCATAACATCTTAACTGAAAAAGAGAATCCTAATACAATTGGTGCTACTGCAAATGTTGTTATCTTTTTTCCACTACATTTTGCTTATAATCTAGAGTTAGCATAGTTTTTTTCCAACCACACTTATGAAAAAGAGGGTTTTATTAGACATTTCTGTTGTAAACCTTACCATCAGTATAACAAGGTTGTACATGCACTCTCTTGTTCCTCTCCAACAGGGTTGTGACAAGCAAGCCCTAGTGTGGGATATGCGCACAGGGCAGTGTGTGCAGTCATTTGATGGTCATGAGTCGGATATCAACGCTGTCCGTTTTTTCCCCAGCGGGGATGCATTTGCTTCAGCCTCTGATGATGCTGGGGTGAGTATCCCGTTTTGGATTATTACTGTATAGGAGGAGAGTTAAGAGGGCCTGACGCATTTCGATCCTAGCAAGAGTTAGGAGGGCCTGACGCATTTTGATCCAAGCAGGATCCTGCTAGATTAAAAACGCCCTCCCAACTCCAAGCATTTTATATATCTCAGGTCATTTTTGGCTAATGAGAAGTTTGCATTAGTTTATTACTTGTTTTGGATAATTACTAATTTCTTAGCACAAAAATTTGCTAAGCATGATATTTCTGTCTTAATAAAAACCAGATTAACAACCAAATTTCCATGTGTTGTGTATTACTTGCAATTGTTCTTTGGCTGTTGTTCGCTAGCCATGAATATGAAATCGAATTTTCAATGGTGGTTTGTTTTATTGGGCAAGCCATTTTTGTGCTAAGCAATTTTTTTGTGCTAAGCAGCTCTGTGAAATTGGCCCCTGGTCATGCAAGATAATTTGACAATATCGCAGTGCCAAGGTACTTGAGTTTTTTTTTTAATTGTTGATTGATTCTGTTGTTTTTTCTTCCTGCAGTGTCGCCTGTATGACTTGAGAGCTGATCGTGAAATCAACTGTTATGCCAAGGAATGCATCATATTTGGGGCCACCTCTCTGGATTTCTCCCTGAGTGGTAAGGCCGTGTTTCCTGTCTTTTGACCATACGCCCCGAAAACGGCTATCAAACTAGCAAACAGGAATGAGACTTGGTGATGGTTTCTTAATTTCAGAAACAAGCATACCTGACAAAAGACAAGCTATCATCAATCAAAACAAAGTGATGTTGATATGGAAATCCAACTTATTTTTGTTTACAGCAAAATGGCATTTTCTTTTGCAGTTTGGATTCCAGATATATGTTATCACAAATCTTTGCAGTTCATTTGGATTTATTTGTCATTATTCAAGATGCTGTGGGTTTTGACCCCAGCAATTTGGATCACAGAGCTTTCCTTCTTGTTAACTTGTCCCTTATAGTATTAAAGTTGATAGGTCATTCCCTGGCTAAGCAGTATTTCTTGCTCTATAGGGAAAGTGGACATTCGTCCCGTCTTCGTAATGTGGAGCAATTTGTTAATTTATGGTCACTGCACTGCATTTGGCTTGCATTTCCAATGCTTCGTATTGATTTGACGAAATAAATGGTTACATTTGTTGTTGTTATTTTGCAGGCCGTTTGCTTTTTGTCGGATACAACGATTACTCAGTGAACATCTGGGACACTCTGAAAGGCATTCGTCTGACCATGCTGTACGGCCACGAGAATCGCATCAGCTGTCTGCGTACGTCGCCCGATGGAACGGCACTCTGCACGGGCAGTTGGGACTACACCCTGCGCATCTGGGCCTGATCACAAACCCGCAAAGGTACCGGTTCTGGGTTGACCAGCTGAGAAACCCAATGCGATGGGTGTCTCATCTGCGTTTAACCACCACTATCTTTTTTTTCTCACTGATAAAGTAAAATTGGTTCTTATCTCTGTTGATATTTTGAAAAGGAAAAATGTTGAAGCTTAAGAAACAGTGTCAAACTGAGAAATTTGAAAATATCAAGTCACATTATCTCGTAGCTTATTAAATTGTGTGGACCAGCAGAAACTTTTTAGAGAATTCACGTGGGGCGCAACATGTAGATGTTCAGTGATTCATTTTTGTAGGACCCAAGAAATGTTTCTTTTTTGAAAGTTTGAGTAACAATTGCAAAGCTGTGCAAGTATTATTAGGAAATAGTTCCGTAAAAATTGGAATTGATTTTGAAGGAAACTTCATAGTTTTCACACATCATAGATGCTGTACAGTGTCACTATATTTCACAGATTGGCTAGCCATCTTTGCACCAGAAGATTTTACTGACTTTTCTCTCAAACCTTATACTCATACTTATAACAAACAACCTGGATGTATTCAAGGTAGACCATCTTGAAAGTATATCGTAAGTACAGTATTATGTCGTTGAAATATACCAGTGATTGTGTGCTATGCAGTATGACGATTGCCAATCGTACAGCTCATTGTGACAATGTGACTATGGATGCAGTCCACTTGTCTCCGTCCACAACATAAAATAATATAAGAATAAATGAATTGGGCACAACACATGAAATGGTTTTGTCCAATCACAGCACGGCATCTTCGATTTAGAAGTCATAATAAAACATGTATGCCTGGACGAATGTATCTTTGGAGTTTTGAAATATACAATTACATTGTCTGCATTACGTAGGAGTGCGCACACATGTGGATGTATGCACTAGGTTCGATGTGTTCATGTGAATCGTTAATGTAGCAGTCTACAGTCTAGTGCTAAGACAGTTGCCGTCATGGCATCAACAGAAATAGCTACAAAGGAAAAATACACTATATTAATATGAAAGACATAATTTGAAACGTCACAGCCAAATGTCTTGCTTTTGCCTCTTCATAGTGCAGGTTGCTCTGCACAGTTCTATTTTAATGAGCCAGTTTGGATTTTTTCCGCAAATGACCTCGTGTCGAGAGTTGTTTTGACTGTAAACTAAGAAATAGGAGCCGTAAAAGGATGTTGAGATCTTTGATGTTGGGATAGAATTCAGACACGTGGATTTTTTTGTTTTGTTTTATTGAATGGTTTTGAAGCCCCTGTTTCATTTGGGTCTTAAGTGCAATATTTACCTTGATTTAATGGCGATTCTTGACATTTCTCTAAAAACTGGTGTGCTAGCTTCATTAAGGCACTGGACATATTAAATTTGGGATCATTTCCGTTTTTTTTTTCCCATCGGATTGAAATAATTTGAAGCCACTCTCTTCATTGTCCGTTTGATGAATATGCCCTTTGTAAACTGGTGCTGACTTCACTCGTGAACAAAGAATTGTATACAGCGATATGCAGTGATAATTATAATTTACATGTACTTCAGCTCTCGTACGTGGCTTCATCCATCTTCAGTTTAACATGAGAAGGCCAGGTCTATTTTGATAAAAAGAATTGAATATCGCTTTCAGGATATTGGTTTATTTTGAGGGGGGATTGTGGGGATATGCAGGGATATTGTGAAGAGAGCTCCTTGATGTAGATTGATGACCAATGATATAAAGTTTCAAGATCATTAAGTACCGTAATCTAATTAATCAATATTCATGATAACAATCTTATTGGCCAAATTGCAGAGATGGACCAAGCTTTTATTAATAGTAGCCCGAGATTCTGAAGAAATGAACAATTCAACTCACAATGTATTATGTACTAGTGCTATTAAAATTGAAACTTCAGATGGTTATTTATTTATTTATAAACCCTCCAATGTGGATCTCGTGTTCCCAGCAGTCAGATTTAATTGTAAGATGTATATAGTAAAAGCACATCTCAAATTATTACAAATTGAAGCAGCTTATTTGGTAAGAGACTTTCCGAAAAATTTGAAAATGGGCATTTCCATGGTAACTTAAGTTACATTTTAAGTGACTTTGACCTATTCCTTGATCAATCATTCTTGAAAGACTCCAATTTGAAAAGGTTTTATTGGCATCAGCAAGTATACCAATTTATGGTTCCTTGAAATGCATGGAAATATGCAGAAAAAAGGCAACTTACGTTACAAAATGTCCCAAAACCATGGAAATGCCCAAAGGTGAAAAGACGAATATGCATGAGAAAACCTGTGTTTTGCCATTGTTGTGATTTGATATCTCAACTATTGCCACGTAATCATGCATCTAACTTCACGAGCAATGTAGATACATTTTAATAAATTTGTAACCTTGAATTTAACCATTTCTGGTCATTGTTTTAAATGAAAGGTATATATTTGAGTATTTAAAAAATGAGAAGAAAAAACTAGCAGTTTGAGGTGTGTATGTGTATGATGGTTTTATCTTGTGAAATATTATAAATGTTTATAGTTTGTACTATATATTGATACGATCATGTACAAGTACATAATATTAGATGGCTGTCTTTACATTTTAATCTTTAAGACTGTACATAGTGGTTTATTGATTGGACATGTCAGGGGTATTAAGGAGCTGAAACATGATTGTATTGTATTAAGGGACAGTGTTGTATTAAGTAGCTGTGATTATGTAACATCATTAGCCTGTTTCAAAACTTTAGCTTAGGCTATGGCTCTGACTTCGGCTCTGCCTTTGGCTCCATTTGTGTTTTTCATTTTATAGCAATAGGTTTCAGAAATTCGGATTGAAAGCTTTTGGCTTTCGTTTCAAAGTAGATACTCTGTTTTGAACAAGAAAGCAGCTTCATTCTCAGCGAAAAACAACAACCTATATTTTCAGCTGTATTATGACAGAGACGAAGCCGTAGCCGGAGCTTAAGCCAAAGTTTGAAAAAGGCTTGTGAAACAGAACAAAATTTTAGGTTCAAGTCCCAATTAAACCATATTAACACCATTATTGTGGGTAAAATGCCAGTAACTTACACAGAATTAAGAATTAATTCAGTAATTCACAAACATTTGTTTTTGGCCTCATAATTCAAAAAAACATTTATTGACCTTTATTTGAAAAAAAAAAAAAGACAAGAAAAGTCTACCACTGAGTGCGAGGATCTAACAGACCTACAGGGTTTGTTTGCGATGGCCACCAGGTAATGGCTGCCTTATACGTACAAGCCTGGCCAGATTCATTTATTGTTCATCCTAAATTATAACAAAAACATGACTTAACATCTTTTGAGGGGAACAACCTTGGTTATGATTCATCCTGGCTGGATTTCACAAAGCATTAAGATTAATCTTGAGATGAGCTGTAATGTGACTGGGCACTTTGCTTAGCAATAAAGATTGATTCACATTTAAGATCAGTCTTAGTGCTTTGTGAAATCAGCTCCCCGGTTTGCTCTGATCTTGTCCATAAACATATTTACTGTTCTTTCTATTGGTGTATCTCTCTATAGACCATTATGGTTTTACAGGTGATTATGGGCATTACACCTCCCGACCTAACCAGGCTGTAAGCAGACACAATATGATCCCTACCAATAGTTATCGGTATTTGTGCTAGCGGTCCATCATTTACGATTAATTGGACAGTATACGGTAATGTAAGAATATAATATTCCAGTAATGAGGCAGCTATGTCTTGATGTTTGACATTGTGATTGTGAAGCTTTTTATGATATGGTGATATGGATATATGGTCAGTCATCAGTGACGAGTGACATAACCTCTTGTATTGTATGGCCCTTGTAAGGACTCTGGTTTTCTCCAAATATTGGGGATTTATGTAGCTGGTTTCAACATCGGTTCAGGCTACCAAAACATGCCCCTGATCAATAGGGAACTCAATCCGGTTTGTCTGCCTCGTGTATGATTACGTGCATCAATTGTCATGTATAAACAACTATCAGAAAACCCACTGTTATCCTACCCCCATTTCTTAATTTTTGACTTTTTAGTGGACCAGTAAGAATGATGTTACTCTGAAAGCTACTGAACAATGAAATGTAAAGTTTTTTTCCTCCTTAATATTATCAGGTGTGTATTAAGTATTCAGTGGTATAAAAGAAAAACAAAAAATACATGTAAATAGATGTGAAATTGTGAACTGCACGCAGACTTGTTGTTCTTTATCCACTTCACTTGCTAATCTGTGAGTCTTTAAGTGAAGTGTAACAAGTTCCTTGCCTCTAAGAAGAAGTGTGTAACGAGAATTTATTGGGTAAAATCGATTTAGATGCGAAATTGTGGAATGCACTGTGAGTGAGTAGAGATGCTTTTTTGAAAATTGTGCAAAAATTGTTTTAAAAAGAAAGTGCAATAGATGTAAAATTAGAGTCGGTATACATTAATTCAAATTAATTGATATTTTATTGCCATCAAAGAATGATCAATAAAGGTATAGTACATCAAAGCCAATGTAAGATTCATACGCAACTTATTTGCTTTAAAAAGTTTGTTCACATAAAGAATACATTTAAGAGTAGAGAATGATGGATATCATTTTGCATCGAAAACAAATTGTAAAAATGTGTAGAATACATGTACTTGGAAAACACCAAAAATTCACATATATGTATTTTACTCAACGGACAACAAATGATCTTTAATGATGTTTATCAACTACGAAAGATGTTTCAAATTAGTCTTGTAGGCGACAGGCACAAATAATTGTTTTAAAGATGTTTCTTTTACTTTGGCAGTTAATTCTACATTAAACTAACCACACTGAATAAAGAACTCCATAAAATTAGCACAAAATAGTACAAAGAATGATAAAGAACTGTTCCAGCCATACAAAGCCATAAATATTTCACCCTAATATAGAGCCCTTTAATACACCACAGGTAGATCAGATAATAAAAAAGCAATGTCATTAAAAGTTGGGATGAACGTGTATGAATTATTGGGGTACGGCCAAAATTGATGTGTCTTTGAAAGCGGCTGTGACTGCATCCCATTGACCTGTGTGTAATTTTAAGCCGTAGCCTTCCGACTCTGACATCTTTCATTTGTGTACAAGTCTCCTAAAATACGTAGGTGATAATTCAGCATTTCACATACAATCAAATGTATAGTCATCACAGTCAATACAAACATGTATTAAACATCACACACAGACATAAATTACTATTATTTCAAAAAAGTTTCAGAGAATTATTAAGCAAGGCCTGAATCTACAACAGTTAAACAAACTGGAACATTTTGCTATGTTTTATAGTGTTTATTTCAGAATGAAAAAAAGAAGAAAGACGACACACTTTACAAAATGAGCGATGGCACTTTAAAGAAGAAATGTCTGTTGTATCAAAAGCATTAAGAAAAGAATGAACAATTCATAATTGTATACAAAACCTAGAAGTATGTCCAAATTTATCAAAAATGTCTAATGTAACAAAGTTGAGATTCATAGTTATTTACAGATGAAAGAAACAGGAATGTTAAGATTGTGTTAGGCATATGTTTTGAGAGTAGAATGTTGTTTTGCAAACATTCATTTAAAATTGAACGAAAACAAAATTACCAAGATTAGATGATGGTTAAGTATGATGTCACTGAGGTACTAAAAACACTGATTTCATTTACAATGAATATTTGTTTGAACATAGTATATACACATGTCAATTCCTTTTAAATTTTAAGTAATATACTGCCCACTTTTGTTTCAAACAAATGTAGATAATTACAAGATAAGATTTAACCTTTTACATTATATAATATTTACCTTCACAAAGTCTCTTGCATATCAAAGAAAGAAAAACAAAATTCTGCTTGTGATTTTCCAAACTAAGTATGAAAACATTTCAGACCTGGAAACCATTTTATGGAATCCAGGTGGTGAATTGAAATGTCCTCATTCTAAAAAGTTCATACTTAATTTTGAGGATTTAGGGAAACACTACATTTCTTTATACAGAAAAATAATGCATTAAATTTCTTTTCTCACAGGCAGGATCATAGAAGTTTGACAGCAACAAGCCAAACGGACATGGAGGTTAAAAGGTAAAAAAATAAACAAAGGTCAGAGTGAACAGAGTAAAGAACTCCAAAACCAGCTGTGAGAGAAATGGACATGGGATCGATTTCACGAAGCCCTACGATCGATCGTAACTCGAGTTACGAAGGATACCCGTCATATCCTATGTAGGACTGCAATGCATCGTAAGTCCCGATTGAAAGTAAGTTACGATGAGTTTGGTTAAATCGACTCCAGGACTCACATCACGATGCAAGCCCTTGATTTAGGTACCTTGGCCTCGCTGGTGGCTGATGACATGCTACTGGCCGATTGCATGGACTGTCTTTCCTGGGCTAGTCTTGCAACTTGGTATAGACCCATCTCCCTGGAAGCAGGATAAAGAAATTAACATCACACAGAGGTCAGAATTTAGTTTATGCTGTGTTATTGGTTGTTATCAATTCATGTATGGGATATTTTAAGTTGAAATGACATCATTTTATTGTTTGTCACCCACAGAGAGAGTTGGAGCACCAAGGGTCCCCAAAGTTGGATCTCAGTATGGCTCTCTGATGATACACCGCAGCCCAAGAGTGAATTGGCCATCAATAGCTAAATGCTCAGACAGTTCATGTACGAAGCAGTCACTTGGGGTTCAAATTCTGTATACATTGTCACAGTTCTGACTACCTAAGCTTCTACAGCCCTTGTAAAACGAGAATTGTTTCAGGATGGGATCCAAAAAGGTTGTTTTCTTGATGCCATCATAGGATGGGGTGGTGAGACTAGTTAGTGGCCTCATTTTTGATCCAGACCATCTCTTTGGTGAGTTCTTTGTAGATTGTTTTCATTCTTAACATGGTCCATTGGTTGAGAGCAACTGCTAGCTTTTGAATGCCACATGACTACAGTCCAAATTCACTGTCAACCCTTACAAATCCAGAACAATTCCTCTCACCTTTGACCTCTGGTTAAATTATCCATGGTGGTTGAATCAGGGTATTTTGGGCCTTCCCAGGACAACACTGCCTGTTCAGGCAACTTCTGGTGTTGGTTCCTGTGAGCCAGGGAAGGTCTGGGTCCCTTAGGGGGCTCCGGTGGGATTGGCAGGGATGGTGGAGGTCGTTGAGGCATCGTTGAGGTCAAGACTGCAGTTGAGGCAGTGCTGTTTAGCCCGAGTGTCTCGTACAGTCTTTCATCATCTTGATTAGATGATAGCTCTGTATTGAGAAAAAATAATAAAATCAACTCTAACATTTCAAGGGCAACTTGGATGGTACATGGGATAGGGGTCCAAACCAATAAGGTTAAGGTTAGGGGAGACAGGTTGGCATAGCGGTTCTTTCCTCGCCTTTCACCTCTGGCGGACTGGGTTCAAGTCCTACTCGGTCCACAAGTGGATTGGGTTTTCAGTCCCTACCTGATTCTGTGGGTTTTATCCAGAATATTACTCTGGGGTTTTCCTCCCACCTCTAAAACTGTATCTTCTTCTCATCATCTTTCCATAACAGGTTTCATCAGGCTTTTGAGCTACAGTGCCTAGGGCGCTTTTGAGGAATCCTTGGTGTCATTACCAGAAATAAATAAAAAAAAACTGCCTTTTCATCATATAACACTAGGTGAAATCCTAGCAAAATGACACTGAGAAATTACTTTGCATTTGGCACTTACTTCTTGATTTAATGGTTGCGTACATGGGTTCAGTTGTTGACGGATGCTCATATGTGTTATTGAACATAGATCTGTATACAAAAATGAAACAACAAAAATGTTTACTGTCAGTTAATAAAGCATGCACAAAAGAAAAAACAAAACAAAATCCAACAAAGGCAAATGGCAGAATGTTTATGCTTATAAAAATGTGAAAACTTAGTTGGAGAAAGACATTAACAGTTTGATCCTTGTAGAATATTTATATTTTTGAAGGACTAAATGACAACATGTTTTCACTGATGTAAAATGTATGTGAGATATTGATTTTCACTAATGGTTCATTTTAGAGTAACTGAAAAGATAAATATGATGCACAATGGATTTACAATGGACTTTTTTCTGTTATTTCTATTAAAAAAACGTATCTGGAGCATTTACCTTGGGCTGTCATCTAAGTACTTCAACTCTTCCTCAGACGAATCAGAGTTGCTTCCAGATTCCTCTTCAGATGAACTTCCTGTCCCATCGTCCTCACTTGAGACATCTGTCAACGAGTCATCCTCATCTTCATCACTGTCATCCTCATCACTGTCATCATCGTCTTCACTCCCACTGGAGGTGGTCCCCGTATCTCCCTCCGTCATGACAGTCTGGCTTGCAGAGCGCCCCCTAGGGGTGAAGACAGCAGAGGAAGGGTCGCTGTCGGAGAAAGAAGCGGTGTTCATTCCTTTCTTGATGGGGTACTTTCTGATGGGTGACGGAAGATCAACTTGGGTGGAATCATCGACGCTGTGAAATGGGGAAAGAAGGAATTGTCTGTTAATTTCCCTATTTCTACTTTCTAATTTTCCTAAGTCCAGATTTAAGATTTCAAAGTTTTCACTTTTTACTCCTGTGTGGTTGTAAATTAAATGACAGTATGGAGTTGTGGGTTCTGGCATCCGACTATCGGAAAACCACAACCACGGGCCTGCAAAGGATAGAACCACCAGAGGACACCAGAGCCACACGCCCCCAGCCAACTGCAGAGTGACCCATACAACGTCCACACGCCAGCACGGACCGGTGAACACGGACGCAGTCTAACAGGATTTAGACGGACACCGCAACATCCAGTCTTCAGCTTGATGAAGGTTACCAGTCCTAGCAAACCAAAACATCGCTACCAGCAACAGGACATTGCCTGACTTTGATCACAGCGTGGTTCAAACCAAGTTCAGAGTTCAGAAACTCTTATAATACTACATGAACGTCCTCCTTCAGTTTTAAACCGACACACTAAGACTTTAAATGAGACACTAAGACAGAGGACCACGATGGAGAACCTCATACCTTGAGACTGGTGGTGCTGCTGACCCATCTTCATCAACTTCTAGACCCTTGATGTGGGACAGAAGTCTCTTCGGTGCCGATCTCCCCTCCGCCCTCCGCTGCTTTGAGGAATGACCACGCTTGGACGCTCTCTTGCCCATTTTCGACATCCGGCCCTTAACCAGTGAGATATCGGTCTCTGTGTCGTACTCGTCCACTCCCTGCGTGACCGGCTTGTCAAAAGAACCACTTCGTCTCCGGCCGTGCCTCTTTGATTTCCTATGATGGGCAATGGAAGGGTGGGGGAACATAATAAAATGTTTGTCCAAACTTAGAATGTATAGCTTTTGGTAGTCAAGAATTGGTTTACATCGCAGCCTTAAAAAAACAAATGCATGTACCAGGGGTACAGTTACCTTAATTGTTCCCAGGAGTTTTGCTTTACATAACAAGATTAGCCATGGGCTGAGGGAACAAGATTGCATTTTAAACTTTGATTGTACAATGGGTACAATATGCAAATCAGCATAACATTCTGATGCAATGACAGGCAAGGGAACATTTAAGTGACATTTGTAGCGACGTGACTGTTCTATTTTTCTTTCATTGATTTTTTGGGGAGAAAATTGGAAGGGAAGTGTTTCCTCCAAACTAATGCTGTTTACCATATAAACAGTATTGCCGAGATTCCTTCTCAAATTGTTCAAGATCTTCATCTGAGACTTATTGTGAACGAACCTTTTCTTCTTTCTCCCAGGCACTTGCAGTCGGGCCATGTAGTCTGACACGCTGTTGTCTAAGTTGGAGTACAGACTAAGTCTTGTTGACGTCAACGGTGCGTAGACTGGGCTCTGGATGGTAGGAACATCTGGTAAACCAATCGGATTGGTTTCTGCAGCTTGGAGATTCTAGGTTCATAACAAAAAGAGCGAGTCACAAGAATGTCAGAATGTTAGTTTTGACATAGGACCTTTGAAATCTTGGCTTCAGCTTTCAGCTTCATTTCAATCCTCCAAAAGCTGAAAATTACAGGCTGTGGCACTGAACACGGTCTACTTTATTTTTTCTTCAGGGAATGAATGATTTCATTCCAAATGTTGGCACTTTACCTGCTCAGGTTGAATCAGGACAGGGACTCTGTTCTTGTAGGAGGCTGCCTTCACCACACCAACCCGCTGGACCTCTAAGGCAGTGGCTAGCTTGCTGACCATCTGGTGTCGCAGTGACTGGGGTGCACCCTTCTCGCTCAGATGGGTAATGGTCTCCTTGTAGTAGGTGATGGAGGTGTCCAGTTGCCGGCGCTGGTAATTTAGATCTGCCAGCCCCTCTAGCACTTGCCACAGGAAATCATGAAGACCTGTTTGGGGAGAATGATCCAAGAAATTGACTAGAGAACATGGAGGCCACTGCTTCTGTTGTCCTCGTATTTGCCAAAGTGCCATTTCACATTTCACAGATATTGGATGCTTAGAGGTGACTGTAATAAATTTGAGGAGGAAATGGCCTTGTGCTGTCAAGAGCTTAATTCCAGGCCTGCTCTGAACTCTGAAGTGCCATAACGCAAACATCAGCAGTGTCTGAGTTTTCTGTACAGGTCAAATAAGTTAGTTGACAACTTTCATTTCAACAATCATTTTTGGCCTAAAATTGGGCACTGCATCTTTAGCGGACACTCTCGATATAAGAATGTGAGACAAGATTGCCTTGCACAAAACAAAATCAGAGAAATGAGGAGAAGAATATCAATTCAGAGTCTCCTGACTGACCCACCTGCATCTTCAAGTGTCTGGTGAGCTACGTGGTAGTACTTCTCAGCATTGTGGTGATCTCCTAGATGCCTGTAAGCCTCAGCCAGCTGGTAGAAACACTGCCCTCTGTATTTCTTGTTCTCCAGCTTGCCTGATCAGGAGAAGAGAAGAAAATACAAAATAGGATTATCATATTATTCAGTACAGTTTGCAGTAGCACTAGGGTAATCCTAAGACACTCTTTTGAGTTGTTGGGTCCTGCGAAAAGATACAGCTGATTTTTTAACTCGGTGTTTTAAAGGATGTTTTTTATTCATCATTAACCCTTCACCCCTCAGAGGCCGATTTCACTAACGCTTTCCAACACTAAACGAAAAATCGTTCGCTACTTCATGTAGTAATTTTCGGTGTAGTGATGTGGGATTTGGGCTTTAGCGATGATCGCAAAGCGTTAGTGAAATCGGCCCCAGGTCCTTTCCCAAGGAAGCTTCTGCTACTACTGCAACTATCTTTCCTCAATCTAACAAAGTCTTCCACACAAGTTGACACAATCTCAATCCTGTAAGTTCTTCCAATATGTCACAAATTAAATCTCTGATCTGAGAGTGTTAGGTTTATAAAATCGATTGAAAAAAAAGAGTGATTATCAAATAAAGGAATTTGAATACAGCAACCTCATTTTGAACAAATTTGGGATCATTACCAAAAAGCACAGAAGCCTCTCTATTGATGGTAACAGCTTTGGTATAATCTCCGAGAGTGATGCAAGTTTCTCCCAGGGTTAACAGGATCCTGGCTTCCAGCTTCTGGTCGGCATTGCCACTGCTCTGCATCACCCTTGTGATGTTGAGGGCTTGGTGTAACCACTGGGAAGCATGCTCTGGCGATCGTAGCTGGAAAAGGAGGGATCCCACATCGCTAAGCAGCTTGGCTAATTTTCCTGTCAAGAATATAGGATACAAATTATGGAATCTGACCACAAAATCATTTTTTCAGCCTGAAATATGGAAATACATCCAGGTATTCATGTAAACAACATAAGAGCACTGAAGTGTGACATCACTTTGAAATGTTGCGCAAATGAATGAAGTAGTCTATGGTTACTTTTTCACTACGAATCTAAGGCTTGCAATTACTACCTGAGTCTGTGGTACTGTTTTGAATCTGCGAAAACAACGTCTCGGAATTGAGGAGCAAATCTAGGCTGTCCTTGTTGTTTCCACCATCTTGAAGATTCTGTGCCTGTCGAAGCACCATCTTCCCTGCCAGGTAGATGCGACCCAATTTCAAATAACCGTGTGACGCATCTCGGAAGCACTCCGCCGCCTTCAGCGGCTGAGACAACTTCACGTTCTGTTCTCCAAGCTGCTGGCTAGAGTCTGCGTACCCCTTGAAATCACCGCCCTCTCTAAAAGTCTCGGCAGCCCTGTCAAAGTTTTGCGCTGCTGCGTCATGTTCTGTCCTCATAGAATACGCAAGTCCGAGATTAAACAACAAGTCTCCATTCAGCGTTAGCGTTTCTGTTTGCCGTGTATTCTCTCCTTCAAGTGTTCTAGCGGCGTGCTCCAAGTACTCCGTTGCTTGCTCTGCGTCTCCTCTGGACAGCAGGGCGGCTCCGAGGTTACAGGCGCAGGAGACAAGGACATCTCGCTTACCAGATCTCTTGGCAATCTCGTAGGCTTTTTGGTATTTATGGATAGCTCTGTTGATGTGATTTCTCGACACCTCTTCACTGCCTTCTCTGATCAGGCTCTCGATGTCATCATAGTCCCGAGGAGATGACATGGTGGATGGCTGCATCGTGCACTGAAACTCTGGCTATCAGACGTTATCAACAGTTCACCTGAAATCATTGAACAAAAATAAATAATTTATGAAATAAATTAAGTTTTTCATGCATTTTATGCATGTTCCTGTAACAAATAAAACATAACAATTAATTACTAAAATATAAAATCATTTCAAGGTTAAAGGCAGTGTTAAGCCTATTGTCAAACATAGACATAGGCTAATTGTTACATAATTTAGTTCTGACAGATTAACAACCTGAAAAGTGAACAAAGAAAAATTGACTGGAGCGGGATTCGAACCGGCGACCTCCTGAATACCGTACAGGATACATTCAGGAGGTCGCCGGTTCGAATCCCGCTCCAGTCAATTTTTCTTTGTTCACTTTTCAATGACTTAAAATAACTCAGTCAGTTTCCCTTGTGGTTATTTCACGAATAGATTAACAACCTAGTTTATTTTTTTAAATAAATCATGTTAAAATGTGAAGGACTATTGTTGACTGTGTTGTTAGTGTTATCTCCTTAAAAAACGAAAGTCATGAACAACGCCATATATTCAGATAACTCCATGTAACTGCACCTAAACTTGTTACCAAAACAAATAAATAGGCCCTACAACAATTAAAAAAAACAGCAAAAAATCACAGCAAATTTTAAGAAATATTAAATAATCATACAATTACCTGTTGATTCCCACCACAGACAGTACTATGGAGAGTGGTGACGCATTACACACACTGCAGAATTGGATAGCATTTTCCACTCAAAACTAAAACATGGCAATGTTAAATCAATGCTTTCCCAAAATTAAAATGTCATCTTTTGGGGATCAGTCATTGGCACTGCACAGAGACATAGACAGCCATTTATTTTACTCTAATCATATTTATAATATTGATTTAGCCTGCTGTTGCGTCACCTGTTGTACACAAACGACATGGTACATGCATATATTTGACATTAATTATTATAATGAACCTTCCTCCATGAATGAACTGACATAAGTGCTAGTGGTGGCACAAGTAATGATGTATTGCACTGTATATGCGCACCATCAATCATCCACCTGCTATGCAACCATGCACACTACACACTAATTGATGTCAACATTCTCGTCATCCAAGTAACAACCCCCAAAGTAGTTTAAAATGAATCGACATTTGTACATTCAAAATTATTTTGATAACATTTCAGAAACCAAAAAACATTTTATATGACGCAAAATTTATTAACATGAAAATTAATATGTTCAATAATATGAAAATGGTAGATTACTGCGTCAAAATTTGATACACATTGACCAATTTTAATTGATTGTGTTTTCTTATCGTGGTGTTAAATAGGCTGGTAGACGGTCCTCTTAATGCACGCTTCGGGTCTGATTACGGTCTCCCTGAATGGTCCATGTGGTGTTTAATGCAACAACCTTTGACACGTTTCGTGAAACTGGCCAATCACAGTCCGACATCCAGGCAGTCTCTTTACTTAGCTGAAACACATTGCACGGTATGGAAGCACGATTATTGTAGCATAAAATCTCGAATTTCTTGAAACGTGGATGGCTTATACCACAATAAATCAAGGAGATATATCCCAAAATATTACAGAATACATTTGTGTGAATATGTTTATTTTCTAACGAAAGGAACAACCACAATTTGCGATGTAATGTTTTTGGAATTGTCTAACCCCCGATTTGTGCTTTTCTCTTTTGACTTCAGTTGTACGCAACATGCAACATAAGGCGTTTTGCCCAATTTTCGGACATGTATTTGTAATGTTGTTGTTGATTATTAATAATAATATTAATGATGATGCGCAATCTTGCAGTTTCAACCAATCTTATTCTTAAACCATTTGTCCGAAGTGACTTGTTTTTAAAGAAAACCTGTGAGGCTGTGGCCACTGTTTGTGGTTAAAAAAAATCCCAAATGAATGTTAGGCCATGGAGGTAGAAATATTTCTACCTCCATGGTTAGGCCTAACGTTAGTTAGGCCTAAATTCAAAAAATTTCGCACAGCTAGCCCAGTTTAAAACTTGCACAGGCGTCAAAATTGCGCTCAACATTACTTTTCCATAAGGACTGTGTTCGTGTAGGGAAGAATTCCACTGATGACTCGACCATCAGTTGTACACAATGTTACAAACAGGAAATGTATTTATTTTATATTTTGGCATTCGTGGACATTCTGGTCAGTCGGGTAACCAGACTGAGGCAAGACCCACAACAGATGGAGAGTCGTATTTACTTCACTGTAGAACCTGGGTACCAGACTAGCCAGTCTTTATTTTTTTTATACCTGCACTAATTTAGGGTGGGAAGAAGCCTAAGCACAAAGAAAAAATTGTGTTTTTTTTTTTTTAAGTGAACAAAAGAATAATTGACTGGAGCGGGACTCGAACCAACGACCTCCTGAATACCTTACCGTACCAACTGAGCTATCCAGTTATCTTTGTTCAGTCAGTTTCCCTTAGTGATTATTTGATGATTGTACTTTTTTTTGTAGATGAGGTTACTGCTAGTGCTGGGTCTGGTGTGCCTCGTCGGTCTTG
The DNA here is from genome assembly GCA_963971285.1 of Astropecten irregularis. Taxonomy (NCBI): domain Eukaryota; kingdom Metazoa; phylum Echinodermata; class Asteroidea; order Paxillosida; family Astropectinidae; genus Astropecten; species Astropecten irregularis. The sequence goes on from OZ020257.1 coordinate 3,290,795, forward strand.
GTAGATCCCAAGATGCTGGAGCCAAACTTTTGGCTTCCAAGAACATCTTGAATGAGTGGTTAGTGGAAGGTCGTGACCTGACCATACGCTACAGCATCTACAATGTTGGAAGCAGGTAATAAGAACATGCTTAAGCACAACATTTGCTAAAGCATATGAAAAGTCTTCCTTGATCAAACAGGATTACCAACCTAATTTTCATGTGTTCCAAGTTTACTGCTGTTGACTTATATTCAGCCATTGTTTGCTGAGCATAACATTTACGAGGAGTTTTGGCTGGCATTCTGATTTTATTTAGCGAGGTTTTTGGTGCTTAAGCAAATTTTGGTGCTTAAGCAGCTCTATGAAATTGGCCCCTGGTCAGTCTGAAAGATATTCCCATGCCCAAATTTGAAAGTCTTTAAAGTCTTTGAAGTTTGAGTGAAACAATCCTGAAAATCTGCTTGCCACGCAAGAAATTGGTTTTAAATTGACTTCTTTGCAGGCAGCACTGCTGCTTGATGTTGTGGAATTCCCATGTATTTTGTATTAAAGAATCGAGAAAGGAATATTTTCTTGGTTTTCTCCAGCAGTTAAAGTTTGACAAAGTACTTCCCCTTGATTATCAATTTGCAGAGTAATTTGTGAATCTTTGTTGTTAAAGAAAAACACAGAGAGAAAAAAGAGAACATAAGAGTAGTGGATTCTACTGAAAGTCAATTAGCATTAGCAAGTCAGAGATGCAACTTTTCAGATTTTTTCAATTTTTCACATATCTTTTGCGAAACTTTCTTGGATCAGGCTGTTTGTCTACATGCGACACATAACTTGACAGTCATTTGCAGATTCTTTTTGGCATAGCCAGTTGCATCTCTGATATACATTTTTTGTCTCTCTTTTCAAAGACTAAATGACAGAATTTTAAAGAGTTCTGGGATATTTTCCCTGTGTTTAGGACAAACCATTTATGAGGAAGTGTATTTGTCTCTAAATCTCATTTAGTTGTTGTGAAATTGTTTTTCCCAGTGCTGCACTGAATGTGGCCCTTGCTGATGAAACATTCCACGATTCTGACTTCCGCGTTGTGAGCGGCAAAACCCGTGTGCAGTGGGACCGCATTGCCCCGGCCAGCAATGTAACCCATACCGTCATTCTGCAGCCCCTGAAGTCCGGATATTTCAATTTCTCTTCGGCAACTGTTGCCTACCAACCGTCCGAGGATGCAGAGGCAGTGGTGTGTACAGTTTCAAAGATTTCTTTCGTTCACCAGAAAGTTTAAATCCTAAGCCGTAAAATCAGTTTTTAAGTCATGGAAAGGTGAACAAAGAAAAATTTACTGGAACGGGATTCGAACCAGCGACCTCCTGAATATAGGTGCTCTCCCAACTGAGCTTTCCAGCCCTACCTCGGTGATGTCTCTAATTTGATGATTAAAATCAATTTTTGTTAGTGGCACCGACAGATGTCTGTGTAGTGAATCCACAGATTTTAATGGTTGAACTGTCCTGTATCCATCCAAACCCCCTGGTAGTTATTTTATTTTGAATGTACACTGTATTCAGAAATACTTCAAAAACTCAGACATGTTTGGTTCATGAGCATAGGCTGGAGTGCTTACTCCAGGTTTTGATTTCACGAAGCCCTACCATTGATCGTAAGTAGAGTTGTGAAGGATAACCCATCGTTTCTAACAAAGGGCTGCAATGCATCACATGTCCTACGATTGATAGCAGGTTGGGATGAGTTTGGTGAAATTGACCCACGGGGTCATAGAAACACAGTCCCGAATCCTTTCAAATCTTCTTCTTTTTTATTGAAAGGTGAACAAAGAAATTTGATGGAAGTGAAATTGATTTGATTCTGCAACCTCTGGAAAAACTCTGTTGAAATCCTGCGTGGTAAATGGTGCAGAATCCAGTTCCTTGGGGGAAATTAGTGTATATTTGTAGTCTCATTGTTGTTTTTAATTTGTGTTTTGTTTGTCAGATGGGCTACACTAGTGCACCAGGAGAGGAGGGTATTGTGCCATTCAAGGATTTCGACAGAAAATTCTCACCTCATTACGTGAGTATGCATATTGCTTAAAACATCTTGCTTATCAATATGCCATATGTTTATTTTATACCATCCATAGGTCAAAGTTGGAGTATACTTCTTGTCCATATTTTTTCAGGCACTTAGTTGGAAATCATGAAACGGCACTTGTGCTGCTAATCATTTAAAATACCAGCTGCATATAAAGCAATGATGTAAACATATTTTGGGATTCATCAGAGAGGAGATATGGCTGTTAAGATCCTTATCAACACAAAAGACAACTTCGCATCAGTGCAATTAAGTGAATTACAACAAAAGATGATTTTCAGAATTATGAACATTTCAGTTACGTAGATATGCCAACTCTTCGGAATTTGAAAGGAATTATCTTCAATCTTAGCGAAAATTCATTTTTTGGTGGAGATAAACAGGGCTGGAAATAAGGTTTGGTGAGGACAAGGCCAATTTTCCATTGCAACGGGCACTTCCATTGGAAAATCATAATGTCTTTGGAAACATTTTAAGGGGCACCAAGGCCAAGAACCAGGGCAATGAAGGCCATGGCCTCCGTGGCCTATATTTATTTGCAGGCTTGGAAAAGGCATTTTTGATATTGGTGCACAATCCAGCACATCACACTGAGCCTATATATTGATTGTTTCTTCTGCTTTTCTTGTTTTGTTCTTGATCCCAGGTGGACTGGGGAGCCTTCGCCGTCATGATACTGCCCTCAATTGGCATCCCGTTTTTATTATGGTACCGCAGCAAGTCCAAGTACGAGAATGCCGCCTTAGCAGCCAAGAACAAGAAGCACTAACCTCCCTATGCAACTCTAGTAGAATTAGATCTCACTGGGTCAACGAAGGGAATCTCAGTCAGAAAATCAACGCCTTTGTTCCCAAGCCTCTGTTCCAACTTAATTGTCAATCATTGGTCAGTGTGTGAACATATTCCTCATTGCAGTAGAGAAAAGAAACAAGGTCATTATTTAAAACAAAATCTGATTTCCTGTTTTGGCATCAGGGAGATATTGTTTCATGCAATTTGTTTGAATCTGGCATTGATACATTTTTTCAGGAAACTGTTTTTTCCCGATACATGTTTCATCTTTTCTTACTGTTAAACATTTTGTAGACTGTATCTTACAGTGTCAACAACTTATGCAAATGAAATTAAAAAGATTCTTGCAAGCTAACTAAGCCCTTTTTTCAAAATGTATTTTGTCTGAATACTGGACAAGTGGTTGTATGAGATGCAGTTATGTTTGCACATAAGCATTGGCCAACATTTTCTCAATTTACCTCAAGATCCTTTTAATTTAATTTGCCATAAGGTCTCTAGATCAGGGAAATTCATATCGTTTTCTCTTTAGTAACATGGATCTGTTTGTTCAATCATCACTATGCGTATGCTATGTTTTGTTTCATCAAGTGTGAAATTATGTCATTATTAAACACTATAACTTCTCTGCAATAAGCCCTTTGGTGAACCATAACATTTTTGGGGTTTCATATCTAATTTTCATTTCAGTGGTTGTAGCTTCGATAATGTGAAGAATATATTAAAACTTAAAAAGGATCATGAATTTTAATTATTATTTGTCTCCTGTGTGAAATCTGTGAGTTTTTATCTTGTTTTGCATAAATAAAAACCTTCATGGATGGTTCTCTACATTTTGTCCACTGAAAAAACACTAACGTTATTTCCAAAAAAGAAATAATTGTTTTTTCATAATCAGTACTGTGAGACTGAGTCTGGGCTTGGACTCAAGACCGACTTGCTGGACTTGATCTCGGACTCGGGCTTTGTAACTCGATAACTGTTTCATATCGTGCCTGATTCAGTCCGTTGTATGTAGAGATTAATTAATTAATTAATTAAGGACAGTATTTCAATTGTATTTTTTTTTTTTTTTATGTTTATTAACAACATTAATTGGGACGGCCTGCGTTTATGTTCATACATTCGTTGGTTCCACACACGTGCATTTCGGTCGACAAAATATGGATCCCGCATAATACGAGGCCCCGCTTAATACGAGCATTTTCGGTAAGTCCCGGCGACCTCGTATTAACGAGGTTCGACTGTAATAGACTTAGTTCCTAGTCTCACATAGTGCATGCAACGAGCGCCACAGCGTTTGTGGTCTAAACCTCTCGCTGCCACTGAGGGCGCTGGCCATACTTTTTGTACTTTGCATCGACAATATGGAGACTGGTAACGAGTCTACGAACCCGATTTCCAAATTTAGTACCGAATTTGTAGATACGGCTTCAAATCCGAATCTGATCGGACCTCCTAGGTCATCTTATCTCCATTGGAAATACGTAGATACACCAAGAAAGAAAAACATAGCCGTCGTTGGCACATTTGCACCATTTTGTTAACATTGGTCATTAGTCGGGTACCATTACCAGCATCCGGACGCAGTATGCAATAAATTAAGGGGAGTCAGGGAATCATATGCCGAAGATAGCCGTAAACTCAGCCGCAATCTCGCAATCTTCGCCGGTGAAACATCATTCAATAAATGTAATCTTGCTGAGCCGAGGACACGGCCAACGTTCTTTAGGTGAGTTGGTTTACACAAGAAATGTCCTTATAATACGAATAGGCGGCCTATTGACTAGTATACAAATATCACATGGTTTGAGGGTGGACAGTCGATTCTAGACCACGTTTAGTTTTACTTTTTCTAGCACTGCTTGGGCAATACTGCAACTGAGAGACTAACGTTAGTATTTGTACAATTGTAGTAGTACTACTAGTACTACTACTAGTAATATAGGGCCTATCAGTATTACTTAGTAAGTAGTAGTAGTAGTACAGTAGTGAGACTGGACGGAGTCAGTGAGTGTATAATTAATAACTTATGACCGTATGTATGGTGTAGGCCTCCCTAGTTTTAGTACTACATCATACATGTATGATGTAGTACTGTAGTGTGGAATTTAAGACAAAATGCAGTAGAATTAATAAAGCAACAACAAACAAATAAGACTGGTATGATTGTGTTAGCTGATTTTTAATATTAGTTACTACATGTAGATCAATGTTGAGCCACAGGAGATCATAAAAAAACCATATAGGCCTAATGGATGATTTCAAACCATCCTTGCTTTGGTATCAGCTCAAGTTCAACTCGCCTCCTTGCTGACTTGCCCCTTACCAACTGTCCCCATTGACAAATCGCCTCCTGACGGACTTGCCCTGGTAAGGGACGAGTTGGTTGGGAGGCGAGTTGGTAAGGGGGCAAGTTGGTAAGGGGCGAGTCGGTAAGGGGCAAGATGGCTAGGAGACAAGTTGACCTGTAATCCCTGCTTTTTGTTGACAGGCAACGCAGTGAGCTACATGTATAAAGGACAGAATGCCACTGCGCATTCCCAGGTTACCGTTTCCCCACATTGCAATGGCAACTATCATCGGCGGTCTGACAGGACTGTACATCTACAGACCGATTCTGATCAGATACCACCAGGACCAGGCTCAGCTAAAGAAGGAAGAGGAGGAACAGAGAACTGGACGTGTTGAACTCAGTCATAGCGACGCTGGAGAAATGAATCTTTCGGCTGGTGCTCCTAAGTCAGAGGATGGGAGTTGATCCAACTGTCGGCATGAGATTTGAATTTGGGTGCCGACTGCCAAGTCTGTAGCTGTGAGCCGGTTGTCGGCTCATAGTTATGCCTCTCCCCCGGACTTGCTGATGATAGACATCAGAGCATAAATTTTCCCGGAACTACTTCTAGTTGGATGTTGGTCTTTACAGAATTGTTCGAAAATTGGATGAAAATTAATAGAGTTACAGGGAGAGCCACAGAGACCAGAGCATCCCAGCGGTTATAACTGACTCTTGGCAGGCTCAGTTTTCCCAAGTCAACTGAAAACTGGAACAATACAGGCATTTCACAATAGTGCACCACCATGAGTTTGCAACACACTAGCCAATTTGTTGACAAACTGCGCATCTTTTCACATGCGCAGTTTGTCGCCAAAATTAATTCTGTGCATTGTGATTGCCCAATGTATTGCAAACTCGAGCTGGAGAGAGTAGTCGCCGATGAAATAAATTATTAATGTTGTATTTAGAGCCTCGAGGTCCCATACTTTAAAGGTGCTATCATACTTTGGTAGCATACCGAAACAGAAATCTTCACAGATTTACCTACAATTTACAGGCCATAAAGATGGTGATGGTATAAGCATACCATTAAAATTTGGCTGACTGAAATGCACATATTTATACAGAAAAGAGTCCAACCAATGACCAAAATCTATTTGAAATCCTTTTAAAGATCAAAAACAGTGAAAAAATTTAAAATATACTGTGGGCGTTTTTCATTATTTTCTCAAAAGGTGGGCACCCTATGGGACTGAAAATTTCACAGATGACTGTTACTGTATCTGTCTTGATATTTTTGCCTATGAATCTGCATCTCTTTGACAAAAACCAAAGTATGATATTACCTTTAATAGTTTATTGGCAGCTTTGTGGTTTTAAAGCAACTTGGTTCATCACTGCTGGCATTAACTATTTCTGGGCAGTTTTCATTGGAAGCCATTGTGAAGCCATACAAGTGCCTCTCTGGTTTTAGTGTAAAATGAGTGGGACTTTTGAGTTTTACTTTTATTTGATGAAAATTATCAGTATTCTGCAATCAATTGTTTTATTGTAACCATAAATTGGATTTCTTCAAGGTAACACTAATTGAAACAAAACCACATTATTTTGTGAATTAAATTTTACAAAAACTTTTAAAATGATGACACGATGTGAATCTTCAATCCTGATCCAATTCCAACTTTCAATTTTATTGAATTATTAATTCCAACACTACCTTTTATTACACAGCAACCTCAAAAATTTGAAAGAATTTTAACATAAATTATATGCAATTTTTAAATCAATTTCGTGTGTGAAAAAAGTGTGAAACTAAAAATGGCTGTTTGTAGATTGAATTAATTTACAAAGAAAAATTAACAATAAACATCTACAACAACAATGCATCTTGGGTCTTTTCTTTATTGTTAAGAGGAATAAAAGAATTTTCTTTTCCTTTCTGATAAAACTGCATCCAAACTGATTTGAGAAAGGAATAACTTCAGGACCTTTTTGTACTTTAATATACTATAGACATGCAGCTTGAATAACACACTTTTCCTATCATTACAGACTTCTGGCATAACACAACTGGGAATTCTAACAAGGTTTGTATCAGAAAAAATTGCCAATAATGCCCAAAAATGAATTACGAAATGGTGACTGAATTTTGTTGTCAAATTATTTCTTCAGGAAATATTGATAAACAAAAAATCTTTTCAGTCATGAGAAAACAACAGCATATCCCAAACTTTGAATGCTCAGCTGTTTCAATGCTTGTATTATCTTAGTTTCCATGGAAAGTAAACATAATGGATGAAATTTCCTGCATGGGTGCAGTGCTGACTGGCTGTGTTCAAAGATGATGCTCATGGCACAAGATATTGGAGCTGACTGATGTGCAATGATGTTGCCCGGGTGATTCTTTGGTGGCTGTGATGTTCAGTTACAAGCAGTCTTGATAGAGGGAAATAATGTCAATCCGGCATCTTCGTCCAAAAACTCAAACACGCTGCAAGAAATGGATTGCAAACAAATGGTTAAATTTTTAAACGGGCAAAAGATTTTGGATTTGCATTTGCTTTAAGTCATTAAGTTGTCTTGGCTTGCTTGGTTAAAACAGTGTTGCCAGCTGAACTCGTGCCAAGCAATGAAGCAAATATGATACTAATTACTAATTAGCTAGAGAGAGTGACTTATCTGTATCCAACTCTTTGAAATTGCCACATGGGACATTGTTGAAGCCAAAAGATGATTTTAAATGTGACTCAAATAAGACTCGAGTGAGTCCCAGTCACAAGTCGTACAACAATTATTCTGGAAAATAAACTGTACAACCAAAAACAACTACCAACCTAATTCAGATTTATTCCTAAGTAACAACTGGCATCTTAGTTGAAGTTATTCCTCCACCTTGTACTTCCCTCGGATGAACGGTACGTATCCCATGATGACCTGCCAGTCTGTGGCAAACAGGAAGCCTACGCCTAGAACGCCGCCCCAAAGGGCACCGGTTCTCTTCCTGAAATTGAACAAACAGGTCAGGTGTAATTAAAAATGATGACGATTGGCTCTCTAGAGTTAGTTGGAGCTGGAGCACCCACAGATTTCACACATTGAACATTATTATGTTGTCACCTCAAGATCACAGACGCTCCTGATTATTAAAAAGAAGGCATTAGTGTCTTTTATGCCACTCATATTATTTTCAGTATTTATTTGAGTAAGAAACTGTTATTTTTTTTCACTGAAATATTGTCGAATTATGTTCATTTTAGGGTTTACAGGACCCATGAATAAATTTGCTTTAAGTAACAAATCTTATTTTGGAACAGAAGAAGCTAAATAAATACTGAAAATAATATGGGTGGCGTAAAAAGACACTTACCCCAAAAAGAACAATATTTGAAAATTACAACAACAAAAAATTAAAAAACATTTTGACACGCGCGATAGATCGTGCGCGTACGGTTATGCATTAGGTGGAATGCACTCGGAGGACGATGCAGTCGGGTCCTATAATTTTATAGAAAAGAATTCCACTGACGGCCATCACTTGTGCACAAACATATGGGACCAACAGAGGGCGTTTTGATAAAAATGGCTACCGCTGCATTCGAAGTGTATAATTGTAGGTCAAAAAAGCTACACCAGTTTTCACTCCTGAGATTGAAGTTCATCATGACTTGCATCCAATATTAATAAGTTAACTCTTGGAGGAAATAACCCTGTTTCCGTCATGGCCGTCAGTGGAATTCTTTCCATTTAATATTTCTCAGACCGATTTAGTGACGGTCTGAGTTTGCCACGGACCGAGTTACATTTGGCCACGGGCCGAGTTGCATTTGGCCACGGGCCGAGTTGCATTTGGCAACGGGCCGAGTTGGTTGATTGCTGCCCATGACCATGCTGACTGAGGCCGGCGAGTTGACCCCGCCTGCACACAACGAAATCATTAAATGACTGACTAAAACTTTCTTTCTAAAATCTCTTTATTTCAATTTACAGATAATCAAACAAATATATCTTACCAATTCCTTGCAAGTTCAATATACTTTGGACCAATTAATTTTGAAACGGAAGCCGGAATTAAAGCCATTTCAAGACGAAAGATTAACTCCGATCATCTAACAAGAACGTACGAAATCGCCGGAGTCGTGCAGATTCGGCGAGTCAAAGTCTTATACTAGACGTAAAAGTGTGTAAAATTAACCTGATGGAAAACGGCACCAGTCTAACCAGTGTTGCACGCAATTGCGCCCTCTGTTGTTCAGTACCGGCCCTCTAATGGTCAAAAAATTACTACCAGTCAATTTTACATACAAAGTGAGTGACCAATTCAACTTTAATCATGGGTTCATCATGTATGATTTCCTACCTCCATGATTTTAAGCACAATGTCACTTTTCTTCAATTAATCTGTGCAATAGGAATATTATGGCTTGAATCTGTCCAAAATACACACTTTAAATTGGTCCTTATTTGGTTTTACCCATATTATTCCACCTTCTGTTTTTGTTAGTACATGTATGCTTATTACAGACAGTTTCTATATTGAAATACTGTTATGTCACTGTCTAGGTAACTGGAATCAGTAACCCAATTGATTTCTGCACACAAATTTGGTTGTTTTATAGGTTTTGTGGCAGACCGTTCCTCCTCAATAGTTTTTTTTTGTGCTGAATATATATTCCTTTCACTCAAGTGGTGGTGTAAATTGTTTTGCCAAACCATTTCTGTAGGTCAAGTTTGCCTTTCCAAGTTTCATGGGTTGTTTTCCATTATATTTTTGCTGTTGGTTCCCTACATGAGCATTTTGCAAAGCCATTTAAAGGAAAACCAAATGCTGGTTGGAAACCAAAATAAGACTTGCCATATCTGTCGGTAAATTTTCTGTATGAAGGCAAAATGACCTGACTGAAAAAAACATTGCAGGAACCCTTTAAGTTTATAATTAAAGATATTCATTAAAAAAAATGTGGGAAATAAAAATCATTTCATTCATTCATTAATTAGCCTCTTTCTTCTTTATTGATTGACTGATTAATTTATATATATATAAATACTTTATGTTTAGAATTCATTTGTTTAGGTACAAATTTGTTTATTAGTATAATTTTCTTATTTCTTTCTTTCTTTCAGGTCTAGGGTACTCTTTATCCTTCAAAGTTCCACTGTCATTAAAACTGCAAGTATACAGACACATTATTATGCTACCTGCATTGACATTTTTATTGTTTATAGTCAGACCTATAAAAATATTAATAAATCCATTGCTTTCAGCTAAGCCCACAAAAATGTTGCATTAACAATTATTTTTGTTTTGCAGTAAAAATATGTTTTTCTATGCAGCTTAAACAGTTACAGAACTATTTGAAATGCCTTTTCATAACAGAAACATTGAATCTGCATTGTTTTAATGATTTGACAAAACAATGTCATGAAAACATTTCCAATAAACCAAACAAATGATCATAATGTAAAGAAACATTACAAACAATACAATTATTAATATTTCAGCAGACAATTAAAACAACTATTAAATTCAAAACGAATAATTAAATTCATGTATTTAGTTTTTACTAAATGACAAGTAATAACTACATGTTTTAACAACTCTTGAACATGTACAAATGTACACTGATATGGGCATGTATTTTTTATAGTGACTGATTTCCTTTTTTTGGTGATTTTTTTTACCTCCAAAGTTCCTGTGGCACAACTTGATTTACAGTGAACAATACAGGGTTATATATTCTGTGTTTTAGAAATAAAAAAAAACCAATATGAGAAAACTTGACTTTTTGTCTGTGCGTGAAAAGTATCTACCTATTATTGTTTCCTTGTGGCTGTTGACATGCATCTTAATTATACAGATTTATTCTGCTAGTTTTGCCGATAGTCTCAGTTTACAACAGGCAAACGTTAGAGTCATGTTGGTATTTTCATATTTTCATTTTCATCTTTCAAATAAAATAATTAAAAATGATTATTAATAAATAATTATTAAATAAAATCACAATTATATACATTTTCTCTTTTGACATTTCTGTGCAATCTAAAGTACCTTAGTGCAAAACAGAGCAACTATGTTAACACATGAAACAATTAACTAATTCAGTATTCTACAACATTCATTATAATTATGTGTTTTTGTGTATGATAGAAGCAATTGAATAAAGTTAGACAAAAGGCTGCTTTAACTTGTACAAACAACTAGAACAATAAATACTACTGATTATTTATAAGCAAATGACCAGAATATGACTTATATATACTGTACCAATTTTTGATTTACCTTTTTTTTCTTTTCTTTTTTTTGTAACAATAAACACCTTTAATATGTCAGGATTATTCAGTTAAAGGCTTATAGTAAATCATTATTGCAGTTTTTTGGCATTGGCTTTTCTTATTCACAATATCTGCTTAGTACGAACACCAGAGATTTTGTGGTTATGATAGTTATACCATCATGAGCTGAACAGTGTTATCTTGCATGTTCCTATTCTTAATTTCTTAGTCAACCTCTTCTACAGTAGGTCCCTGCTGGCCACCCCCATGACCACTGCCTGCCTGAGCCCCATGCTGTCCAGCTCCTGATGGTCCACCACCATGAATCTTGGTCATGATGGGAGTGCACTTCCTCGTAAGCTCCTCTTGCTGATGCGAGATCTCATCCTTCTCAGCGAGTGTGTTCCTGTCCATCCAGTCCAGGCACTCCTTGACTGCGTCTCTCACGGTCTTCTTGTCGTCCTCAGTCAGTTTTCCCTCGGGGACCTCTTCGACAGCTGCCTTGAGACTATAGGCGTAACTTTCCAGGCCGTTTCTGGCGGTGACGCGCTCCCTCTGAGCATCATCCTCAGCCTTGTACTTTTCAGCCTCTGCCAGCATGCGCTCAATGTCAGCTTGGGACAGGCGTCCCTTCTCGTTCTTGATGACGATGCTGTTGGTCTTCCCAGTGCTCTGGTCTTTGGCAGACACATTCAGGATGCCGTTGGCATCAATGTCAAAGACAACTTCGATCTTGGGCACGCCGCGCGGTGCCGGGGGGATTCCCGAGAGATCAAAGGTTCCCAGGAGATTGTTGTTCTTTGTCATGGGTCTCTCACCCTCGAAAACTTGGATGCTGACACCGGACTGGTTGTCAGAGTAGGTGGTGAAGTCCTTGGAGGCCTTGGCAGGGATGCGACTGTTACGGTCGATGAGATTGGTCATGACGCCTCCTGCCGTCTCGATACCCAAAGAGAGAGGAGCCACGTCAACTAGAAGGACATCTTTAACCTCCTCGCTCTGGTCACCTGTGAGGATGGCAGCTTGTACAGCAGCTCCGTAAGCAACAGCTTCATCTGGGTTGATAGATTTGTTGAGCTCCTTCCCGTTCAGGAAATCCTGAAGCATCTTCTGGATCTTTGGGATTCGGGTAGAGCCACCGACCAGAACAACCTGGTCAATTTTGTTCTTCTCCAGCTTTGCATCCACCAGAGCCTGCTCAACAGGACCCAGGGCATTTCTGAACAACTTGGAGCACAGCTCTTCGAAGCGGGCTCGGCTGACGCTAGTGTAAAAGTCAATGCCCTCAAAGAGTGAGTCGACCTCGATGTTTGCAGTGGTGCTGCTGGACAGTGTGCGCTTGGCACGCTCGGCCGCCGTGCGAAGACGGCGGAGAGATCTTGGGTTACCAGACATGTCCTTCTTGTTCTTCCTCTTGAACTCAGCAGTCAGGTGCGTAACCAAGAGATTGTCAAAGTCCTCCCCACCGAGATGGGTATCTCCAGCGGTGGACTTGACTTCGAAGACGCCGTCATCGATGGTCAGGATGGATACGTCAAAGGTGCCACCACCCATGTCGAAGATCAGGATGTTCTGTTCGCCTTTCAGTTTCTTGTCCAGACCATAGGCCAAAGCTGCTGCGGTTGGCTCATTGATGATTCTCAGGACGTTCAGGCCGGCGATCACCCCAGCATCCTTGGTCGCCTGGCGCTGAGAATCGTTGAAATATGCAGGAACGGTGACGACTGCGTCCTTGACTTTGTAGCCCAGGTAAGCCTCAGCTACCTCCTTCATCTTGACCAGGACCATAGAGCTGATCTCCTCTGGGCTGAACTGCTTCGTCTCCCCCATGTATTCGGCCTGAAGCATCGGCTTGCTGCCCCTGTTGACGACGGTGAATGGCCACTGCTTCATGTCAGCCTGGATGGTAGGATCATTGAATTTGCGGCCAATCAGGCGTTTGGCATCGAAGATGCTGTTCTTCGGATTCCTGTATGAAAATTTAAAACAGAATGAAAAGACATCATCATTATGAGGATAAACAATCAACATTTTGGCAGACATAACAAAACATTATTGCGTCAAAGTGCATGCCCCTTTAAATACATTAATGTTAATAACATTATTAGACTGAGTTATTGACTCTTTAGGGTTTTGGTTTTGTAGTCCTGATGGAATAACCATTCTTGAGTTGCATTCCATTAAAGGTGCTCACACTATTAAAAGGCAGTCTAACATAAAACAGACATTGAATAAAAACAACATCTAATTAGTGTGGATTTGCTTTCTCCTGTAGGGCACTTGATTATTGAAATGTTATTGTGAGCATCTTCTGCCAGAAAAGACTTCCATGAAGAGTATGCCTTCGGGAACAATTTTTATCAGTCACTTAATACCAGTGCAATTTATCATTTTAAAGGGGGTTAACCCCCTTTAAAATGATAAGTTGTAACACTGTAGTTATAAATGTTTTCAAATACATGTAGCCTATGTAGGCCCTACATACATCTGTAATAAAGTTCGGTTCATAGTTCATACGAACATTGCGACCATTCTGCGTTAACGAATTAGAAATTTATGTGAAAAACAATTTACATTTTCGTCTCTACACAAAAGCATTCGCATGAAGTATAGGCCTAATTCATATAAAACTTATAGGGGCCTATTGTAGTTATAAGACTGAAACAAAATAAGAAGAGTCGATCGACTTACATGGCAACTTGATTCTTGGCGGCATCTCCGATCAACCTCTCCGTGTCAGTGAAGGCGACATAACTGGGCGTCGTCCGGTTGCCTTGGTCGTTGGCAATGATTTCCACTTTGCCGTTCTGGAACACTCCAACACATGAATATGTGGTTCCAAGATCAATGCCGATCGCTTTTGGTTTGGCCATCTTGCTGAGCGATGTTTGTAGTTCTACCGCTGATGATGTTTCTCAAAAATGACTGAATATTCTTCGGGACAAAATTGCCGAAATGTAGATGAGTCGGTGCAGGGATTTTACTCCTTTGCCTTTCGCTGTGTGACTGCTCGAATGCTGAGGTGTGGACGACTTGGTGAATTTATACAGATGTATTTATTTCGAGAAAATTCCACTTCTGTCCTCACCCGAATCAACATTCTTTCGATTCCGACCTATTATAATCTCGAAGAATCTAGACGGTCAAAAGTTCAGTAAGCTCCGCCTACTTGCTATAAATATTCACATGATTGGCAGTGGTTACGGTAAGGGTACCCTGTCTTATTGCCCGAAAGAAACACATACAACAACAGGCACCAGTCTACTAATTATGCATAAACATGCATAATGCATAAATTCACATGACATCACAAAATTCCAGAAATTTCTAGACTTCGCCAATAGAGGGCAGCCTCAACATCAACATGGCGACTTCTGTTGGCAATATTTGTGTGAAGTTTTCTGAGAAAACTGGACGAACTCGACTGGATGAAATCGACTTTTCTGGATTAGTTAGTACCCTGAAGGAAAGGGTGTCGACGGCAATCGGTTTACCGTCTTCTGAACTTTGTAAGCTTTTTTGTATGGGAGTTTTGGTGGATTTAACTTTCGCTTGCTGAGTCACGGAATTTCTTTTTCGAGAACACGTATACAAAACTGTACAATACAATGAAGGCCCTCAGTAACGTAGGCCTTGTACAAATATGGTTAATTTTTCGCCTACCACTTTTACTAGCACTAAGTTCCACTACCAGACTATGTTACGATGTATTTGACATTACACTTTTTCAGTAATTCAGTAGGCTCTAAGTCAAATTTTAATAATAATTATTAATTGACTAAAAAAAAATTAAATATAGGGGACGTAGGCCTATCATGAAATATGAATGATGAATGTAAACACGACCGGCAGAAACTGAGAAAGTTCTAGACATGCTAGAAAACTTAATTCAACAAAATTAACTAGAAGTTGGAACTTACAGGAAAATGCCCTAACCCAAATCCAAACCCTAATCTGTTTTCCGGCATTTTCTGGGAATATTTTCCGGTGTTTTCAAACATGTCCAACACTTAGTTTTCCCATGGCTCCATTGTTTTCCGGTATTTTCTGGTGGATTTATTTTTCCAGTGTTTTCCAGTACTCAGTTTTCTAGTGTTTTCTGATATGTTTCATTGTTATCTTCTGATTAAGTGCTATGTAATATTTGTAGTATCAACACGCCATACTGATTTATAATGAAATCTTTATAAAATCTTTATAATTTTGTTAATTTATCACTGAACTTTATCTGCATTTGGCCATTTTTATTTACAGAATTAGTATTCTCCCTTTTTGTTTGATTTTGTTGTGAAAGTTTTGTTTATTATTTCATTATGACCCCCAAAGGAAACAAGTTTGAAAGTTGACAAATAGAACAACTGAACAATACGGTTACTAACATGTTCCACCATGTTTTTCTGCTTCCATAATTGATTTGGTTTTTTCCTTTTTTAAAAGGTGATCCGAATAACCAGAAACAATTTGATTTTGTGTACTATGGCCTTAACCAAATTAACCAAACAAATTGATTAAAAATGTGCTGTAAGTGACAGTAAACTGCATACAATATACTGTAATAATATGGCATGGGGATTTATAGGTGTACTATTTCTTTGTTTCATAAGGTATGGTTTACTGTGGTCGTATCTTGCGGGATGTCGACAGCTTGAAGTCCTATGGATTGGAGACGGGTTGTACGGTTCATGCTCTTCGGAAGAAGCCCCAACAACTGCCACCAAAAGCAGGTATAGTGGGAAATAGTGGTAACAAGTTTGGTTTGTTCACTCACAGTGACAGAAAACCTGTTACTGAGAGTATACTCATAGGGGCACTTTTTACTTGAGTACAAGTACATGTAACTTGGAATTGACATTCTCCTCTATGTAAAATTAGATAATTTCACATGTTATTTTCTGTGATATGGTTTGTGTCGTAGAGCCCTTGGACGATCTTGCCATTCGTCAGCTGATGACTGCCCTCCATGCTGCACTGCTAAACCCATCCCACAGACAAGCTGTAAGTAAATGTGGGGTGATTCTGGAAATTCTCGGCATGTAATATCCCAAAACACATCCAATGAAAATATGTTTCAATGCTAATTTCTTTAAATGTTCAATTTCATCTTATTTTTCTTCCTCTTCTTTTTGTTTATGTAGGTCCACAAAATCCTCACAAGTACGGAAACCATTGACAACATTATAGCAGCAACACCAGGTCTGGCTGCGGACCACATTGCAGTTTGTAAGTAAAAACACAGTATGTTGCCTTAACATTGGCCCGTTTCTACTCGCAATTAAAAAAGATGTCAGATGAGTCGAAACCTTTTAGCAAAAATTACCACTTAGCCTGCCAAAAAACAGAATAGTGCCTTTTAATACTAGCAGAGCTCACTTAAAAGGTGAGAAACAACAGTATGAAATCTAAAACATTTCAAAGTTTGCAGCTTACAATTTTCTGCGTTCTTTATCATAGCCATGCTTCGTGACCCCGAGCTATTGATACAGATTGCTGATGCTGAAAATGTACGAAGGTAAGTCTAACAACACTGCAAAAACAGCATTTCAAAACTCAAAAGGTATCTTGAAAAATATAAAGGGCCACCAAGACCACCAGGATTTTGAAGCCAACACCACAATGGCCTCCAAAGCCTTTATGACCTTCAAGAGACTGAGATCTGTCGCAGCATTTGATCAGGGCCTCTTGTAAGCAAAACATCCACGCTCACTTTACAATCTGACAACTGGAAATCTCATGATGTGGTTCTATCAAACTCTCCCTTCTATGGAGTTGCACTTCCTTCTTGCACAACCTGAAATCTCATCAAAGTGATTTCGTCAGTGATCTGCTTGTTTATTTGTTTGTTTATTTGTTTGTTTACTTGTCAGAATTGTGCGAGCCCATCCAGCCATCGGTCATGCTGTCATGCACGTTGCTGCATCAGTCAATGAGGATGGAGTGCAGAACGATCGAGTGAGAGGAGCTGAAAGTGGGTCTGGTAAGATTTAAGAGGGGCGGGGACAGATACCGGACGAGGAAGGAGTTGTAGGGGGATAGGGAAATCCACACTTATCTGACCAAAATGTCAGTCATCCTTGGTTGACCAAGATGTTAGCTGGGGTGTGTTTTGGTGGCCCGAACCATGAACATGTTTCTGCGTTGGTGATTGGTTCGGGGTTTTTGCGACTTCGATTCTGCTTCAATGATGTCATTGGTTCAACCGAATGAGAATCGAAGGAAGGGATTGGTTTACGGTCAGTCCAAAAACATGGCAGAAAAGTAAGGTCCGTCGTGTTCGCCGCCATTTTTGTTTACATTTTGCAAAAGTGCTTTGGCGCCCTCCCTCAACCATGTTTTTGTTCATAGAGAGTAACGTCAGTAACATTGTCAGTAACAAACGCACCCTGATGAATTACTGAGGATAGCATGTAGGATTTGGAAGAGAGTTAAGAGTTGAGTGTCAAGGAAGTCAAAATATCCATGTGACTTACATACTTGATATTCCTTTTCTGCAGGATCGCTGTTGCCTGATGTATCAGATGATGAAATGGACACATCCACAGATGTAAGTTGTGGGAATTCTTTCTCAATCCCTAAAACATTGTATTGGGTGCTCTTGATCTTTCGAGAATCCTTGATACTTTTTTTTTTAATCCAGCCTCAATACCCCTAAATTCCTCCAAATTCCATCAAATTCCTCGAAATCATGAGAAACTATTTTGGAGGATCCAAGAAGGTTAAGATTAGTGCACAACATAAGGGATGTAAGTTTCTGACAGTGCTACCTCTGCACACTTGAAGGAGGACAGTGGAGGGGAGGGTGCTTTTTTTTCTTAGATTGGCCGCTGAAGGTCAATGGTGAGAAATGATCGTGGTTTATTTCAAAATGGCCCCCAAGATGGATGTTTTAGATTTCTGTCTGATGCTAGCCAGACATGCCCCTGTCTAAAGCTTAATCCAATTAGGAAGAGATAAGGCCATCATAAAGGGATAGGATCTCATTTCATATCCCAGTGGGCCTTTTTTCCGGCGGGACTCAAGATTGTCCGAACGAAAGGTCATGGTAAAAGATGATCGCTGACGAAACATAAGCCTGATACTGCAGTAAGGAGTGAAAAGTTGACTGGTTTCGTCGTCAGTGAAACACTTTGACGACTCGTTCAAGTATTGAAATCTTTTGAATTGACACATGATTCAATTCAACATGTTCAACACAGGGGAAGATAGCAACCCAAAAGTTTTAATTCTTGTATCCAGTGCAATTTATCCACAATGCAGAGCTTTCACAACTGGTTATAAATCAGAAAGAGTACAGTATCAGCTGTCATAATAGGTTAAGGTTAGCACTGAGATGATTGCCTGTTCATTTGGTCCTGTCCCCCCCGGTCTAATATGGTGACATCCGTCGCTCATTCACGGTTTTCTTGACCTGTTTGTTTCTGCAGGGAAGCGGTTCTGGTCGTCCACCGCTGATAACGCAAGCTCAGTTAAGCGCTGCACTGGCCGCAGCAGGAGTCGGCAACTCAGCTGGCAGTAGCGCCGGTGCTTATACACAGGTAGGTGCCATTCTCTGTCCCTTGTAAATGTGGCCCCCCACAATACATGGGGTTAAAGCACCAAGGCAATGATCAAGGAGCACCCAGAGCAGTTGCTTCTGTGGACTAGTGGTCCGGTGTGTCGCACTCAAGATCTTGTGGTCAATCTACTGGGATCAAGTCCAGCCATGGGTTGGTGGTGCTTGCATCTTTTGGGCCAGACACTTTGTCACATGCCTCTTCACCCAGGAGTAAATGGGTACCTGTGAGGGTAACGATGGCTTTACACTTGATTGGCCTTTGTGTACGGTACCTTACAGCAGCCTGGGCTGTATACTCCCCATTACGAGGAGTTGAGATGGTTTTAAGGGTGTCAAATTTGGCCCAACGACCAAGGATTAGCCTTTGAATGGCATTCCAGTTAATGGGGATAGTGCTGAGCAGTTATTATTACTATAAACAGGAACTCAAACTTGAAACTAATGAATAACACCTTCCCAGTCCTGTCTTGTCAGTCCTGCCTAAACCTATTGCAGACAGAGCCTCTCTACACGTATAATCAAGCCATCACATTTTTACATTTACCTCATCAATCTTAGTGTAGACCTATGCTTTATGATACCAATCACCATGCCTTAGTTCAGTCTGGACAGATCTATAGATTTCAGTCACCAGAAAAAAAAATCAATGTCTAGACGACCGATAGAAACTAGGAAGGGTTCCCCATAAAAAGGAAATAACTAGCCTGACACTCTGCTGAAAGGCCAGTGTAGAAAGAAATAGGTCGGCAGAATATTCCGACACCCAACTGGGGCAAGGAGAGGAAAAGGAGTAGCCCCTACTGAATTATGCACCGCTTACTTCCTTCCTGAACTTCCTCAACGGCAGTAAAACATATTTTGTGAACAGGAAGACAAAAATCTGCGACATATGACCTTCTCTGACCTCGGTCAGATTCACTTTCTTTCAATTTTTTTTTCTGTCAATGTCAACAGTTAGTCACTATTTTTTTTTTACTAGGTGATATAAGAGAAGGTTCTTGTCATCATGAGATTCTGTCATCACTCTACTTTTCAACCTTAAGCTTCTAGACCTTGTGGCGAGGAACTTTTTCCTTAAACCTCTTAAGTCCCAACATTGCGCATTACCCTCAGATTTACATTATTTTTCCGTTCCTTACTCAACACTTTCCCAACCAACTGATATCTACTTGATACCGTGAATGAGTCATTAAAAGATTGCAAAATGAAGCTGAAAGCTTGCTTGTTTAAAAGTCTTGTTTTTAGGGAAAATGTTTCTCGAGTAAAACTAGGATTTCTTATTAGGAGTGTCATCAGAAAAGTTTTCTTTGTCAACCTTCACTTACTTTTCCTAATAATAATAATATAATATAGGACATTTATATTGCGCAGCTACTATATGGATATACTCTGCTGCGCATTACAACTTTATTATTATCCCTGGTCATCGGGCCATAATTTACATTCCTGAAACCATCTCAACTCTCTGGGGAGTATACAGCCCCGGCTGCTATAAGCGCATGAAGGCTAATCAAGCACATAAACTCTACCCTCACAGGTACCCATTTACACCTGGGTGGAGAGAAGCAATATGTGACAAAGCATGTAAGAATGCCACAAATTACAGAATGTTTCAGCGTTGCCTTGTTGCCTAGTTGCCACATTGCCCTTAAACCACCCCTCCTTCCTCCTTAAAAAGTACTTATAATTAGCTTGTACATTCCTACAAGACCCCCATGGTCAGGATTCAGTATTTTTAGCTTTTCTTATATCCTGGGCTTCCCGGATTCAGTGCCTTAACCACTGCTCTCCCCAGGGGAAACCAGTGTGTTGAGAGAAGACCACAAAAAGGAAATTTAATTCCCTTCTCAATCAAGGAGGAAAGAAGTCTTGTCGAGGAGCAATCAGGGAGAGACAACCTGGGCAGTTCAGGCCAAGCCCGAGAATTTCTTTTTACCTTAACTTTTAAACCCAACTCCATTCCACAGTTCACTACACATACATGTATATGAGTTTTTCCTGTGGTAATTGTAGTATCTTGCGCACCACAATACACCACAGTGTAGCTTGTTCATAGTGATTGAGAATGACTTAACCAGATTCACACAGAGGTCGGAGGTTACTGTACTGGTCCTTGCTTTAAAATGATTTTAGAAATGTGTGTTTGATGAAGATTTGAAATGTTGATTGTGTACTTTACAGTTCAGTGAAGTTCAGGTACTAGACATTATTCAGATCTGAAATGTCTTTGTTGTATAAATATCTTTGTTAATGATAGGTTTCATTCTTACCCCCCCCCCCCCTCGTTTTAGAATGCATTCCAGCCATATGGCACCCCACCCTCAGAGCGTACAGCATCTGCCGCCTCCCAGCAATCCACTCCAGCGGCCTCAACAAGCCAGCTGCTGGCAGGGTCTTCGGCAGGCTCCTCCCCCGCTGCACCCAGGGCCGATGCACAGGCCGCATCCTCTGGCATCATCACGGCCGACTTGTTCAGCCAGGCCATGGCTCAAGCTCTACAGCATCAACGACAGCAGCAATCACCGACTGCAGGAGGCACTGCTCCGGAAGCTGGCAGCAGCCCGATGGGACCTGAGCAGTTACAGGTAGGCCAACAAGGAATCAGGTCGATTTCAAAATGGTATTGCAGACCGTGCTTCTCTTAGCCTGTCCGTGGGTAATTTCCTACAACTGTTATTAGCATGAAACATAGAGATACACAGAAATTTCTTGTGTGACCACAAATGATCATCGCCCTAATTCAGTGTGATTCTCATGCTACGTGTATCAATCTAAATACCTGCCCATCTTTGAGGCAACGTGAACATCACATTGTAATTTAGAGATTTAGTTTCCCTTTTGATTTGAATCAAGTGAATCACAGCAACTTTCCGGGCTGTAGTGTCCACTTCATCGTCTCCAATGGGGTATAGCGGCTTTGTTGGGTGATGCACAGAGCTAATACAATGAAATGGATTATATCATCACAGGTCCAGCTGCAGCAGCTTCACAGTATGGGAATCACGGACGACGCTGTCTGTCTGCAAGCTCTGCAGGCAACCGGGGGTAACGTCCAAGCCGCCTTGGATCTCATCTTCGAAGGAAGGCTAAGCTGAAGAAGGCAGCCTGTTCGGCAAAAGTTTAGCTTCAGGTCCCTACATGACGAGCTCCCTGTTGAAGCTTCCATTACTACACAGGATCGGATGGTTACATCACCTTTCACCAGATTACAAACCTGTAACACCCGCAACTCACTGAAATTAATTCCTTGTACCTAAACGCATGCAAGCTTGCAGAGCCAGACGTTGTGACTTTATAAGGCTTGCTGGCCTAGCTCGTGTCTGAAGTACACACCATAGGCCTTGCTTCCCAGTGTGTTGTTGTACTATGGCAGATTTCAATTATATTCCAGTGTTGGGCTTTAGTGGATTCAGGAACTTTGTTTCTTATTGTCACACGCCTACCTTTATAAGCCTGTTAGTATAAAATGGACACTTCACCAATAACTTGGCAATTTGCAGGGGGCGCTGTTAATTGTGTCAGTTAGTGAAATCCGTGAAACTGTTATGTTTACCAAAGCTGTGATTTTGTATTATCATTTTTTTTATTATCATTATACTATTATTGTTATCGTATTGTTTTTAATGACAACCTATGGGAAACTCCCATTGTCATTTAATTTCCTATCTTTAAAATGTATGGTACAGATTTCCTAATAACAAAAGACACAATTTCATTGTGTGGAAAAGTCAATATGAATATCAATTTTCCCGTCGTTTTTTTTTTCTGTTGAATGCTAGTTAGTTTAATATCCAACTTTAAAACAAGGGAATTGTAATAAATTCTGTGCAGTGTCTTCCCTAAAATTGAAACAAACCTAGACCAATGCTGTACTCTAGCTTAAAATGCACAACATTTTACATCAGTTGAACTGGGTGTGGTAGCAGAAAATGGAGGGAAAATGCAAAGATATTTATACACAAACCATATGGGGATTCCCACGGGTACCATCATGTGTTCATAAGGATATCCATGTCTAGCCGCATGTATGAAATCATATCAAGCATATAGTAACTTCCCCATCTGCTGATTTTCTCTGTTCTTTGTTCAAAGGATATAGTCAAGAAGTAACTGTTGCATAACTAGGGTCAAATTTGTTCGCTGAAGTGGGGTGCTGCAGTTTTTTTTTTCCAAAGGGAACTGGAAACTGCCTTAGCCGATGCAGAGGTTTGGAAAAAAACCTTTTTTGGTCAGGACCAATCTTTGGTCAGGACCCAGCAGTCATTATAGGACAAGTATAACCTGTAGCCATTAAAATCGTCGCCTCATCAAAGGTTTCCTCAACAAAACCCAAACGAGCCGTTGGGGAAAACTGTATTGAAATAATTGTGTTGGCTTTGTTTCGAAGCAGGGATAAACTGCTGCAAATCTGACAAATTCTTGGCTAGCGCCCAGATTTTTCTCTAGCTGGCCTTCCAAGTCCGACGAAAAGAAATGCGTCATATGTCCTCTTGTCACAGTTATGGCAGATGATGAAAACCGCAAACGCCGCTAGCAGTTTTCCCCTAGCAGTAATGTCCAAGAGCGGCGCCCGGGGGTTCAGATCCAGCGGGTAGATATTGAGGTCATGGCTGGGTTCGGTTATGGAGCTCATCAGTTGGCCTTGGAGTTGGGTATGAGTCGTATATGCTCATCATGGACAAGATGTCGTATAATACAGATGCATGTAATGAATTCCCCTTAGGTCCTGAACCGCTGAACTTCCATCGGAACTTGATGTAAACAGCAGCTATTCGTCATCATTCGCTATGATGAATTTCTCTCTCCGCCTTTTTTTGTTTTGGCTGAGGATCATAAGGATCGAGTCATCTTTAGTTGTTGTCTCGTCCCGAAACTTATTCTTGTTTATTTAATTTTGTGGATGTTTCTTGGTATATAGAGGTTGGTAATTCGTTACGTGAAGCGGATGCAAGTTATGTCGTGGTGTATAATAGCGGGGTTTCTTTCGTGGCATTATAGTGAAGCGTTATTCCGTGATAAACGTGAGTTATTTTCGTGGTGTATAAAAAAAAATTATTGCGGCGTTATTTCGCTGTGTGTAGCTGGGTTTTTTTTCGTGATAACGCGAAGTTTTCTCCGTGATACACGGGTGCTACTTTCGTGGTATATGGCGTTATTCCGTGAAACTGACACAACTTGTATCAGTATCTTGGCGGTCGGGGTACATGCAGTGTTATTCCGTTGCGTTATAGTGGTGTTATTCCGTTGCGTTATAGTGGTGTTATTCCGTTGCGTTATAGTGGTGTTATTCCGTTGCGTTATAGTGGTGTTATTCCGTTGCGTTATAGTGGTGTTATTCCGTTGCGTTATAGCGGCGTTATTCCGTGATAGACAGTAAATAATAATTTCGTGGTAACTAACAGGTCATTTTCCGTGTTCGCGTTTATGTTTCGTGGTGAATATCTACGAAAGCCCGTTAGTGCCACCAAGTATGTATATTGAAAAGTGAAGTATATGTTGAAAAAAAGTGAAGTATATGTTGAAAAAAGTAAAGTATATGTTGAAAAAACTAAAGTATATGTTGAAAAAACTAAAGTATATGTTGAAAAAAAAGTGAAGTGTATATTGTGATGCAGGAGGTCTATATTTAGAACAGAAAGTCTGTGTGTTGTAATGGCGCGGGGCTATTTTTAGTAACAAGTCGTTTTTCGGAAGTATATGTTCAACCGAAAAAGTAAAGTATATGTTGAAAAAAGTAAAATATATGTTGAAAAAAGTAAAGTATATAAATTAAAACTGTTTTTCGGAAGTATATATTTACAATGCGTTAACTCGTAATTACGAGATAATAAGTCGTAATTACGAGATAATAAGTCGAAATTACGAGATAATAAGTCGTTATTACGAGATAATAAGTCGAAATTACGAGATAATAAGTCGAAATTACGAGATAATAAGTCGAAATTACGAGATAATAAGTCGAAATTACGAGATAATAAGTCGAAATTACGAGATAATAAGTCGAAATTACGAGATAATAAGTCGTAATTACGAGATAATAAGTCGAAATTACGAGATAATAAGTCGAAATTACGAGATAATAAGTCGAAATTACGAGATAATAAGTCGTAATTACGAGATAATAAGTCGAAATTACGAGATAATAAGTCGAAATTACGAGATAATAAGTCGTAATTACGAGATAATAAGTCGAAATTACGAGATAATAAGTCGTAATTACGAGATAATAAGTCGAAATTACGAGATAATAAGTCGTAATTACGAGATAATAAGTCGAAATTACGAGATAATAAGTCGTAATTACGAGATAATAAGTCGAAATTACGAGATAATAAGTCGTAATTACGAGATAATAAGTCGAAATTACGAGATAATAAGTCGAAATTACGAGATAATAAGTCGAAATTACGAGATAATAAGTCGAAATTACGAGATAATAAGTCGAAATTACGAGATAATAAGTCGAAATTACGAGATAATAAGTCGAAATTACGAGATAATAACTCGAAATTACGAGTTAATAAGTCGAAATTACGAGTTAATAAGTCGAAATTACGAGATAATAAGTCGAAATTACGAGATAATAAGTCGAAATTACGAGATAATTAATGTCAACTTGAATATGGGGCATTGCCGACGGATAAACGATTGATTGAGGGAGGGCGGGCTTTAGTTTACAGATTTATAATATCCATAGCAAATTGGCATGACGCGTACCGAACGGAAACATTTAATTAAATTGTACTTTAATTTGGGCCTAAATTATGATGAAATTCTCGCTATATTACTCACTAATTACAGCATTTTGATAAGCAAACGACAATTACACAGAGATCTGCGAGAACTTGGACTGTTCCGTCGGAGAAACCGTTCAGATATTGTTGATATAGCATGCTTTATTGAACGTGAATTACAAGGATCCGGGAGCCTGCATGGGTACAGGTGGATGTACCTGCGATGTCTTCAGAATGGCCTTGTTGTTGACAGAGAAACAGTGCGTCACTTGCTTGGATTGTTAGATCCTGAAGGGGTTGATCAACGAGCACGTAGACGGCTTCGCAGACGGAGGTACAGAGTGAAGGGGCCAAATTTCATGTGGCACATCGACTCTTATGATAAGTTGAAACCGTACGGTGTGTGCGTCAATGGTTGTATTGACGGTTTCTCAAGACAGGTACTTTGGGTACAAGCGTACAAAACAAACAGTGATCCACGCATCATCGCTGGCTATTTCATGAATGCAGTACAGGAAAAGTCAGGGTGCCCGGTGATATTGAGATCTGATCTTGGCACAGAGAATAGCAGTGTAAGACAGATGCAACATTTCATGCGGACAGATTGTCAAGATACATTCGCAGCTGAAAGGAGTGTAATACAGGGAAGCAGTCAACACAACCAACGTATAGAATGCTGGTGGAGCATCCTCCGCAAGCACTGCACACAGTTTTGGATGGACGTGTTTTCTGTGCTGAAACATGATGGTGACTTCAGTGGAGATTTTATAGATACTTCCTTAATCCAGATGTGCTTCATGAATTTAATCCAGGTAAGTTAAAACTCAGAATTTCATTTAAAAGAATTAGTTCTTTGTGTGATGTTGCCTGTAGGCCTAAAATGATTTGACAACTATGTTATGTGGCCGCATTGCAAAATTATGTCCAAAACTTAAGTGGTTCTTCGGGGAGCATGTACATGTTTGTTGAAATTGGACACAAGAAACACATTTTTAAGCTGTTTGAATAACTTTAAGTTATTTGCATTTGGAACAAGTGCATTTGAAACTTCATGCAATTTACTTCATCAAACATTTTGTGTAAATCCAATAAAGTGTGCATGTATATGTTGTCAACCCTCCACATATTCCTCTCTTTAATCTTCCTATTCTGTGTTTGCTCCGATTTTGTTACCCTTCCCATTTTTCTTCATTATGCCCTTTGCCCCTCCCCTATTTCTCATTATGTGTGATGAAACCTTAATCTCATCCTCTTCAATCCTCCTTGTAGATCAATTTAGTAGGATTATACGATTCAAACACTGATTATTTCTTCCTGATACATGTACTTGTTTATAACACAGGAAGAGCTTAACACCATCATGAAAGAGTGGAACTGTCACCGAATAGCACGATCAGCAAACAGGGATGGTCCATTTGGTCGACCAACTGTGATGTACAATGTCCCACAGTTGTATGGAACACAAAATTGTCTGGTCGGTGTTCAACCTGAAGAAATTGAAGTATGTCTATCAGAGTGTGCATTCAAAAGTTATCCGTGTGACGAAGATGTGTTTGACCTTTGCACCATCCTGATGACAGAAAGAGACATTCCTGCTCCGACAAATGCTGATGAAGCTGTTCACCTTTATCATTTCCTTAGAGTGGAGATCCATAGGCAATTGTTATAAAATTGAAACATTCCTTATTGTCTGAAAATATGAAGCATTATACTTTACCAAGGTAGAAAATAATTAATCTTGAGACAAACAAGATTGGGTATTGGCGCAAAAACAGCTTTAATGCTGGCCAAGAACATGAAAAGAAAATGAATACAACTACACGAACATGCATATAAATCAATAATTAGATAAAGCTTGACATTGTGTCAGTTAAATAATGGCAAATTACTCGAAAAATCTAAGATTTTGGCTGTGAGAGGTAATATTGTGATTGAGTTTTGAGGCATGAGAAAGAGACAAGTTGGGTGCGTTTAATGCGTTTTTATAAGTTGCGGTTGCCTGGTGCCCAACAATTGGAAATCATGGAGTTCATAACGGCAATATTCCTGCTAACACTTCCGTGCCGTTTTCAGTATGCAAGCAAAGAAATTTTGTGCTAACAATTCTGTTCATCTGTGCTTTCTGGGTAACCAAATAAAATCTTTGTTTAAGCAATGAAAGTGCTAAATTGTTGTTAGCATAAATTGTGTGGTTACTGATTGAATGAAATTTGGCATTGGGACCAATGTCATGAGGTGCTTAAGCACAAAAAAGAATATGCATGAAAAGCCTACAATGATAAAACACAAACAGTATTATCAAACATATTATCATGTGATGTTTACCATTTTTGACTTGCATTCTACCTTATTATTTGCTTAGAATATTCGTCACAAGGAGTTTTTGCTGACAACCTATTTTTTAAAGCAAACTTTCTGTGCTTAAGTAGGATTTGGTGCTTATGCAGCTGTATGAAATTGGCCCCTGCTCAGAAAAGTGGGAAGGTGTGTGGACAGGGTAAGATGAACGGGGTTTGTGAGTCAGGATTGGGTATTGGGTAGGGGTTGTAGGTCCCAGGACAGGAGTGGTAGGAGAGGGCATGTAAGAGGCGGTAGGGGAGGGATTTGTATTGAACTTTCACACTGCATCTGCCCATAACTACAATCATTAATACCGATTCAAAAAGGAATGAAAAAGAATAAGTTAGTTGCACCCTCTATAGTTACACTGTAATGGTTGAATAACATGACAAAAAATTTGTTCTTATGTGATTTATCTTTGGCAAAATTTACCGGTTGCTAGGTCTAGTTTTATGAAGACCTTTAAATTAAAGGATAAGTAGTAGTAAGTAAATAAAGCATGCCAACAACTTTTTAAAAATGGTGTTAAAGAAATATAAATCTAACTTAGATGATAAAATATAAACAAAATGTATCTTACATTTTTTAATAGCTCAAAAGTCCGACTGGAGATCTTTTAATCAACTGTAAATAGAACAAATAAAATTTGAATGGACCAGACTTGACCCCGAGCCTCTGGATTAAGGTACATGCTCACAAGTTAATTAATCTGATTGGCACCCCACCCCAGCAAAGATGGATGACTATTTGAGGAGGGCACTACTCAAAAAGAGTTTTACAGCTCAGATGGTAGAGTGCTGGTGCATTGATTCAGAGGTTTATATTTTATTTTGTCCAGACAAATTTCATTTGCTCCATTGAAAATGACAAGTTTCTTTCCTTGTAACGCTACTTAAGAAGAGTACTTCAATTAAAAAAAAGTCACAAAACACATGTAAGCATGTAAACATAGCTTGCAAAAAGCTTGTGTTGCCAAATACCAACGACTTTTGATTTATGTGATAAAATGAGAATGTGACATATAGTTATGATACCGTTTCAATCAAAATACAGTTAGACCAGCTTTACAGTATTTTGAAAGATGAAATCCAGGACCTTAGTTAAGGTAAGCCAACAACCACGAGAAACAATCTGTCAAAGTGAAGACAAATTCTGTTAACATTTGGTATATATACATATATAAAGATAAATGGAACAAGTTGTATACTAATGCTAAACACTGCATTAATAGGTGTAAGGAAATACCTCTGTGCTATTACTGATAACAACCAACAGTTTGACACTGAAAGGTAACTTTTTGGTGCATATTCAAAATAAAATCTTCTTCATTTGTGATAAGGCAGTTTTTGTGATGATTCAGTCTTTTTTATCCTTAAATCTTTCCAAAACCTTGGCAGTTAGAGACAGAATCTATCATCATCTGTTTGAACTCATCTGGGTCATCAATACCTCTTGGTAGCCATAAAGATGGCCCGCATGTGTGTGCACTTGGCAACCGTCTGATACCAACTACTGGTGTGTAGAATCCTAAACAGAGTTTCTTTTTGAAACCACCTGGGGGGATTCGATCAGCACCTGTCCAGAAGTCCAATAGTTGCTCCAGTGAAACCTCATGATCCAATCCTGCAAAAGAAATCCACAAAACATGCCATGCAATCACTGTGGTCAAAAAGAGTGCGTTTGGACAGTAACTTGAACAAGTCAGGGTGACACAGACATTGTTTAGAGGAATCCTAAATTGTTTGCATTTATATGAAGATATTAACAACACAAATGA
This sequence comes from Astropecten irregularis, assembly GCA_963971285.1. NCBI lineage: Eukaryota > Metazoa > Echinodermata > Asteroidea > Paxillosida > Astropectinidae > Astropecten > Astropecten irregularis. The sequence goes on from OZ020257.1 coordinate 3,320,602, forward strand.
AATAGCAACCTGTATTTGGGTGTGAAACAGATATAATGTTGTCCTTTTAATGTCATTAAAAATCAGGTCAATTTTGACGCATGCTCACGATAGGCAATTCACAATGAATAAAAAAACAATGACAAACATAACAATTGAAAGGGCAAAGCTGACCCACAGAGATAGTTTGGCAAATAAAATGGTCTACTGGTTTATTGAAAGGAACTTCTTTGGCACAAACTAAAGTAAGGAAGGGGAAGGTTTTCAGAAAAGTATGAAATTACCTCAACTTTTGTTCACAAATCAATTGAGTTACTATTGTTTGTTACCTTCATGGCATTACATTTTGCTCATGAATATGGAAATTTGCATACTTTTAAAAAGTGAATTCTCCAAAATGTTTCTTCATGCAAACATTTATTATAAGCAAATCCATTAGTTGACACTGACAAGGATCACTTGTTTAAAAACTGGACATTTATTAAATATGGTGGCAAGGGAAATTATCTGTTGAGTGAACTTCACCAATATGCCCTGCGTCATTATAGCCTAATTAAAAATGGTTCCCCACAAAAAAACACTGACTATAGGTAAGGCATCTTAAACCATTAATAATATTAAGTTCAAATTGGAAAAATTTCATGCAATTGGATTATTAAAACTTGTAATCATCCAAACAGTGATGTATCATACCTTTAATTTAATACTTACTCTGGCAATTCTCTAGAAAGACTTCAAATGAATAAATTGTGTCATCTTCCATCACTCTGTTGTTCGATCCGCACTCGGAATACTCAACTTTGTATAAATCTCTGAGGTCATTTGCAGACAATGAACTGTCATTCCTCACAAGAAGGCAGCTTGAAGAATTTGGATTCTGAGCTATTTCTAGCACAAGGTCCTCTCCTAGGCCATCTTTGAACTGTGCAAAAGCAGGCTGCACTCTGTGAAATTCATGGAAATAGCATATTTTCATAAAAAAATTCTGCATTATTGCAATTCACAACAAATGTGAAAATAACAAATCGAACATTTTGTGTAAGCAGGTCAGAAATTACCAAGTTTAAAAAAAGAAGGCATATTGCTAACTTGGTTTTGTTCCTGTTTTAGACAAGTCTTGCTGTTGCTTGCAACAAGAGTTCATAATCGCAGTCTGTTAGGATTACCTGTACACCATGTAGTGGTTCAGTAGTCCGCTCACTATGTTTTGCCTCTCCACTCCAACTACCTTACTAACACCTTGGTCTATGATCCAGTCAGTCATATCTTCCACAACAATTGGAAACTGATCTGTGCTGCAATTCTGCAACTGCCAAAGTCCAAAAGTACTTTTAATTAGTATTGGGTAAAAAAGCATTTCAATCTGGTACAGGCCATACACAAATCCATTTAGTGCTTCCTGAACAAATTTTGTTTGTTATGGTATTTGTAGGATTGTTTGTATTTTTAGATTGGTGTTAATTTCTGGAATTCATCCTTCAGTTTTTCATCATTTGATAATAGTTCAATTTTGATGTGGAATGCACTCATTAATAACAAATCATGCAATGCATCTTTTATTCGAATAAATGCCTAAAGACATCCACCTAAAAGTTGCTGCATCTCGCATTACATTCAGTCTGCACAGGCAGATGACAACATTTTTATTCACAACATGTACCCATTTCTGACTTTATCATAAACATTTACAGTTTATTCATTGTTTGCAATTTATTCATTTTTTAATTGTGTCTTTTCTTTAATCATCTGTGGTGTTTGTCATATGCTAAATGAATAAAACTATTTGAAAAAAAAAATAACGGCCTATCACACAAGCATTTAAGTTAGTGTATACCTTTTGCAGGTTTTCCTTAAATGTAACATCAGAGATGTTGTCTATCGCTTCTAAGCTGATCTCTGCTTTGTTATCCAGCAAAACTCGGTATACAAATGGATTTAGCCCATTTAGCCCAGGACCACCATTGCTCAGACTCCATCTTGTGAATTGACCGGCAATCTTGTATGTTCCCTCTCTCATGTGATCAATGTCATACTTGAATTGCAAGCCACTTCCACAAGTCTCGAAAATCCCCAAGCTTTCAACTTCTTTCATCAGTAGCCTGCACACACACACAAAATGTCAGATCATGAGAATCAGTTTTGTCTGCCCATTTTTTAACCAACCAATAACCACTTTACAAAATAAAGTTTTCACAGAGCAATTCCCTTTGCATTGTATGACAAAGTATTAAATGTGCTTGTTCACACCTTTTGGTATATCCTCAATCTGATGGAAATTTATAAAGTATTTTTAATTATTTTCTATAAAATCAGGGTATTTTCATTAACCCGATAATTAAAGAAATGTTTGTCCATCAATAAATCTGCATGTACATGTAGTAACCAACATGCCTGTTTTGAAATTTTCAGTCAGAAAGTTTTCTCAAGTTATGATGTTTCATGTATGACATTAACAAAAAGATGCAGGATCGTGTTCACTTTGAAAAATAAATTAAAACAAAAGCAAAACAAACAAACAGACAAAGAATATAAACTTCTAAAAAATGGCCATCAATATCCCTTTATAATGATAAACCAAAATGTTCAGGTTTATGTTCAGCAATTTATTTATTTTACATATGACAGGAGAGTATAGCCTGTATTCAGTTAGCTTACTTGAAAAACTCTCTCCTTGGCCCACCGTCGTCTTCAGCATCCTCCCCGGCAAACATGAAGATTGGTGGCCTGTCAAATTGGAATCCAGGCGTGCGAACAGCAAACATTGCTGACTTTAAGACCCTTTTGCGATGAACAACTATATTGATTGGGTCTCCCTTTATAGAGTTATGCAAGCCATCAAGTATTTCTGTCACATTTTTCTCTGTCCTGTTAAAAACAAACACAATGATTATACCAACAAGAGAAGAGGGTGAGAGCCATAGGGCTAGATCTGTTAAATAGAGTTCAAACATTCAAATGAAAGTCTGGAAATGTTTGGTTCTTGAGTAAAACTTGGCCAAAATGTGTCCAGTCAAACTCTCTTTTTTTTTCTTTTTGTTGTTAATCATATAAGTATTTGTATATTTCTTCATTATTTACAATAGGAATGACAAAAAACAACCCCCATAAAAGAGGATTCCAATATAGTCAGGCTGTTGTAGAGTTGGTTTGGGGGTAGGGGCAAAATGGGGCATGCCTGTTTTGGAGAAAATAAAACAGGGCATTTCCCCCTTCCCTCACACCCTGACTACCTCACAGGACACATACAATTTCATTGGAATAGCTAAAAGATGTTAAAACATTTTGAGAGTATATATCACTGCACTACATGCAGCATAACTTAGGAGTTAGATGTATAGTTCTAGGTTGATTTTTCATACATTTTGACAGTCCTGAGTGAAATGTAATTTGAGACAAACTTTTAAGTGCCTTTTTTACCCTGAATTAGATGATTTAGAAGCCTCCTGAAGACTGGCTTCAATGGCAGCAGCTATTTCCATGTCCTCATCTTCTTGGGAATCCAGCACATCAAGGTATGATGCATAACTTGATGAGGAAGCACAGTGCTCAGAATATCCCTCCTAATAAATCAGATGCAAAATAATAATGAGAAAATAATAATTACAATGACAATGGCTATAAAAACAACAATATTTGTATAGAGTGTATCTGTGACTTATTGGTAGCTGCACAGTGATACAATCAAAAGTGTTAATCAGACAAATAATTTGTGGATTAGCAAATACATATTTTTAACATGAGAAATGGGCACCAATCCAAATAATTTTTTTTGGGGCTGCACCCAGATGGGTAAAGCTTCATTTAAGTTATGATATAGCAGACTTTAGAGAGTAAGTTCATTTCCAATGAAAACAATTCCCATAGTTGTAATTAAATTTCTTATAACAAATGAATATTACTCTTACCTGGTGCCTGCGAAATTGTACTGTTGGAGTATCCGTGTCAGTAAAAGAGTCTTTGTCCGAATTCTGTATGCAAAAAAAAAGTATATTTGCACTTTACTTCATTTTTTCAATGTAGACATGCCATAGCAATCTAAATGGGCATATCAATAGCATATATTGTAATTGATGGGTATAGACTTGTTTGCAAGTTTTGTAATGACCTTGTTACCAACAATTACATGTAAACCAGATTGATGCCCTATTCAAAACTTTATGTAGTGCAATAACTTTGAGAAAAGTGTTTGAATAACATTTTGCCAATAAAAAACACCATTTTACATCATGTGAAAAACACACAGAAAATAATAAAATGAAATGGCAGGTGTTTTTGTCATTTGATTTGCAATATCTTCAAAAACGGAACAAATAATTTACTTGTTCAACCTGGACTTCTGGATGTTCCTCTGTTGATACAATAGAGACTTCAGGCAGATCCTCATTATCAGTCATGTCATCATCACTGCTTTCTACAATGCCCTTTTCCTTCGTCATGAGATAGAAGCGTAGAACATTCATCTTTGTTTCATCGTACAGAACATCAACTGTATCTAAAGCATCAAGTGGTTGCTGCCTGAAGTCACCAATCTCCCTTGTAAAATCAGATAACAACCCTTTGGTTGAGGTGCCATCTTTAAAGAATAGCCCCTCAGCCATTTTCACTACGTCAGCTACTGTGCACATTTTGGACACTGCCAATTGGCGGGTTCCCCCGCCATTTTGTTTTCTTATTTGTTTATATCGCTTGAGATATTTGTCATAGTCAAGCCATCCAATGTCAATTTTTCGTGTGTCTCTTTTGGCATTTGTGTTTCCGATTAGATGTTTCCCTGATCTTTTTGAAGTTGAGGGTGTACTAGGCCCAGCTCCTTGTACTTTGTGTAGCTTCTGTCGCAGCCTTTGCAGCAGAGATTCCTTGTGCGAGTTTTCTTGGGAAGAACATGAATCCTGAATCTTCTTCTTACAAAACTGCCTTATGGCAACTCGGTCCCCACACAGGGGAATGAATGTTGTAAGCAAACTGTCCTCCATACTGAGAATGATGTGTTCATCAATCTGATAGGGAAAAGATTGAGTTATCATGAGTGTTGGGAAAAACATATATTCTATCCCCTTTGAGATCAAATGCTTTAAACTCAGCCACAATAGGTTGTATTCAGTCAGCTTCCCTTCTTGTATATATATAGTCATTACAATATTAACTGTACACTACAGAGTGCAATTACAATACAGATACACTGTAAGCACACCCATGTATACATGTGCATCGGCACTACAGTATGTGTGTCATGTCCCACATCATTAGGCCCTAATTGTTTTGTTGGGTTTATCTGTTGTGTTGGGTTATGCAAATGAAGGATCCTTAGCATGAAACTTTTAGCCCAAGTTTTCAGTGTTTTGCCAGTATGCTCTGAATAATTTTTGGTATCCCGTTTTCTTTGAATAAAATTTTGGCTGTGGCAATTAGTCACTGAATTTTAAGAAAAATATGTGTTTTTGTGTTATTCACAACTGAAGTAACATTACAGTTAACAACTTTGTAGAAAACATGTACTGGATCCATAAACAGGGCCTGTGGTAGCCTACTCCTCAGTATAGCCTATGTTTACACGGCTAAAAAAACAATTTCCTCCTTCGAACATTCTATTTAACGTTAGACAAGTGATTTAATAGTTGCAGTCATTATAAATTATATTTGACGAATTTAAGGAAACAAACAAATAATGGAAATGAAATCTGTTAACATATACCTTTTCACGTCTCATTCTCGCAACAACATCCACGTCAATTCCCCGCTCCCCCGTCATAAATCTGTACAAATCAGTATCCATGGTAATATGGTTGTCCTGCAAACAATAAAGGGACAATTTCTTCAGACAACATGTCAAATTAGGTCGGAAGTTGCCCACCGCTATACACTGCCTCATTTCAGTTGTTGGGCTAGGCCTATAACTTTTTTTTCCGCACATGGCCGTCAGTGGAATTCTCGCCCACCGTTATAATGAAAAACAACTAGGCCTACTTACTCATTTTACTCAAATCACCTGAATTTCACGTCTCATTCATCCTTGCTTATTCTTGGAAACGGTCGCTGCAGTGTGGGCCAGCCATGTCGTTGTTGGTTTTTCACTTTGCTGCTATTACTATAGCTAGCGCCGCCAAAGAACGCCCCCACACGGCAGTATTTTCATACTCAAACCCGGACTTATTTCGACTTATTATCTCGTAATTACGACTTATTATCTCGTAATTTCGACTTATTATCTCGTAATTTCGACTTATTATCTCGTAATTACGACTTATTATCTCGTAATTACGACTTATTATCTCGTAATTTCGACTTATTATCTCGTAATTACGACTTATTATCTCGTAATTTCGACTTATTATCTCGTAATTTCGACTTATTATCTCGTAATTTCGACTTATTATCTCGTAATTACGACTTATTATCTCGTAATTTCGACTTATTATCTCGTAATTTCGACTTATTATCTCGTAATTACGACTTATTATCTCGTAATTACGACTTATTATCTCGTAATTTCGACTTATTATCTCGTAATTTCGACTTATTATCTCGTAATTACGACTTATTATCTCGTAATTTCGACTTATTATCTCGTAATTTCGACTTATTATCTCGTAATTTCGACTTATTATCTCGTAATTTCGACTTATTATCTCGTAATTACGACTTATTATCTCGTAATTTCGACTTATTATCTCGTAATTACGACTTATTATCTCGTAATTTCGACTTATTATCTCGTAATTTCGACTTATTATCTCGTAATTACGACTTATTATCTCGTAATTTCGACTTATTATCTCGTAATTTCGACTTATTATCTCGTAATTTCGACTTATTATCTCGTAATTTCGACTTATTATCTCGTAATTACGACTTATTATCTCGTAATTTCGACTTATTATCTCGTAATTTCGACTTATTATCTCGTAATTTCGACTTATTATCTCGTAATTACGACTTATTATCTCGTAATTTCGACTTATTATCTCGTAATTACGACTTATTATCTCGTAATTTCGACTTATTATCTCGTAATTTCGACTTATTATCTCGTAATTACGACTTATTATCTCGTAATTTCGACTTATTATCTCGTAATTACGACTTATTATCTCGTAATTTCGACTTATTATCTCGTAATTACGACTTATTATCTCGTAATTACGAGTTAACGCATTGTAAATATATACTTCCGAAAAACAGTTTTAATTTATATACTTTACTTTTTTCAACATATATTTTACTTTTTTCAACATATACTTTACTTTTTCGGTTGAACATATACTTCCGAAAAACGACTTGTTACTAAAAATAGCCCCGCGCCATTACAACACACAGACTTTCTGTTTCTAAATATAGACCTCCTGCATCACAATATACACTTCACTTTTTTTTCAACATATACTTTAGTTTTTTCAACATATACTTTACTTTTTTTCAACATATACTTCACTTTTCATTATACATACTTGGTGGCACTAACGGGCTTTCGTAAATATCAACTATGTACCCTAATCATATCAAGGGGCAACATTTTCGGTTGATTAATCTCATCAAAATTCTCGGAAATGTTTTAGGTCTCTGCAGTTAAAGAGAAAAAAACAGCACCCGAGGAATGTCAGACTGTTATACCAAGCTCAGTCCTATAGGTTTCAAGCATAGGTTCTACTCATTCACGGTGTTAATTTACACATCAAAGATTACTGGTCACCCCGACTGTTGTTATCACGGACGCAATCCGTTAAAGACCTTTGATGGACATGATCACATCACTTGGCGAGTCTCGATGGACTTATCCTTCTCAGTCTGTGGAAATCGAAATGAGGGAGGGTGATCTCCAAGGTTACGCCCCCTCCTCTTATCCTTAAATCTTCAACTTCCGGGACGGATGGTGAATCAACTTTTCTAGTATCCGCGTCACATCAGAACTGATGAGAAGGGGGCAACCGTGGTGGGAGGGGGACTCGGGAAAGGGCACCGTGTGAGGGGGCACCAGGACAGGTAATCATATGCACACGTGTATATGATGATCTCATCGTCGGTATACACAATACTAGGCCTAGGCTTTGAGATCCTCCAGTTTACGGGCAAACAAACTTGTACGTGTCCTGCGTTCCGGATCAAGGACAGTAGGATAAAGGAATGACAATCTTGTCCTTGAAATGACATTGCACTTTTGTTCAAACTCATCCTCGGGCGAAACGAGTGTGCTTACTCTATGGGAGTTTATTAAAGTGCAGGGACAATATAAAAGACTAGACCTTTTCAGGCAGAACTGTATGTGAAACATGTTCCTATCTTCATTTAGTTATACTTTAGACTTCGAGGTAGTCCGGTCCCATCTTTCATTCTTTCCACCCCGTGTCGAAAATGAGATAGGCTAAACAACCGATGGTCCCTTTCTGCAAAGAATGGACCGGTTCCCGTCCCAATACATAACATTTAATTATTCGAGTGACGTCGAGTGACGTATAGATGTCAGGAGACAACAGTAAGGAACGGGAACCAGTCTATGCAAAGAGCAGCAATGTGCGCGTGTGTACGTGTTGACTTTTACCACGTGGCACTAATCTTTTTGAATTTACATGAATTTATATAAAGATGCACTGTTTGTTTAAGGTAGGGGACCATGCAGGCCAAGTGTTGCATCGGTTGCAAAAAAAAGGAATTAATTTGTTTCTTTTGATTCACTCTTGGTTAGAATATGTGGTGGTTAAATTTCTAACAATTCAACCACCCACGAGAACCGTTACATGCCCCGCCCCCATTTGATTCCTGCACACTGTGGGCAAGCCATGCGCAGTGAATCTTTAGCCTTTGAGAAAGATCATGTTAGGATTATATTCCAGGTCATGATTATTTGGGTTGATGGGCAGTTTGCAGCAGTTTTGATTGAAAATGTTTCAAAGACTAAAAATAGAAGTCGTAAGCATTATGCATTTCATAGGAATTTGGGTAATCAACCTTCGTTCCTTAAGTGGAAACGTGCCTTTGCTTTGGCGAAACATTTGGGTAATTTTGACCAAACTATAATCAGCCCCTGGTTATGTTGTAAATTCCCTTTGGTCACCGTTTATGAAGTATAAAACCAGCTTTATTGAAACACAGTAGGGCAAAACATCTGTTCATGATAATTTGTAATGACCAGGAAATCGTTAACAGCCACAGAACATTCAGCACATTTCCTTCTTTTAAGTTGGAGAGGGAAAGTGGGGGGGGGGCACCGGCTGGTGGTTTGAGCAGAGATCACGTAGGTCGCTTTGTGATCGGGGATTTTTGTGAGGTATTTTGTTTCAACTCGGCTGATCTCAATTTTCCCTCCTATTTTGGGGTCATCAAACGGCGCAATCAGTCACTGCCCGCGGATGGTGATTGCCATACATTAATTTTAAGCCACGGAAAGTTCACCGAGACCGAGTCACGGAAGCCGTCTTGGACAAGGGTATATGCTTGGCTGACAGGGCCGTGGAAGTTGTGTAACTCGGTCAAACCAATTCCCCCTAATAAATGCCTTTTTATGCACTGCCCTGCACACCCTCCAGGTTTCTTCCAAGCCCCGCCCCAAACTCTAAATTATACCTAAACACTCTACATACAGCCTGCACGTCATTAGCGTTTTTCCCAGTGTGATGCACTACTCTAAAACAATGTCCATGTCTCGGACCTCGACGTCTTTCCCAGTCTTGTTTAATATTCGTCCATCGTATCTTGCACAACAGTGTGGCAGTGCACCATACTAGAGGCATAAGGAGCCCCGGACCCCATGACGATAACAATTTGGCCAATGACCTTCAAATCTCCATCACTAACAAAAGAATGATAAATATATAATGAGATAAGTCTTAGAAATTAAAACCAAAATTTGAAAAAATAAGAGTAGGCCTATGCAAAAATCATAATTACTCTATAAAAGAGAAAACTAGTTCAGGTAAAATGGAATCGTTCAGAGCGCTTTTGGGTTAATTAATTTGTATGCGCAATTAAAATAATCCTGATTGTTTCTAGCGTATATATCTTTGGCGTCCACACGCAGACTCTTGCAAATTACTCCTGGACGGAAACCAACAATCCTCCATCGTTCAGGTTACATGAATCATTTGGGATAGGTAAAGATGTATTAAAAAGTCCTAAGCCCTCCTCGTCTGATGGCAGATAGTCTGGCTGGATTAAAGGACGAGCTTTCTATCTGATTGGCGGGCTGATTCCTGCCGTCTCGAGTCCATGACTCGACTATACACAATCGTTTGGATAGTTTACCATACGGCAGTCATCATCAGTCCAGCACGTTACACGCCCTGGTGCAAGTCCAAGGCACTTCTTTTTTGTATATTATACAGTATATTCCCCGTTCGTGCACGCGCACCGGGATTTGGATTTCCTCGCAGCCGTGAATTTGTGATTACTCACCGGGCACCAGAGCTTGCTTGTTCCTGGTAGGCCTCGATCCATCCCCGAGCTAAACGGTCCGCGGTATCGGGTTCTCGCCGCATCGCACAGGTAATGCAAATTTGAACCATTTCGCTATTTTCTTTTCGGCCGTGTGTCTTGTTTTTCAACCGGCGTTATTGTTGGCGGTTTTCTGTTTGGGCAGTTGTCTTGGGGTTTGGTGAGTGGGAATTCTTTGGACAGTCAATTCGAGGAATCCTTGTGGAAATTGAAAGCTGGTCTCTGAGTGGCAGAGCAGGTTGACATGTTGCATCAGGTGTTTCCAGAAAGAAGCGAAAATATCGCACCATCTAGGAAATGTCAACAGGAGCCCAGATCCAACAACTCTCTAGAATCCAGAGTGTGTCCTAGGATCTGAGACCTGTCTGTCTGTTACAATCAATCTAATTCCAATGGCTGTATGGAGCTCAATATTTTCTCTTCGTGAACGATTTTTGTGCCTGAGCAGTCAATGCCAAAAATCGGCAATTGACGTATAATTTTAATCACTGAAAATCATCCATGTTGGGTTAAGACTTCTGACTGACAACAACGAAAGTGAAAGTGTGACAACGCAGATAATGTCTAGGTATACGTTCTTGGGTTAATACCTGGTTTACAAACAAAATCTCGCTCATCCTAAAGTCATAATCAATATTGACTCAAGTCTCTCTGAACAGGCTTATAAGTTCATATACGATTGAAAGCAGCACTTGAGATTCTTGTCTCGGGACAAAATAATGATACTGAGCAACGGGATATTTGCTAATAAATTATACCCAGTGCGGCAGTGTTATACAGTTGATGCAGCTGTCCATGAATGACGAATGATGAATGATCTTGCCGAATAGATATTTACAACTTTTAAAAAGCTTTCAGAAGGATTGCATAATCGTTATAGCGCATCGTGTATTGTATTCAACGCTGTACCGACAACATGGCGCTATATAGATTTTATAGGTCACTGCTTTGAAAAAAAGTTGAGTTGTCTTGTCCGGATGCGTCTTGTTTGTGTCATCTGTCCAGTTTTCTCTGTCCAGTCAGCTGTCCCGCCACAAGCGATGATGTACATCGGCAGTTTGCCAAGAAACTTTTAAATTGTCGGTTTACCGTTGTGGGGTATAGGGTGACTAGGGTCGATCTGTTTGTATCGCATGGACTACCTACTGGGCTTGGGCTGTTTGCCTGGGGGCAAAACTGGGCTTGGCTTTAGGCCAGACTACAGGGCAGCAGCCGATTTCACGAAACTTTACGCCATGGCGTAAAGTTTCGTGAAATCGGCTGCTGGGCTTTGCTGCATTAGTTGTGATAGGCTGTGTATAGCCTGTGTATAACAGGGTATATGGGTAGACTGTAAAAGACTTGGCTTGAACCTTGTGCTTGGTCTTGGATAGGCTGGGCTTGGGCGGGAGTGGCTTGGCTGGCTGGGCTGGGCTAAGCTAAGCTGGGCCATGTTAGGCTGGGCTGGGCTGGGTTGGGCTAAGGTGGGCTGTGTTGGGCTGTGCCGGGTTGGGCTGTGTTGGACTAGGCTATAAGCTGGGGCTGGGCCTGACTGGTTGTCGAATAATTGATATGTGGCTGCTTTAAAAGTCATTCGTCATTACATTCTATGAAATGCCATTTTGATGTAACATTTCTAAATTACTCGATACTCAAATTTTTATTTTCTCAGATTTGTTACCTAATGTAAATCCCATACCCCTTTGCGGGAAATCCCTTTCCTTGTTATCGGACCAACATTCTAATTTGAATTCGAAGGGACAGACGTGCACGACGTGTTGTTTTTGTCATTACTAGTGTACTTTGTTATGTTTAGACAACCCAACGTCTGAGCTCCGCACACGATGTAGTCTGGTTGGCCCATAGCAACATGTATAGTTTCCCCCATCACCAGCAAACACACAGACGTCACTACCGTTTTACATTGTATAGAGTCTATATACAATATACACTGCGTGTTTCCTATACAATGCTAACTATTGTATACTGTGAGTCCAATTTCCTTCCTGCCTCCAGCAAACGCCTAATATCGAGAGAGCGTTCCATGTAATGCCTTTCTTTCCCTCTCTTTCAAGTATAATCAGAAACGAAAATAAACCTTCTTGTTAATTTGGTGTCAATTTCTTATTTGATAGTGTGGTTTTTTTTTATGTGTAAACATTGCTTTCAAATTAACTGGTCGTGTGTAATTGACGCACATAGCTCCCCCCCCCCCCATTTCGAAACCAGGCTTAAGGCTAGGCTTGGGAGTACCGCTATTATTTTGAGGGCCACAAAACGAAATAAAGGGATTGGGCCACATGACGAAGCCGAAGAAAGGCTCCAGCTTCGCCATGTATCAAGCCCTTCATTTCATTTAGGACACAAAAATGACCGCAGCAAAATAAATCCCAAGCCTAGCCCCAAGCCTCATTTCATAAAGGCCTTACGACTTCGGCTTGGGCTAGATGGGCGCCCTCGGTCACTGGGTAGGGCTGACGCGCGCTATGGAGCAGGGGCTCCAGACATGAAAATAATCCTGAAGCGAAGCCCATGCTGTTGTTTCGCCAGGGCTAGCACGGACTATAATGTCATTCGATTGTGTATCGACACCCAACAGTGTACGTAAGGCCAGAAACAGGCTTTTAACGCTACACAATTAAGGATTAAATCGAATGCAAAATGTTACGATTTTAGGGAAACTGTTTGGGGTACAGTAATTGTAATGTATTTGTCCTTGTGACATACGAGAGCTGTCGAAATTACCGTCAAATGTATTTTAACTCAGCGTCGTTCCAATTACCAATTTCACGGCAATTACAATTAGTCCATTAGGGCCACACTTTAGATGGTTAATATTGACCGAACGCACAATGTATGAAATTTCGCCTATTCAAATGATTTATACAATTTGATACGTCAGAAAAATCTGACTGGGGGCCTTGGACCCCGTAGGTCAAGAATCAAAATCAGTCTTCTCGATCTTTAGGGTCGTGCCACACGAGGCAATTAGAGGCAGGCAATTTGGAGGCAACGTCTTACACTGCATGCAAAATTAACAACTTCGGTTGCACAGAAAAGTCCTGAATTCTCCTATTGCTTCCCTCCAGAAATTTATGCGAAAATATTGAAGGGAGAACGGCATGTTCTCTCATGGAGGAAGAAATGTCTTCATGGTTCTCTCTTCTTGAAGAGGCTGGCCTGGGGTCGATTTCACGAAGCCATACGATCAATCGTAACCCAAGTTACGAAGGATAACCCATCGTATCATACGTATAGGTCTGCAATTCATCATAAGTCCTACGACTGAAGTTACAATGAGTTTGGTGAAGTAGAACCCTGGAAGTGATTACGGCTTGACTGTCTCGTGTAACTGGCGACACCACTGCCACCAACAACATCATCAACAACAGCAACAACAGTAACCACAGAATCAACAACATCCACATTAACAGCAATTAATTACTTTTATCAATGTAAAAACACCCGCCCATGCTTTCTTACAAAAACCACCTCCTTAAAAAACCCACAAAGATTATGCAACCGGATTTTTTTTTAGCAAGTATAACGACCGGATTCCGGGTGTTGTTTTTAAATAATCCACGCTGACAGTAGACGTCCGGCTTGTGTGTTTACCTTGTCATCTTGCATGACAAGCACGGCTGAATCAAGACATGCAGTGCCACTGAACTATTTGCTACTGAAACAAGTTCAAAAACCAATCTTTGATGCTATCCGTCTATGTACGTTGTTTGACTATATTTATAGCAAACATTCACAAATCGGCCATTTTAATGATTTTCAGATTGTTAGCTTTTCCGCATAGTTGCGGAAAAGCTATACTGTTTGTTAAGATTTTTTTTTTTCTTCTTCTTCTTCTTCTTCTTCTTCCTTTTTTTCCCACGGCCCATAGACTTTGCACACGTTTTATTCTACGGGACTTTTTTGCCATTAAACTTTATTTGACATAGTTCAAAGTTTGTACAGGCATAGAACATACAGCATAGATGTGCCCGCGTGAAAAACGTCATGATGACGTCATCAGGTGTCATGTGACAGGCTATTTGAATTTAATAATAAAAATCTTTTAAAATCAACAATAAATCAACCGATTGAGATATTAAGTTCATTCTTTCACCAAATATCAATGTTAGGCTAGGTCTTTCTTTGTGACACATTGCTTGACCTATGTGACCTCTACTTCCGGTCAAACAGGAAGTAGCTCCTCATTTAAAAGTGGTAAGAGCTAGGATCATGATTCTTTCACCAAATAACAATGTAAGGCAAGGTCTTTCTTTGTGACATATTGTTTGACCTCTGTGACCTCTACTTCCGGTCAAACAGGAAGTAGCTCCTCATTTAAAAGTGGTAAGAGCTAGGATCATGATTCTTTCATTAAATATCAATGTTAGGCAAGGTCTTTCTTTGTGACACATTGCTTGACCTCTAATGACCTCTACTTCCGGTCAAACAGGAAGTAGCTCCTCATTCAAAAGTGGTAAGAGCTAGGATCATGATTCTTTCACCAAATATCAATGTTAGGCAAGGTCTTTCTTTGTGACACATTGCTTGACCTCTAATGACCTCTACTTCCGGTCAAACAGGAAGTAGCTCCTCATTCAAAAGTGGTAAGAGCTAGGATCATGATTCTTTCACCAAATATCAATGTTAGGCAAGGTCTTTCTTTGTAACATATTGTTTGACCTCTGTGACCTCTACTTCCGGTCAAACAGGAAGTAGCTCCTCATTTAAAAGTGGTAAGAGCTAGGATCATGATTCTTTCACCAATAACAATGTTAGGCAAGGTAGATCTTTGTGACATATTATTTGACCTCTGTGACCTCTACTTCCGGTCAAACAGGCTCCTCATTTAAAAGTGGTTGAGCTAGGATCTTAATTCTTTCAATGTTAAGCAAGATCTTTCTTTGTGACACATACATATTTAGATCTAATGTTGCATGGATTCATAAATTAATTTAAAAACATGGAGCGGAAAAGCTCTATGCTCTGTTGCAGACAGACATAGAATCTCTAGTTTGTACTTGTGTCTATGGGTTAGCACCTTTATTTGTGTGTTTTCGACTTTCGTGTATATTCGTTATTGTTAATGTTATCCATATGCCTACAATGTGGATGTTCACATAGGCCTACAGATGAAAAGTAACCGTCACTAAAAATTCAAATGGTTGGAATTTACAACTGTACTTTAAAATAGGCGGGTCCTTTCCGAAAATATGACTATAGTCTTACACTTTGGTTTTGGATCTCGGTGCACAAGCCATGGCTGAATTTCAAAGGGCCATGATTATAATATTGTTCATTTTATTGCCTACAAGTTCTTCATGGTAGCGCGTGACTTTATAAGAACAAGGCACCGCCTAAATTTGGACAAACTGACAAACATGTTTGCATGTGTGCCGTCGAAAAAAGAAGTGATTCTTTTGTGCAGAGACAATGTCACTTCCATGAGGAAATGAACCTGAAAAGCAAATTTATATAGGAGCCGAACACAGCGCTTGACAATTAAAAGTGTGAACGCGAATCATATAGACGTGCATGGAACAGACGTCTTGGCTTGTGTACGGGTTGTTATACAAATACAAAGTCATAGGGCCTTTACGAAACCTGGCTTGAGACTAGGCTTGGTACTCATTTCGCTACTGCCATTTGAGGCCCACAAAACGAAATGAAGGGATTGGGCCACACATGACGAAGCCGAAGAAAGTCTCCAGCTTCGCCATGTATCTCAAGACCTTCATTTCATTTAGGACACAAAATGGCAGTAGCCAAAAAAAAAATCCCAAGCCTAGCCTCAAGCCTCATTTCGTAAAGGCCCATAGGCTCGGTTTATGATAGCCTTCATGTGTGAACGCATCACTCGAAGGGAAATGAGGGTTACGATGGACTATTTATAGCAATAATTGTTATCAATTTGACCATCTCCGATGGGATGGCTCTCATTCTGAGAGCCTCGTACCACGACAGACGATTAATCATGAAGTCGAGCTGCGATACGGGCTGGCCAATATCTTAAGGAACATCCCAAGAAATTTGAGTTGTGCGTAATAGATTACTGTAATTCAATTTGTTATTCCGTGCATAAGCCTGTAATTAAGAAGCCAAAGAAAAACCATTGTAATACTTGTTTGTTGTGTATGTTTTTGTTTTTATTGTGAATTTTATCCAAAGCCCAAATACTTTCAAATTGGAAACCTTTATAATGAGGTATAATACCGACCGAGTTGCAAAGTTAATTTTGGGGTCGATGTTGAAGGTCCAACATGATAATGTGAATGTTTCTATACCAGCAATCACCTCGTTCCATGTCTCCTGTTTGGATGTATAGGCTTGACGACCCTGGATGACAGTGCCTATCACTTGGCAACATTTCATTTCTTGAAGACCTCCTCACTGTTCCATCTTCCCAGGGAATTAGAGGGACCACAACCTCGTACTCTCACTATCCTCCCAAAGTTCGTGTCACCCCGTGACGTGTAGTCCTAACATAAATGCGTATTTTATACTATTAAAACGTGTATGATACAGGCCTATTCTAGCGGTGAAGACTGTTTATGGGCTCATTTATTTATACCTAGCAGGTATTTACCTATAAAAAAAACAAGTCTATTTATCACTAAAGAAAAGGAATTTCAACCGATAAGGAACAAGCCTATTTACCGATACCAAGTTTGGGACTGTTTACCGGTAACAAGTAGGCCAGTTACCGGTATCAAGTAGACCTGTTTACCGATATCAAGTAGACCACCTGTTTACCGATGTCAAGTAGACCAGTTTACCGATATCAAGTAGACCACCTGTTTACCGATGTCAAGTAGACCAGTTTAGCGGTATTAAGTAAACCTGTTTACCGGTATCAGGTATAGCTGAATCGGCTATCAGTATTTCACGGAACCTTGAAGATATTCAAGTTGGAAAAATGTAATATAACCAATGATTCATGTATCATTCACTGTACCTGATGCCCATGAGCCTCAGCTCCCAATGGCAACGTGGCCAATATTGTTTGAAAAACAAAACGACCATTTCAAGGAGTATATCTGACGAAGCTTATCCCAAGTCTGTAATTAACGATTGGGAAAAACAGCGCGCCTTTTATTTTGTGAAAAATGTTGATGGTGTCCTTTGTAGAATTATGAAGAGGGTGCATGTGTTTTGAGTTACCGTCTGCAAAATGACTGTGACTGTGGCATTTGGGAAGCTGATCACACATGACCGATGGAGCGAGTCCATTTATATTATGAACTGGTGTCAGAAGCATGACCGTGTCTTGTCCAAATAGTCAGAGGAGAAGGATGATATACTGCTGTTTGTTATCATGCGCAAACTTGACACAGTTTCAACGTGTACAAACCTCCTAATTACTGACGTTGCTAAATTATGTCTTCTGTGCCAAGTTTCGTGGTTCTGGGGTCAATTTCATAGAGCTGCTTATATAAGCATATAAATTGCGTTAAAATGAAAAGTCTTACTTGAACAAACAGGATTGTCAACCAAATGTTCATGTGATGTTTACTGCTTTTGACTTGTATTCGGCCATTGTTTGCTGAACATAAACATTACAAGGCGTTTTCATGTTGGCTGACATTTACCGAGGTTTTTGGTGCTTGAGCACATTGCCCTTGGTAACCGCAGAATCTGCGCTTGTGATCCCCATTATTCGCTTACAGGGTGAGCGCCGAATGTCATGCATTTCCATCAAGTAAGCGAGAACTCCTTAGTTAGCATACACGCCCTCCTTCCGTTGCTATTTTCTGCTGCAAAGCTATAGGGTTTGTCCAAACCATAGGAGTGGAACATGAATTGCCTACTGTACTCTTTCCAGTCCTAGACATAATGTGAGGAGAGAGTGATAGACTCCTGTTTCGACGTCAGGAACATGCAGTCTCACCAACCACACCTATATTGGGCGTACAGGCACTAGTAGTTTCCTTGCCTGTGACTACATTTCATCAGTCTTACTGCCAGCCATGTGTCTTACTGTTTGCCATCATTCAAACAACATTACTTAGTGCCACATGTTGTCGAACTTATCATACTTGGGTGTTTCTCCTCTTGCTTGCATGCAGGCCATGTACACTTCGGCGCGCCCAAAATGACTTTGTGATGGGAAAATTCCATTAAAACATCGATTTCCTAAGGTTTTGGGAGACTGTCTTTTGAAATGCAGTATTTTCACAGCGTTTAAAATCATGCTCAACGAAGAGTGCAGCTCATCATAAATTATTACAATAGTCAAGAGTAAGTATTACAGCGTTTCATATCCAGTTAAGCATGATTAATTCCCCATTGCATTCATTGAGCCGACACGGCCAGGCCTATACCCTCCCCGCGGTATTATAGACCTATCAAAATAACCCAGGACAACAATAACATAATTTGTTAATGGGCGATTATGCACGATCATTACCGATTGTGGGAGGAGGGTATAGGGTATAGAGTGGTAAGATGAAGTGGCCTGGGGCCAATTCCATAGAGCTGCTTAGCACAAAACAAATTGCTTAGCACAAAAAATGGCTTGTCCAATAAAACAAACCACCATTGAAAATTCGATTTGATATTCGTGGTCAGCGAACAACAGCCAAAGAACAATCACAAGTGATACACAACACATAGACATTTGGTTGTTAATCCTGTTTTAATTAAGACAGAAATGTCCTGCTTAGCGATTTTGTTTTGTGCTAAGCAGCTCTATGAAAATTGGCTTCTGTCTCGCATTGCGTGATTGGGTTGCCGATCCGTCAGACTTGGTCTCCCTCCCGTGAGAGACGGGATACCGGGTCTCTGACTAAGCCTTGATCTACCCGGGCTAGGGACTCTGAGTCAACATCACTGCATGATGTGGACCGTACCGAGCCCCTTGGTTCAAAAAGATCCTGCATCTCTAAGCGGCCAGTTGGAAAGAAAAATATGTTGACGGGGCAAGATTCAGCATGATTTCATTTCTCTTTGTCTATCTTATATATCTTTATCTCTTTTTCGTCAACTTGTTTTCTTGTCTATTGGCCAATTTATTGAAATTCTATTATTATTTCAAAATAGTATATCTTATTGTATCCTTTATAAGTTTTATTGTAAAGAATTGTCTTCATATTGTACGTTTTGTTAAACTAAAGCCAGTTCTTAAAATGTAAGACTGAAATCTTAATCACAATGTGTTTTTTAATTGCAAGTGGACAAATCCTACCTTTCCTTCCCATGGGCGAACCCTTTGACCATTCAACGTGTTTTTACACCTGATGGAATTGTTTTTAAATGATCGCTGGAAGCCGAACTGATTAGGAGCTTAGCTATACGCTAATCACAAGATGTCGTGTTATTGTTTGCTAAGATCATTAAGAGATAATTGGTGTAATTGAAATCCAGGCAGATTTATACTCCAAATAAGTCAAATCTGATTTGCATTAAGGACGTGGTCCATGCGAATTAATTATTGTTTTGCTATTTGGGAGTTTGTTTGTGTCCTCGCAATTAATATTAAAGGCGCTCAGATTTAAACTTTCTTTCCCAACCAAAATGTATTATTTTGTGGCAGAAAACCAGAGATTAGTTTCCTTTGGGGAAAAGTCGTGTGTGTGTCCTCGTAGTGTCTGATGGACCGTGCGCTGTGCGGACTTCATGTACTATGGGGTCCTCGTAATGCTTGCAATTCTGGCGTCCAACAAATAACGCATGGACCTATGTTAAAGTCATGATACCCCTGCCAGGGATATGAATTATGTGGACCTGATTTGTTATGAAGTCCACATAGTGTAAACTCTGTGCGGTCATGCGAAAGTCCACGTTAAATACACATCTTACTGAAAGTGCATTCGAAAGGCAACGCGCATACTGGAATGACCGACCGTAGTTAAAGGTGCATTAATTAACTTCCATCCTGACTTCAAACGAAATAGCTGTAGCTGTGTCTTCCTGCAAGTAGTCTTGATTTCAAGTCTATACGCCCACTTGTCTCAGCAAGAAGTGCAATTTATTGGTCGAGGCATGCATGGGCTGTCTTGCAGATCCGCACAAACTCACAAACCAGACCCCTTCATCCGATACAATCATTGTATTTCATGCACTCCGTGTAAATATCTGGCAGTAGTCCATCAAGGACCTCCCCCTATAAATCATTACCGCCTTTAAATTAAAATTCGTTGAAATTCTTAGCATTTCAGGTTATTGGTCACGGACCGTTAGGTTACCATTTGCGCCTTTTAATTTGTCGCTGAATTATTGTTTTTCATTACATATTTGACGCCTTGTCTAACAGTGTGGAAATGATGTGCAAATGCATATTACGAAAATAAATATCAAGTATGGTTTCTTTGCCCGAGCAAATTTTCCTTCTTTTTAGGTCTTCCTTGTTTATTAAACAACTTGGCCATTAACCTCGTTGGGCACCCTTGGTGACTAACCAGATGTCCCAGGTTCGATTTCTGTAAAGGGTGATGTGGGATTTTGTTCTCCAGACAAAAAAATGTGAAGGGATAAAAGAGTCCATCCTATCAGATAGAGACTTCGAGACTATGAATGTCAGTCACGGGTGGGATTCGAATCCAGTGGTTCCACGGAGATGGAAGATGGTCTGTCTTTTATGTGATTCCATCCTGAAGGTCGAGTAAAATATCAGGTTCTTTTGTGCATACCAATGAATGCCACAGTGTGTCGTTGTAGTCTTTGTACTTGACTTATTGACCGTGACTACTGGTTACCAACGTTGACTGTCCTTTCTAAAAGCATGAAAGAAAGTCGAACTTTTTTTAACAGATTTTGTTTACGATAAGATGGGTTAATAATTGCTGAGTTAAGGGTATGGTTTTAAAGGTACTATCATACTTTGGTAACATACCGAAACAGAAATCTTCACAGATTTACCTATAATTTACAGGGTATAAAGATGGTGATGGTAGAAACACACCGTTAAAATGTTTCTGCATGAAATGCTGTATTCATCCAGAAAAGAGTCAAACCAATGACCAAAAACAAATTTGATCTTTCAAAGATAAAAAAAATAATGTTGACAAGATAAAAAAAATAATGGTGACAGGTTTTTTAGAATACTGTGGGCGTTTTCACTGTTTTCTCAAAAAGTGGGCACCGTATCATGCAAATTTCACAGATGACTGTTACTGTATCTTTCTTGATACTTTTTCCCATGAATCAGCATTTCTTTGATAAAAACCGAAGTATGATATTACCTTTAATTTCATCGTAGCTTTAGGTTTCAACGTGTTAAGTAGTTTTTATCCCATGCACTCACTCCATCGCACTGCGTGCAGGGAGATCGAGTATCACGGGAGAATTCTTGGCAACTTACTTTTGGCTTCGGGATAAGGAACTTAGATTACAGTCCGTCCAAGTTAATTTGGCTTCACAATGCAATCATGAGCCATTTCCTGTAAAAGTCCAACTCATGGATGGGGGTTATGATTGGTTGCCAAGACAACTTGGGTAATTGTTGGATGACACCGCCATTCTATATAATCCCCACTTCGGGGTGACAGGTTGTATTGTTGTATCTTGGCCAATTTCCAAGGGGGAAGGGTAGGGTGGCAAAGAGTGTTAGTTCTGCCCAGGGTAAGGGGGATACATTAAAGGTATAATACATGATTGGTTAAGGTCACAGAATATGAGTTATGACTCACACTTTGTCTGATCCAACATGAACATGGAATAATAAAATTGTGAAAATTTGAGCTGTCAATTAGACATCTGAGTCACGAGAAAATAGCGACAAACCGACTCAATTTTTCTTATAAAACACAAAGTTTGTTTTTGATCTTACCCCGAGATCAAAACTGTTTTTGGTCTTTGTTTTGCTCATTTCTTGATAAATACAGCATTTCGGGCGGAAATATTCTGACGGTATGTTTCTACCAGCACCATTTTCATACCCTGAAAGTTATACGTAAATCTGTGAACATTTCTGTTTGGGTATGTTACCAATCCTGTACTGTGTGTACCTTTAATGCACATTTACATTGGACATTATATTCATATTTTGTTGTTGTTGCTTCTGTTCGAAAAATGCATGGAATTGTACTTTGGAAACCCGTTTTTGCTGTGAAGACCATTTATGTGCTTGAAATTTTGTTTCAGAACATTTTTATGATACTAATTGGCCCCTGGGTGGATTTCGTAATTTCCTAAACATGCCCTTACCAGCCCGGATACAGAAGTGGGCTGCATAGGGACCTGGATGCTTCGTGAACGGTACCAAGATTCAGTCATTTCATGTCCTGTTCTTTCATTAAAATTTCCTTTTCATTGGTTCGTTCTTAAAGGGATAACACATGACTGGTAAGATCTATCTTTAAAAAAGAAGAAGATACAAAAACTCATCCAAAAACGAAGAAAAAAGTAAACCAAAACAACCAAAACAAGCATTTGTTATATTTGTCCAGTACGTATTGTGATTAAGATGGCCGACACGAGCTCAAGTATCCGTATTCAAAGGGTTTGCGCATCTTTCTTCAAAGGTAGTACCATACTTTGGGAGCATACCGAAACAGAAATCTTCTCAGATTTACATACAACTTACAGGGTATAAAGATGGTGATGGTATACAAACATACAGTTAAAATGTTTCTGCCTGAAATGCTGTTGTTATCCAGAAAAGAGTAAAACCAGTGACCAAATTATTTTTGATCTTTTAAAGATCAAAAAGAAAAGAGAAAGACTTAAGAAATACTGTGGCTGTTTTTCACTGTATTCTCAAAAAGTGGGCACCGTATGGGACTGAAATTTTCACAGATGACTGTTGCTGTATCTTCCTCGATATTTTTGCCCATGAATCTGTATTTCTTTGACAAAAACCAAAGTATGATATTATCTTTAATTCTTACTAGCCATCGTGTTTATATCCAAACATTAACTAATCAGGAAATGAGATGAACATCAACACACAAACTACTAGTATGAATACTTTAACATCCGGCCGGATCATTTATATCCGAGTCTTGACAAGGCCTACATATTGTATGATAATTGTCCTTGTGCCACTTTAGATAACAATGACCTTGACGATTTAACATCAGACCTTTATTAAAGGTAATATCATACTTAGGTTTTTGTCAAAGAAATACAGATTTATGGGCAAAAATATTATTTAAGGAAGATACAGTAACAGTCCCTGTGAAAATTTCAGTCCCATGCATACGGTGCCCACGTTTTGAGAAAACAGTGAAAAACGGCCACAGTATTTCTTAAGTCTTTTCTCTTTTATCTTTGATCTTGAAAAAGATCAAAACGATTTTCGGTAGTTGTTTTACTCTTTTCTGGATAAATACAGCATTTCAGGCAGACAAATTTGAACGTTATGTTTCTACCACAACCATCTTCATACCCTGTAAGTTATACGTAAATCTGTCAACATTTCTGTTTTGGCATAACCAAAGTATGATACTACCTTTAAGAACGAATAACTAATTATGGAGTGTGTTTCATGTGGTTAGCACTTGACTC
Organism: Astropecten irregularis; assembly: GCA_963971285.1. Classification (NCBI taxonomy): domain Eukaryota; kingdom Metazoa; phylum Echinodermata; class Asteroidea; order Paxillosida; family Astropectinidae; genus Astropecten; species Astropecten irregularis. The sequence goes on from OZ020257.1 coordinate 3,344,428, forward strand.
ATAGGCCAAGAGCACTGTAGGTCAAACGGATTATGCAAGACAAAACGTGACATTTATCACTACATTACATCATGAACATTTTCAACACTGTAAATGTTTTGAGACAAACGATTAATAGGGGCCACTTTTTGAAGAAGCCGGACTGACAAACCAGGGTTCGAACCCAAGACACTCGGACCGTGAGGTATAGCTGCGCCATTGAAGCAAGCTACAGTGCATTACCTCACGTATAGTTTGAAATGCTTCGTCTGATGAATGTCAATTTTTGCCCTAATAGTAAAACAATGTTCTTCATTCATTGACAATTCACCATGTGAATTGTGGGGTTGGAGTTAGTGGGTGGATCTATGAATTACCGTGTGGGGGTGGGTGTGTACCCTCACGAATAGGAGTCCCATTGACAGAAAACCCCTTCTGCCTTTCTCGAGTTTCTGGGACAGACGTCAGAAGCTTTTTCCCCAACCCCCGGGGAATTTCCATCGGTGGAGTTCAACAAAGTTCAGCTCTTAATTACATTAGGCGGTTTACTTCAAGCACACATTTTCAGTACGTCAGAAGATCAGACACATACATTGCTAATATGTAATGACAACCCATGTCTTATTACACAACAGGCTTGGATATCATTGTATGTGAAACATTTTCTACGTCTTTCATTTTGATGAACACAGGGCATCCTATCTACCGTGCTGTGTAACGGCGTCTAGCTCCTCAACGCTCCCGCTGTATTTCTGCTGGGCGTCCTGCTTTGGAATTATGACATCTGTATCCTCCGTATAGTCTGACTCGGTGTGTATACGTTCCGTCTGGCTGGAAGTCAAAACAGAGAAACATTTCACTTCTTGGTAAAAAATAATCGATCATGGTGAGTATCATTGTATCTTTTGTAATGTCTGTTTGTGAGTCAGCGTCATGCAGGGGCGGTGCATGGAGGGAAAATTACTTTATCTCTTGAAATTGATTAGGCCTATCAAGAAATAAACTTCAGTGGAGAAGTCAGGGTTCTTTCGTTTTTTATCATTACGGCGGTGCTGGGGGATCGACAGCCTAGGAAAATGACTTTGTAAGGGAGACTATAATTGAGAGAATGAACAGTATGCTTTTACAGTATTTATAGCCTTCGATAAAGATCCTGATAGGATCGAAACGCGTCAGGCCCTCCTAACCCCAAGTATTCTTTCTTATTTTTGTTAACATTTGAATTTTGAGTGTGCCGATAATTTTCATTACCCCCCAAAAAGCCTTTCCCACTTCCCTCAATCATCCGCCCCACTCTGTGCCGAAAGACGAAAAAAGGTCTTTCCAAAAATTTGTTAAGTCTGGAATCGAAAGTAAATTGAACCCTTGAAATGGGAAAGAAGTTTTTATTTCGTACAGATAAGAGTGTGTATTAAACTCCTACATTTTGGTTTGTTTATATGTTTGTTTGTTTGATACATTGATTAATTCCCATACGAGCTTTCATTGAAAACAATCATGGCGGACGGCCAAGCAATGTTTTTCAAACACTTGTTAAAGCTTGAGGACATTTAGAAATCTGTTTGTATTATTATATATTTACCATTAATTTTTACCTCTGTATAAAAAAACTTACTCAGAAACGTTTCCTGCCACACGTAGGAGCACTGAAAGAGCGTAATTTTCTTTTAAAAAGTTTACAAATATAGTGTATGTTTTTCACTGACATTTTTGGATACTTTCGACGGTTAACAAAAAGTTAAATATACACTTGAACCTTCAGTTTTATCGTCAATTTAACTCATTATATATTAAGACTGAAAGCATATCGTTGCACCATGGGGGGTAGAAATAGACTCCATGTTTTAATAGCTCGTCTTGGGGTGATAACAACATTAATTGCCAAAACGTAGAGTTCAAATCCTCGGTTCTTTTACAGCCACTTGCCCAGACCCCATGCAGTTTAAAGGGTACTTATTCACATGATGCACAGTAAACCTTATCTCATTCCCGTGTCTCCACTTTGCAGAGACGTAAATCTCATTTAATTCCAAAAATTTTGTCGTTATATTGATCCAGTCTGGAAGATATTTAAGATTGTGGTGTCAAGTGGGGTTATCTTGGCCTGACATTCACTCATTAAGATATCCTGTTTGGAGAGAGCCGATGTAAGCACTTGACTTCCTCATAAACACTGCGCTCAATTTTGCCACTTGGCATGAAGAATCTGCAAGTCTCGTGACAGTAGTCCCGGAAGTCATGTGGTTTGGATAGGACCTATTCCAATCCTCTCGAGAAAAGTTGCTGACAACATGTCTATATTATTAACTTTGCATGCAGTTGCTGACCATTTGGGGTTGTTGTTTTATTAAGACGAGTTGTGTAACTTTCATGATGTTTTTTCCCAATACCCAGATGTCAGGACAGCCTAGCCTGTTCCAGCTGCTCGTCACCTGTGCGCCCATTCTACTGCTATGGTCGACGTCATTTCGTGCCCAGGCCCAGGTTATAGCCAAGTGCTGGGTCTTCTCACGTGAGTTATCCTGCTTGTCACCGTGGGGCTAATACACGATGGATTATGATAGATAATAGCGCATCTATCTCCATCAATTTGACTTCCCTAAACACTACAAACGTACCTCTCTAAACATTTCTTCGGCAATCAATATTCTAGGCTGTATCTTCACGTTTTCTTCAACATTTAACTCAAAGGGTTGTTTTCGAAGTGTGATGTACATTAAAGGTATAATATACATGATTGGTAAAGGTCACAGAACAGCACTCACACTTTGTCTAATCCAGCATGTACACATGTACATGAAATGATAAAACCTGTGAAAGTTTGAGCTCAATCGGACATCTAAGTCACTAGAAAATAGCGAAAAACCTACTCAATTTTTCCTATAAAACATATAGAATGGTTTTGATCTCGGCACAAGATCAAAACCGTTTTCGGTCTTTGTTTTGCTAATTTCTGGATAAATACACCATTTCAGGCGGAAGTATTTTAGCGCTATGTTTCTACCATCACCATGCATCTTCATACCCTGAAAGTTATACGTAAATCTGTGAACATTTCTGTTTGGGTATGTTACCAATCAAGCTTTGTAAGCCAATGTATATAATGACATCACAAAATCGGACAGTTACCTTTGAGCTGTTTTCCACTTGTTCTTAGCTCAAATCATTTATGATCATTGTAAAATTATTTTAAGAATATCTAACAGTTCATAATAATGCTTAAGCACAGGGAAATATTATGTAAACGGAAACATACAACGAGACTTATGGAAGCATAAACCGCCTGCAAAAACAAATCCGGCTATTTTTGTCGCTGTGCCAATTTCCTGAATTTGTATATAAAACACTTACACAGAAATCTAAAACTATCCATCTTTATGAGGTCAATACAAGTAATAAACTGCTGCAAACAGCTCATCGGCCAAAATAATGACCTGAAATATATCAAATGCTTAGAGTTAGGAGGGCCTGGCGCGTTTGGATCCTAGCAGGATGTTTCTCAAAGATCCTGCTAGGATCGAAACACGTCAGTCCCTCCTAACTCTAAGCACCTTTATTCTTTATGATGGTTAATTGTTTTGTTTTCTTCTATCTTTTTATTTGGTGGATGTTTTGAAACACAGCTGTGGTGGATGAGGCAACGATACGTGCTGAAGTGTCGACGTATAGCTCCATGGCACCGACTAGTGGACGTCAGATATGGAGCGTCTCTGCTCGGCTGACATGGCAAAGGCCTCCAAGTATGATAGTCGTTTCTATCTTTCTAGTGTTTGGAAAGTGATTGGTGTGTGGGTTGTACGGTGGCTTGTGGGATTGGGGGAGTTGAAGGGCGGGGTGGGAGGGGAGGGAGTAGATGTTTTCCCCTCTTTGCGATGTTAACATCTCCTTACATAACATGCAAACTCGTAGTAAACCCACATAACTGCCAAACGCAACCCACCCCTGTAAGATATAATGTACTCTTCCCCGGAGAAACTCTATGGTTCATTTACCTATCAATTAAGCGATCAAGCTATTCTGGGTAGAGTTAGGAGCATTTCATTGTCTTCACGGGGGTGGGGACTCTTTGATTTCTTGCACATTTTAATGTTTAAACTCGTTAGCGAACACAAGCCTTATTATTTACACCATCTATTTTCTGAGAATTCTGCCCAATTATGTGTAGCAGAAATTGCATTTAAATTGGAACGATTTGATATTATGGTAGTAATATAAATACCAGGTTTATTCAACGAGGTATTCTTCATTATTTTGTAGTCCCTTAATTATATCATTTGGTCATTTGATTGCAGGTCTAGATTCCCACGGTGCCTATGCTGTTAGCGTGGTCCGAATGCCTTCATTCAAGACACCACAGTTTTGTTCGATGGAAGACAACGAAATCCTTGTTGTAAGTAGCAAGCCACCCTTATTATATCATCACCATCCTCACTACATCACCATCTTCACCACGTCGCCATCTTTACCACTTCACCATCTCCAGGCTTCACTCAACATCCTCACGCCTATATCCTAACCACTCTGAATCCAGAGCCTTTTCATGGAAAACAAAATATTTATTTTACTTTGGCAGGAAACAGAAGATCATACGTTTACTGACTTGGACTTTGGATTCCTGTACGAATTCACGGTAAGCATTTAGCTTAAACATATTGTTACTGATCATGTTAATGGGATACAACCCAGTAGGGTTGGCAATAGTTTGATTAGTTTACAATAACTCTTAATTTACAGAGTGAGACTTGAAGAAATTAATATTTCATAGCTTGATAAGTTGATATTCGGGTAAAGCTGAATTCATCTTTCAGAAGAATTAACAACAGTAGTTAATTGTGTGACTCACTACAATTTTGGATTCAAATCAACCTGCTGACCCCACTTAGCTAGCGTTGTGGTATAGTGGTATGCCGTTTGCACTAGTAAACAGGAGGTCAAGGGTTCGAATCCCACCTGAGTCGGCGCATGATTGTTAGTATGTGCACTGAATATGCAGTGCCGGTGTACGTCGGTGAAGGGCAAGCCTAATTTGCACAATGAAGGCAGTTGTTCAGATTTGCTTCATCTGTACTCAATATTTATTCATAGTAATTGCACGTTTTGAATAACACGTTGTTGCTCATATCTCATTCTGAGGTACACATTAGATGCTCAACCTTTCATTTCTTATTGATTTATTGTAGGTTTATGTTGTTAATGGCTCCACCATGGCCAAGTCTCTGGTCGGAACTACCAAAGGATTTGGAACTCCAGGTGAGTATCTCAGTGAGACATCTAAACATCTGAACCTCCGAAACAAGGGTTTGCTAAATGATATTGGCGAAAATAATTTCCAAATTATCTGCTGTTTTTCACCTTCTTTACAGATTGTTACCAAGCAACCGCGGACCTGGACTTCTGCACGACTGCTGGTATGTTTGACAGAGGGCGCTATTTTAAATTATCACTAGAGTGTAAGACCAGTGAAGAATTTCACTTGGGACACTGACTTTAAAGGCTACAAATCGTTCTTGTAATTAAAGCCTGGATAGTTGTTGGATGTGATTCTTCTGAAATGAATTATTTCAACATAATTCTGGAAATGTGTTTGTTTGTTTGTTTGTTTGTTTGTTTTGTGAAGTTGTTCAGTTTGCTGGAGCTCCTATTGAACCTCGTCTGGAGTCCCAGTGTCTGCAGAATGATTCCCTTATAACTGCTCATCTGTCCTGGGATCCGCCTATTCAAGTGAACGGAGATATCTCTGCTTATAAGGTCCAGTTCACACCGCCTGATGCTCCGCGTGGATCCCTGCCAGAAGTGGAGACGGCAATTCCAGATCCAACTTCCCCAGGGGTGAGAGGGTCTTTTTTTTTATCCTTGGCTTTGAAGTTGTATTTTTGTGTAGGCTGGGCTGGCTTGATTAGACTGGGCTTGATTATGCTGGGTTGGGCTTGGTTGGGCTCGGCTGGGATAGTCTGGGATAGTCTGGGATGGCCTGGTCTGGGCTTGACTGAGCTGGCCTGGGGCTGAGCTGGGTGGGCTGGGGGGAGGCTGGGGTGGGATGGGATGGGATGGGATGGGATGGGATGGGATGGGATGGGATGGGCTGCATGGGCTGCATGGGCTGGGCTGGGTTGGGGTAGACTGTGATGGGTTGGGCTGGCGCTTGGTGTTTGGATGGGTTGTTTGGGATTGGGTGGCATGTGTGAGTTGGGGTGGGATAGGCTGTGAGGCAGGCGCGGTTCTAGAGTCAAAATTTGGGGGGGGCTAGAAGAGCCATTATTTTTTGGGGGGGCTAGAAGACCCAATATTTTGGGTTCTTCTAACACTCGCTTCTGCTGTGTCTTATTAGGGGTCGAAAAACATGCACATTATAGCCCACACAACGCGTTTTTTATGTAATTGGTGCTTAATAACTGAAAAAACCCAGTATTTTCAAGAATTTTTTTTTTCACTTGCTTTTTTTTTTTGGGGGGGGGGGGGGCTAGACAAAATTTTTGGGGGGCTACAGCCCCCCCTAGCCCCCCCGTAGAACCGCGCCTGCTGTGAGGGATGTGAGCTATGTATTGCGGTATAGCTGGGATTGGAGTTTCCTCCAAAACCTGATCATCTGCACTATTTGGTCACTCATCACTAACCCTTCTGGTTTCTTCCATTGAAGGGCAAAGTAATAGCAGATATGAGTGGCTTGACGTCCGGGTCCTCTTACACGATGCTTGTAAGTATTGTCTACTGAGAAATCCACATTAAGAAGAATTTTTCTTCAGTGCCAGACCGTTTGCATTAATGATACTACGCGGGAAATTCTAAAAGACTCTGCAATTGAAATGATACCAAGTCTTGCTATGTAACTTACCCATGTTCCATCGGAGAACCTTCAAACTCTGGTTCTTTAATTTGTGGGAAATGAAGTGTCGCCTTTGACCTTTTGCACTTTATACGTTTGTATTACTTTTGTTGTCCTAACTAAGATATTTTTATGAGAATAAAATGTGTGCAACGTTGGCCGTCCGATATAAAACATTGTGGGTTTCGTTTTACATTTTTCAAGTAATCATTTCAGTAATAATTATCTTGGTTTTTTTTCCAGATTTCCGCTTTTGTTGTAAGTCTGGAAGATGGAAGTTTCAATGAAGGTCTGCAAGTCGAACTCACATTTAAAACCGCAGGTATTGATTTACACTTACAGGGTTTATTTTCATTTCGGGAAAAAGATCCATTTCGATATCTTCCAAGTTGTTCACGCTCAACAGCGCCCTCATTTGACAGCTTACCGTACAACTAGATAATAATCTGTCAGATATCAAGGCCCTTTTCCAAACCTCGGCTCCGGCTCCGGCTCCGGCTCCGGCTCCGGCTCAGGCTCCGGCGCTGTCATCCATATGCTGAAAATGTAGGTTGTGGCTTTTCATTGAAGCTGAATCTCTGTTTTCCTGTTCAAAATAGAGTATCTACTTCCAATCCGTAACCAAAAGCCTCTATTTTGATACCTGTTGTTCAAAAATGGACTCACGAAATGGAGCTGAAGCCGGAGCCTGAGCCGGAGCCGAGGTTTGGAAAAGGCCCCAAAATCATCATGATATAAATTTGAATGTGACTCATGTATCGTGTTGAATGTGCTGATTGGACACTGGTTTGATATTTCAAGATCGTGACACTGAATTGATAATTTATTATTTTGTTTAATTGATTTTTTTTTTCAAACTAAGATTGAAATCCTAAACAATCCTACCATAGCGCTCCCTGATCAATGATCCTACATACACCTTTAGAGAGGAAATTATATCATTTTTAAGAAAATAATTTTTTATAATCATCAAATAACCACAAGGGAAACTGACTGACTGTTTTTTTAAGTCATTGAAAGGTGTACAAAGCTCAGTTGGTAGAGCACCTGTACGGTATTCAGGAGGTCGCCGTTTCGAATCCTGCTCCAGTCAAATGGTCTTTGTTCACCTTTCAATGACTTAAAAAATATTGGGTTTTTTTAAGTGTTTGGATTGGAAGAAGCAATTTCTAATATAAATATGTTTTGACTGAAACATAAGTCTTTAAATTTATTTCTGTTCATGTTTCAAAGAGTGTACATGAATTACGTGCCACCCAGTCAACACTTTACATTTTTTCTTTGATCATTGACAGGCGCTAAAGCAAAAATTCCAGTCTGTCCGCCTCCTGTTGTAACCACGCCCCCTGGTGTGGGTTTCAACCGTCTCCAGACAACCGACTTCATAAATCCAGCACCTGCTACCCCACGGAGTTCCCCAGTGCAGACGCCTGCAGAGTCTCCAAGTGTGGACGCGAACCCACCGCCCCAGCAACCAACCCAGGCCAGCAAGCCAGCCACTACGGCGGCCATGCCGAGGAAACCGACTCCACCTCGCGGGGGCACCAACAGCAAACCAGTCCCTGTGGTGACGGGGCCCTCCAATCCGGGCGAGGCGACCCCAGCGTCCACCTCCGAGAACGACGTGACGGAGAAGCCCGTGGGATCGTCCAAGAAGGCCGGCGTCGTGATCGCCGCCTGCCTGGTGGCGTTGGGTATCATCTGTGCCGTGACTATGCTCCTTCTGCATTTGTTGAGGGACAGGATAGGTGGCAACAAGTCATCGGCGAGTCGGCCGGACACCAACGGTGCCCAGAAGGGAAAGAAGACAACTTCATCCCCAGCTTAACCAGCCCAGGATGTGACAGAGAAGGCGGAAGTGAAGATAACCTCAGTCATCAGTCACAGCTTTATCCAGGATCAAATAGAAAGGAAAGAAGACAACCTCATCCCCAGCTTAACCCAGGATGTAATAGAGACGAAGGAATTACATAAACCTTATATAATCATCATCTTAATCTATGGGATGTAATAAAAAGGAAAGAAGGCAACCTCATCCTCAAGTTAACCCAGGATGTAATGTACGGGGACGATGATGAGGACAGCCCCATCACAGACTTGACCCAGGATTTTATCGAAAGGATGAAGACAACCTCATACCCAGAGACAGAGCCTGTGACTATTACATTTATTAACTAAATTTTGGTATTTTTCTGCACCTTAAATACATTATAAACACAGCAATTATTTTTATTTTTAAATTGATTGCCGTTTAAAAATGTCAGGTAAAAATTTGACGTCACATATTCGCAGCTCAAAACATTTGCATAAAATTTAATTGAATTCGGCTCAGATCAATCCCCTTCCCACAGAAAAAGAAAGAAAAATCTTTCTTCAGACCGCGTGATATATTTATGAAAACTTGTATCAGAACTTTAATCTGAATTCTTTGTGGTCGTAGTCGCGTACCTCTGACGGAAAGGCCGTCACGTGATTCGGCGCATGGCTGGCTGTAATCGGATCGTAGTGTCCGTCATTTGCCGCAAGAGGGCGCCACACAGCCCATCCCATCGGGATTACAGTGGTATTATTATTGTGATGTCTTTTCTATCATGTGTGAATTGCTATGACCCTGGAGTTCTCAGAGCCACCTCCAGTTCGGTGGTCAAGTTCAAGGAGCTCCGATATGATAATTTGAAGATGTGTCATCGGGATTTAATGTCTAATTACGTGGACGGTGCGGCAAGCTGGACAGCCACAAGGTCACCACAGCAAGGCCATGCAGACATTACACGTTTCCTGCATCGCTTCACACCAGGGAAAGTGTTAATTAAACCCGTCCACCTGACCTGGCCTGACTTACCACACGGACAATGCGCGGGTACCAGCGATAGACGGGCCCTCCCACAGGTAACATTCAACCTTCCCTTTGCGAATATAGTTAACATGTGGTCAGATAGAAGTAGTCAGGATACTAGATCTTGTGGGCGTGTTATTTTTGTCGAGTTTGTCACTTGAATTTCGAGTGTTATGAATGTAATGGAATGCAACAGTGAGTTGATGTATTGATGTGAATAATGTTCAAGACTGCATACGGAATTATTTACTGATAATTATTTGAGAAAGAATTGTGTATAGAAGGTGTGTTTTTTTTCAGTGTCATTATGACCGAAATACTGAGTGATCAGCCCTAAAATAATGTATTTTGGCAGGGGAAAGAGAATCCTGGAAATATTTTAAATTTTGTCGGGTAGACAAATTAAATGTCTAAAATAGCCTCAAATCTGGCAGAATACGAGTCAAAACGTCAAAAACGTCATAATGTGCAAAATGCCTACTGCAATTTCTCATGCTTTCAACTTAAAGGTAGTATCATACTTTGGTAAGAAACCAAAACAGTAATTTTCACAGATTTACGTATAACTTACAGGGTATGGAGATGGTGGTGGTAGAAACATACCATTAACATTTTTTCCGCCTGAAATGGTGTATTTATCCAGAAATTAGTAAAACAACGACCGAACATCTTTTTGATCTTTTAAAAGATCAAAAATAAAAGAGAAACGACTTAAGAAATACTGAGGCCGTTTTTCACGGTTTTCTCAAAAAGTGGGCACCGTATGGAACTGGAATTTTCACAGATGACTGTGACTGTATCTTCCTTGATATCTTTGCCCATGAATCTGTACTTCTTTGACAAAAACCAAAGTATGATACTACCTTTAAAGACATCGTTGCATTATTAGGATACAAGCCTAAATGTGTGTGTTTTCTAAGATTTTTTCCATAAAGTGAATGGAAAATTGAAATTATAAAAAATTAGCCTAAGACTATAGATCTTATTATGAATGGTTTTGAATGACTCCGTGCTTGACAAAGAGCTCGTCTGCGCGGATTTATGTCCGGCCGGCCGTCGTTGGGGAGTAGGTTACCGAGAAAGAAGCAGCCGTACTTGACATTTATATCATGGCCTTGGGGGTGATAGGAGTCGGACCAAACTTCTCGCCCAGACAAGGGCGGCTACGTCGGCGGCAGCAGCGGCGCCGTTCTTCCCTTTGACAAGTAACGCGAAACCGCCGCATCTTGCAATTATTTTGGAGTTACACCTCGCTACATGTGTGAATATTTCACAGCCGTGTAGGGTGATGGTTTCAGCACATTCCAAGGGCGCTATATTATGTACATCGCATAAATATGCAAGCTCATACTCCTTGCCTTTTAATGAAAAAGACTAAAATGAAGAAACCCGTGGCTTTTTTTGTCTTTCAGCAAGCTGTATACATAATGTCGCTCAGATTTAAATAGTAATAACATTTCACGTGAATTTTTGTCTTGATAAATACAACATCCGCGAAGGAATTTCTCTGTGAAACAATGCCATCATATACTGTGAACCACGGAACCTTAAAAACTTCAACAAATTTAACAACCATTTTAATTACATATTATTTGTATCGTCGATTGTGTGTATATAAAATATTCCAAGAAAAAAAACAGAGGACGTATTTATCAACATAGTTTCAACAACCAACGTTCATTATGATAATGTGTTACGTGTGAATCACCAGATTTTGAAAGAAGAAAATAATTTGTACATATTAATTAATGTATTGTCGATAAAAAAAAATGTATGTGTTTTCTAACGACTGTTAAACTGTGTACCATTGTGTTAGTGGTTCAAGTATTGTTACGAAATTTATTACGAAATAAATAAATAAAATAATAGACAGTTTAAAAACCGAATGGAAAAGAAATTGTGTCGATGTAATAAAGACTATTGTGCGAGACCTGATAAAAAAAAATAACAAAAATGATGAATAGAATAATAATGAAAAATGGCAAAACTGGAACCTTAGTTTTTGCATGCAGGGTGATAAGGTGTGGTTCTGCTAACCCTTGTCAAATATCCGTTTTAATTAATGTTCGACTAAAGAACGGTGGAAAATGAGCTCATGTGCTATTGATAAAATTCCCACCATCCACGGAGTAATAAAAAAGTACAAATCCATTAACTCAGGTTGCGTGTAAGTCATCAGACCGGAAGCTTTGCAGACGGTATACGTTAAAGATGCAATCCTAGGATTAAAAGCCGACTGGGTAACACTGCAATTAAATAAAACATCTTCAATTGCACAATTTATATTTACAGGATATTTAATAGGCAATATTAAAAGCTGCCATTTGATAACTTGACCATAAAATAATGTCCTTTAAAGGTAGGCATATATACAAGATTGGTAACAAACCAAAAACAGAAATATTTACAGATTTACATGATAGAAACCCCTTGCTAAAATATCACTGCCTGGAATGATATGTTTGCTTAGAAAAAGTATAAGACAAATAATGTACTCCTCGGCGAGATGAAAAAATTCCTTATGTTTTATAAGAAAAAAATAGTCGCTATGTTTTTCGGGACTCAGATGTCCGATTGAGCTCAAATTTTCACAGGTTTATTATTTCATGTACATGTTGCATTAGACAAAGTATGAGTGCTGGTCTTTGACCATTACCTATCATGTATTGCAGATAATTTCTTAAAGCCCATGCCTTTTAATCAGCCAATCAGAATGAAGCAGTCCTTTGACATAAAACTGCTTATGTCTACAACTTCCCCACGTCAGAGAAAGTCATTATTTTTCCAAGCCATTTCGGCAAGTTTAAAGCTTTAGACTGTTTGGCACCGAGAATCCATTGCACTATGTTACCTATCAGAAACGTGACAAGAGACGTACGGCTTATATCGCCTGATATACGAGTCTACACCAGTGAATCATTAATGTTCCCATAACACTTTAAAGGGTGTTTGCATCGGAAATAATATTTTTAGTCAAACTCATGCCAAATAACAACTATGTTAAGAAGGAGAGGGTGTATGCAAATTAAAATCTCCGTATTCGTGAAAAACCATGACGTCATTCAGACAAGAAAATGTAAACCAACTTGAATTGTGCGCAGAACCTGGGCAATTTCATAATATTTCAGTGTAGGAAAAGTCAAGTCCCTCTCCATCGTATATTTCTTGTAGAAACATTCCTCTGTTTTTCACCGTCAACACCTCGGCCTAAGAGCATAGGCCTACATGAACAAGGGTCAGAGATTTTAAGGGACTAGACTGCTGGTTTAAACCCATGAGGCTCACCATTTTGTTGTGTGTTATGGGCAAAATGACCTGGATGAAATTAATTCATCAGGGTCTGTAATGGTTTTTACGAATAACCACGAAGCAGTTAACGAATCACCTTAATTATACTTGATTCACTTTTATTCATTCATACCAATCCCCTTGAGAAGTAACTCCGTGATACAAGAAAATTTGAACATCGGAAAAGGGGAGGGAAAAGGCGGGAGCAGCGGATTTTGTATACTGCCCTCAGTTGGCCAGATAGTGACAGGTTTCGACTCTGATTTTCAGTCAGTCGTTGAGAATGCAGTCCATGAAATGATGAAGTCGTTTTGATGCCCAATACTATAAAAACAAGCCAACTATTGGCCGAGGCAAAACTGCCCGATTCCCCCATATCCGAGCTTCAAAGATTGTGATAAAATTGCCGCCGGTAAGCCTAAAGGTTTATGTATCAAATGAAAATTGGACGGTTGAAAACAATGCTAGAATGAAAATGTAGTCATGTTGTTCTTTCAAACACTGTGAATACCGGGAATGTGAACAGATAAAAATGATAGTTTCAAAATTTGGCTTTAGAATTGTATGTCCATTAAGATGACGCAATGAGTCACCCCTTTAACAAAACAGATATCATATCATATCCGGCCCAATCCTCGGTATACAACGAATTACCTGAGTAAACCGGGTTTTTATCGCCTTTCAGCCGCAGACCATCTCGGTGAAATTATTGCCAGCAAGCGGCGCCCCTTTCTCCCATTCCGTGGTCGGTTCCTTCATCCAAGGCAATATCTGTCCATGCATGCAGTAAGGAATACGGCTCATATTTATGGGTTAGCAGAGAAACCTTATACACTCGCACTGTTTATAACACTCATGTTGTGTATGGGGATAATAAAAAAAACAGTATTAATCATGAGGCGCCGAATGTGCCAAAGGATACAGGTCGCGCTCACGAGAAGAACGGAAATGATATAAGATGGAGAAGGGAGGAATGATCTTAGAAATAGATTTATCTTTGGAGTGTGTTTTTAACGATGTAACACTGTCGGAGTTTCTGATGGAATGAGACAGGTTGTTCCGTATAGAGGAGAACCAATGGATAATGCCCACATCCTTTCTTGTTCGTCAAAATGTAGGCCGGCCTATCCGTGACACTTGGTGCAAACTCCGAGACTTACTCCTTATCCTTAGTAAGATAATTTTACTTTTACGTTTCGCTCTCTCTTTGAAGCTTGTCTGTTAAGTTGTCATCATTCAGCTGAGCCGCTTTGTGGCCGTATGGGGATAGATGTTTTGATTGGCAAAAACATGGATTCCTTGATCTTGATCAATATTGGCACCTTTCAAATCATGATACAGTGATTTGGAACATGTATGTCGTTGATGGTGATTCTGTCATGCTGCTGCTGTTGCTACGAAGGCTATTTCTGTTGTTGTTGCATATTGTTGCTGCAGTATAGTTGTTGGTTGCTGTTCTGCTGGTGCTATATACCATTGTTTATCTTCCAGTTGCTGCTAATGTTGTTGCGGCTGCTGCAGTTTGGGCATTAATTTAATTAAAATAATAATTGTTGATCTATTAAAGTGTCACTAATGACCCTCCTTTGAACATTATGAACATTGCCTTGTCTGTCCCGCTGACTTTGCCCAAATCTTGGTCCGAGTTATTACGCCATTAATTTGAAGTGAAAACCAGAAAATTCGGTCCATTGCACAGAGCACAGACGTGTAAAATCAATCGGAAATTGGGACAGATGAGGGAAAGAACTTGCTGACGGACCAAGCACCATAACTCCGTACGAGACGAGAAATGACGAAGCACATGCAGCAGACCGGGCGCTAAGACCGTCGCATGCTAAGCTGAAAATCAGTCTTGAAGAAAAAAAACTATAAGGTGACCACCCACCATATGAAATTTAGTCCGTAAATTAAAATCTGCTTTTCAAAATTACCGGCGCCGCCTTTCCACTGTCATATTTTCCCCCGTCGTCCAAAGTACTCCAAACCCCAATTTGGCGCAGAGACTTTTGTCCAACAGCGGGTGTGAACGAAAATTCTATTCGTTGAAAAGGGATTTTGGGAAATACCGGCTGGGGCAATGTATGTGACTGGGCGATCACAATCGCTTGTAATATAAGAGCAAAAGTGCACTTTAGCGCGAATAGCGCCCTCTGGTGTCGATCCCACGATATAAATAAAAAATCAAAAGTAAAAATCCGCACAGACGAACATGCTTAAAAAGAAAGAAGGCCTTTCACTGCCTTTGATAAAGATCCTGCTAAGATCGAAATGCGTCAGGCCCTCCTATCTCCAAGCAAAAATATGTCATGTCAGCGACACAGAAAATAAGAGTATGTGTTCAGGTATTATTATGCATTTAATGTCTTTCGCCAGTTAAGATGCATGGGAACATGAGAGCGGCCACCGAACATTTATAGGATTTTTCCAATTTGCCTTTTTTTAAGAATCGTGTTTTCGCGTGAGTCACCGCATGGCTGGAGTAAGTTTAAATTAGCGTTTCGCAGCGAGAATTCAAAACCACATTGCATATAGTCCAGCCAAAGAGGTCATTGACCTGACCGGGGGGGTAATCCTCTAGGTTTTCTCTTATGTTTTGGAGAGGCAGGCCAACGAGACATCGGAGCACCACGTATATTAATATCGAATCCTTAAAACGCGCATTATATGATTTATATTTCCATAAAATGACTAACAGGCCCCAGCGGATGGCGTCGGTAGTTTAGGAGGCAGTCACCACACACATACACACCCTGTAAGTCCTGGCGGTGTCGAATTTAATGAAAAACCTTTCCCTTTTTCACCCTTCTCCGACGGTCTCGCGCGCGCCCGGCCAGCCGAGCCGGCATCGATTCCCACTGCAGACAACCAACGCCACGCCAACACGGAAATTTAATTAAACAAGTATGACCGGCTAGACGGAACTCAAACGAACCAGGTATATGCTATACTTTACGACCAGATTATTCAGCAGTCTCGCAAAACCTTGGGATTGGAAAACCGGAAATAAACTTTTTTAAAGCATTTTTTATGATCAGCAAGGCAAACTGACTCGGAATTTTAAGTCATTGAAAAGTGAAGAAAGGAAAATGGGGCTGGGGGTGGTGCGAACCAGCGACCTCCGGAATAGGCGGTACGGTATTCCGGACATCGCTGGTTCGAGTCCCGCTCCAGACAATGTTTCTCTCAGTTCACTTTTCAATGAAATCTTTTCTTATGAATTTATTATTTAAAAAATCTATTACCATGACGATTCCATTATTATGGTCTTTCGGTATAAACAGACAACAGTTCGTGTATATTGTAAATTTGTGGAATTCGGAATTTTTACTATAGTTTAGGAAATATTCATTCAGACAGAAACAATTTCCATGTCCGACATCTAACCGAGCTTTTATTGGCCGTATAAAATTAATGGGAGATGGGTTCACCGTCGCGCACGCCAGCGTACGGTGTCCCGTTTCGTACGAACTTGGCGCCCAATAACGGTAGATATTTTCATCAAAACGGAGGGGTTTTGATGTATAGGGCCTAGACATTTTATGAAACATAGTATAGGATTTTTATTCGATTATCACGCAGCTTTCTCATGTCAGGTTGATCAAGTTTGTGAAAGGAGGGACCAGGGGGGATGTCATCAAAAGGGGAAGAAAGAATGAAAGAAAGAAACGGACTTTCAAGCTCCACTTTAGGACGTGAACATGCTAAATGTTCCCGTTCAAGGGCAGCCCAGTAAACTAATACCCAATCACAATTCAGCAACCGGAACCTGTCTCAATTTGAACAACTGAGGGCAGCATATTCAGACTACTGCATATATTATTTTCAAAAGGTCTAGTGTGGTCAATTATTGTCAAGTTTTGATATTTATTCCACACATATTCCTGTAGATGGCAGATTGTGTGTCAGAACAACTACTGGGAAGGTTTGATACCAGTATACAGTCTTCACGACTAATTTCCAAGTGCTTTACCAATCGTGTGGCCTAATCCATGCATAATAACATAATATGCAAATAATAACTGCACCATTAGTTAAGTAGGCCCCAGAAAATGTTTGCAACACTGGTCTCTCAGTTCTATACCACATACTAATTATTCCTGGAGACGATAATCGTCTCGTTTGCAATTTGGGGCAAGTTGTCCAGACATTCCAGTGCCCTTCCAAGGATTTCACAATCATACTAATGTCTGACAGAACACTTGAACATAATATGACACAGAACACATGATCAGACTGCTTTAGCATATTCAAGCCACAATTTTGTTTTTAATCCGTACGATGTCATAGTCAGTTTTTATTACATAAAGAAGACTATTCCCATCATCTCATCTACACACAAAAAACGTTTCAATAACCATCAGCCACAAAACCCCGCCAAACGCCTCAAAACATATCACAAATGACACAACACGCATCGTTTTTACCAAGAAAAATATCTCACAACTTTTTTTTTAACAATCAGTATTTGGTATACGGTATTAATAATTATCATCACTAATTAAGCGTACGCAGCGCACAATACAATATTTCTGTGTGTGTTTTCCATTATAAGGCATTTTCATTGTACATTGAGCAGAATAACTACTTAATTACGGAGGCCCTATTGCTTGATCAATACATTTATTTTAATACATAATTAGTAATTTTTTTATTAAAGCAATTTTTATTTAAGTATAATTACAGTGACCTCTTTGCAAATCGGTCCTGTCAAGCTGCTATCATTTTTTTAATGAACAAAATGTTAATTTACGGTTTTAACTATGCCATTACATCATTGTACAAGAATCGAAATAATATACACAAATACAATCAAACGGAAACATTCACATAAAGTCGAAGGGTAGAGGTTGGTGATCAAAGAAGTTTGTGAAGAAAAACATAAACGATGGTCGTTCAATCCGAACACCTTACAGCGGCCATTTTGATTTGGTTTCTATGGTGAAAGCGGACACCATAGAAACAAAGTTCATTGCATATTATGCCACAAATCCGTGCAACTGTGGAAACAGTTTGGGAGAATCGACTTTTCAAGGCAGGAAACTGTTTTTGACTTTCTTTGTATAAGGAATCAACCATATACATTGTAATTAGGATTGGAACCAGATTCGAACGCTGGCAGGAAGACCAGTCTACTGCCACCAAGTGTTAGGAAAAACTCATTTCCGTGTATCATATGGCGTTTTCGAAACGGAGGCTCAGGCTCCGTCTCAGGCTCCGTCTCCATTTCGTGAATCCATTCTGAAATAAGGGTACCAAAAAAAAGGTGCGGTTCGGAAATAGATTCTCTGGTTTTGAAAAGGAAAACAGAGCAATCAGCTTCAATGTAATACCATAACTTATGACTTTTCAGCATAATTATGGATGCCAGAGCTGGAGCCTGAGCCCGAGCCGCCGTATCGTAAACGCCCATAGGCTGCATCCGAAACCAGTTCGGGCTAGAGCTAGGTCTAGGTCTGGGCCCATTGCAAATACACGCTGACTATAGACGTAGCCATACCTCTGGAAACCCGTTTCGGACATGGCCATAAGTCGTGGGTAGAGACAACGGATCGGATGATAACAACACTAAGGGATGTGATTTGTCGTAACATACCAAATTGGTAAATAAAAGTAATGAAACAGTATTTTGCATTGTTAAAGACGAAGTAGGCCACTTCAAGTGGGTCAAATGACAAATAAACAAAAACATGCATAGGGTTGACAATAAGTAATTTGCATAAGTGCATTAGCCCGGTTATTACATTACATTATTACTACACGCGACTAACATTAATCTTTCTTTTAATGAAATGCAGATTCTAAACAATTCATGAATAATTAAAGATAACTCCACTAGTACGTGGTTATTGTAAAAACCAAAAGAAAAAAACCGCGGCCCTTTAAAGCCACGTCTAAAGAACACCAATGTTAATTGCGCGCGCTTTTTCTTAGCTTTTCTCGTTTATTTTAGTACAAAATAGTTTGGTCCTTTTAGCGCAAAATGTTTTTCCCCCTACTCTGCCGTTTCTGTTTGACAGCACGTTAAATTCTAGGAGTCTTGTAGACTCAGTAGTTTGTAGTGCAATGACGATACGATCCAATAATCTGGCTAACAGGATGTATTTACACATGTGGACATGACAGCCACTGTCATCGCAAAATGTTATCGGTGTGTGTCGGTGCCATCTTGACGCAAAGAAAAAGACGGGGATCAACCCGAACAAAAAGAAAAATGCCTCCGGGGTTGGAATGTTAATTAAAGAAGTCATCTTACGGGATTATTACTTCTGGAAGGGGCCGGGGTGGGGCGATGCCGATAGGAAATTGGCTGTCGCATCAGGGCTTGATAGCGCGACGAGTTAGCCCCCGGTGCTTGGGCTAACAATTAGCACGGATCGCGATTTATCGGCTGTATAACAGCGGGGGTATGTTTTTGAGTCATCGCTGCCGGGGCAAGTCGACGAGATGGACGGGGCAGACGAGGCGAAAAGCCCAGGCGATCAATCATTATAGATCCGCGTGTGCGTGGGTTCGTTCACCTCACACTCCAGCCAGTGCCGTTCTTGCAAATGAGCCGGTCTGCCGTTATAAACCGCCACTGCACCATGCACGGATTTCCACACGTCTACTTCCGCTAGTTCGGACAGTCCCTCGTGTCTACGAAGAGTGACTAAGGCCTTCACCGCGAGATGAAATTTCACAATTATTTCCAAGTTCAGGCATGAGCTCCAGAGTGGTTTTAATTTTCATGTTGGATTGAATTCTAAACGGGACATGCCAAACGAGTTTGCGTTTTGGTTTCAAGGACACCATTGTGACTCGAATTTATACACTTAAAAACCGCGTAGTAATCCAAAGCGCATTAAAAACGCATAAAACTAGTGACTGTCTCTGAATGTTTACCACTATAAAGGAAACATCATCCTCGCCTTTCTATATTTCCAGACAGTTGCACAAACCCGACCTAGTCCAGACCTAGTCCTGTCAATTCTTCAAACCAGACTGAAAACGAGTTGCGATGCGCTGTTACCGTGTCAACGTGAAGCTTACGCGGCCTGATGCGTAGACAGTTTATGTAGGCGAACGAGGCAGCGTGCGTGCGACGTTTTTTGAAAGTATTGATCAGCCATTCCTACGATATGATACGATTTTCAATAAAAATTATGGCGGGACAGATCACTAACTTCTACCAAACTCGGCAGGTAATGTGTGGCTAAAGCAGTGATGTGAGACTCGAGACCGGTCTTGGTCTCGAGACCGATTTTGCGTTTCGCTCTGCGTTTCTCACGTTGATACGCAAACTCTAGACTTCGACACCAGCCGTACACGGTAGACAATCTCGGACACGACTTCAGAAAATGACTCAATCAGTGACACGTTTGGCCTTCCAGGGGTGAATGAGTAAATCGATACCACAGGACTGGAGACGATACTAACAAGGCAAATGGCCGCGTCTGGTTTGTCCCGTGTCCTCCCGCCGGTCATAGCCCTGTGTTCATAAAGCACTTACATGTAATTGAACAATTGATAGACCGTCAAATATAGCTCTACCATATGTCTGTATATATATCTGGGGCGGTTTGGTCATAGGTCGCTGCATGCATGCACGGTTTCATCTCGTCAAAATGTTCACCTCATAACGAACACTGATCATCTCAGGCAACCTCAGAATTTTTGCTAAGCAGCGTGAAGCTTCGTTGAATAAATCTGACCACTCAAAACATTATCACAGTCAGACGCCAATTTTTACAGCACACTGACCATTACCGAACAGGGGCGGTTGAAAATGCTCCGTCGTAAAGCAGTTGGCGAAATTGATAGAGAAAATTGGAATTTGAATTGAATCCTGATACAATGAGAACATAGGATTGTCAATATTGTGAGATACTATCATGCAATATCGCTTGGAGCAAAAAGAAAGCTCGGATGATAATAAAGTAATGTAGAATAGGTTTACCTCTGGCAAATGATGCCATATCTCAATGCGTCACAACTGTTAAAGTATACTTCTTGGAGATTTTAAAATGAATTGTTAAAACAAGAAACCTTGAATATTCTGCCAAGCATCATTTCCAATCACTACAAACTGGCCGGGCACCAGTCGCGTACAGCGCACCATTGCATAGTCGACATACAGGCTTTACAGCCAATGTCAATGTGTAGGCCTTATGGCAATTTGTTGTGGTTTCTACATAGGAGACGGCCCACAAGGATCTACACGGTGATTACGTACGGACTGATAGTGACAGACAACCCGATCCTCACATTGTCCCTTGTGGGGTTTCAAGACAAGTTCACGGGGTAATCTCCTCTAAACCATCCCTTTTTTTTTCCTTTTTTGAATCAAGAGAACCACATAAAGGGTTGCAACATGAGCTCTGGAGGTTTATGTATCGTGACGAAATGGAAGAAGGTTTTATGGGTGACGAGTTTAAGAGCCAGACTAGGTAGGCTTTGAATCACTTTGAAGCGCTCTTTTTTCCCCTTCGTCGCCAGCCCGCAAGCCCCTATGATCAAGCGACGGTGCACGAACACCGGGGCGACTTGCTGGAGTTATCTGATCGGGCCCTGCCGTCATGTTCTATTGGCGGAACGAGACTCATCCCCGTCGGGAACGGTTGTCCGTCGCGCAGCACCTCAGCCGCCGAGGCAATTGTGCCCCTGCCGAGTGGGTCGGCGTACCACGGCGAGCTTGCAGCACGCGAACCCCGGCCGACATAACACGGACGGCGACAGAACCACGCCGGGAGAAGAAGAAAAAAAAAACTAACATCCCATAATAAAACATACTTCACATATTTATTATTTTTGTTCATGTATAAATATATAATTCTTGAAACTCAGTTGGTTGGTTCCATCACATTTCTATAGAGTTCCCAAATATCACGACTCGGTCACGTGAGCACATTATCCTCTGCTCAGAGAGTTTAACACTGTATGAATGGAACAAGCACTAATTGGTTCGCCTATAGGCCTAGCCTTCGAATTCCGGTTGCTTTGCCTTCGTAAAAATGACCTAATCCTGATCTAGGTCTGCACCCCTACACCGTAGTCAGGCCGAGAGTTAATCGTGATTCTGTCGACAGAGTCGTATATTTTTTTCTTTTGGAAGGGCAGCAGCAGCAGCAGCATTTCATCGCTTAGCGAGTTGACGCTAGATTAAGCGGGGTTCTCGAGATGGCTCTACACGATGACACACTGGGCCCATCCAAAACCAATCGGTCTAATTACGTGCAATGTTAACGAGGCTCTGCCACTGAAGACATCTTGACGGGTCTGGATTTAACCCGTGCGGTGATGAAATATGCCGGCCATGCAGCCGAGCGCCTCCCAGTTCAACTTCTAAGAACGCACATTGCTGTCATCTATGAACTCGGAATCAGTTCAGATCTGTCGGTTAAGCCAGGGACAATGACTCCAAAATGGCTGTCATGATTTTTCCAACATAAAAATAACCTGCGCGTTCATTCGAATGCTGTTATGTAAAATTCATTTCCATTGATCAAGTCTATTTCCTCAACTTTGAAAATTGTCAGCTTTTGCCAGATTATAATCAAAATAATACCCTAAACTTGTTGAAGACAGCGTCCACTAGTCAATGATGTTTAGTTTAATATCTCCATGAAACAAAAATGGTAAGACATTTCAGGAGTGGTAAATGCATGCACCATCATGCAGCGACAAGCACTATTGAAGTCTGGAAGACTGTACTTTGCAAATTATTTTAACGTCTGCCAACAATTACAGCCTATAAAATGTGTAATAAAAGCGCGCCATTTTAACATGCAACAGTTGTATTCATTTATATCAAGATACACGGGTATGGTTGCGTGTATTAGCTAAGTAATCAGACCTACGCGTCAAGATACATTATTAATACCTCAACATTGGGTCCTAAATATCCCATGGTTGGTGGAAAAACCACAATTATGTTGAATAAAAAATTACATGTTTAAGGTGGGTAGACTTTTGTATAGTGAGTTTTTTTTAGTGACGCTTTTGCAAAAAAGTATGAAATTTGTCGTCAGGAAAGGGGTCATAGTAAAACATGAGTCTAATACGAAGCGATTTTAAATCTGACAAAGTTTGGCTCCTAAGTCCAAAAAATCCTTAGACATAAATAATCTTAAGTGATTTGTGTCAGACACCCCCGGGCCTATACCAAAATATGGCTGGTCACCAGCCTCGCGTTTTAAAATCGCGCAATAACAACACTTAACAGGGTACCAGCGAAAGACTGTTCTTCAAACTAAAACCCCATTATTAAAAAAGGAAAAAAAAAGGAAAATCCAAAATGGCCTCCCTGTTATTCTATATTGGCCTTGAGGGCGTTGTCCAGGTCGATGAAGAAGTCGGTAAGATTGCTGGGCAGTGCTGTATCCACCAATGTTTTGGGCAGCATGCCACCCAGATCAGACTGCACCATGTTCACAACCCTGGTCCTGTTGCTTTCTCTGTATGCAGAAGAAAAATGAATAAAAATGAAGACGAGTGTTAAGAACAAAAGTCACACCAAGTATGAAGTTCATAGTGCATCAGTAGTGCTTTATTATTTCCTACAGTAACAGCGAGTTTGTGGTTTCGGTAAAACATTACCATTATTGACCTTTCTCTTCTACGAACTCTGCCCCAACAAGAATCCATGTAAGGCTCTGGTGGCAACAATACGTGCAAACCGTCTTGCTCACGGACACATACTATAAGATAGGCTCATACCAAGATCAATAATACTTCGCAGTTATCCACGTACTCATACGCGCTGTAGTATTGGCAACCGTGAAGAACATGGGCCAATTTCACTAACTCTTTGCGATCATCGTAAAGCCCAAATCCATCGCTAAACGGAAAATCAATCGCTATTTTGCATAGCAATTTTCCATTTAGCGATGGATTTAGGCTTAGCGATGATCGCAAAGCGTTAGTGAAATCGGTCCCAGGTTTGCGAAACAACAATTTCGCTCGCAGTGACCGACTTGCGTGGAGAGCAGGGTTTTCCTCTGGTTGATCAATTACTAGAGCCTGCTCACGACTTTCGTTGACCATGACAACTAGTTAATTAGACTGGATGATTGTTTAGGAAGAAGTTGTTTATAATCTTTAGCAACAAACACCGGAGTCGATAAACGGACATGTTATGGCAGCCATGATTCGTGTGGGAAATTGGGCTGTCATTTAAGAAAATGCTACGAGATGAAATTGGCGCGAACCCAAGGAAAAATTGGCGTATATGTACGCTGATCCTTAGACGAGGATTACTAAGTCGTGATCGCCGTCATCTACGGATTACCTGAGGTAATCCATGGTATAAATCGCTTGGTAACCTCAGTAAACCTGTCACCAACAAACGATAGGCTCCCCTATCTCGATTTCTAGACCCGTTAATGCATGCCTTTCTCTTGGTTCAGTTCCTTAGCCCGTAAGCACCCCAGTCACTTCAAAAGAGAACACACCGCAGAGTATTCGTCATTGTATTAAGAAATATGTTATGATTTCGCAATAATGTCGTTATGGCGAGATATTGATCTGCGGTTTACAACCGGGCAATTAACGGCACATCCGACCGGCAACTCAAGAAGAATGCACCCCCTCCCTTACTCGCAAGCCCAGCCCGTGGGCCACGAAATGATATACTGCATCTGGCTCCGAGAAGACTGTTTCAATCTGGCCAGACAACTAATCAATTAATGTTCCCTCTCTCAATGGACTGACAGCTAGACACAGGCGGGGTTCGAAGAACAACTGACGAGAATTTCATACTCGATTTGAAGAGATGGTTTGCAAAAAATAAAAAATGGTACGTGCGTCTCGAATGGCTGAGTTCGGGGAAGCTTTTTGCACCGTCTATACCGTGCGGCGGGCGTTACCCAACACCGGGGAGAACGCTTTTACGTCCCGGGCAGACGGTCCTGGACGAAACCCGACCCTTGGGAAAAAGTTAATAACTATTTTTTTATTTCACTCTCAGTCTTTGTCTCTCTTTGTCTCGACTGGAAATCAGTTTAAAATGTAGGGAAGGAACTTGGATGGTAGTCCAATATAACTTGAGTCGGCAAGTCCTAATTTTACCGGCGCAAGCTGATATTAACTTGGCGTGCTACGTTCACAGTTTCACTCGTGTTTTACATTTTTATCCTTATCAAATGAGGATAGTGGGTTTTTTCTAGTCGTTTGAACTGTACGTGATAATTGCCCAATTTACTCTCAGACCTACATCTATCAGAAAAACCCCTAATGTGCCAACTGCATGTGCCCAAAAGAAAAAAAGCTGGTTTGAATGGTTTGAAATAAAATTAAATTAAAATTTTGAATAAATTAAAACAGATCCGGACTGTGAATGGTGCTGCATGTGATTATGTTTAAGTGGCACTTCCGACGTGACACTTCTGTTGAAGCTATACATATTAATTCACGCATGACAAGCGCGCGTTGTACGTTTTGGTCGCGGTTAAAAGGAATGCATTTCAAGGCCGAACGATTCTCCGATATTGGACACTAGGTTTACAAGGTCAAACGGGGCATCCAATTTACTCGGAGAATGCCAGAGACCGCCGACTGACCACATTCAGTCAATGGGGGCCCTCATGCTCTAGAGACGGCGTCACTGCATGCATCATCCACGGTCCGCTCACGGCATTGACCGCCAGGCAGAGAGTGATCTAATTTACCGCTCAGCGGCTCGTAAGAATAATTAGCCCCAAGGCAAAGTGTGGTGAAACCATAGAGCAAGTGAAACCAGTCCCGATGACAGAAACTAGAAGTAGTGCCTGCGAGCCAATATAAACTCCGGGTATACTATAATCAAGAAAAGACGGATTTCCGTACTGCCGTGCAGTTTTATTTTCTTGGGGTGTTTCGCAGATATTTTGGGGGACAGAGGAAACTAGTTCGTCGCGAGCATGATTTGTCTGTGGCACATGTATAATGCGGTACATAAATGGATATAAATTACAATCGACAGGCAGTGGAAGCAGACGTAAGCGTAACGATAATATCGCAGACAATTTTTGAACTGATCGGTATCTGGCAGATTATGTGGGCCTACATCTTTAAAACAGAGGTCATAAGGCCTATCGGATGTTGTCTGTGGACATACGATTGATCGCAACTTAAGGATAACAACATAAAACTTTGAATTTTCGAATTGCGAGACAGTGTATATACGAAATCATCTTTTGTTTATTTAATCTTTTAAATCTAAACTTTAGGCATTTGAATCATACTGTCTTCTTGGCCAGTGTTCATTAAACTCGGAGTGTTTTTAAGCTGCCCTTTTCGACTCCAAGCTGTGGAGTGTTGATGCTGTATGGTCCGAACAATATCAGTATGAAGTCCCTTTAAATTCCATCTTTTATGAGTATGTTTTGATATGCCAGACCGGAATGCTCTCAGAGTTCCGATCCAACTGAAGTCTGATACCATAATACGCCCTAGCGTTATTACAATGGGTTAAATGTTAACTCCATGACTCGTGTCATTCGCGACATAGGGCAGGCGCGTATTATACATTACCCTGCCGTATAACGTTATACCGGCCCAAGTCACCAACATTCACTACGCTAGGGTAGCAAATTAAAATGTCTTCCCGAAATGGCAAGCCATTATTAACTACATATTTTACACGGCATGCATGAATGTGTCATGTCGTTTGCGTGCAATTAATGCGTGGGATGCCAATATAATTATGCTGGTAAAAATGTTGCAAGACTCAACATGCGTCAGTAATGTGGCTAATTCATCATGAGCCTCAGACTCGAAATGAAATTAACAGCTCACTTCGAAATGTGCAGGTTGAACGAGAGAACGAGACCACCGAACGCTAACTAGTGTAAACCAGACGTATATTGGGCCTATACCGGAGCACAGCTGAACAGTTTTTAACACTCGTAACTTCGTTACATTTTCTGTCAGACCCCTTTTCCATTTTCCTATGTTGGTGAACATACCTTTTTTTTTTTTTTAATACTTGGAAGGTTGCCATGCATTGTGCATGGATGAGGGGATACCATTGCGTGACATACCCCGGCGAGTTTTCTCGGTTCGCCGACGGCCATAGGCCTAATGTGTCAGTTATTGGGGACCCGTGCAAATCCGCATGGGACTATAACATTTTATTGTCATGTTCGCGTGATTCTGGGAATATATGAACTATATGCTGCTACTTTATAAGCCTTATAAAAAAAATATGTATCACCTCTTGATAAGCGTCTTAAAGATGTACCGCGTCGGTCTTGAGTCTTGTCGCCAGAATTCAGAAACGAAACGGTATAGACCTCAATAAGGAATGCATGGCTATATACATTTTGGAGGTATGTAGTTTCTGAACTTACTGCTTTCTCACAAAGCGCTGTTGTTTCGGTGGCAGGTCTTCATGTTTTAAGTTGTACACTTTAAACTTGTTCAAAAATACTTTCTTAAGGGTTACGGTAGGCAAGCTTCATTTGTGCTAATATAAGGGCATTATCAAGTTAATGTTTCTTAAACAAGTAGGCTATACCATTAATGTATACCAAATTAATGAACTTACTAGTAATTTGCCACTAGTACCAAACACGATTTCTCTTAATAGCGAATGACAGTGTATGCATGAGCATAGGGACATGTGCATAAAAAACAACCAGATATCACAACACATTTTTATGCGTTTTGGTGGTCATTGTCAAATATAGAAAGTAATGGAGAATATTGTGTTCACGAATTTGAGTGCATAGGCTATAGCTAAAATCTGGAATATATATGCCTTATTGTTTCTGCACATACCATTTCATTGTTTCAAAATGTATGAAAGGATTGAGTGTTTTAGAGGGTTTGGAGTGAAGGATTTGTAATGAACCACGTGTAAGCTTACCCGTTGATTGGTATACAGAAAGTCCCGCCATGGTAGTTGGTACCCCGCACGAAGCCATCGCGCGGTGGGCAGTCTTTCCGCTTGATACTCTTGGAGTGTGTGCACACCATGTTATTGGTGTCGTATCGCTTGACGTAGATCAGATCCAGAAAGTCACGTGAGGAGATGAGCCCCATGGCCGCACTGTGGGTAGCCGATCTCGCAATGATCAGATCCTGACGATGAAAAGCATTGGAAAATAACCCTCTAACGTTATTATAAGCAACGAATCGTATCCAAACATTTCAGTTAAAAGATCATAAGCTATGCCGCTAATCGCTATACTTGCATAAAGGTCAATGGGATATTGGTATGACTAGAAAGGGCTAATGAACGTTACGACCTTTGGCGCATCATCGTACTTTATTATGCCGTCGAAATGTTGCCTTTGAATAGCAGAGGTCGATTTCACCAAACTCATCGTAACTTACGATCAATCGTAAGAATTATGATGTTTTGCAGCCCCACGTAAAAGTCATTGGGACTATACGATGGGTTATTCTTCGTAATTCGAGTTACGATCGATCTTCGAGCTTCGTGAAATTGACAGCTGGGCTTATTAATGGCGCATGGAAAATTGGTTGGCCGGTAAATGCTGTAACCTTTTTAAAAAGTATTTTTCATAGCTTAAAACTAAGTTGTCACATCAGAATTTTGTTTAGCCGAGTTTTGATGTTGTGAGTTTTGTATTCATTTAGGATATAAATAAATGCGATTAAAAAATAACAAAATTACTTCTAATATAATTATGCAAATTAGGCTTGCCCTTCACCGACGTAGATTCCATCTCCCCGTCGAAAAATCAATAAATATCATCAACAATAATATTCATGACTTCTAATATAGGCCTACTACGTTTATTCACATCGTATTTCCTACTGAATGCATTGGTAACACTGTGGTGGAAAGTGGAAACAAGTCCTATTCTTCACTTCTCTGTTACATGATTAACGATTACACAAGTGGAAAATGTTGCCACCTTTAATGCTTGTCAAGAAAGGGGATCCGTACTTTATTCTGGTGTTAATTCGTATCGCTTTCACGTTCACCCCTCCAGCCATTCTAAAATGATTCATTTCACCATCATTCTTTCTAGTATATAGGCTCCTTAATACACGCTAAGGTTAGCAGGCCCCAAGGTCGCAACGTGTGTAGGTATTCAAATGAGAGTTGATTATACCATGTATACATGCCACGCGGGCGGCAGATCCAAATTAGCGTAACTCACTAATTGAAGGGCTTTTGGTGTAGAGGCGCATAAAAGGATTTTCCGCCTACAAGCAAAGGAATTATTACATGACTCATCCGCTAATTTCGACGGTGGTCCGAAAGAGGTCGAGTGAACTTCTGTGGCAGCTATACAGCATTAGCAGTATACGTGGAATTAAAACTCGTCGCCTATGCAGGTGCTGCACCTAATGTGTAATTTCATAACATTCGACGTCTGACGAGTGATGAAAGAGTTACCAAAAGCATTGTTACCGCATTAATGTCCCCAAACAAAAGCAAACTGCCAGTTGTGGTCATCATTCAATCAAAACCTCAAACTGCGGTATATGGAGGATCCGTCTGCAATGTATTTGGTTAAGGAAGCTTTTAATAGGACTCTGGTAGATTTTTTTGGTGGACAAGTAAATGACAGCAATGATGAGCATACGTTGAGTGGTGATGATTCATAGTGACGTGGACTAACACACATTGTTATATGAGCAGGCAAGCAATTATGTTCGCTTCAAGTTGAACAAGACCGCTTGTCATTACTGGAAAATTACAAGATTAGCCCTTATGGCAACTGCACGACCGTAATACAATAATATAAAGCAATTCACCAAGTCCACACAAAGGATATTGGTGCCTACAACAATGGTGGCTTTTTCAAATCAAATGAAAAAAAAATATCGAAAGATTTAGGACATTTTGTCTTAAATCAGTAAGGATTCTGTCCTTGCTCTACGGGTTTAGCTACCTCTAAAATTTAAACATAATCATGTGTGCATGGCACTGTATCAGAATAAAAAAGAGAAATATCATAATTCAAACCTGAGATAATAACTACTGTATACATATACCTTGTAAAAAGGAGATCAATGCACGGTATCAATATTATCAATGGAATAAATAAGGTAGGTTTGACACCATGTAATCTCTTCTGTAAGTGTGTGGTTCTGAGAAGAACTTAAGCCCACCGCACACTATACGATCCGACTACGACCCGACTGATTTTAGGAAGGATCGCAAAGCATTCTGGGAGTCTTAACCGTGATTCGACAGTCGAATCTTGCCGACTGGCCATCAGAGTGGGTCTGCGACTGGGAACAATCACGGTTAAGACTCCCAGAATGCTTTGCGATCCTTCCAAAAACCAGTCGGGTCCTAGTCGGAATGTCGGATCGTATAATGTGCGGTGGGCTTTAGGGTTTAAACACTCGACGTTCCGAACAGTGTGCTCTGTTCGTCTTCAGGAGGGTGACTGCCCCACACCACACTGCTTGGAACGCCGAGAGTTAAACCATCGGTTCTTCTCAGAACCACACACACTTACAGAAGAGATTACATGGTGTCACCGCAAATTTTATTTTAGTACTTACACCATACATAGCTTTAAGTGTCATTTATCAATGGAATACCACAAGTGTTTCCCTTTGCAAAGCTTGACCGGCTAATGAACCCTTGATGGTGAATTGTGTCTTATTCCGTATGGAGACCGGTTCGCTGGTCACATCTCAACCGTTGATAAACCACAACCCATGACTCAGGTCAATTTTCTCAAGTCCAAGGCCGCCAAACTCGCCAACCAAAGGTCAAGACGGGTTTCAGGGTACGGGGATCAAAAACATCACCTCTAAATGTTTACCAGGAAATAATTATGACGCCTACTAACTTTAGACAATTTCACTGATTTATGATAAAATAATCAAATATAGCATCATAACTGGATAGTACCCTACCCGTGGTGGAACTGAAACAACACTGGTTCCATGTAAGAACATTTTGGAAGTTATACATCCGGGCATCTTCAAAAGTGTTGATGTCATACATCGCAAAAGTGCGCCCTCATATACTAACAAAGAGTATTAACAAACTTGTATTGAATTAGAATGATCAGAATACTTCAATCCCAAACACCTTTCAATCGTCACTTTCTCGTAGAATATCTACCCTGAAAGAAATTGAAACAATAGACAGAACCTTCACAGCATATTATGTGAACCACGGTATATAGAGACAAGGAACTAGACCAACTGAACTGTCATAGGTCAGAGGTCAAGCATTTGAGCCTATAGGGAGTGATATGCTTTTTACCTTGTTGATGTGCTCAATAACTTCCGACTCCTTCACATTCTTGTCCCACTTCCCTCGGAGTCCCTTAGGTGATGGTATGATGTATTCCAGGATTCTCTCTGGCGATGCTTCAAGCGTGCATTCCGCCCTGTATCTGATGGCATAAAGTGTATCCACGAAATATTATTTTGTTGGCAATCAAGCCTCATTTTTGTGCACTTAAAATGGAGATCCCATTGATAAAATCCAACAGCAGGGCTTAGCTTAGTTTCCCAAACCCAGATGTGATCGTTCCTTCCTTTGGACCAAAGGAAGCCAAAACTGGGATCAAGAGGTGAAACATGAAAATTGGCGAACACGGTCCCGCAAAGGTACATGGGGTCGATTTCACCAAACTCATCGTATCTTACAATCAATCGTATGACTTAATAATGCATTGCAGCCCTATGTAGGATACGATGGGTTACCCCTCGTAAGTTACGATCGATCGTATAGGGCTTCATGAAATTGACTCATTGGGCGAAGAAAATACTCCGAATGATTGGACGAGAAAGCGAGTGATGAAAATGTATTTCAGAGAAAAAGAGTTCCGTCTAGTCGTCTACCATTGTACAAAAGTCATTAGGGTTATAAGCTATACCAACTATGTGTGTCTTGAATGCATAAAACGAACACCACATAGGTCTAAGCAATTTATTCGCTTTTTTCCGTCTGGTATCAATCTTTCAGAGTTAGTTGCTACTTTTTTCCCCGCATTGAACATATAGGCCTAATCATCCTCTGTAAAATAAACAAGAGATATACACCAAATGGTGAGTTTCAAATCGTGTTTACTCTCAAAATCAACTTCTGATATTATCCCGGAGTTTTTCTCATCAACGTTCTGCCGGCCGAGTCTGCGATGTCTCGTAAAAAACAAACATTCGCCGCCAATTTCCCTTCCCTCTCATTATTCTCAGACGGCCAAGCTCGAGCTTCGGATGAGAAATTGGCATAGGATGAAAGATTTATGGTGGAAGATGGTAGATTTGAAGAGGAGGAAGAAGAAGAAGAAGAAATGCACGCTGGGGTGAGGTATCTACTGAATGCATTTTGACGGAACTCCAGAAATCGCTTTCTCTTGGTGGAAGGAATGGAATGGAATGAAAAGGCCGCCAGAAATGTTAACGACCTCCGAGAATTTTCGAATTTAATTGAGAGCAATGAATCTCCGATCGCTCATTAAGAAACGTTATACCCAGACTGGTATGCATTCTGAGCACAAATGAAATATAACTTCATGACAATATGACAATTGACAAATCAAGTAACATCCATCACAAGGGGTCATTCGAGTTCATACTTGACCAGCCGACTGCAGTTTCTTGTCTTTGTCGCGAGAGAGGTGCCAAATGCAGCTTGGAAAACTTTAAATTGCGCTGGATGAATCACCCATTGCGATTAATTTATATCAAATGTCCTATGATGACTCGACTCCGTAAATAAAAGACATATGAGCTGATCAGGTTGATGTAACCGACGCCGGTTGCAAGATCCCTCGCTCCCTCGAGTGTCCTGAACGGGAAGACAAACGTAAGCAGCTCTGAACTTCAACCTGGATATAATGCAGTTAGGGTCCCCCATGAAATAGGTTTAAGCCTCTATTCGCTTGGTGCACACACCGTTTGTGGCACAGTCTACACGTGTGAGCAGGCCATGTGCCTTTTCGAAACGGAGGCTTAGGCTCAGGCTCGGCTCTCTTGTCCATAAATGTTGAAAATATAGGTTGTTTTATAGGTTTTCATTGAAGCTGAAGCTCCGTTTTCTTTTTCAAACGAGAGAATCTACTTCCGAACTGCAGCCAAAAGCCTCCATTTTGATACCCGTTATTTTAGAATGGATTCACGAAATTGTGCCGCGGAGCCTGAGCCTGAGCCTCCGTTTCGAAAAGGCCCTATAATTCGATATATTGGCATGTCGACGTGTGGCGATACCCAATGGAATGGTGGTTATTACTACAATGCGTGTGCTATGCATGAAGAACATGAGTTTTGCCCCACCCCATCCTACTTTATGAATTAGGGTAGGCCTAGCTGGTTTATACGATAATCGAATAGACTACGAACGCACATTTCAAGATACATGTACATCCAAAGTTCCCTCTAATCATAAAAGCAAGGTTATAGCCATTCATTTAATGATTTGCATGTATAACACGTGCGTCGGATGAGAATGTAGTTCCCGCTTCGTAACACAAAAATCAAAATTGCTTCCCATCCCTCTCCTGAAACAGAACAGCCATTTTGACGCGAACTTCTCCAAAGGCCTGTGGCATGCAGTCGCGATTTCTCACGATGTTCTGTGACAGAGATAACATCAGTATCGTCCACACTAGAGCAAGACCATGGACCAAGGTCGTATTATATGTATGTGTGTAGTTCGTAAGGTCAGGTCAAGGCTGACGTAGACGACGCCGTGTCTGGATGGGGACGGCATGCCGAGCGGAATACCCGAAGGGATTAACCGCTGTTTGAGAGGCGCGCAAGCCCCGGGCAACGCTCGTGAGTTACCCGAATACCCGGTCCCAAATTGCATCGCGCTGAACGACAACCAAGTGTGTGGTATAGCCTATAGGCCAATACTTTATACTTCTGAAAATCGTTTTTTTGTAAAACGCCAAGAAGGGATCGATGCTATTTTGGGGGTCTGGAGTTATTGATGGTGTGTTCGTGGGATTAAGGTGGGGCATTAGTCGGCGCAACCCACCAGACGGACAAGATTGTTGCCCCTTGGTTACAACTTAGGCCTAGCCTACATAGAACAAACACGGAGGAGGTTCTTCCTTCCTCCATGGACCAAACAACTTTTAGTTGGTGTTCAGTGATATTTCATAAAAGTGGTTCAGCAATTTCAATCTGAAGACATTATCGACTTCCGTTCACGGTTAACATCATTTTGTTAATAGAATTAGAAAGGAAAGGGTTATTCGTCGCGGTGGATACAGATCAGTAAAAAAAGGTGATCAAAGTCACGCGATGTCGTGTTGGTGGTATAGCGACGTATCATTTTGTTAATTTGGAAATAGTACGCAGATATCAGAGAAGGGATCCAAAATACCAAATGTCAAGTTGCGTTTGGACGAAACTGAAACCAATTTGCGAGTGAACGGAAAATCTCAAAGACAACTTGTTTGTTTTTCTGTGATGACAAACGCGGTGCATGAGTCACGATGCATTACAAAGTGTGAACTAATTGATGTGCGAGCACTCAGTGTGATCTTGGATTGTTTAGAGAATCATGATGTTGCATAGCCTACAATCGGAGTGTATTTTTGGTATAAGCATTATTTCGTGATGTCGGCTAAGGCGAGGCGAGGCCCATAGATTACAACCGGCCGAACATGATACTCCTCCGCGGACTGCTTTTGGGTTGTCTGTCGCCCGGAATTTACTTTTCAATCCCGGCGCATTTGACTCATAACCGCACGAGACTATACCACAAAGTTAAAAAGCGTCGCTGAAAATGTCGCCCCGCTGCGTGGCGAACAGAGACTAAACGAAATAGAAACAGGGGAAATGGACGAATACAAAAAAATATATCGGTGCAAAACGAAACAAGAAAACTCTGTCCATTCGTGATCCGGCCGTGCTAGTGATTGAGTTAATGTGGAATTTGCCAGCTAGACGACACTGGTTCCAAGTGACATTACTTGAATCAACTAACCGCCCAAACGTCTGCTGCTTAACCGTGACAGTTAGACTATGGGACGAAGTGCAAAAAGTCTTCTAGAAAATGATTTTCGTGGCCACCACCGAGGGAGGGGCTGAATTTTGCACCAGTTGACCATTAGGACATGCTGATCACATATCTGCTTGTTCCCCCTTGCAAAAGTGGCACGTTTGGGAGAAATTCGGCAAAAAAGGATGGGGGCGAAATCACTTAATTGTACGTACGGTCATATGGGGCGAGTTGGGTTTTTTTCGCGTGCACTCTATGAAAATTTCGCCCCCAAGTTACTTCGCCCCCGTGAATTTCGCCACCAATTTCATAGCGTATCAGACAAACTCGCCCCATTGTACGTTAGCCTGTGTAGTACAGCAACAGAAATCCTATTGTAATGTACATTCTTGAGTTATCGAGAAGGAACGTTTTATACGAGTTTCCTTCTCAAAACTCCACTTCCCAATACTTTAGTACAGTCACTTTTGGCTGATAAAAAATTATTTTAATGAGTGCCTCCCCAGTTTTCGTGAAATTGTTTTTAACATAATTTGAAGAGTTTACTTATTGAATAAAGATCGATGAAGATGTTTGAAAATGCTGCCTTCTTTTCCTGATAATCTTTCTAAAAGTGTAGCACTTTCTGAAATAGTGTGACAAGGCAATCTAAAAGATTTTTTTATAAAAATTATTTTTTCATAATAATTATATTGACACAAAAATTCAAGCAAAGAATAGTCACCAAAATCTTTATTTGTCATCATGTAACACATAAATGTGCATGTATTTATTTTTTCTTTGAGGAACTGAGTACACTAAACATTATACCTTAAAAATAACACTATTAACAAACTATCAAGCCTATACTTTACAGTGGCAATGAAGGTAACTGTCCTAGATGCCCTATATTTTGTCTTATGATACCTGTGTTCACTAATATGACAGAATTGTTCAACCTGCTAAGGAGTGACCGAGAATAAATAATGTGATTGAAATACAAGTTCTATATGACACGTACTCAAGCATAGTAAAACAAAACAAAACATGTTCAACGTTGACATAATTAATGGTAGAAAATATGTATGTATGTACACTTCATATGGTGCAAGGTCTCAAACATGTACCCCACTCTCATAAAATTTGGTATAAGGTGTCAAAATAATCCCCCTTACTTAACAAACCAAGTATTGTACTGATTTCTGCTAAATAATTATTGTCCCAAAAATAAGTACAAGACAACAACGTACAGCAAAAATAAAACCTTTATGAGTATGATGGCATTATTCAAGTTGTGTATGCTTGAGTGTACAATAATACAAATATGTTCAAACTAAACTTCCAAGGTAGATGTGCATAATATGTGCACAGAGCTGAAGGGTGTAATCATTCTCTGTGATGAAACTGTGAAGTCTTTTAACCTTTTCATTCAAAAATTTACATTAGTTTTAAACCGTACCATTTTACGTAGCTTCAAAATAATATGCACCACAGCCATACTTGTCAGTTGGCTGTAAAACTCAATTCTGCAATCTGCCAATGAGTGATGGTGGCATAACTTAAATTATAAAGGCATCATTCAAAGTTCTATATACTCAGTGAACTGAAATACAATATTTTAATACACACATCACACTACTGTAAGGTCCTATAAATGTTCAATTTTTATAAATCAGAAAACCTGATAAATCTGCAGCTTTCCCAAAACTTTGAAAGTACTTTATTTATTTAATTTTTTTTACAAGCATCCCAGTAACAACACTTTGAAACAGGCATGTTTTACATTTGCAGTAAAACAATCTCATTCTGCAGACTGCTAATAAGTGATGGGCTGCAACTAATTATGGAAGCATAGTTGAAAGTTCTACCTGGAGAAGTATCACGAAAAAGCTGCAGATACACAAACCCATTTAAGTACACATGTACATTACTAAAGGTAGGTTTGCGGTGACACCATGTAATCTCTTCTGCAAGAGTGTAAAGTTCTGAGAAGAACCGGTGGAAGTTATCTCGACGTTCGGATCAGTGTGCTCTGTTTGTCCTCAGGAGAGCGACACTTTCCCGAGGACGAACCCGAGGATGAACAGAGCACACTGTTTGGAACGTCGAGATTATACCATCGGTTCTTTTCAGAACCACACACTCTCACAAAAAAGATTACACGGTGTCACCGGAAACCTACCTTCTTTTGAAACATGTACATGTTATGTGGATCGGTTTGCGGAAACACCATGTAATTATCGTTCATACTTTCGCAATTCTATATCGTTCGCACTTCTCGCAATTAGGTCTCAACGTTTCGACTAGTCTGCTCTAGTCCTCATCAGGAGACCGAGAAGTGTGAACGATATAGAAGTGCGAAAGTGCGAACGATAATTACATGGTGTTTCTGCAAACCGATCCACATACCAATTGTCACCATGCAAAGCCTCAAATCTTTCATGTACATGTTATGTAAACCCAAACCATCACTTGTTATTGAGCATGTTAAGGTACATGTACACTACAGTTTGTGAATTCACGTACTCTCAAGCACATGGTATGCGTAATTTACGTAAATTACAGAAAATGAATGTCATGCTCAGTTTCAATATTGTTGGTATATTACTACATACAGGACAAAAATCTACTGCAACACAACACATCAAATTCTAAGCTTAATTTGTTCTTGTACTCCCACGATTCTTTGGTGGACTGTCCTCATTACTGCACGTGCCTCATGTCATCATCAGCCACTGCATGAGAAGTCAGTGAGCACTGTGAGTGGAGAAAAGAAAAAACAAGAAAAGAAAAATGAAAAGTGGGTCCCGATAAGCTTTTAACATGGATTGCAAATATTAATGTAGATGGAGTTTGGAAGGACAAAGCTTACAATATTCCAATTCAGGTAACAAATGGCATGACCATTTATCTCCATGAACATTAAATATAAAATTATGTATTTTCATTGCAGTTGCAGTCCAATTTAGGTAACAACTATTTAACAAAGCTATGACTATCCACAACATTCCATGCTTAACAAGTTAACATGATAAACAAATACAACTTAATTGATGATAAACATGACGATCATGAATGATGATTAACTTTATTTTTACAAACGCACAACTGTCAAATTCACATCAATGTTAATGTCAAAGATGCTTGGCCTAATTTTGTCGGGTCATCATGCATCATTGTGTTGAACAACAAAATAAACTATTTAAGTCAAAGTAATCTCATACCAGTTCCAGGGAATTTCTCTAGCCGTCTCTCCTCGGCAGCCTTCTCCCTCTGCAGCTTGTACTTGTTGGTGAAGCGAGCGTAAAAGGAACGGAGATATCCAGCGATGTTCGGTGGCCTGCTCGCGGTCCCCCTCTAGCCGCTGGCTGCCCTTGGCTATGGCCTATGCTATGCCGGTCAGATCGTCATGTTTGTTTACATTTTTGGACTCAAACTCTCTCGGTATTTCAGACTGTGTGCCTCGCAGAACCTTCCATTATTTTGTCCACAAACTCCAGAAAACGAGCCCAGCTATGTTCTGAGAAGGGTGTTACAACGCCTTTTGCGCTCGGATCGCAATGCAAAAAGCAAGTTTTGCGAGGCTTTTCGCCGACGTCCTTTTCGTTACCCGCCATGTTGGATTCCGCGCGAGATGGAGGCTGTGTGAGCTGTAATACGAGGGTGCTGATTGGAGGAAATTTTTCTCAAATGAAAACCAACCGTCAATTGGTCCAAATTTTGGCTCGATCAAGAATCGTATTTTCTCGAAAACGGTCGCATGTTTTCTCGAAATTCTCGTTGTTGTGCCAGTATTTGCAGGGGGAACAACCCTTTTCTTGTATGGAATAATATTTTCAGTCGACAGTGAAGTTTACATGCCCTCCCTCGACAGGGACCACGAACGAAGCGAAAAAACGGACTCGTCCCATAGTCTAAGTGTGTTATGTCTCAATTACCGTACAACGGGTGGCCGCGTGGATGTTGTGCACACTCGAATGGGGGACTTTCAAGTAAAGCGCGAATATTTCGAGTTGGAAGTTGGATGCGTGTCAGCCGAAAGGAAGTCTAGCTTCTGTCTGACCTTTTAGACAAACTTGAGACCACTGAAACAAACATGAGATCATTGAAACGCAAACATCCGTCATCGAAACGGACAGTTCCAAGTAGCCCTATATAAATTCACATAATAGAGCGCATATATTGCGGTATCTCAGTCATAATTTGTCAAACTTTGTTTGAACCTTCGAGGTGTTACGCCCTAGCTGGAATGTTGCTTTTGGAAACTACACTTTTTAGTGGAGCACCTTTTACACTAACCTCTAAAAATTCAGTAGTCAGTACTAGTCGTGCTTCCAGTCGCATGTTTGACATAATTATGTTTCACTTATCATTCTGCAACAATGCATAATCTAAATTGATAGATAAACGAATAAAAAGACTCGTTTGCCTTATAACATTCATCACCTGTCGCCAGGCCTCTTGGCCCGGTCAAGATGAGAGTTTGTCGCATTTGGAGCCAAGGACCACTTGCGATGTCATTGTCTATACTTGATGTTATGGTTACGGCTTCCATGGCTCCGGTTAGGTCTCTTGTCTTGGTGTCTCCGCGTATTTCCAATGGAGCGAAGACCTAGACCTAGCTCTAGACAACAAATTCGGGAGTGTGATACACTCGTACAGTTTGGTAGAGCGATTTATGGTATCTCCATGCCGTAATCAAGTTGCATCATGGTTGTATCATGGTAATAGTGCAACCCGCCGCTTGCTTGACCACACCACTTGCCCACCCGCCCGGCCTGTGCTAATGACTTCCTTAATTGCATTTTGTTATGTCTCTGCAATCGATATCTTTGTCTGGGGCTCCTGCTGATAAGCAATTAACGTTTGTTGTGTCTGATCAATCCGAGGTCATTTAATGCTCTCTCTGCATGGCTCAGCTTGCCTGATGTAACTTCAGTATGATGATATGGTGATCATATTGATGAAGATGACATGCAACTTAGAAAGGTCATTTTAAAATGCAAACCCAACAGGCCGGCTGATCTTTGTTGAAGAGGCACTCTCGTGATTTAGCACAGAGCCGGATTATATTCCAATTAACATTTAAACAATGGAAGCTTTTCTATGTTTGACAGTTGACCAAAGCTTCTATTTGAGAGTCGACAACCAAATGTGATTTCATTGACAATGAACTGCAAACAACCCCACGTGACCTTTAACTTCAATATATATTCATATAAAATATAATAAACCATTATGTGACGTCAGGAGTCGATTTCACGAAGCCCTACGATCGATCGTAACTCGAGTTACGAAGGATAACCTGTCAAATCCTACGTAGGGCTGTAATGCATCATCATAGCTCCTACGATTGAAAGTAAAGTTACGATGCGTTTGGTGAAATCGACCCCTTAAATTTGCTCGCATGATGAAATATAGAAAATAGAAAATATAGAAAATAATGAATAGGCAAAATACTTACACATAGCCGTCGAATTCCGTGGATTTCTTATAGAGAACTCTGATGTCTTTCTGATAAGTAAAAAAAAAAGTTGTAAAGATTATTATAAATAAGGAGAAACATGGCGTGTACATAAACACAGAGCAAAGACCACTTCCATGCCATGCGCGGCGAATCAAATTCGAAACACTGATTGGTGTAATAATGCGTATTACATGTGATTAGGCATAATGGCACGGGACCTATTGGTGCAGATTTAAGCATTGGTATACAAGCAATAATAGTACCATGTGCTCAACTGTAATCCCAAATCTACCTCAACTTTTCCAATTATGCACGCATAAGATAAAGATGTCATAGCAAAAGGTAATGGCGCTAAACCCCAACTATGAACCGGGACCAAGCGCCATTTTCAGGGAGAGGAGGGGCTCCACACTCCGTAACAATATACGGATAAACTGTTGAACTCTTTACCTACAAATCTCTTGAACTTCTTCTTCTTCTACATTGTTTGTCTCTGTTCCAGAGAACACGAGGCCTGTTTCTCTTCTAAGAGTAAGATGCCTACACGCATGACCTTTCAATATAGCTATATCGCCTATCAGGCTTAGCCAAACACGGCGTATCAATATACATGTACATTGTATGTACACGTCATTCAGTATGATATAATATCTTGGCATAGTGACAATTTATTATTAACCATTTGGGTCGGGGAAATTATCTTAGGAACAGAAAGTATATACTAAATGACTCTACCAAGTTACGGCCAAAACTAAGACAGTATGGTGACTATATGGTCCACTGTGAACTTGTACAAAAGGCACATGCAACCGTTTATTATCCGTGATTATGGATTCAAAATGTTTTAATACCCTATTTGCAGTCACACGACCTGATTTCTTTCATTTTGTATTCAGTTACTTTTTGGTTAAAAGTGGGATGGCAAAAAGGAGACAACCCCACCCCCCCCCCCCCCCCCCCCAATATCTATATAGGCTACATCCCAGCACTGCCAGCAATTAACACAATTTAAAATTTTAGTTCGAAACTCGGCATTTGTCGTGCGCAAAATGGGCGTTATATGGCTTTGCATTGCACTTGCAACTACATTAGCTTCAATTAAAAAAAAAAAGAGCGGATTCGTCAAAACCACACACTAATAATTCAAATCAAAATAAAATACACAGTAATACACAACAAAATAATTGACATTATTAGAACAAATTATTTATAATTTTTTTTAAATGAATATATGAACGTCGGGCGTCGTGTCAAAGCTTCAACGGATTTTCTAAACAGTGAAGAAGTAAAATACAATTGCCTATTGTTAAACAATGCTAAAAAAACAAATTGTCTCCACGGTCCACCAGCTTTTTAAAATACATGTATGTCTGCAAGGATATCAACTTTTTCCCCCAGAAATATTGTGCCAAATCCGTCTTTTGAAGACGAACGTACGTCTTTACCTACTCTCGCTTTTCGCCAGGTTTTCCCCGATACATTTTGTGATAATTTCCCAAGAAAGTAGAGATTGAAACTTTTAACACGGCCCATGAAGCACAACAGTGAATGTGAAAAGCTCACTCAGGAAAAACTGGAAAAAAAACTGGCAAGAACATCGCATGCAACAAGTCATAAAATATTACGTGACTATTCAACACAAATACTACTATATAGCCATAATATTATTATACTGGCGTTGTTTCACACGAGACGACATGTTGTAAAAGGTTTGACATTCCAATCAATTACACCACCAGCTGAGTCAAACACCTGTTTGGAATTACCAAGCAATGTAGACCACAGCAACAACAATACACAGGTGCAACACATTCAATACATGATATTAACAAAAACCAGGTCACTCACCTGTGTAGATTCTATGGGAATATCCTGCACGGATTGCATGACCAAAAGTCAGAAAGGAAAATGATTAAGACGCTATGAAAGATGAGTGAGACTGAGTTTGGAGTTACTTTTGAAAGATTCTGATTTTGGGGTTCATTTCAAATTTTCGATAAAGGCATCCGTTTGTCTTAAATATTTTCCATATTTGAAGCTTACATTTAATAGAAATTGTTATGCCTACAAAAATGTTACGTTTAGAGCACGATGTAATAATAATCTACTGAGATGCCTCATGAATATTCTTCATTTGTCTCTATACCTTGAGTGGCTTTTAGACTATAGTCAGGGGGGAATTTCCATAACCAAATCAATCAACAAATGATTTGTAAGCAGGCGCGGTTCTAGAGCCAACATTTTTTGGGGGCTAGAAGAGCCATTATTTTTTGGGGGGGCTAGAAGACCCAATATTTTGGGTTCTTCTAACACTCGCTTCTGCTATGTCTTATTAGGGGTCGAAAAACATGCACATTATAGCCCACACAACGCGTTTTTATGTAATTGGCGCTTAATAACAGAAAAAATCCAGTATTTTCAAGATTTTTTTTTTTTTCACTTGCATTTTTTTGGGGGGGCTAGACAAAATTTTTGGGGGGCTACAGCCCCCCCTAACCCCCCCCCCCCCCGTAGAACCGCGCCTGTTTGTAAGTTGAAGACACTTATTGGCAGATAATACGGTGTGCAATGCAATATTATCAGCGACGCGTCAGGACTTTTGGCATATTACAATATTTTATCAATTGATAATTTTATTCCAATTCCACCTACCCTTGGATAACAGCGCGGACAGTTAAGTTGTCAATGCATTTGCTAAAATAAGAAGAATGTTGGGTTTATTTTTTAAGTTTGAGTATCTTGAATATCTGCCACACCTTACTCTTTGGTAAAATCATGGAGGTAGAAATCACTATGCGTTGTATTTGTGCTGACTGAACCAACAGAGAACTTAAGACTGGGTGTCGTGATTTGATTTGAGATTACAGAAATCGAAACTGCATTGGAACCAAGTCAGATGTGTTTAGGAACTAGAAAATGTGACTTGTGGGCAACGAGCTTTCCAGTGATCCAATACTAGCAATTAGCCTGCAAAGGTTGAAAACTCGGAATACTGGGGTCGCAAAAAGGGTACTTTTATCT
Source organism: Astropecten irregularis (assembly GCA_963971285.1). Classification (NCBI taxonomy): domain Eukaryota; kingdom Metazoa; phylum Echinodermata; class Asteroidea; order Paxillosida; family Astropectinidae; genus Astropecten; species Astropecten irregularis. The sequence continues at coordinate 3,387,686 of OZ020257.1, forward strand.
CACATTTCGTGCATGCGATGGGGCAATTTCGGCCAAAACAGTGCTCGTGTCAATATGCGAGGTGTGGCTGCAGTTTGCAGAGCAGATACATACCAGGGAAAGACTGGTTAAAACGGATCACACGTACACAACTTCACAAGTTGGTAAACCCCGATAGACTGGGCGATAGCATGGAGCTAGGAGTTTTTTCCTAGCTCCATGGTGGTAGCCCTACCAGCTGGGAGTGGGAGATCGTGGGTCATGCCCGGTCACTGTAGGGGCTTACTTGGGTTCGACTCCTGGCATGAATTAGCATACAACAACTCATTCACCCATTCGTATTACTTATCATTAAGCCACTTGGATTACACTTCACTGGACGGAAGTAATGACTGAAAAATAAAGTTCATTAAACTTGTTGAGGATTATAACGGCGCCCAGTGAACTGCGGGTTAAAAGTACTTTTTCCCCAATCCACCAATATAATGTACTTTATGTGTAGTTCAGTTGAAATTTGAGAGGAAACAGCAACGACATTGGTGCTGGGGTAGACAACCAAACATGCAGACGAAGGGACAGACGCACATACAGCTACTGTACATTGAAAAACAACTGACAAACAAACAGACAGTATGACAAACACGAAGAAGTCAGACTCTCAATGGCTGACATGGCTGAAACAGAAAAAAAACTCGAAGTACAGGTTGTTTTGATACCAAGTAATCCCAATGGCAAATAGCCACGTCAACTTTGCACTTTCTTGGTGTAAGCCTGTGGTATAAGCGTAAGCTGACAGCTTAGTTTTTTAAAAAGGCCTCAGCTCTCGTAGACACTGCGAACAAAGCGTGGGAACTGTCTCAAAAGTTTCCTTTCAAAGGAGTACGTCACATAAAACATAGCTCTATGGGCTGCAGTAGCATAAAGACGTTTACATCATGGAGGAAGGAATTGTACATTAATAAACCTAGATACAGCATTCAGCAAAAGGGAGTTAGGGGTCCTTGACTTGGAGTGAACAAAACACTGCCAATACCAGTTTGACAACAGAAATTACAGCAGACCTACGTGAGTAGACATGGATCACCATCAACAACAAAATACATCAATCGTAGAAGAAAAACAAGGAAGCCAGGACAAAGACAACACGGGGGTACTGAAAAAACCACCCAAAAGGCACGTGTAACTGTATCCCCCCGCGACTGTGGGCCAACACCGTCAACTCCCAGACTTGAAAAGAGCCAATTTGTGGTGACCCAAATTCTAGGGCAGTAGAGGTCGGTTTGGCAAACATTCCTACGGGGCGATAATACAAAATAACAATGCCTAAGGAATACATGTACATTCACCCCCGCCACAACACCGTAGGCTCGACTTTCCATTTCGTAATCTCAAATATCAGCAAATTTAAGCTGGGGAGGAAGAGGCATGTACTTATTGTTACCTTTCACAATATTGAATAAAAGAGGGAAAGTATTGTCCGGTCTAGACCGTAGGGAGGTTTAGTCAAGCGTGAAAGTAAGAGTTTTGTCGACCACTTTCCCCCAATGGAGTAAAGTGCATACAATTCGTCACCACGATCGGTAGTCCAAACCTGTTTGTACGGGCCAAAAGGTCCTGTTGAAGTACATGTTAGTTTTGTACGGTGTTTCGTAAAACGTTGTGAAACTGGGTGCAACGTCAACCTTCTTCCAAACTCGAGTCCTTTGAGTGTGTCGATAGACCGACTCCCCTGCAAGTCTACGACTTCCTTCAAGTCTCTGACTTGTTATGTCATGACAACGAACTTTTCGATAAGTATCTGAATATTATGACAGTATTTTGTGTTATATTGATTCTATGTGTGGCATTGAAGAACTGTTGCTTTTTAGTTTTACACAGCCGTAGTGCAAAATATCATACCAAAAGCAAGTAACTGAGATAGGACTTATATTTGAGATGGTAATCTGCAGTTTGTTTTTACCAATCCAAACAGGATCCCCAAAGAGCTCCTACTGACATTTAAAACACGGTCCCAGGCCGAAAATTATTTGGGTTAAAGGAAGGATATGGGGAGACATAATCAACACTGGAAGGAAGAGGGAGTACTTGAAATGAAAACAGGAAACTGTGACTCACTGAACCTGCAACATTAATACTTCTGACGCGTGTTCCAATTTTGGGTCTAATTTTAGTTTTTTTGACAGAATGCATTTCCCCCATGATGTGTCAAACGCCTAGTTTCACCACTTCCATCCATGTTTCATTTTGCCTTCTCCACACGTAGCCATGGAAACACTGGTGTCGCCATGGTGATAAAGCGACCCAAGCCCAACCCCACTCCCACCGTACCAGGATGACTTCAGGACACTCAATATAGGGAGCTAGACCCAAACTCCTCCATGTTAAACTAAAACCAACAAGATAAATGAATTGTCCTTCGTATAAACTACAATGACCATAAATCCATCTTACCGAAGTTTTGGCAACCTTCCAGTCGCTGTCGTTGTACAACTCGTACACCCGTTGCGCCATGCGTTCGGCCTCCTCCTTATAATCCATGGTTCCCGTGGATGATGAGATGGCGGTACCACCACCGTGGCAAGAAGCAGCAGCAGCCAACAGCCTCACGGCAGACGACGACGCACTGCCAGCCGGTGCAGGTTTCGCGCTAAAAATACCCACTCCGACAGCGCAGACACCTAATGTCACCGGCGCCAAATATCTGAGCATAATTTATGCAGACGGTTCACCAATGGGCGCGAGTTGTGGGTGAGAATCGATGATATGATTGGTAGAATACAGTTCGGAGGGGGGAGGCAAAATACGTCGATGGCTAGCTAGGATGGAAATAGTGTGGAACTTCACTGCTGTGCAGACACACGGGCGATGTGATACGACAATAATGTGTCTGCTACACACGGCTCGAAGCAAGCCGAGCCGTGGCTCTTTGCGTGTAAGAGTTCCGGAAATGTCTGATGTGTTCCTAAGTGCTTGGGATCTCGTTACACAATCGTCTCGACACCTGCAGACGTCTCACATTATTGGCGACAGTAAACATAGTCCAGAGCCCACGGCGTTGAAGTGTAAGGACACGCTCACTTTTCTGCTAATGTGTCATGTAGTCGTATTAGACGTGCGTAATGAAGAAAAGTAGTAATGGAAAGTACTTGCACGTATTACATTCCCCACACGGTTCTTCTGTGTGTGATCATGGTGTGATTGAGAACCCGTTCAAGGTTGTGGATTCTCAATCTGACCCCGTGTGCTGACCGCACTGAAGGGGGTTTGGGAACGAATTCCCAGGACTCGATGGTGTCAAGTTACGCCAACTTCGAATACTTGGACCCGTGAACACTACGATTATCGTAACTATCTATATAAACCGTCATAAATTCCATAATTGATTCATGAAAATTTAAAAAGTCTTCTCCAGACTTCGGATGAGCTAATCAATTATTAATGGGTATTTTTGTCTGCATGAAATTTTCCGATGGGGCAATGACACAATAATCAAGTTTACACAAAATGAAGGTCATGTCGATGACCTCTGTGCAAATGAACGCCCTCTGTTGGTTGGGCGTTCCAGCCAACGTTCCATGCACTGAGATCGAACTTACTTTAGGAAGATGGGAATAGATTTGCATATTTCGCTGAAAATGTGCATGTTTTTCCCTGTTACTTCGCTGAGGGATTAGTGGATAGTCTGAAGACAGTATAGGCCTATGTGTGATTTCATTATCTCTGTAACTATTGTCGTTGCGAGATTCCATTATGATAAAGTTCTAGGACTTGAATTATAAATGGAATTTCTCTACTACTACCAGCACTATAGTCCGAAATTCATGGAGTTAGTTGTGACAATTGGGCTACCTTTCGTCTTTTTTTTTTAGAGGTGAACTGCGGAATTGGCAAATATAAAAATATTTCGCTCTTAAAAACTTATTAGACCCAACAATTCTGCGAAACATTCCAGTCCGAAATGCTGTTATATTCTACAACAAATTGTTGAAAACCTGAGAAAGTGGTATCAGCTGATTGCGATTGCAGAATACAATAACCGTGAACAAAATCCAACTTATTCCACAAGTTGGTGTTCGTTGTTTCCTCCAAAACGTCTGCATCGAATCTGATGGTTATTGTCTCGATATGTATTTTGAAAACTTCATGATTGGAATAATTGAACAATAAACATTTTGGAACAAGGTCTTGGCAGTATTTTTGTCTGTGCTCAAGACAATTTCTCCCCACAAAGTCATAAAGTGAAAATACACGTTTGGATCTTTCATTAAAGGATCATAAAACCCATGTTTTCCTGTTCAAACGGTGTCCGGTCAAATTACAGCCGAAAGCTTTTAATTTTGATAAACACGTTTGTATAAAATGGACGCAAAAACGTAGAGCTCGCACTATAACCGGTGCCCGGATCGGAAAAAATGGCCTGTGTTAACAGTGAACACGAGAGGGCGCAATACAAGCTGTCCCTTCTACTAATCGAAATTTTGGAACTGAGGCCAAACATTGTAGGTGAAGGTTACTGAACTGTGAACTTAAACCCCATCTCTATGTTGTTTGTGTGCGTGTAACCGAGCCCCGTATTCAATTACCCTAAGATGAATAGTTATTAATGAGAAGGAGACACAATGCTATATTTAGCTGCATGGTTAAATATTAATTATTCACAACATGCGGCTGGGTTTGGTCATGGGAGCTTTAGCAGCCCTGGGAAACTAATTAATTTATTCTACCGGGTCAAGTGTGATAACATTATAATACAATGTAGTAGATCCATTACAATCTCCAGTCTGTTCGATGTAACATTTGTCACGTTGTGTGGTATCGTATGAGCTTTACGGCCTACGTTTGGACCATTTTGGCAGTTGAGACCGTGTCTGAAGAGTTGATACTTGGGCACGTTCTGATGGGGGACTAACTCCGCGGGGCAAGATAATTTCAAGGGTCGATTTCACCAAACTCATCGTAACTTACTATCAATCGTAGGACGTATGATGCATTGCAGCCCTAAGTAGGATACAGTGGGTTATACTTCGTTACTCGAGTTACGATCGATCGTATAGGTTCGTGAAATCGACCCCAGGGTTACAAAGACAAGTTTATCGTAAATGAACGGGGCTATATGGACGTTGAGGGCGCCCTTCAAATATATTCTTCTTTTTCATCGAAGCTGCTTGTACTGATGTCTGCTGACATTTTCAATGTTAGACTTTACAGTACAAGATCTTTCGAGCCGTTTTTGGAATAAGCATTTTTGGTCATCCATGTCAATCATGGAGGTTTTCTGTGCGTTTTGCTTTGGTTTAAGTTGTGGGGTTTTTTCGTGGCCTTTTGGGCTGTTTTATTAATGAATGTAGGGACCTCTTACTTCTCTGCATCTGAAATTAACTTAAGCCAGCAAAATACGCGAAACAAGTCTACAGCCAATGATTATGCACACATTCATTTTGGTTAGGCTATAGTCGTTCAGATGAGATTGAGATTTACTATAAATCTATGGAACTTAAAATGATCAAATGCAAACCTCAGTATTTGTTTTGTTTCTGTAAAACTGACATTCAGTATAAAGCGTACCAATTTAAATTAATTCTTTTCGTTTGGGCTGCATCATACAAAAGTGCCAACAATTATGTTTTTAGCGTTCCGGGTCAGACTAACAGAGACAGGTGTATTATTTTTCTTCCAAAATATGGGTAATGATAATTTATTAAAATTGCATACACCATTATAATTATTTAATAGGCCTACATGTTATTAGTTGTGAAGAAATTACAACCGTACAAATATTTTTCAAACAACCTGTTGCAATAAAAACATAACATAATTACTGCTCCACCTGCGCTGCCTGTACAAACGATATCGAGTTTCTCTGAATGATAGATGATATTGTGTTGATTACTTGACCATACATGTATAGTTTTCACTGAAAACACCCTCACGGCCTATTTGTCCTGTTTGAAGTTCATATCAAATGGATCATTGAGTTTAATGTATATTGTATAGCACAGAAGTGGCTATTCTAGCTTGTTGGCTATAAAATTTATAGCCAAAACGCGAAATTAAATACAATAGAACATAATTTATGTAAACAACAACATCAACAACGAAACAGAATGATCCTCAGACCCAACTATCCCCCAAAACCCACTCCAAAACCGACTTGCCGCCAGTTTTCACAGTCAAATACAGATCTCTCTCACGATATGCTTAGTTGTCATGATCATACAGTTTATAAACTGAAAAAAAATATAATTCAGGTATAGCTAAAGTAAGGTATACAAAATAATGAACAATATAAATAGCTAAAGGTATTATACAAAATAATGAACGATAGTTTAAAGGTATAGTATCATACTTTGGTTTTTATCAAAGAAATACAGATTCATGGGCAAAAATATCAAGACAGATACAGTAAATTTCAGTCCCATACGGTGTCCACTTTTTGAGAAAACAGTGAAAAACAGCCACATTATTTCTTAAGTCTTTTCTCTTTTATTTTTGATCTTTTAAAAGATCAAACATATTTTCGGTCGTTGTTTTACTAATTTCTGGATAAATAGACCATTTCAGGCGGAAACATTTTAACGGTATGTTTCTACCACAACCTTCTTCATAGCCTGTAGGTTATACGTAAATCTGTGAACGTATCTGTTTTGGTTTCTTACCAAAGTAGTATACTACCTTTAACCCGGGCACGTTTTTACTGAACTAATCCGGTTTAATTTTAGTAGCGGTGACCTGCCGTTTCGATCCCAGCATAATAATGATTGTGTGACTATGTAACGTCCCTGGATGGAACATGACTGCTATGTGACTCTGCAGGTTTTATGTTTGAGCGGTTTACATGCAGAATAATAATGCAGGCAACTTGTTTTTCTCATTATCTATTTTTAATTGACAGAATTCAGTTAAAACGACAGTGCGTGGTTGTATACTCAAGTTTCATCGTGGCCGTAGACCTTGTACTGCGCGATATTATGCAGTTATAATGTATATTATAGCGGGAAATATTTTGGGAATGAGCTGTCACAAAAATGTGCAGGTATATGAAATGCACGTTCTGAATTCTGTCAGTCAATTCATATAAAACCTGACTAACTGACGTTAGTCCATCATGACTCCATTGTATATATAGGCTAAACGTCCAGGTGCACACGGTTTTAACTTTAGGGTTTTAGAGGCAGATCATGCCGATCAGTTTTAAATATAAAACCGTTTTAGAGCGTCCAGACACAATTTGTTAAAACCGATCGGCATAAAACAGCGAATTTAAAACGCTGTCTGAACGCACCCTTATGGTTTAATTTCGCTTCGCTTTCAAGGTGTATTTTTAAACCCATTTCTTTGTTTATAAGATTTGCCCCAAACAATTATATAAATTATAAAAATTAATTAAAAATCTATTTTAAAAACTTAATTCTGAAAAGAAGCTTCTCTCGTCTTCTATACGGGTCTCTGGTTCGAATCACACTGAATTTTGGATAGGAATGTTTAATCTCGTGTCCCTTACTTTCACTTTTCGTGCTGAATGAAAATTCGTCTCAATACAGAATTCACAAACTAAACACATACAACCTCAATGCCTATAAAGAGGATTTACCGTTCTAAGCAATTTGTGTGCCGTTTATAGCAGCCAAGGTTCCAGAACGGCATCATTGACAACACCTATCAGACTTTCGGTTCCTCAGGTTTGAGGTTTTTTAACAACTCCCCGAAAGCCGACGTGTTGTAGTAGTCATAGATCTGATACAATACTGACAGTAAGACGCCGATGACGCTGTACTCGATGAGGAGGAACGTGGGCACGGGGAGCGAGGCAACCAAGACCTCACCACTGAAGGAGGCGTGAACGATAGTCAGCGTGAACATTGTGCTCTTGTTGGCCGCGCAGAATGCCATGGAACGGCAGACGTCGTGGTCTTGACCCACCAGCCAGCCGGCCAGGTAGGAGGCGGCCAGACCGATGACCAGATAGAGGAGGATGGTGAAGATGGATATCGGAGTGGAGTGGAGTGAGTGAGGAAGGAGGACGCCCACCACGATGACCATAGCCAGCATGACCAGAATGGGCAGCCAGCTGAAAGCCTGACCACAAAAAAAGTCACATAATCGTTTTGGAATCTGCAAAGTTTTACTGGCATTTATTTCTTTAGATTGATATTGGTTGCAAGTCTCGTACGGGGACGGGATATTTTATTAGTATTATATAGACTTGAAACCCAAGTGAAATATTTCCCTATGAAATGTTGCCATAAAACATTATATTAACCAGTTATCTCCATATAAAACGCATTATTTGTTTTGGACTGCAAAATTCCAAGTGATACACAATAGGGACGTGCAGAGGAAATTCGTGCAGAGAGTGTCATTTGTCTGACGGTTTCTTGAGAACGTAAAGACAACTTTTGATGATGATTTTTTTTTCATAGGTTAGTTATTTGATGTGAGTTGGATTGGAACGAATGCTTCCTTCCATAAAATCAATTAAACCAAATGATTTATGTCATCTTCAAAGCTAACTCACTAGTTGAAGGACCATCGAAAATCACTCTTACCCTGACGAAGCGATCCGCCCATTTCTCCTTGTACGTCCTGAAGGTCATACCAAGGGCAATGCAGCCCATACTGATGAACAACGTGGCTACGATGGCTCTGTCTGGTATGACAGTCAAGTCCAGCTCTTGGTAGGCACTGGAGCAGATGTACATACCTAGTGGGATCATGCCGACTGCCATGAGGGTAGACAGCACGATCACTGCGAGGCTGTGGGGAGGAGGAACATGGGGCAATAGTCGTTATATTGACCGGTCAGGGTGTTATATTAGTTTCGTTGACCAGTCAGTGTGTTATATTAGTTTCCTGCTTCGGGGCCAGGTCAAAACTCATACAGGGCCCTTTCAAGACATCGACACTGCCTGCATCTTTAATAGGTATCAGAAATTCAGAATGGATACTTGTAGACATATCTACATACAGCTATAAGAGAAATAGACATTATGTTATTGAACGAGAGAGCGTAGCTTCAGTTTGAATGAAGGACCAAAACCTGCATTATCGACGTTTGGGATGGACCCCTTTTTGGCCGCTCCCATCAGCCAAGGGCGCCCTCCTGATGTGACGTCACGCGCATAAGATGGCTATGATAAAAGTTGTTGAATCTTCAAGATGAGAGTAAGACAGTTTGAATATTCCCATTTTATTGTTGCTATGATTAGTAATCCCCCCTAATATCTAACTGTGATACATTTTCAATACAAGTAATAAACTGCTGCAAACTGCTCAACAACCAAAATAATGACCTGAAATTTATCAAAATGCTTGGAGTTAGGAAGGCCTAACGCGTTCCTATCCCAGCAGGATCTTAATATCGAAGGCTATACATTCTGTTCACCCCAATTGTTAAACTGGTATAGAGTATCATTGCTCACCACATGCAGACGTCCGAATGGGTGTAGTAGGCGAACATCGGAGACAGGTTTCCTGCCGGGCAGCACGATGCGACCATCAGGGTGATGCTCATCGTCACGTCGAGGTCCATGGCCAGTGTTAGGACGTAGGCGAGGATCGGTGACAGCAAGACCGAGATGGCGATGGCCGTGAAGAGTCCCTTTCCCTTCTTGACGCACCTGCTGAACTCCCAGGGACAGACTTTACTGCCGTAGACCAGGGAACTGACACCCAGGGCCGTGTAGAGGAAAACCCGCTGCAGTTCGGTGACCAGCTGCACCGTCTGCGGGTCGTGGTCTTCGCTGTGACCATGTTCATCATCCATTCCCGAGCCAGTCTGTGATGAAGGCCTATAGTGTCTCAGGACTCAATAATCACCAACAACTGCTGGCGCAAAAAGTTAGAGCTAGACTCCGTTATTTCCACCTTATCTCCAGAAATTGAAAAGGAGGAAAACCAAGGAAAATCAGCCGCACTCGGCATGCAGTCAAATGTTTGCAGGACTAAAAGTTGCTAAGTTGATTCTATTGCAAACTGTTTCTCTTGTCATAGTAATGGAACTCTGGAACTACCAACTTCTGCTTGGTAGGCCTAACTTGCGGTCCAAAATGGCGGCCTTCAAAACTCGGATCCAATTGTATTATTAATCAATGACACAGTCATAATTTATGCTTCAACTGGCAGATACATGAATAAGTTTGTGCATTGGTAGCAGAAACACAAGCTCCTCACACGCACCAAAAAAAAAGATGCATAAGGTGTTTAAAAGCGACCCAGAACCCTTCGCATCAGTCCCGTTACAACAGGCGCATGCAGTACACCAATGTTGCGTTTACAGTCTCCGTCCTTTATTGCACGACCGCAATGACAAACTGGTAACAAAATTATTGCAGTTCATTTATTTATTTATTCAATTGCCTTAACATACCAGTAAGAAAAAACTGACGAAGGGACACCCTCATTATGTATGCACGAGTGCTTTCCCTTATTACGTGGAAACGCATTATAATTAGTTATGCAAGTTCTATTTCTGCGAACCCACTGGCTTGGCTTCTGTATATACATGTTTGTATATATTTTTTTACACGTATCATATTACAGGTAGATCATGATGTAGTAACCTAATCATCTACCATATAATTTTCAGACCCTCATCCAGTGTGCCTTAAAGGTATAGGGTTCGTAGAGGTCACAGAACAGCACTCATACTTTAAAGGTCAGATCAAACATGTACATGAAATGATAAAACTGTTAACATTGAGCTCAATCGGACATCTGAGTCACGAGAAAATAGCGAAAACCCGACTCGATTTTTCTTATAAAACATAACGAATGGTTTTGATCATACCACGAGATCAAAACTGTTTTCGGCCTTTGTTTGACTATTTTCTGGATAAGTAAACAATTTCAGGCGAAAACATTTTAATGGTATGTTCCTACCAGCACCATCTTCATATCCTGAAAGTTATACGTAAATCGATGAACATTTCTGTTTAAGTATAATGTTACCAATCCGATACTGTACCTATAAACATGTGGGAGCATATAGAAAACACACACCTGTTGATATGACTAGAATTCACTGCATTGTTTTAGTACCTGCATCCAGTGAAGCAATTCTGCTACTGCTGCATTTTCCATTATTATGTCAATGTTTACCTGTAACCCCAATGCATTTCAAACGAACGGCAAGCTGCTGTTTTTTTTACGATCGGTGACGTAACTATTGGTACAAACCGATTTGATTTTGCTTTCTGGTAAAAAATGCTTTGTTCGTATCTTTATTCAACAGATGGGGTATAGAGAGCATAAAACTAAAAAAAATTAATTCAAATACAGATAATCATCAAAATTACCACGATGGGAACTGATTGGGGGTGTGTGCATGGTTTCATGGCTTCTGACTGCCAAACAAACAAAGATAATTTACTATTAGGGACACTACCAACATAGGGCTGGATAGCCTAGTTGGTAAAACGCCTTCAGGAGGACGCTGGTTCCAATCCCGCTCTAGTCAATTTTTCTTTTCAATTTCATTTATCAAATACAGATAAATGTGAAAAAGAAATGAAGATAAAGGTATGATGGCACCTCGTTTTCATGAGAGGGAGGCTAGAGGTTGTGAAAATCAGAGTAGAGGAAGGAAGAAACATCCCTCCATGGTTAGAGCAATCTTTCCGATTGTGACATGGACTAAGCAGTCTATTGGTTACTCAGTATTATTTTGTCCAAACTACGTCCTGACAATAATTGTTCAAAATGCTTGTAATGGGGAAGAGCAAACTCATACATCCGTAGGAAACAAATCAAGAGAGAGGAGACCGTATTAAGGCGTATAGTATGACCACAAAGAAAACAGTTTGAGGGACATGTAACTCTAAGAAAGTCATCTTTCTTATACTCGTGTGTGTAAGGGCCATGTCACACTAGGCAATTTTTCTAGGCAACTTGGAGGCAACCAAGTACACCACATACAAGAGGAAAGTCTTTGTAGAATGGTCATTTTTCTGTCAGTTTCTCATTATCCCATATAAAGTTAAATCAAGATGAAGACATGAAGGTGAAGACAAGATGAAAGTTAAATCAAAGATAAAGACAATTTCCTCTTGGAGTTTGCCTGAAACTGGTTGCCTGTAAATTACCTTGTGTAAGGGATGTTGGTGCATGTGTGTAAGGAGAAGAGCAAGATCAAACACGTACCCGTCGGAAACAAAATAATGCAATCTATTTTTCCTAATTCTGCTGGCAGTCTGCTATTATATTCAACCCAAACAGGTGGTTCTGTGCAATTATCGTATAATGCATGTACGTGGCAATAATTATTGTTGGATTGCCAACACGTTCTTAACAATGTAAACCATTCACTGTCAGCCAATTCATTTCCACATTCATTTTGAGCATTGATCCGTGACTTTTGCATGATTAACATATAGTGGGAGCATTTATGTTACAACTTGGAATCAATATTATTCATGCATGTTATTTTATAATGATCCTTAACACGTGGGTGCTGTTTATATGTCTAGGCCTACCACAACGGCTCGGTCAAAATAGGCATGAACATAATTAATGTACCATAAACAAAATAATGAAGTACATCGCGCTCGACTGTTTTTTGTATATTTTATTAAACAAATATATCCTTATGAATTATCTTTGTTTTATTTGGTGGTAATTTTACGCCAAAACAATGCAAATAGTCAAATGCACATAATATACAAGATTATATAAAGATGCTTGATTATTTATACATTTAGAACTTAGGCACTAATTTACATTTGTCATGAGGCCTCCTCCTGCATTTGATATATTGGACCCGATTATTCTTTGGACAAATTAATCTCCGATTTATAATCATATTTTGTACAGAGACTGAATGAAGTCATGCCTGTGAAAAACAGTTATTGACAAGGATATAAAGAGCGTCCTCTGTTGGTGAATATTTTATACAGTTTATACATTCATAAAAATATTAATATTACATTGTTAGTAAAAAATAATGAATCCAAACCTCAAACGAAAAAATATTTTTGCGTTATTGTACATTGCTACATGAACGTGAATTATTTAACAGAAAGACGCGGACTTTAATAATACAAAAAATACTTTTTTTTTAAACGACGTGAATAAACAAATAATGAGTTTTGAAAACTGTTCAGAAAATGGCATAAGTTTTCACTGTGTGCCCAGGCGTGGATGTTTGTGGCAAAATTAGGCCTGGCTTTGATGTTGCAAATCAAGCATTATCAGTCGTCCATATAGGCTTCGGGTACGTAGTAGCTGTAAACACGCCAAGCCAACGACAATATGACACCGATGCCGATGTACGCGAGCAAGAAGCTGGTGGGAACGGGCATCTGTCTCAGCAGAACGTCTCCAGCGAACGAAGCATGGATCATGGTCAGCGCCAGGGTGATGTTCTTGTTGGGGGCGCAGAAGGCCATGGCCCGGCAGGTCCCGTGTTTCTGTCCGGCGAGCAGTCCCAGGAGATAGGTCAAGGCCATGGTGACCAAGAAATAGATCAGCACGGACACAATGTCAAACCATTCCATGTGTAGGGAGTGTGGAATTGTGATACCGACTATGAGGATTGTCAGGAGGGTAACAACGACGGGGAGTGGACTGCAAACCTATATCAAAAAATAAATTGCAATAAAAGGTCAATTATTTGTCTAAAAACAACAATTTATGCTGTTTACTTTCTCTGAAATATATTTGCCCTTTTTAAACAACCAGCCCTAGCAACCAGTTACATGTATATTTCATTATCCGTGCATTTTAAATTTCCCGAAATGTTGTGTATGATTGAATTATTTTAAACTCTCCTTCCATGCATAGTATGATCGTTAACTTCTAGTATAATTTATATTAAATTCTTGCATATTATTGGCTGGATAGCTCAGTTGGTAGAGCACCGCACCTGTACGGTGAGAGCGCCGGTTCGAATCCCGCTCCGGTCAAGTTTTCTTTGTTCATTTTTCAATGACTTTAATTACAGTCAGTTTCTCCTGTGGTTATTTTGATGATCAAGTATTATTCTTGACTTTTTTTACTGATGGAATGGCGCCCTCACTCGTCCAAGCATAAGGCATAATTGTAAAAGAGTGAAAAGGCCCTCTTTGAAGAGTCATAATAACGAGGGACAACTCTTTTTCGAGTTGTCTTCCACTCTTTTTGAGTGAAGTTTGCATAGTTATGAGTGATTTTTCACTCTGTCCCAGAGTGAAATCCACTCCAAAAGAATGAAATAGCCACCACTCTGTTTATGAAAGAGCCAAAGGACAACTCGATTCTAAATGAGTGGTATTGTTCACTCTTTTGCATTATTTTAGAGAGTTAGGCTGTGTCCCAAATCTCTGGCCGCAGCTGCAAATTACACACGCCCTGTGACAGCCACTAGCCAGTGGCTAAAGCCGTTTCCATAGACTTGTGTGCTATTTGCAGTCGCAGCCAGAGAATTGGTACACAGCCTAAGGAATATCAACATCATAATTCAATATATACCCACCATGACAAACCTATTTGACCACTTCTCGGTGAAATTCCTGAAGGTCATACCGATGCCGAGGCATCCGATCATCATTCCCATCAAGATGACGATGGTGGTGTTCGGGAGGTTGGTCAGGTCCAGCTCTCGGTAAGCACTAGAGCAGAGGAACACGCCCAGCGGTATCATACCCACCGACATCAGGACAGATAGGACCATAACACTGAGGCTACAAAGAAGGAGGAGGGCAAGGGGAAATTCTCATTTTAAGTTTGATTCTAAAATAATCATCAAATAACCACAAGGGAGATTGACTGAATTGGAATTGGAAGTCATTGGAAGGTGAATGTAGACAAATTGACTGGAGCGGGGATGGAGCCGGCGACCTCCTGAATACCGTATACATGCTTTACCAACTGAGCTATCCAGCCCTACGTTTCATGGCTTCTGACTGTCAAACGAACAAAGATAATTGACTATTATAGTCACCATCACCAACGTAGTACAGCATAGCTCAGTTGATAGAGCGCCTGTACGGTATTCAGGAGGTCGCCGGCTCCAATCCCGCTCCAGTCAATTTTTCTTCGTTCACCTTTCAATATTATTATAAAAATAGGCAAATTCTGAGAGTGAATTTCAATCCACGAGAGCTTAACTGACACTCGACTCGGATTCTGAGGCCACTTTGAGTTGCACCAATGGGAGAACGGAATTTTGGCAAAGACTGGTCATTTGAGAAAACGGAGGTCAGATACCAAAACGTTTTCTGAATCTTTAGAAAATGCACCGTCTTTAAAAGTTGTGTGCAAAAAAAAGCAACAAATTACCACAAACAGACGTCTGATCGTGTGTAGAAAGCAAAAGTGGGCGACAGAGCACCAGCAGGACAGCACGAAATCACGAGCAAAGTGATTCCTTGCTCTGAATTCAGGGGCATGATCAGCGTGACGACGTAGGCCACCAGTGGCGCCAGGAGTACGGACACCATCATGGCCAGCCCCATGCCCGCCGGTTTCTTTACGCATTTGGTGAAGTCCTCGGCGGACACTTTGCTGCCGTAGATGATGGAGCTGAGTCCGAAGACCGCGATCAGCAGAATACGCTGCATGGCCAGGGTCGATACAATTTTCGGGTCGTTCTCGTCGAGATGTTCGTCCTGGTGTTGGTGGTGCTGATCGTCCTCCATTCTGCTCGTGGTCACCGTTGCTGATGTTAGATTATCGGTATGAAAGTTCGGTAGGCTTATGTAACCACTCCACGATGACTATCCTAGTAGATGCCAAAAAAGCATAATTATTCCAATTTCCAAGAAGTCAGTTGCTAATACGTCCTTAACTGACACCACCAACAAAATTTACCAATCCACTCACTCGCATATAAGTGGCCTACACAACAGGCACAAACATTACCGTCAAGATGGCAGCCGTACAAGTCAAAAGAAATTTACAAATACTGCATTTCCATTTCACTGACCCACAAAAGCACTTCAAAATCTCCACGTATTATTCGCTTTTTGTCATGGTCTTTAGTCTACCCCAGGCCGAGCAGGGCTTACAACTCACAATAGACGGGGCTGATTTTACTATGTTTACTTAACGGGATTTGAAGGTCTCGATCGGAGTCTCTATACATGAGCTGTTATGTTATTGGGCTATACTGCAATTTACTTTGGGGTCAGAAAATGACCTTTCCCGAAAGTTGGATACTGAAAACTAATAATAATAGAGTCAACGACCAACTATAGGCCTGTGAAAGATTGTGGTAAAAAGGCGACAGAACATCTGCAGACTGCTCATTTTAGTCTGATTTGTCGTGGGAAAAAAACTGTGAAATTTTCAGCTCATGTCATCAGTCATCCAAAACTGTAGAAAACAGTTTGGAAAAACGCTCATGCACGGTATTTTCAAATCTATTCGCGGCAGGAGTTTTGATCTCACCCCGAGATCAAAACTGTTTTGGTCGTTGCGTTACTAATTTCTGGATGAAACATTTCAGGTGGAAATGTTTTAACATGTATGTTTCTACCAGCACCATCTTCGTACCCTGAAAGTTACATAATTATGTGAATATTTATGTTTGGAATGTTACCAATCCTGTACACCAACTCGGAACTGAACCAATGCCTAGTATAATAACAAGTCGTATCTAAATCTCAATTGTTATGATTTCCTATTGGGGTGATGGTCACATTATTTGAGTGAAAGTTTGTCCTTCAACTACGTTTAGGCTATTCGCCCTCACAATTAAAGGTACATGTACAATCATACTTTGGTAGCATACCGTAACAGAAATCACAGATTTACCGATAACTTTCAGGGTTTAAGATGGTGATGGTAGAAACATACCGTACTTAAAATTGTTCTGCCTGATATGCTGTATTAATCCAGAAAAGGGTAAAACCAGTGACTAACATTATTTTTGATCAGTTAAAGATAAAAAATAAAAGTGGAAAGACTTAAGAATACTATGGCCGTTTTTCACTGTTTTCTCAAAAAGTGGGCACTGTATGGGACTGAAATTTTCACAGATGACAGTTACTGTATCTCTTTTGATAATTTTTTGCTCATGGATCTGCAGTTCTTTGACAAAAACCAAAGTATACTATGATATCACCTTTAACCAATTCATGTGCGTGTATTCGCTCTATTAACAGTAAAAAAAAAATACAGTCCTTACGAAAACAAGTGATTTATGGTCCGTCACGCCACATAAACACGGGTGCTTTTATGTCTTCATGCTTCATATGAACCGCATAAAAGCGCTCCAGTTATTGTCATGTCGCCTTTGAATACAATGGTTTCCTTTGTGTCGTTATGAAAATGCCTTAACGGGTCACAGTTCATTGATTCCTATCATATTCTAATCGGAACTCTATTATGGCCATTATCACACAATAATTATGTTCAGATTTTACAAAAAAGTTGCGGTGCGTGCGCTGTTATGTTGCGGCTGTTCATGTACAATATGGCTGACAGTTGTGTATGGCGGCGTGGGCGAAGTGACGCGTGGGCGAAGTGGCCAGTGGGCGAAGTGGTGAATGGGCGAAGTTACGCGTGGGCGAAGTGGTTGGGGGGGGGGGGGGGGGGGAGTGGTTGTGGGCGAAGTGGAAAATGGGCGAATTGACTGTAAAACCACGTTTATCACTTAACTTTATGCAAGTGTGAAAATATTGCTAGGCCTATTAAAGCTATAATACATGATTGGTAAAGGTCACAGAACAAACGTTGTTTAATCCAACATGTACATAAAATAACACACCTGTGAACATTGAGCTAAATCAGACACCTTTGAGGGAGTTTGAGTCACAAGAAGATAGCGAAAAATCAACTCAACTTTTTTTTATAAAACATAAAGAATGGTTTTGATTCTATATCCCGAGATCAAAACTGTTTTCGGTCGTTGTTTGACTAATTTCTGGATAAAAACACCATTTTAGGCAGAAATATTTTAACAGTATGTTTCTATACCAGCACCATATCTTTACACCCTGAAGATAATACGTAAATCTGTGAAAATTTTGTTTGGGTATATTTAAGTTAGTACCAATCCTGTACTGACCTTTAAAACAAAAATTAATCACAGGTTTGCTTACACGTTTGGGTATCACAAAAAGCAGTTTTTAATTCACTGAATGTAACCACCCTCTTCACAGATCCATGACCCCTTTGATTATTATTATGTAATCATGACGAGATCGTATACGTAATCTGTTAGTAGGCCGCCTTTATACACCGTCATTTCCTCTTCGCCCACGACAAACTTTGATATTGTGTTGAAGCCATAGAGATACATACTAATAGGGCCCTTTTCCAAACCTCGGCTCCGGCTCCGGCTCAGGCTCCGGCGCTGTCATCCATATGCTGAAAATGTAGGTTGTGGCTTTTCATTGAAGCTGTATCTCTGTTTTCCTGTTCAAAATAGAGTATCTACTTCCAATCCGTAACCAAAAGCCTCTATTTTGATACCTGTTGTTCAAAAATGGAGTCACGAAATGGAGCTGAAGCCGGAGCCTGAGCCGGAGCCGAGGTTTGGAAAAGGCCCTAGAACTCTATGGTTGAAGCTAACTTTGCTTTGAGCTTGTCCTACCTACAGAGGGCGCTGTTGATTTAGGTCTAGTACCAAGCATACGAAACAGTATCTTTACATACTAATTTGTTTGGTTACCATACTCGTTGAGTCAGTTACGTTAAAATAATTGAGTTTGGCGGAAAAGGAACGAAATATGAAATTGAAAACAATGTGTTCAAAGCTGCTCATTTGTTGGTGAAGTAAATGGATGCCAAGTTTAAAGCAGATAATTTTATTTGTAGGTATACCGGTACGTTGTTTTAGTATTAGCAGTAGGACTTTAGAAATAGAATTTTGCAGAAGGCCTCATTTAAAAAATATATTGATAGGCCTACAGTATTATTATTGTTTGTCACTTTTTACGGAAAAATGGTGTTAACGTTGGGGATTGTAGCTTTACGGGTCCTAAAACTATAAAGGAAAGGAAACTTCTTTTTGAAAAGTAACTTACCTACATATACTTTGTTGGTCTCCTCCTCTATATTACCAAGCTTAAATTTTTGGAAAGAGGGCAGGGCTTTGATTTTTGAGGGAAATTATGGGGTAAAAACGGTAACCAAGATTGTACCATTTCACCGCCGCACGGACGGCCGCAGACGAGAATAGTCTGGTTTCCACTCTGACATTTTGAGGACTCTTGGTCTGTTGGGTCTGGGCACTAGACTAATCAGACCAGACAAAATGGCCTCACGCGATCAGACGGTCTGTTTTAAAGTTTACAAGAAGCGCGTAAGAAAATTGAATTTTAACCCTGAAATGTTTAACAAATTTCTTCAATGTAGGCTTTTAAGGACCTAGGAACATTTGCTGAAAGTCAAAAGTATCATTTTTGAGGAGTAGAAGTTAGTTCAGAGCCAAAAAAATCAATGTGTTTTGGGATCCCGTAAACCCACAATCGCCTTAACGTTAACTTAGGCTAGGCCTAACGTTAGGCCAAGGGCCTATATCCTCAAGTCTATAGAGACAACTTTTTACTGGACATGACGGATACAACAATTACAACTCGGTTCTCAGTGTGTAACACTGGAACTGGTATCTGAAAAGTGAGTTTTATGGGGTTTTTGAAAAAGGGATCCTGAGGCTGTAGCCGGTTGTGTAGGAAGTAGAATTATAGAATGAGGTTAGGCCTACCATGCTAAAGTAAAGAATTACAGGGCAGTAAAGTTGTGATTATCGTAACCCTTGGAGAGAGAGGTCCCAGTCCCCATGTCAGACCAAGGCTTACGATCATTGCATCTAACTTAAGCCTAGGAGGGTGGTATTAGGCCCAGGCCCCCTACTAGTTCTATTAATAAGAATACTGGAGTTAGGAGGGCCTGAGGCATTTAAAATCCTAGCAGGATATTTAACTTTATAGAAGGCGAAGAGACTAAATTTAGCTGTGGTTTGTGTATGATTGATGTTCATGCAGGTTCTAGTCATAAACCATGACAGCCAACGTGTCCATTGGCTCAGAAGGAGTGACCTTTGACATGTCGGCCAGCGAGCCCGACGTCCATCCAAACACATCCCCGTTCCTCAGAGATCTGGAGGCCACCGACGAATTCTGCCAGTTGAGGCTGCAACTGCAAAGACTCCAAGATGAAAACCAGTCAGAAATTGGTAGGATTTTTCTGCCTTAATGCTCTCCAGGCCTGGGCGATTAGTGCTTTTCACTAATCGAGTGATCGACACAGGAATGTAATATCGATTAATCGAGTTAATCGCCCAGGCCTAATGCTCTCCATTGCCTTTGAGTTTGAGTGCCTGCTTGTAAAAGCTCATCACAATACTTGCGCCAACATGAGAGGGCGACAGACAGATCCAATCTAGGCCTTTTTCAAACCTCGGATCTGACTCAGGCTCCGGCTTTATCTCTTTCATCCATATGCTGAAAATATGGGTTATGGTTTTTCATTGAAGCTGAAGCTCTGTTTTCCTTTTCAAACTAGAGAATCTACTTCCGAACCATAGCCAAAAGCCTCTGTTTTAACATTATTTTAGAATGGATTCCAAAAATGGAGCCTGAGCCGGAGCTGAGGTTTGGAAAAGGTCCCAGAGGTCTCCATTTTTAACTGCATTTTATATTTGTCTGTTTATCAAGCTACCAAAATTTGAGAAGTCCAGTGTTAAATGTTTCTGCTGCATTCCACGGTTGTATAGTTATTCTGCTGCATTTTGAAAAAGTCTGCAGTAATTATTAATTAACATATCAGATACAATCGCTGTACCCATAGTGCAACTGGGGGACAGCCAACACCTGTCTCAAGTTTTTGATATCATAAACTCTTTGAGTATTGAAGTATTAATGTGCAAGGTTGACCTAATTCTGGTTGTTGTTATTTTGCAGATTCAAACAATGAGTTACGGAAGCGAGTCAACCAGCTGGAGAATGAAAAGTTGAAACTCACGGCAAACTCAAATGAGGAGGTAAGCATTCATTGTCGTTGATCCATTGTCGGACCTTGAAGGACACTGGTCTGTAAGTGCCAAGGAACGTGGGTCTTGATGATGGTCCAACAAGATAATTTACCCCAGGAATACTCATGCAGTGCTGGGTCTTGACAGATTCAGGAAGGTTCCTAACTTAAATACACATGAACCTACTGTAATCCCTGGGTTATTTTGCCAGAATCACTCTAGGATTTGGGGAATTGAGTTATAAAGACTCAGCAAAATTTGATCCTGATTGACCTCAACACTGTCTTTATTTATTTCAGACTGGAAACGTTCTGACGGACCAAGGCTGTTGGCAATATTGTCTTTAATTGATCATATTCGAGAAGTTCCATTTAAATTACTGAATTGGGCCCCGACTTTGTTCCCGAACCCAGGCAGTGACTGTCCTCCCGATCAAAGGAAAAGACGTGATTACAATTAAAATTTGGAGGATTAAGGAAACGTAAAATTTGTGGAATTGGTATCGGTTAATTTTGAAAGATGAAGTCAAAATAGTTGCGATGATCGTAGCCCTAGGTCTGACATGGAGACTGGGACCTAAGACCTGAGGTTTCAGTCCCCATGTAAGACCTAGGGTTACGATCATCGCAACTAATGTCAAAAGGGGTCTAGGCATGGTGAATATGAGAACTGATTGTATTGATTATGGTATGAGTTAAGGTAGTTATGAAGATTGATGCTTCCCCTCTGTGGTTTGCAGGTGAATGAGCTGCAGGCCCATTTGGCCACATTGCGGGCTCAGGTTGAGAGGAGCGAAGCAACCCGTCAGCAGCTGGAATACGAAGTAGTCGTTGGCAAGAGAGGAGTGTCACAGGAGAAGTCCATCGCAGCAGAGAGGGAAGAGGGCCTGAATAGCATCATACAGGCTCACCAAGGTAAAGGCAGTCTAGTTCCCCACCCTCTCACTCTGATGGAGCCAGGTTGATGCAGGTGTTACCAAATCTCTGGTCAGGGTTCAAATCCAACCCTGGTAAAATAAACAGTATTCATCTGGCTCCAACCAAACAGTCAGTTTGCTATCACTTGAGCCATTCCGTCCAGTCGAAACAAGATTTTACATAACATCAATAGCTGTATCTTGAACGAAGAAAAATTGGCTGGAGTGGGATTCGAACCTGCGACCCCCAGTACACCATACCGGTGCTCTACCAATTGAGCTTTCCAGCCCTATGTTGGCTGTGTCCAAAATTGACATTTGTCTTTGTTCGTATGCCAGGCTCTTTTTCTTTTAAACTCACAAGGATAGTGGGACACTAAGAATGTTGATTTTGTCCCCCTTCTAGTGCTGGGAATCGAACCCGGGACACGATGCAAAATCTAGCAGAATCCCAATACTGCGAACCCGAAGAAACTGCATGTCAGGAATCACCTCAAAATAGATGTAACTCCCCTCGGACTTTGTTATAAACATGGACAGCACATTTAAGCATTGCTCATTTTTCTTGACCTCAGAAAAGATCACCAACCTCACTGGTAAAGTCCAAGATCTTCAGGCCAGTCTGGTGAGTCAACGAAGGTTTGGAGACGAGGCGGACGCCAAGTTCCGCAATCGCATCGAGGAGAAGGAGAGAGAGCTGGCCACAGTGACGGCCGAGCGGGACGTCGTCCGTAGCGAGAAGGAACAACTGCAGCAGGTCTTCCATGAACAAGAGAAGTAAGAATTCCTTCTGATCAGCAAAGCCCAATCTCATGACTCAGAACTTAGTAAGATTTGCCGACAGTCACACCATGTCAAGTTAAGTACTCTTGATGAAGTTCACAATAACTAGAACTGTGTTTTCTCTCTTTGGAAAGTATCTACGCAGAGACGCAGGAGAAAATGAGCAAGCTCAAGACAGAGAGAGACACCCAGACGAACACGGTGAGACAGCAGCTGAGGGAGCTTCAGTACTCTGCCGAGAGAGAGGAAAGACTGAAGAAAGAAGTAGAGGTGAGACACGTTAAGAGGACGTCCCCTTCCAACATGGGGATGTTCAGGACACCCCGTCAAGAACAGGAACAGGACCCCCTAGTACTGTCCTGCTCAGCGATCAACCATCAGTCAACCAAATGGCACTTTACCAAACTGCTGACAGTTGTTTTTCAGTCTTTGATAAACATCATGCTAGGATCGAAACAAGTGAAGCCCTCCTATAAACTCCTATAAAAGCATTTTAGAAATGTCTGGTCATTATTTTGGCTGATGAGCAGTTTGCAGCAGTTTATTACTTGTATTGACAGTTATTTTTATCAGATGGCTACATGAACACGATTCTAGCAAGTCTTCGCCAAAACAGACTGCAACTTTGTTGAAGGATTGTCAGCTTCACCATACGTTGTACATAAGGAACTTGACCAAGCTCTTGATTATGAAAAAGTTGGCTATGCCAATTTGATTTTTAGAATTTGATTCATTAGGTACCCTCTAGGGTCATACTGTCAAGTGACACAATCCTAACATCTGCATTCTTGGTTCCACTCTGCTCCAGGTTGCTGCAGGGAGGATCAAGGCACTGGAAGAAACTATAGAGGCTGAGAGAGCCGCTCACCTGGAGTCCAAGTTCAACTCGGAGCTGGTTCAGGTACGAAGAGATTTAAACAATCCTGGATTCAAGTCAAAGTGGTCTAATTTAATACAAAATGTGTGTTTTCTCACACAAATTGGGGAAAGAGAGTGCTTCTGAAAGCAAAGGATGTAGGAAGGAACATTGTTTGGATGCACTTTAAACTTAGAAATTTTAGAAGTGGTTCAATATCAGCCACCAATATTCATAGGTGTGTTACACTAACTTGTTCAGAAAATTCTTTTTGATGTTGGGGGGGGGGCGGGAAACAGAAGAGTTGGCACATATTTCATGTATAAAATATTTTATAAATAAAAAAAAAATGTTTGCTATTTGACTGTCATTATTGAAATTGTTTGTTTCTTCATTGGTTGATTTTTATCTTGAAGCTGCAAGTCCGAGACTTGAAAGGTGCTTTGGAGGTTGAGAAGTCTGCACATTCAGAGATTGGACACAATGCTGACATCCTGACCAAACAGCTAAGGTATAAGCATCTCATTTGACCAAAAAATTTATTTGAAATGTTTTCATCCTAAAATTGATTGATGACTCTGTCTGATAAAATGAAATCAGGTTTTTGTAATGTTTTTTTTTTTTTCAAACTGATTTGCTTGTAGGGATCTTGAAGCAGGGCTTGATGATGAGAGGAATGCAGCCAGTAATGCCAGGCAGCAGGTTGAGAGGTGAGGACATGAACGAACCCTGACGACAAATCAGGCACCAAGAGAAATGGTCCAGTTTGGAAATTAGACTTAAGAAAATTGACTGTAGTGGGATTCGAACCTGGAACTTCCAGAATACCGTACCAGCGCAATATCAACCGATGAGCTATCCAGCACTATGATGGCGGTGTCCCACATTGTCAATTATCTTTGTTCATTTACCAGTCAGAAGCCATGACCATTCACTTAAAAACCACTACATCCCAAGGAGCATGTGTAGATACACACAACATTTATAGCAATGCTGCAAACCTGAGAAACAGTACATGAGGGATCACTCGAAGAGGATGAACATTTTTAATCAGCATAAAATTATCGAGTAAACCACAAGAGAAACTGATGAGTTGGTTAAATGAATAAAGTCTTTAAAAAGTAAGCACAGGAAAATATTGACTGGAGCTGGATTTGAACCTGCGACCTCTGGAATACCATACCAACAGCATTGACAATTACACCATTCTCTGAATTACAATGTTTTAATAGTCATTTTGTTGTTGTATGTTCTCCCTTCCTTCTTCGGCAGTTTGTGCCGAGAGAACAAGCTGTTGAAGAACCAGCTGAGTGCCGAGACAGACAGCAAGCGCTCCGTCATCTCCAACATGGCCTCCCAGCTGGAGCTGCACCAGAAGAACTTTGACGAGCTGAAGGACGAGCTGACCAAGGTGGGTTCCAATCCCAGCATCTCAGCAAATACAAGCAGTGGACCAATCGTGGACCTTTTCCCAATTGTGAACCATATTGTCCCTTTTGTTATAAGTCCACTTGCAGATCATGCTAATTATTCAAAGTTCATTCACCCGTATCTAACCTGTATGTGCTCAAGTTGTCATGGTTCATCCGGGCTACAAAATCACTGGGTCTACCTCAACTAGTCCTGCCTGACAGCTTAATCATCTTTGTACAACTTTGTACCACCAGGCTAAGAAACGACAAGTCTACCTGGAGGAGACCTACGGAGGCAGCATGCGAGAGCTGGAGCTACTCCTGCATAACTTCCATCTCAACGGTGACAAGCAGACCACCATGAAGAAAGGCAAAACCAAGAAGGCCGGCCCCAAGACGACCGGAACCAAGACGGAGGATAAATTATCCCCGATGCTGGTCCTGGAGACTCTGAGGCATACCCTGATGGACTACCAGAGCAGGCTGGAGGTGACTTCTCAGGAGGTGAGGCTGGGAAAGAGAGGGAAGTAGGTATCTATCTAGGAGTGAGGATTACCAGCTCAGGCTAGACCTGGGGTCAGTGGAGTAGAGGCTGGGAAAGAGAGGGTAGTTGGTATCAATCTAGGAGAGAGGATTACTAGATCAGGCTAGACCTGGGGTCAGTGGAGTAGAGGCTGGGAAAGAGATGGCAGTTGGTACAAATCTAGGAGAGAAGAGAAGCAAGTGGTTTATAACCAGGAAAGAGAAGTACCTGAGGAGATTGGATCTGACATCACAGAAGATGCAGGAGGAGAGAAGCGATTGGTAGAAATCCCAAAGGACCACCAGAGCCGAGCTGAGGAACTTAGAATCTCAGGAACTGAAAAGGGAGGTTATAATACATGTGAAGGAAGTACAAGTTGCTATCCCTGTTGTCATCAGGTATATAATTTTTCTCTTCACTCAGCTTTCCAAAATGAAAACCCGTTCTGAGAAGATGACAGCTGAATGTGAGAAGTACAAGGAGGTCACGTGGACCAGAAGTCAAACAATGCAGGTAGGTCAAGGAGTGAGAAAAAATATCCAAGAGCTAAGTTTGATGTTGGTTATTTGGTCACCAAATTCCTAAATGAACATTAGATTTTAGGTCATTTAAACCTGTAATCGTCCCGTTACTAATTTGTGTCGTCTGTCACAACATGAAGGATCTTCAGAAGAAGTTCACAGTTAGCTGCAAGGAGGTTGAGCAGCTCCAACATCAGCTCAGCCAGAGTGAGTCCCAGGTCATGTCCCTCAGGATGGAGCTTCAGCAGGCAACCCATCGGGGAGAAATGGAAGGGACTAAGGCCGCTGACCGGTTAGAGGAGTACGAGAGAAGGATCAAGGACTGTCAAGATGAGGAAGAGGTAAGGATGGGATGGATAATGGGTGTGGGTGATGATTGAAGGCAGTAAGGCAACTATTAAAGGCCCAGCCACTGAAAAGCCAAGCCAAGCCTGAGCTTCACCTGGGCTCTTTAGCTTCTATATAATCCCTAGCCTTGAGCTATCAACTTCAAGCTCCTGTTTGGTCCTGGATCACAGTTGGATTAACCTGATTGACAGATTTTAGACCACATTGATCATGGACCAGACCCAATCAATATTTAAGTGTCTCTCCCTAAAAGGATAGAGATGTGTGATACCAAATCACGGGTGGTAGGGATTGGGGAGAAAGGAAGAGAGGTCACTGGATGGAGGTCATCATCAAGATGACCCATTTCTAATCCCTCTCATCAACTCTTCCCCTGACAGAAGCGTAGGATCTACCTACACAGTCTGTACCAGCGCATCATGGCCGGCAGAATCGTCCAGGACCTTAATGAGCCCATCCTCAGTAGCTTCACCTGGGATGATCTCAGCATTGCAGTGCAGGATCAGGTGGTCGGGCTGATGACGGGTCGCAACAGGACCAAAGAGAAGGTGAGCAGATGATTAGCCTAATTACACAAACAGTAAAGCGTCAGGCCCTCCCAACTCTAAGCACAAACAGTAAAAATACTTCATGGGTGACCTCTCACGCAGTACTAGACTTCTGTTGTCTACTTGTGTCAGTCTCTTGAAGTCTTCAAATTAGATTATTGCGTCGTATGCCAAAAGATCCTATCTCATTGCAACGTCATTTTAACAACAGTTTGTGTCTAAAGAAGCTTGTATCTTCACCCACAGTTTGAGCACATTCTTCCATGAGCTGTGGTACAAAAGATCTGTTGTGAGAAAAAATCTGAATAATGTAACAATTTCTCCTCCTTCGGACAAACAGAGCTGTTTAGAAATGTCGAGTTAAACCTCCAATACTTTTCAGAACCCTGCACACTTCAAAAAGAGTATACATGGTGTGTATCTTGTCATATTCTAACAAATTCTTCCCTTGAAGATATGACCCTGTTTCACTGAAGATGTCATCCCTCAAATTCCACCCAGCCATGAGGATTTGTCGCTTCAATCCTTTCCCTGCGACCCGGGGTCGATTTCACGAAGCCCTACGATCATTCATAACTCGAGTTATGAAGGATAACCCATCGTATCCTCCGTAGGGCTGCAATGCATAATTAGTCCTACGATTGATAGTAAGTTACGATGAGTTTGGTGAAGTCGATCCCAGGTAATCTTGTAAAGGACATCGGATAATTCCCTGACCTGGTATTCAACTTTGCTGTAGGTGTCCCACCTGGAGACGGTGATTCACAACAAGGACGAGCTGCTGAGGGAGATACAGCACTCCCACGAGGAGAGTCTGGAGAGGCTGGGCACTCAGGGGAAGAGCCAGGCCAAGGAATGGCAGCAGCAACGAGCCGAACTGGAGGAACAGTTCAGCCAGCAACTGACCAATCTCCACATCAAGTCAAAGGTACATTTCTGAGTGTTGGTTTGAAGTTGATGGGAGTTAATAAGCAGCCAATTGAGATGGATAAAATCGCTCCACTGACCTAGTAAAACATCTGATGACAAAAAGCATGCCACAGGGAGTGAACAAGACCGGCATGATGAATTTGAACAATAAAAGTAACTACAACATTAAGAGTTTGAGAAATGTGTGAATTTTACATATATTAAACCAATTTTTCTTCCATCTGATCTTTTTCCAGAAAGCCCAGACTCTTGCCGACCAGGCCTGGGAGAAAGCCCGGCTGACCTCCACCGTTAAGCAAGGCCTGGAGTCCGAGTGCTCCCAGCTGCGAGGCCAGCTGTCGGAGACGTCACGTGAACGATCCGCTCTCCTGCTAGGCTGCTGCCTGCTGGCCGGCACCCTCCTGCCGATGTTTGCCAGGGTCAGCCAGCTGGCTTCCCAGAGGAATACGCTGGAGGAACAGGTCCTGAAACTGGAAGCGATGAGGTAAAATGAGGACAGAATGTGTCTCTGGGAAAATACCTCAATGAAAGATCCAGTATCATAATCACCAAGTAAAGCAACCTCGCCTACTGCTGTGCATTTTCAGAGCTTTTGAAAACCGGACACCGCTTTGAAAAAATGATCGGTTGCCCGAGCTCTGATTTATAAAAATAAATGACAGCGCTAGTTACCCATTTCAATCCATCCTCTTTACCCAGTGGACAGAGTCCATCAGTCTTAAGGACTGGTTTCTCCATGCTCTCTTCTTGTGGTTCAAAAAGAATCTCATTTCCTCCTGCAGGCAGCAGGCCCAGGAGCTTGCGGCTACCCTCTCCATGGATGTCAGCGACTTGGGGAAGGACTTCAAAGAGGTCAGCGCACCCAGACGGAGTCCAGTCATGCTGTTTAGAAAAGCTGCCATTGCAGTCATGGCTGCTAACAGGTATCTAACCGATGAAATGCAACAAACAGGGCATGCAAAGTCTCATTTCATCATCATTTATTTATAATCTGGGGCCAATTTCATAGAGCTGCTTAAACACCAAAATTTGCTTAGCACCAAAAACCTTTGTAAATAAAATCAGTATGCCAGCATAAACTCCTTGTGAATGTTATGCTCAGCAAACCATGGCCGAATACTAGTCAAAAGCAGTAAACGTCAAATGAAAATTTGGTTGGCAATCCTGTTTGATCAAGGAAGACTTCATGCTTAAGCAAATTTTGTGCTTAAGCAGCTCTATGAAATTGGCCCCTGGTCTTAAGGCACTTTCTGTGACCTATAATTGATGCTGCAAAATTGATATTAATAGTACCGAGGCTGAAACTGAGTGTGTTTTATTTGTCTGTTTGTTGTCCAGATTACTTCATTTGGGTCGTAGAAGTTGCTGCATCTTCACAGCAGTGGATAATCCATCCGGCATCCACTCCGTGCCGGTCTGCTCAGGCAGTGTGACGTTGCATCGGGAACTGTTTACCGGTGAGGAAACCATACCATGCCATTTTGTTTCATACTCCTTAACTGGTATCCATGTATTATAACAATGTGACATAGCCGTAGCTCTGGAAACCCACTGAATGGAAACTGCTAAAATACACTGCCTGCCATTCTGTCATTAATTCTGGATACATTATTTGAAAATAGTCATTCCAAATCGAGAACTGTCAACATCTGCAATAATTATGATGTTTATTAGGTGAGCAGGGGTCGATTTCATGAAGCCCTACGATCTATCGTAACTTGAGTTACGAAGGATAACCCATCGTAGGGGTCCTATATCCCACGTAGGTCTTCAATGCATCAAATGTCCTATGATTGACTGTACGTTACTAAGAGTTTAGTGAAATCGACCCCTGCTACCTTCTAATACCTTCCTCCAAAAAAACCTGCACCAAGCTTGTGGGCCCAAATTAACTTTAACATGTACCAAAGTCCTTGCAGATACTCATAAGCATCAAGTATGTATCACTACAAGGAGCATCGGATCTCACAGTATGAATGTTCATTATACAGGTCTGAGTTCACCCACCAGCACTCACAGCCACAGGACTGACAGATACAGCCAAATATCTGACTGGTTCACCAGCTCCTTGCTCCTAACAGCTGTCGTTGATTCATGCTCGGAACTTCAAGAGCTCATTGGCACAGCAGGTATGAACATCATCTACATGTTAAGAATCCAGTCCGTGTCCCTCTTAATGGATGATATATCTTTGGCTGCTTCACCAAGTAATGTACCAGGGATAGTTACTCTACATAACTTGAGTTATCGTGATTATGTCCATGTTTGCTACGTGATTATTCTTGCTCCTTAGATCCGTCCATCCCACCCCAACCCCAAGCCATCAGCACCACGGCCCGATCCTGCTTCATCAAGCTCATGTCCAGGCTTGCTCCCATCTTTGAGTCACCGTCAGTCCACGCCCAGAGGAGCAGTTACGGTGCCAGAGACAAGAGCATGTTGGTGCGACTCCTTGGTTATGGTCTGAGCCAGGGAGCTGCTGCTTCCTCTCATCGAGCTGGAAGGACCAACCTTGCATCGTCCCAGGTATGCATGGGTTGATCCTGGTTTAAATTGAAACAAGCATGAAAGGCTTAGCCTTTGATCTTTTAAAAGATCAAAAATAAAAGAGAAAAGACATAAGAAATACTGTGGCTGTTTTTCACTGTTTTCTAAAAAAGTGGGTAACGTATGGGACTGAAATTTTCACAGATGACTGTTACTGTATCTGTCTGGATATTTTTGCCCATGAATCTGTATTTCTTTGATAAAAACCAAAGTATGATATTACCTTTAATATGGAGGTTAATGTTGTTCTTTTATGTGAAGAACAACATTAACCCGATAACCAATATAGGTTGATAACATTGTGTTACAGTTTATCAAAGACCCAGTCATTTGCCTCTCTTCTCAAGCTCATCTTCTCATTCATTTCTCGGCAGGAAACCATGGCATGTTTGCAGCATAACATTATCAATTTCACGCAGCGTTTGCACACTGCGGAGGTAGAGAGACGCTCCCTCAGGAAGGAATCAGCCAAACTCAGACAGGAGAACAGCAAGCTCCGGTTAGACAGCGACCGAGCCAAAAGTATGGAAGATGAAATCACACAACTCAGAGATACAGTAAGTCCCTGGGTCCTGAATTAATGCATTGATTCCAAAATTGATGAAGTAAATGATTTAAGAAATAGCATTTGGATTCTTAAACTGAGGTATGAAGACATTTATAATTGGTTTGCTTTAATAGTAATTGAGAAGCTTACACTGTAATCCAAACACAAGTGACGCCCTCTTTTGATTACCGGTATAAAAGAAAATACTGTGGTGTTTTTCAGTCTACATGCCATACAACTTTAGCTCGATACGTGGCACGCAATTTATTTTCTGAAAGGAACACAGAGTTAGAAGAATATTCAGCATGACAACATCCCCCGTATTTCCCCACCGGTCATTTGTTCATGATTAGCTTTCTGGCTTCCCAAATTTCAATAAAAGATGGTTTGGCGGTGTA
The DNA here is from genome assembly GCA_963971285.1 of Astropecten irregularis. NCBI lineage: Eukaryota > Metazoa > Echinodermata > Asteroidea > Paxillosida > Astropectinidae > Astropecten > Astropecten irregularis. The sequence goes on from OZ020257.1 coordinate 3,418,887, forward strand.
CAAAATAATATACGGACACCACCACATTTTCTTTTTTAATCAAAAGAGGGAGCCACTCAAAAACTTTGACTTTGGATTACTGTATAGATTGATTTATTGATAATAACTGTCACTTCAATATAGAGGAATATACAGGCAAAAGTTTCTTTTAGCTCAATAATAATTTCATGGAGGGTTGATTTTATACACCGATTTGTGATTGCTTTTCGATTCGTTAGAAAGAATCTTGATTTTTGACTTGTTATGCAGAGGCAAAACATGGTGATGAGGGAGAAATTCGACAGCGTCTGTCAGGAACTTAGTAAAGCATTGTCAAGGGAACAGCAAGCTCAAGAATTACTGAATGAACAGAGTCGACAACTTGAAGAGCTGGGGATGAGGTTGAATATGTTCACCACGGAGGAACTGGAGAAAGATGCGACTATTACTGAAGCTGTCAAGGTGGGTAGAGTGAAGGATCGGCTGGGCTGCGGTTGGACTTGGCTGCGGCTGCGGCTGGGCTGGGTTGGGCTGCGGTTGGGCTGGGCTGAGCTAGGCTGGGCTGGGCTGTGCTGGGCTGGGTTGAAGTTGGGCTGCGGTTGGGCTTGGGTGGGCTGGGCTGGGCTGGCCTGGCCTGGCCTGGCCTTGCCTGGGGCTGAGGCTGGGCTGAGGCTGGGGTTGGATTGGATTGGATTGGGTTGAAAACCCAAACGAGTAGTGATACATTTTTTCATCCATACAGGGTCTATCTGATGCTAAGATGGAGCTACGCCGTAAGGAGCAATCCATCCGTCAGCTCAGTAAACAACTGTCTGCAATTGAAGAGGAAAAGAAATCTCTGAAAGACGGTCTACAAGATGTGCAGGGAGTCCTGCGCTCATCTAACAAGTAGGTTGTCAAGCTTTCCAACAAATAGGTTTACATCTTAATAGTAGATCTATTTCTGTCCAACAATTTGTTCCAAATCTTTCCAAATAATCGTCTAAATATTTCCAACAAGTAGTTGTAGATCTTTGAAGCAAAGTCATCAGTGAGTAGGACTGATGTAAATAGCTCCAGGAATTTGTCTCATTCTTTCCAACAAGCAAGAATAAATCTTCCCAATATGAGTTTTTAAGTAAAAATGATCGCATTCACTTTGTTAGAATCTTTCTAACAAATTGTCCTTTCTTAAAATAAAAAACTTTCTGTACATGTAAAGTCTTCAAAAAGTAGTTCTAAATCTTTTGAAAGCTGCTTGAGCACGAACAAGTAGACCAATCCCTTGTCAGGAATGCAGACGCAAATGACAGTCTTATAGCTAGCTCCAGACTTTATTTATTTGACCTCATCTACTCAACCGACTCCTTTCTCTGGTCTTCATCATGTAGGGATAAAGACAAGGTAGCCAGCTACTTGCAGTCCATCCAAGCTGCTGTGGAGGACACCAAGAGACAGTTGATAAGCCGATCTGATAATAGATCCATCGATGCATCTCTCAGACAGGTACAAAAATGTAGAACCAGTAAATCTCTCTCATCTTTGGATTTATTTTCTTCTTTCGGGGCAAGCGCTCATATTTTGAACTGCTACAAAGTTGCACTTTATTGTTTGTCTCACTTATTTTTCTCTTGTTTGTTTTTTATCAAGGTGCTCATTCATCCTGAGTCGAAAGGCATTGATGGTATAAGTGCTGAAGGCGTGGCCATCAAGGTAAGTATTTCACTCATGACTCATAAAAATCATTTTAAAAAACCTCCTAGGATGTTGAAAAATATTGTCTTTGCTCAAAACGATATTTCCATGTGACTGTATGATCCTTTTGGATGTAACTCAGTTTGTGCAAACTGACTCAGGTTCTTCTCTCAGTATTCAGTTGAGTATAAAATGACATTATATTGTGTCAGACATATCCTAGGGCCCTTTACCAAACCTCGGCTCTGGTTCCAGCTCCATTTCCATTTCGTGAATCCATTTTAAAATAACGTGTATCAAAATAAAGGCCTTTGTCTGTATTTCAGAAGTAAACTCTCTGGTTTAATAAGGAAAACTGAGCTTCAGCTTCAATGAAAAACCACAACCTAAATTTTCAGCATATGGATGATAGAGACGAAGCCGGAGCCTTAGCCGAAGCCAATGTTTAGAAAAGGCCCTTAATGTATCATGATTTCCTGTTTGCATTCAGAGTCTTGTTGCAGCATTTGTAGACACAGTGCAGACATCTATATCTCGTCTTACGGCCTTAGAGACGGAGATCGCATCTCACAAACAACATATTGTAAGACTGAAAGAGGAGCTGAATGCTGCATGCCGTAGGGCATACCCAGATGATGAGGTGAGGAAACCACCACACTGAACCCATGATGATCTTTTCACCACATTGACACCTGTCCCACACCAATCTGTGGCTACATTGACTTCCCCAGACTTATTTACCTCCCCATACTGGCATCTCCCCATGATGACCTTATTGGCATCTACCCACACTGACCTCATCCCATACTGACCTCTCCCCATACTGACCTCTCCCCATACTGACCTCATCCTATACTGACCTTTCCCCATACTGACCTCCAACCATATTGACCTCCAACCATACTGACCTCCCCATAATGACCTCTCCCCATACTGACCTCATCCCATACTGACCTCATCCCATACTGACCTCTATGTACCGACCTCTCCCCATACTGACTTCTCCCCAGTCCCCATACAGTGCTGTGCACTTCTATAAATACATGTAGTAAGATATAAATACAAGCCGAATTGTTCTTGCCCCATGAATGCCCGTCATTCCAACTGTCTAGCTTCTCATAAACATTATATCATCTTATTCCGGTCTCCATTCAGCAGGGACGTACAGGAGATGACTACATCAGGCCAGATCAATCCAGGATTCCAGAACGTTCCTTTGGGAGGTCGCGACCCCTTTACGAGACCGACCAGAGCTACAAGGAACAATTTATGCCACTCAGGTAAAGAGAATTCTAGCCTGAATTGAAATCAGAGATCAATTTGATTTTTTTTATTTCTTTCTTAATTTCTCTTAATCAAGTTTCTGTGATGCATTGTTTTCTTGCTGCAGAGAGGAACCAGATTTCAGCATGATGACACAAGAGGGCGCTAGCAGATTGAAGACAAGGTGAGCTTGGATTGTCATCCTGTCTGCACCATTTGTTCATTTTCCACTATCGTTTGCTTCCATAAAAATGAGAAATCAACTGTAATTGTTTCAAAGAATGAATGTGAAACCAGGGGCCAATTTCATAGAGCTGCCTAAGCACACAATTTGCTTAAGCATGAAAAGTCTTCCTTGATCAAACAGGATTGCCAACCAAATGTTCATGTGATGTTTACTGCTTTTGACTTGTATTCGGTCATTGTTTGCTGAGCATAACATTCACAGGGAGTTTTGGCTGGCATACAGATTTTATTTTATACCAAGGTTTTTGGTGCTTAAGCAAATTTTGTGCTTAAGCAGCTCTATGAAATTGGCCCAGATGTTATTGCTTACAGAAGAAAATATTAATGGAAAAGATCAATTTCTGAAGATGGGGTTTAAAGATGTGCATCTCTTCAAAATGATATTAAAATGTATTATGTCTTTCTTCACAGCCTCTACACACCTGAAACTCCATTAGCTACCAGTACACAGAGGAAGTCACCAAGTAAGGGAAGGAGCCAACGTCACTGAAATATCCCGTCAAGTATTGGACTGTTTTTTTTTGGAACTCGTGTCTTGGCATTTTCAAGTATAACATGTAAGGATTCAAAGTGTGCTGTTTTTCTAGTGTGTTTCTGTGCTTTTCTGTGTTTTTTTGGAATCTACAGTGGAATCCAGCTAAAACCTGTAGTGGAGTCAACCTGGAATCTCTTGAGGAATCCAACTGGAATCTGTTGTAGAAACCTGCTGGAATCTCTAGTGGAATCCACCTGGAATCTGTTGTAGAAACCTGCTGGAATCTCTAGTGGAATCCACCTGGAATCTCTAGTGGAATCCACCTGGAATCTCTAGTGGAATCCACCTGGAATCTCTAGTGGAATCCACCTGGAATCTCTAGTGGAATCCACCTGGAATCTCTAGAGGAATCCACCTGGAATCTCTAGTGGAATCCACCTGGAATCTCTAGAGGAATCCACCTGGAATCTCTAGTGGAATCCACCTGGAATCTCTAGTGGAATCCACCTGGAATCTCTAGTGGAATCCACCTGGAATCTCTAGAGGAATCCACCTGGAATCTCTAGTGGAATCCACCTGGAATCTCTAGAGGAATCCACCTGGAATCTCTAGTGGAATCCACCTGGAATCTCTAGTGGAATCCACCTGGAATCTCTAGAGGAATCCACCTGGAATCTCTAGAGGAAACCTGCTGGAATCTCTAGTGGAATCCACCTGCAATCCACCTGGAATCTCTAGTGGAATCCACCTGGAATTTCTAGTGGAAACCTGCTGGAATCCATTTAGGAATTAAGCTGAAAACCAGTAGGAATCTTTAGCTGGAATTCATTTGGAATCTTTAGAGGGTACCCTCCTTGAATTGCTGAAATGATAATGCCACAATTCATTTTTTAAAAGTCAAATTCTTGTCCTATTGTTTTTAAATATGTACATATCTTTGTAAATATCTCAAATGAATTGTTCGTATCCGCCTGTAAAATATCCACTTATACAGAACAAAATAACAATGCTGACTGTGACTCTTTATTTGTACATTATCTACCTTGATCTACAATAAATACAGATGAAAAAACACTGAAATATGAATTGTAGTCTTGCATATTTATTATTTATTTCACATTTTATTTCATAATAAAAATGGTTTGGTGTACGCAATAAATAGGGTATCCCACTAACTCAAGATAAATAAAAAGATAAAATTTGTACAAGATAAAATTTGTACAATAAGTCCCTAACATCTATAAGACCATACAATCTACCATCTGTAGTTTCCCCCAATATGGTAGTTCCCCCAGTATGGAGTAGTTCCCCCCGGTAGTTCCCCCAGTATGAAGTAGTGCCCCCCGGTAGTTCCCCCAGTAGTTCCCCCAGTATGAAGTAGTGCCCCCTAGTAGTCCCCCCAGTATGGAGTAGTGCCCCGGGTAGTTCCCCTAGTAGTTCCCCCAGTATGGAGTAGTGCCCCCGGTAGTTCCCCTAGTAGTTCCCCCAGTATGGAATAGTGCCCCCTAGTAGTTCCCCCAGTATGGAGTAGTGCCCCCTAGTAGTTCCCCCAGTATGAAGTAGTGCCCCCGGTAGTTCCCCTAGTAGTTCCCCCAGTATGAAGTAGTTCCCCCGGAGTAGTGCCCCCCCGGTAGTTCCCCTAGTAGTTCCCCCAGTATGGAGTAGTGCCCCCAGTATGGGAGTAGTTCCCCCAGTATGGAGTAGTACCCCCAGTATGGTAGTTCCCCCAGTGTGGAGTAGTTCCCCACTAACACTTAGATGACACTTATGTGTAGTTTGCTTTCCAACCCCCCTGTTTTCTGAAGGCTAAATCTGCCCGCCTGCACAGAGCCAAACAGTTGCTATCCTCTGACAATGGTTTCTTCTCTCAAATTGTTCATGTAATCCCATTAACATCAAACCAATGTGTATTCCACTGGCAGTTGAATAGGTACTTAACCACAAAACCACAAAGCATTACCTTGAAGTTTCCAAGTCTAGCATTCTGTACCAAATGCTCGAAATCAAGTATAAGCTTCACCTTATGCTAAATACTTAGAGAAAAAAGTACTTACTAGAAGTATTTACTTGGAAGCACCTGCTAGTTTTTATGAATACGAGCCAATGTATAACTTTCAGAGCCACATCCTTCCCAAGAAGGCGTTATCTCCACGGTACATACCATGCTACATCTATTGATGCTATATGAACATGTTATTATGGCTGGAACGTACTGGTTGGTAAGCATCAAGTTAAAAACCTGTGAGACGTTCACCGAGACCCACATCTTTTTCCACGTGCACACAAGTTAATCCCATTGGAGGACTGTACATCATGTACACCACCATGCAAAGTTATCAATGCCATTTACATGTATGAATACAAAAGTGTATTTCAATTCATTTCACGTACTGTCTACATCTGGCAAGAGTTCAGACTTGCTACTTTTGACACTGCAATAAGACCCTGTTACAAATTACACCTGGGAAGTAAATTTATGGATCATATACATTGAAACTTTGTTTCAATTGGTTATTCAGACCAAAATACAGACAAGGCACAGATGGGAACATTTTGCAATCTGATTTCTGATAATTTATTTATTTATTTATTCCTCAACAACTAAAATATGTACACTATTAATAAATATACAATTATTTACTTTTGTTTTAGGCAAGACAGGGCCTTTATCTCCTTTAAGGAAGTACTGCCACTGGATAAGTCAAACATCAAACCAATCATCAGAACATTTCATTGAAAAATCTAGCACAGACCTTGCTTGTACTGTGTAAAAGTTTAAAACGTAACAGTATGATCGTAGGACTTCTGTATGAGGCACTTATTAGCAATGTGAGTGAGATTTTCCTGAGCTTATATAAAACAAAACATCAACCAAACATACCTTACTACTGGGAGGCAAATATCAAGCAAGGGGAATAAATTGAACGGAGGAAAGTTAATTCAGAGAAATCCAGTCAAAGTCTATTGACTTGCTAAAAACTAGGTACTGTTACTGAGTACTGGTAGTGTTTTAGGCTGCATCCGAATCTGTTGTCTAGAGCTACAGAAGGTCTAGGTCTTTGCTCCATTGGAAATACGCGGAGACAATAGACCTATCCGTAGCTCTGGAAGCCTGTTTCGGACAAGGCCTTAGATTACATTAGATTTCGATTTATTAATATGGAAATACACCCCATTGAAAGTTGGTAAAATCAGAAAATCTGTTATTCTGGATCATATGTATACGATATGGCTATTTTAAATAACCAGTGGTTTAAATACCCGACTAAGATATTTATACTTAAAGCCTGAGGATGGATGTCACTGGGAGCAGTCACTACCTTCTCATCTTCTCCACTCGTTCTGCAACTTCATCTCTTTCCTGCATCTTCCTCAAGAAAAGATCCAAGAGCTGACCACTGCTAACAGCCTGCCAATTGAAACAAGGGAAAACAAATTATGATCAATCAAGATTTGAATTGGAGTGTAAAAAAAATAGAGGGAAAAGACCTCCCAAAGACCATGTTAGCAGTTTCTCATCTTTCTGGACTGCTGACAATCTTAAAGGTAATATCATACATGAACATTGGTTTTTGTCAAAGAAATACAGATTCATGGGCAAAAATATCAAGGACGATACAGTAATAGTCATCTGTGAAAGTTTCAGTCCCATACTTTTATTTTTGATCTTTTAAAAGATCAAAACGATTTTCGGTCGTTATTTTACTAATTTCTGGATAAATACACCATTTCAGGCAGAAAATTGTTAAAGGTATGTTCCTACCACCACCACCATCATACCCTGTAAGTTATACATAAATCTGTAAACATTTCTGTTTTGGTGTCTTACCACAGTATGATACTACCTTTAAGTAACCCTCTGCACCACTTGAAATAGTTTAAGTGGAATGTTTAATGGGATCAGAGCTTGATATTTCACACACCATGAGTGGGCTGTAGTCCCCCACTTGCCATGTACTCAATTCAGGGTGAACTTCACAAGGTCAAGAGAGTCTACATTGGACCTGTACAGTCTGAGCAATTAGGGGTGGGGGCAGGTTAACAGAGGTAGTAATTTCAACCATCTGTACAAAGAGTGTCAGGCTCATAAACAATTGCGCATCTCAATCCGATCCCAATCTTGATTCTCTGAGGAATATTACAGGCGATATCTACCTAAAGAAATTTAGTTTGTTACAAAGGCATATTTAATTTTTCTTTATCTGGTGGGGGTCAGGGATGTCTCAATTAAGCCTAGATTCCAACTGGACGCTTCGGGGGGCACGTGTTGATCACTGATAGGAATCCTGGTCAGTTTAAGTCATCTTTGACTTGTCATCTTTGCTGTCAACCATCAGATGACATCTTCTGATTTACGATCAGTCAAATTGTCCTCTAGGGACACACAGCGGGATATTGTCTTCCTCTCTATCTCACGAATGTCACGTCACGTCCCACACCCACTACTAAAGATCCATAATGTCACGTACAGTGTCTCCAACACTGCTATGTGTCCTTCCAATTATAAAAAACCTTCCCCCGAGCTCTCGCCCAACTGACCCTCGAGAAGGATTTTGAGGTATTCAGGAGGGGTTGGGGGGTTAAACATACTCTGAAATGATATATCAGGAACAAGTATGTCTCCTATGGCTCCCAATCCTGTCATAACCCCGAACGGCGTGAATATGTCACTTTTGTTATGTTGAATGTTTGGGATATTTGCCAGAGAGAGAGACCTCAGGCCCACCACATGCTCCAAATGTCACAGATCACTTCAAAGAGAGGAGCCCCGGTCTTATGGGCCTAAGACTAAGAACAAATCCTGCGTTTTCTTCTTCTTCTCCACAACACATAACAGGAAATGCGAGGCTTTCTTAACTCCAAGCATTTTATAAATTTCAGATCATAATTGATGGGCAGTTTACAGCAGTTAATTATTTGCATTGGTCTCTGCTTAGTTAGAAGCTCTAGTCCACTAGAGATGAAATAAACAAGGGCCTATACTTTTACCCACTGGTCCAAAAAAGACCTAATTTTTACCACAAGTTCAAAAGAGGTCAAATTCTAACCACTAATCCTTAAAAATAATAAAACTGTCTTTATTGGCCATAAAGCCTGAGGGGCATTTTTTGACAATCCAATGGTAAGTCATCTCTTTTGATTTCTCTGTCATCACCAGACGAGGGGCCAGGACAACACTGGGTCAACCTTGCCCCTCTAACAGCCCCATTGCTTACTTTGGACATGTACACAAATAAGTCTTACATGCACGGTGGTCTAGAGGCAGAAATTCCCCTGTCCAGGGACTGACAAGACTTAGACGTGATTTCTATTCTAACTGGTAAAGAAAACATGGGCGTATGTTTCATAACAAATGTACATATTCCTCAATGGTTAAATTCAGCAGCCTTTTTTCAACTAAAGTTTTTTTTTTCCAGAAAGCATCTGTAGTTTGGACATCATCAAAAGGGGCTAACTGCCATGAACATCTAGACCATTCTGCATCTTGTAGGATGGGCCAGGGATCTACTTATTGACAAACCTCCTAGTAAATAATGTGATGAAATCTTTTAACTATCAATTATCCTTTGATATGATTTCTGACTGACAAAAGTTACAAACGTGAAGTAATGTTTTCCTTTGCCTGTTGAAACTCAAGGAACAATTTGGGAGATGGTGATTTGAACCAAGTATTCCACAAACTGTTGGGTTTGGGATTGCCGAGACAGGCTTGTGACATTTGGAAACAACAAGCATACAATGCCTGCTAGGATGCATTCAGTGTCAGGGAGGAGGGTCTGGGAACCTACCTTTGAGGACAGCGCTGATTCCAGCTGGATCCTCCACTCGTGGTCTTTGGATTGCTGTGCAGTCTCTTCCTGATCCTGCAATTACAATGCACAATGTCTCCATCAATATATGCCTTTCAGTGAAAAACTCATATAAGTCCTTTAGTGTTCAGTTATTGCACTGCTTATGATTGGGACTCTAATAATAATGCAGGAAAATCAATCAAATATGCACAATCATGACAATTAGCTTAATGAAACTTGAATTTGAGCAATGACTAATACACTGACTCAATTTCATAGCAAGAGCGAATTCATCATTAAAATTCACCAGACTATTAAAATGTACTGTTGCCATATCATATGGGCAAGCTCCTGCTTAGTAACCTCCGGGTAGGGACTGACCTAATACCTCATTGTGCTGTTCTCAACGATAATATAACTGTGCAGCAGCTTGTCTCAAATCATGTGATAAAGCAAAAGCATCCTACGTTTAAATAATTGGAACATTTCAAATGTTTGCTATGTATGTGAGATCAACCAGGAAAGGCTGACATGAGTGTATTTGGCCCAAATCTGCAGAAGTCTTATTGTGAATAGGTGACAGTTTGACATTTGACCTCTTTACCCTCAACCTCAACCTCTTGTCCGTTGAGCCCCCTTACCAAACCTTGGCTCCAGCTTCGGGTCCATTTCTTACATCCATATGAAAGGTATCATAATAGAGGTTTTGATTTTGAAGAAAATACTCTGTTTCGAACAAGAAAACAGAGCTTAAACCTCAGAGAAAAGTCACAACCTGGATTTTCAGCTTTTAGATGACGGAGCCTAAGCCCAAGCCCAAGAACCAAGCCCAAGCCCAAGCCCAAGCTGTTGTTTTGAAAAGGGCCTCATTCTGGCCACTTAGTCTTACCCTATCTCCATCCTCCTCGCTGCTTGCCATAAACTCATCCAGATCCGAGGCACTCATGTTTAGAATGGAGGAAGCGATACCCTGGGCTCGACTCATGGAACCGTTCAGGCCACCGTCCCTGCCGTGGTCAGATGGTGGTCGGGGGATCGGTCGCAGCCTCTGCCTAGCATCTCGGATTTGCCTGAGCAGACTGGAAGCTAGAGCCTGATGAAGAGATTGAGAATGAAACCATAGTTGCATGAAATCATACTGCACTCAGATGTTATGTCAACTGCAATACTCATTGCAATAAAAAGCTTTATGAGTGACAAGCAGAAGCAGGGGCATCCGGACAATAGGAAATGACACCACATTTCACTAAACGAACAAAAATAACCTACACAGTTCAATACCTATTGAAACTTGAACAGTCATTTTAAATATCAACAAGGCAGGGCATCTGCTCACTTTGTATGACAACGGCAAATCTTTCATAAAGGAAAGATCACATTTTCAGGGAAAAACTCAAGAACAAGAGATAGTATAATCAACATCTGAAAGCAACTCACTTTCTGTAAATGCGGCAATTCTAAAACATTGTATCTGTGACCCAACAGGAATAAAATTAATTTTACTGAAGCTGACATAAAGATAAATGCCACTGAAATGCCTACTGCAATTTGCCAAGTAATTGGAATTTCCTATTGTTTTTACCCCAAGATATGACCTTCTTTTGCCAGTGATGGATTTCCCAAAGCATGAACTTATTGATCTTAAATGTGATTCAATCTTAATAAGCAAAATGTGATGTCACAATACAAATTACTGATATTTACAATTTAATGTTAGGCCTTAATCTAATCTTTAGGTGTTTCATGAGATCGGCCACAGAACAAGCACCTGAGTGATATAAAGCACACTTTCTCCAGATGCTTAAATGGAAAAGTGATGAGTTGGCCGTAAGACTCCCATATGAAGTGTCCTTTCACATTTTATTGCCATTGATTCACCGACAAGCCTGCACTCAATAGTCTAATCGGCCAAATCAGAGGAAGTTGTAGTCCAATAATATCCTTCCTCTCAGGTCTAGGGACTAAGGAGTATTAGACCCTTGCAATATACTCCACAGGAAGTCGCCCTCCGCGTACCCATGAGGGTCTGGGTACACGGATATCAAAGGTCACCTTCGCAAGGGATAATAAAATTACCTTCCGCACCCTGCAAAATTATGCAGATTTATACAAGGTAATCTGATGGAATTACAACTACACATCATGCTTTGAAAGTAAATTCCATAATCTATCAATTTGTTTTTTACATGATGCACTATTGGCACTATTTTTCTGACATTTCTATACTCCAAAAGACTTTGAAATTTCAGTGAAGCAGCAAATTTTGGACCCGATTCAAGTTTTTTTACGCTCCATCCTAAATGGGTGTGTTGAATGAAGAAGCTGGATTTAGTCAGATCCTGAGTTGTAACAACCAGATACTGCATGTTGGCAGCTTTCCTGATCTTCGTCTACGACAGGTTAATAAGGGAAATAGGAGTGTGCTTTCTGTCCTGAGGTCACCAGCTTGCAATGGATCAGCTTTTCTTAAGCAGAAATTAGCACTGCACACCTGGAAAGGTAAGACATGTCTTCCTTCATTTATTTCCCGCCTCCAAACGTCGCCAATGACTTTTATAGATGTGCATGAATATTGTTCTGAATGACCATTTTGCTTTAATTTTTGTTTTTGTGTAATCATGGCCTCCTAAGCAAAATATTCAACCTGCTACTGGTACATCCCTGTACTTTGACATTAACAAATAAACACCACTTTAGTGGCACTGGTCTTGTCAAAATGCCACTAGCCTGATGGCTGGAGGTAGTAGTCCTGTTACCTGAATGAATTATACTTCTGTGGAATGTGGGATTAAGCGAACAGGGGTCAATTTCATGAAGACCTATGATCAATCGTAACTCAACTTAAAAAGGATAACCCATCATAATGCATCATAAGTCCTACGATTGATAGTATAAATTTAGGCTGAGTTTGCTGAAATTGACGGCTGGTGTGACAAGCTGAAGTTCTGAACCACAAATTGTGATTGTGGGTTCCAGCTATTAAGTAATAGAGATCACGAAGCTTGTTGTGTCCTTAAGCAAGATCAACACACTTTGTTACAAACCGCTTCTCTACCGGGCCTACCGGGAAAACGCTTTATAAATGGCAGCTGAGCTGTATGCTCTGTAGAGAGTTGAGAGGGTTTAAGGAATGACCCAATAAGCAAGGATTTCCTCCGGTTACATGACACATTTGTATAACTTGCACTACATAAGACATTGACTTCCATGAAATTCAATATTGCATTCAAATGATGTTATACGTGGTGTTTCTATTCAGTGGTATTTCTATACAGTTTTGATAGCGATCATGTTGGTCTGAAATACAAATTTATGATCATTGGAATATTTTAATTCGCAGAGTTTGTTCTCAGAATAAAAGGATGCTACTTGATGAGATTTGCAAGCAGAGGGACTGAGGTGGTTTCAAGATGGTACTGGACACTGTGATTAGGATGGCAACCTGGCCATTGGTTGTCATCTGTATGCTGACACTCAACAATGCAATCACTTCAGCTAACCAGACTGATAAGACTCACTCCGCCACACCGGCTCCCAGTTACATGTCCACTTCACAAGGCGACTTCTTTAAAGACTCTGACTCAACGCAGAGCAATCAGCAATGTAACACTTGCTGCCAGGGACAGGCAGGAGCACCGGGGATGCCCGGGATGCCTGGAAATACTGGTAGGGACGGATTCCACGGACGGGATGGTCTGCGAGGTGAGCAGGGCATTATGGGACCTCCGGGGATCAATGGTCGGGACGGTATAGACGGTGCAAAAGGCGAAAGGGGAGAGAAGGGCGAGAATGTGGCTATTGTTGGACCTACGGGACCTCCGGGTGAATCAGGCCCTCAGGGAGTTATAGGACCCCAAGGACCTCCAGGTGATGTTGGAGAGAAAGGCGCTATGGGAGAGCAAGGCATATCAGGACCTCTTGGTCCTAAAGGTGAAAGTGGACCTCAGGGATTGAAAGGTGAACAGGGGAATGTGGGTGAACATGGTAGCAAGGGTGACCAAGGCATGAAGGGCATCAAAGGAGATCGGGGTATGGATGGAAGGCCTGCTCCGCCAAATGTGACTGGAGTGCCGGGTGCACCAGGAGATCAAGGACGTCCGGGAATAAAGGGAGAGAAGGGAGCACGGGGTCCAGTCAGCTTCGTAAGCCCTCTAGGACATCAGGGACTGGGAAGACAAGATGAACTATACTACAGTCAGGGATCGAGGCAGAATCCCAGGGAGCCTGGACAGAAGGGAGAAAAGGGCAATAATGGAACAGATGGTGTTCCTGGTCCCCAAGGATCTCCAGGAGACAGAGGACCAACTGGAGAGAAAGGTGAGACTGGACCAATAGGAATACGTGGCCTTTCGGGTGTTCCAGGCGACGCTGGACCGCACGGGGAGGTGGGTGCACCAGGGATGAAGGGTGAAAATGGGACAAAAGGATCCAAGGGGGAGAAGGGTCTGCAAGGGGTACAGGGCATTCGAGGATTACAAGGAGTCACTGGGGAGAAAGGTGACACTGGACCTCCTGGGAGAGATGGGATGGATGGAAGTCCAGGTGTAAATGGAAGCATGGGTGAGCAGGGTATGAAAGGCCAAAAGGGTGGAAAAGGAGGCATGGGTGCTCCTGGGTTCAATGGAACTGATGGGGTACATGGGCTAAAAGGGGAACAAGGGTTGCTTGGAGGAAAGGGTGAAATGGGAATCAAAGGACAGAAAGGGGATGTTGGACCTCAAGGGCAGATTGGGCTACAAGGAGTAAACGGTTCAAAAGGGGATGCAGGACCAGCTGGACTTAGAGGCTTACAAGGGGTACCAGGTATGGAAGGCCAAAGAGGACCAAGGGGTTACAATGGGTCTACTGGGAATACAGGACAGAAGGGCAAAAGGGGAGTACCTGGAGGCAAAGGGATGAAAGGGGATGTGGGACCCCTTGGCATACATGGCAAAGAGGGTGAACCTGGATTAATGGGTATACAAGGCCCAAAAGGTAATAAGGGAAGTGAAGGTGCGTGGGGTGAACATGGTAACAAAGGAAGCAAGGGTGACAGGGGGCCGAGGGGTAAGCAAGGCCCTACAGGGCTGTGGGGTGCAAATGGTATCAAAGGGAATCGCGGACCACAAGGGCCTGAAGGCCCAGAGGGGCCAATTGGTATACAAGGAGTGAAGGGTGACTTGGGACCAAAGGGAAACAAAGGCGGTATAGGAGAGATAGGGAAGACAGGGCCACAAGGTCCAACAGGACCGATTGGTCCGAAGGGGGAGATTGGAGGCCCAGGTGGTCCCGGACCGAAGGGAAGTAAAGGTGCCATTGGACCCTCTGGTGGGCCTCAAGGACCCAAAGGGGATCCTGGCAAGGATGGACTGGATGCAGAGAAGGGTCAGAAGGGTGAAACTGGGCTCACTGGGCAAATTGGGCTGACTGGTGAAAAGGGGGATATGGGAGACAAAGGGGATCAAGGAGGTAAAGGTGCCAAGGGTGAACTGGGTTACAAAGGTGATATCGGAATGGTTGGACCGGTGGGACTGCGAGGATTTATCGGAAATCCGGGGTTAATTGGACCTACGGGAGATAAAGGGGACAATGGTGCACCAGGTAAGGATGGGATCCAGGGAATAGTGGGGCCACCTGGGGAACTGGGTTTGACAGGTGCTAAAGGGGACATTGGGGAGAAGGGGGATATGGGAGAGATTGGTCCAAGAGGTGAGAAGGGTATCAATGGCACAGAAGGCCCTCCGGGCCCCTCGGGTCCACAGGGAAGCGGTCAAAAGGGTGAGAGGGGTGAACAAGGAGCACAGGGCGAGAAGGGTGTAAGTGGCCAAAATGGGGAAAAGGGTGAAAAGGGAATGCAGGGTACGTGGGGACTGGAAGGGGTCAAGGGAGAACAAGGCCAAACAGGCCTTCCTGGTTTGACCGGGCCTACTGGAGAGCAAGGGCAGAAGGGGGAAGAGGGTGCTGCTGGAGTTAAAGGGGAGGAAGGATCTGCTGGATCCCCTGGGATTGGTATCATAGGACCTCCTGGAATGCCCGGGAAGCCTGGGAAATCAGTGGCAATCGATGCATTCAGACAATCAGCATTCACCGTCAGGTACTACCACAACCGGGTTGACCTTAACAATCGCAAGGTGCCTTTCGCCATGGTCATCTCAAACGTTGGCGGTCACTTCCAAAGAGATATATACACCATTTCCACGGCGGGAACGTATGTGTTCCACTTCCATCTAGAGTACGGGGAGGGTATCCTGAAACTGGTTAAGAAGGGATCAGCACTGGAGATCATGTCCACTGAGCGGTCAGCGAGTGCTGTGGTGCAGCTTGCCGTAGATGACCAGGTCTGGCTTGAGATGGCCACACAGGGGACGGCTCAGGCATTGGCCATCAATTTCAGTGGATTCCTCCTTTACGTTTCCTATTAGTCCAAGCAAGTGGGATGCGACTTTGCCAAGATCAGATTTTGCTGAACTGGCTGGCTATAAAGCATTTATAGCCAGTATTTCTGGTTAAAAATAAAATGCAGTGAAGAGATCAGTGTAGTGCTCAAAACCAAGTGGGCAAAATTGTGTTTTCTGATTTCTCAGTGTTTTAAGATTTTTTTTCTGAAATGAGATTACAGACATTTTTTATTCCAAAGACACAAACCTTCTAAACGTCTCAGGCCCAATCGTCAGATAGGAAACTTACCATATTTGTATATTAAGTGCTGTAATTGACTGGGAAACCATAAACAAAGGGCACTGAGATGTCCTTTGATCTGAATCACATAATTATTTGTTTAAATGTATTCAAGCTAAATTAATGAATAGGCGTTTTCATTTTCTTAATTATTTGTAGCTCATTGAGAGAACTTTTGCCAAACTTTTTTTAATACTGGTGTGCATGAACTTATAAGGATTAGTAAGAGAGAGAACAGTTGAATCTCTTTTTAACACGATCGAGAAGCCATGGATGCCGACATTTTTTTAAAAGAGCAAATGAAATGTGTGTATTATTATTAATGTTTATCTAGTGCAGTAACTTGATTTCAATGCATGCATGTATTCAAACTTGAATTCTTTCAAAGGTACTTTCATACTTTGGTAGCATACTTTAACACTTCACAGATTTCTGCCCAAAATGCTGTATTTATCCAGAAAAGAGTAAAACAGTTTTGATCTAGGGGTGAGATCAAAACTCCTGCAAATAGATTTGAAAATTCTGTGAGCGTTACTCACTGTTTTCCCCAAATTGAAGAGACTATATGGGACTGAAACATTCACAGATGACTGTTAGTGTTACTGTATCTTTCTTGATCTTTGTGCCCATTATAAATCTGCATTTCTTTTGGCAAAAACCAAAGTATGAAGTTACCTTTAAGTACAGCGTTTCTATAAATCACGTGATTTTGGACAAGTTGTTGCATGCTTTGGAATGGTCTGATGCCAATGTGCCATCCTCACACACCGTGTACAGTGTAATTAATACCAAGATTTCTCTTTATATGTATCAATCATTTTCTACTGCTTTAACCTGTATCAGGTATTAATGCTTTAAATTGTAAGCTTTCAAACTACTGTACATACTTAATCTTAGCAACAAATTTTATTCAAGTCCAGAATTTTACCATGACTGGATAATAAGTGGAACAGATTAAATTGGTCTGTTTAAGTTATCAGTTGAGCTTGAAGGAATGTTTCAAGCAGGATCTCAGTCAATAAATCTTGTTAACCAGGGAATTCTAGGAAGTTCTGTTATTTCAATCTCGTTTTCACTCAGTGTATTTTACATGCACTTCGCATGACAAACACGAAAAGATCAGAAGTTATTACTTGAAAACAACTTATTTAAGGCATGCCATCTGAAAAATTGTCATTTAGGAAATCTTCAGCCTATCTCAAGTTCTCAATGCCGTTTGTTTGAATCTGAAACAGTTTATGCTGATGTCATCCACTTTGAAAATTGCGCCAGTGTTCTAAAAACTTCTAGTAGTAGTACTTATTTTGTCATTAATCATTAATTGTGCAGCCCATGGATAAGCCCAATTACACACCAAAACTGTTGTTAACATTTTAAGATTTAGGACTTCTTCATTTCTTGATGACAATCCAAAAGAGTTTTATAGTTCTTTTCGTTTCAATTGGAAACTGACACATTCAATAAAAAATGGATAGTTAAATCATCAGAACTTTCCAAGTATCAATGATAGGTTGACCCTTCAAATATGAAGAATGCTGCTGTAACAACAACAAGTATGCAAATTTATGATCAACCTCCCACTGCCAAACAGTGCAATAAATTTGCTATACCTAAATTTCTTAGTACAAAAGCTGCGAAACTTTGAAAATCCCTGCCGATATTTATCATATGAACTCTGCGAAGGTATTCCTCTATTTCATCATCCCTGAAAAACATCGATGACGTGCCCTACCTTGGGGGAAGTGTCTCATGGACTCAGGAATTGCCCAAGACGTCCGTTGGGGATCTGGGGCTACTCTGAAAGGCTTGTACTGGAGAGTGATGGCCAGGGCTGGTAAGACACGGACAAGAACTTGATGCACACCGTGAGAAAATGGGCCCCACGTTCCCCTCTGGGATCTGCTCGGCATTCATCAACATGCATTCCCACCAGCGGCGGACACGTGCATGCCCTGTTCTTCACGATAACAAAAGCATTGCACTGGAATGGAACAGGAAACGTGTTTCTCTCCCCCTTACTGTCTCAGACTAACGAAGTAGCAGCACGTAACATACATGGCCTTGTTCCATGACTTTTCCTCAAATCACTAACAACTCAGAACATTGTGTGTTTAGCTTTTCCGGCTGTCAGAGACTCAACAGCTGGTTATGCAATTCATGTATCATTATTCTTTCCATCTGCCCCAAATCTTTGACATCTGTTCATGTCAAATGTCATTCTTAGCATTTCAAACAAAATTGAGAGAGATGTAGGCCTACCATGCTTATCATTCAAATTTGTATCCTACATGACAGCCCTTTGAAAATTCAATTAATTGAGCTTGTTATCTTATCCCAGGAATTAGAAATGCCATAAATGTGATTATTTCTACAAAACTAGTAAGACAGCCACCATGATCATATGCAAGGAATGAATGAATGAAGACAAATCGAGTCCACCAAAATGATGTGTGATATAAGAGCTCCAGTTCACAACGCCGCTAAGCAATAAATCTTGGTTTAGCAAATACATTAAGCTATGCTGCTGAGCATAATTCAGCACAGTACCAGTAGCAAGAAGCATCAATTACATGGAAATGAAGTTGGTAACCTGTATAATTTGCAAAGCAAATTGTTTGCCTGTCACCAGTTACTTCACATGTTCAGTGTTTTGGCTGCCTTATGGAAAGCTGTCAGCTTTAACGAAATTAGTCTGGATGAAAATACAAGGATGTCCGCCCAGACAATTATTCTGTATAGTCACTTTAGTCAAGGCATCATTGAGATAATTGGTGTGCTCACTCAGCAGGCTAGACATATGAACCACACAAGCCCCAAACCTGGTCAGGTAGAATAATGGCCCATGTAACTACATGTACATTAAAACACACTTGGTGTCAGTTTACAGAAAGGTGATTGTGATTGATAGCCAGCCCAATTACCCAAGCTATCAATTGCAGCCTGTTTGCCCTTGGGGGAATGGGATACAACCAATTACTCCACTCCAGATGACCTCAAACAAGGGCAAGGCTTGGTGAATAGGTGTTGATTAATCACATTCCAAGAGGCCTTTGTTGGGAGCTAATCCACAAAGCCTGTCCAGATGCCAGAACAAAAGGAAAGGAGGCAAGGGATGAGGGTTGGACCATAGAGGAAGGAAACTGGACTGAAATTTGGCAACAATTTTCCAGACAAATGCATGTTCCTCCCTTCTTGAGGAAATTATTCACACCTTCATGGTCTTCATGATAATCTGTGATCACAAAAACTTGATTAAAGAGGGATACAAGAGTAACTTTGTAAAAATGGGACCAAAACAACCATCTTTTTAAAATCTTGGAAAGACCTGCAATGGAAGGGATTGAATATCATTTTGTAGGGCACGGGCCGGCTTATAATGCTTCAACCTGAAGAGATTCATAGGGTAAAACGAGACTTGGACCTGACTTCATGACATTTATGTCTCAATAAAACTGGCCTTGCCAATTTTACTAGCCCCTCGGTATAAAGCAACCATGGGACTCTGTCCACAAGTTTATAGAGAGAAGTTTCCTTGGACTGTTCGGAATGTGCATGCATAAAATGGGTTAAGTAACCAACATCTCGGGGAGTTTGATCCAGGTCAGCGACAAGATTCACAGAAGCAATCAAAATACACCTACGCAAAGAACATGCGCAACAGGATAACGCCAAAAGGGCGATGACTCACGGACACGCTGCAGGGGAAACAAAGTGAAGGGAAGACTACAGGGAGACTGGAAAATGGAAAGATCAAAGGCAACTGAAAAATGCGAGCAAATAAAAGATCAAAACTATAGAAGTTGAAAAGGTTGAGGGAAGGGCAAATTAATGGGTGGGGTTATTTTTTACTTAAACCTATTTTTTCCATTTTTATGGTACATTATCTAGGGTCGATTTCACCAAACTCTTCATAATACTATCAATCGAAGGACTTTTGATGCATTGAAGCCCCACGTGGGATAGGCTTGATGCGATCGCAGGGCTTCGTGAAATCAAGGTCATTTACCGATAACCCTCAAAAAGTGCTTCAAACCCTTATATTACTTTCAATCACAGACAACCAAAAACAACAGAAACTAATACTTTGAAATCTTGCCAAAGACCGACTTCATTAATGTCAATCGAGAAGGGTCCCCTAATACGTCTTTTCACACTATCACAGCTACAGTGTCACGTCTAATCAAGGCATGACCAGTCAGATTTTTGAAATATGCCAAGAGACATGGAAGTAAAGATAGAGGCTGACATGTCTACAGTTCTCTGGGGAGGATAAACAAATTATCCGAGAATAAAACCTCTTTAATACATGTGGGACTGACTTGTTCCTTCACATCATGTTATGTTATTAAGGCAAGATGGTGTTTCGCATTTGTTTTTCACTATTAAGTTGTACTGCTGGATTTTGTGGTGAAGATAGCTTTGCAAAGTGAAAATACATCAATTAGCTTTCCCAAGTTATTAATCTCAAAATGAAATATAAATTTCAGTGCAACATATGGTTTTCAGAACAATACAATTAATTTTCAAATTTGTTCCGAGTGAAATTAATTCAGTCTTTGTAAACTTCCTTACTAAGAAAAGGACCTTTAAAACCAGTATGATTCATGCAAAGTGACAATCAATATAAACATAGTTGGTTACTAGAGTTGGTATATGTACTTAAGCACAGTTCATAATTTCACCAATGCTTGTATTTGGTTAAAATTATTAACAGCTCCGGTTTATAACGACAATGGTTTATAATAACAAGGGCTTAAATGCTAACCATGGTTTTAATAAAACAATCATGGTTTATCATAACCAAGGTTGATAATACCTAGGGATTACCATAACCATGGTTAAGAAAGACCCAAGTGTCCACCTACCTAGGTTTATACTTTAACTCCCTGTTTATACTAAAACAAAAACTTCTGAATCCAAATCCATGACCACCAAAGCAAAAAGAGGGGATGCCATTATAAGACATTGCCAGCACGTACCAACATGCACTTTTAATTTTGCCGCATCATGTCACGCAATCCTAATTAGGTCGAGTTGGCTTCTTTGCATTGACTCTGGGACTGAACGTCGTTGTCAACAGCGTGACCTTGGCGTTCTCACAGACTCACAAATCCGTGGGATTTAGGCAAAATTGCTAACCATTCGAAACATTCCCCCTAATTGATCGGGATTTACGCAGAGGTGAAACCGGCTTCACCCAGGAACATTCCGGGACTGCAAAGGGGCACGAAGGTAATTGAAATGACATGGAAAAGAAAAGAGGATGCGGCCTGGGGGGAAGAAGAAAAAGAAGTAACAAAATGATTTCATGTATAGGACAGTGAGAACGTCAACTTGCTGAACATGGATGTTAGGAGGATGTGAAACGCTTTGTCATGAGCAGATGAAATAAACTCCAAACGG
The DNA here is from genome assembly GCA_963971285.1 of Astropecten irregularis. Lineage (NCBI taxonomy): Eukaryota > Metazoa > Echinodermata > Asteroidea > Paxillosida > Astropectinidae > Astropecten > Astropecten irregularis. The sequence continues at coordinate 3,440,376 of OZ020257.1, forward strand.
CCCACACAGTGTAATTGTTGATTCTTTAGACTACCCCAAATGAATCAATAAACATGTACCAATGGCTCGATTTATAAGGTAGATTTTGATTTATAAGGTAAACCAAATTTTCCAAGTACAATTAAGTTGGATTATAAATCAGTGATCATATATAGACAGTAACTATGACACGGTCGAGTGTAAGTCTATGATTCCCTAATTTATTGTAAATATATACAAGTGATAAACTGCTGCAAACTGCTCGTCAGACATTAATGACGTGAACAATATGAAATGCTTGGAGTTGTGAGGGCCTGACGTGTTTGATCCTAGCAGGATCTTTCTTACCGGTAATTAATTGTAAAATACCACTAAATTGCTTCAACTCTAGACAAACAAATGCCACATTTCCCACAAGAACGGTACCTTTAAATCATTCTCTAATTAATTATTTTTGTACAAGGCAATGTTGGCACAGTGAATGTGACTATGAAACTGCACAATAAATTAAGTATCACTGGGCTTTAAGTCAGACGTAGCTGGTAAAAAGTGCGCGTTCCACAGCCTTCATGACAAACATGGAGGTAGATCACGGAGGTTGTTTTTCAAACTTGACATGAACTAGGTGGACCCAAACCGAAGCTCAATTAATTGAATTATTCGAGGGGCTGATCAGAAAAAACAAATTAAGGATAAGACTGAATCACGAGGACATATCCACGGCAACATCCAATTGCACGGGACCGGTGTTTTCTTGGTTTCCTGTTTGCTGGGGAAGAAGGAGGTGATCGACCTTCATCTTCAATTCCATTGATGGATTTATTTGATCAATATAATCTAGCAAGACTACTTAGACTAGGGATCGCGGAGTCAAGAAAAGGTGAGAATTCATTTCTCATTGTGGCGACGTTCTGCACTTTTATACAAGCCAAACTCCCATCAAGAAGCATCTGGCAATTTGAATACTGCAGTGACTATGCTGCTTTAAAGGGGCAAGGTAAGTTTTCCTGGGAAAAGGGCAATTCAGATCACAGGGAGATTCTGAAATGTCTTTTGGAACATTTTTATGAAGGGGCACCAAGGCAATGACCAGGGGCACGGAGGCAAAGAACAGTGGCACCAAGACAATGACCAGGGGCACAGAAGCAATAAGCAATGACCAGGGGCACAGAAGCAATAAGCAATGACCAGGGGCACCAAAGCAATAAGCAATGACCAGGGGCACCAAAGCAATAAGCAATGACCAGGGGCACCGAGGCAACTACAGGCATCAAAGCAATGACCAGGGGGGCACAGAGGCAATGACCAGGGACACCAAAGCAATCAGTCATTATGATGGTTGTAGTTTCCTTTTCATAAGGAATATGATCTTAAATTCGTTTTTGTGTATTTTCTAGTTGTGAATTTGTAATATGAACATCTTCTTTTCTATCAGAACCATCTAAACTTAAATTCTGATGATGGCAAATAAACTCTGAAAGGTTTGTATCCTGCAACACCAAATCATAACCTAGAAAACTGATCCTAAAGTTGTTTTGATAATCTGCAAAGTTCCTGAGAGGATCGGGGTTCTTTCTCCAAAGTCAGTGTGGGCAGATGTATACATGTGCACATCCTTAGCCAGTTCTTCATAACGTCTCCTAACAGTCTAGACAATTCTATTCAGGCCCGATATGTGCCAAAGTGGTGATTATTTTTATCCACCAATATTATTGGTATCAATTTCCCCTCGGGCTATGTTTGGCAACCTCCTGGAGAGAGGGTGAACCCCTAATACCAGAGACTGTGGAATTCAGCCCCCACACAGATCCAAGGCCCTGCTCTGTCCCTGGATGACTGGCTCTGTGAGAAACAGCCTGAGTGCTTGTTAGTCAAGACTCAAGACCCAACGAGGACCAAAAACAAGCGGAAGAGACCAGGGAGGGCCGAGGGGAAGGCTGGGGTGCCAGGAGGGTAGGATCTGGGGACATTCAGTTCCTTCCTGAGTTTAAGCTTGGTTCAACAGAGACACAGTGACTGATTTTGAAACCACAAGGAGTTCCCTAGTTATCAAGTGATACTTTTCTTGACTGAGTACAATTTCATTTTGGGGAAAATTCAGCAGTTTCCACGATAACAATTACTCAGATGAATCAACGATGTCGGAGCAAAACAGCGAACGGCTTTCCTAATCAAATTAGGACAAGTGACTCCATGTTCTGATAATGGAAAATCACAGCTATCATTGTCAGTGAACGAAATTTGGCATAGTGGGAAAAATGAAGAGATTTGTATCACTGAAACTTGCCCCCAAAAATTTGAGAAAAGATGAGCAACTATCTAAAATGAAAATTGTGGCAATAGGACACACTGGACAATGAAGATAATGAAAAAATTGCTGCAAACTTCTCATCAGCCAAAATAATGACCTGAAATTTATAATATGCTTGGAGTTTATAGGGCGGGCCGGATGACACGTTTCGATCCTAGCAGGATTTTCATCGAAGGCTAAATGGTTTAGTCCTCGATAAAGATCCCAGTGCTAGGTTCGAAACACGTCAGGCCCGAAAAATACTGAGCATGGTAAGTAAAAAAAAAAAAAATCCATAATCAGCAGAGTTGGCCCTCGGGATGGAAAATGAAAAAAAGAAGAAAAGAATTTTGCACATGCATGCATGCTGTTGCCAAACTTTCCCACAGCACAGAAACCAAAATGATCATGTGGTATGTTCCTGACGTCAATTGAACAAGAGTTTCTGGCAGCCTCGGGTGGAACATAGCTCTCACATTCCGGCCTTCGTGACTTATTTAGGATCCTGTCCCTGAGACAACATACTTCCAGAAATTCAAATTTGCAAACATTTGACCAGGTCAGATCTGTAATAGTTCGCCCAACCCGGAGAAAAACACATTCAAGTTCACACCGCTCTCAAGTTCAACATCCCCTCTCCTGACAAATCCCCCCCCCCCCCAAAAACCCCAAAACCCAAACAAAGCTAAAACAGGTGAAATTTGGGTTAAAAACACGCCGTAATTGACCGGAGATACTTGGAGGCAGGTGGTGGAGGGGCTGACAGCTACAGAAACTGGAAACAATCGTTCCACCTCGCCCTGCAAGCCACCCAACGGACCCCCTCCTATCTCAATGAGATCATGGCGGTAGATGAGATATACGTGAAAACAGGAACCAGCCGGACTGTCTGTAGCAGCACTCTTAGCACAGGATATTGCGGTCTATACTAGGCGTGTCATTATACAACAGGTTTACTCCTAGTATAGAGGTGTTATTGCCAACTTACAGCATTTAAAGATGCACTGTTTTTAGGGCATACCGCTAGAGTTTTATATTTTATTTATTATTTTTCTGGAAGTCCTTGAAAAGGGAAACATCCACCCAAGTGAGTAAATACCATAGACCCCGCTGTTTTTCCTTTTTTGACTTAAACTTATTGGCAGCAGCGAAACAGCCAATTTGGTTTTGTACATGCATTCCAATCGTAGAAATATTTCCAATCGTGGACCATACTGTCCCTTTTGTTCTTAGTCCACACTGACTGCCACTACAAACTAATACACAGACCGTAACACACACTTCAGTCATGGAGGTAGTTCTACCTCCACGCTCCAGTCAAGTTCACTTGACCCTGAAGGAAATCCTGGATAACAAAAATATACTTCACAAGTCGATCAACGATCTTCCCGTGCCTGTCGACCTGCCCCGGTCTGAACAAGCAAAGCAAACCTTGGCCTCTACTGTGCATACACATAAACAACCTTCAAGCCAAGATTTACTGTACAACAACAAAACCTTCAAAGTTCACTGTGCCCTGTGTCACTTCCTGAAAGAATCTGATGATTCTACAAATTAGGCTTTCAATTGCAAAATTTATGGAAATAATACTCAAGGATGCGAGTGGCCACAAAAATAAAAATCTGAAAACACGAAGCAAAAAAACCCTGAAATTTAAAAGTTCCTATACTTCTGTACAGAGCAGTGTGTACAAAATAGCTGAATTAAAATTCTGAGTTGAAACCTTAACATGCAAATTTGAAATCAGGTTTAAATCTGAACTCTCACATCCCTGTATACACCTTATACCCCTGCCTCCAGTAGAGGGAGTGATGCTCACAGAATCTTTCAGACAGAGACATACAAGTACAAGAGGTTATTGAAGAGGAATAGATAGAGTGAAGGGAAGATAGTATAATGAATGCAAGTCAAATGGACCGCAAGGAGGGGACTTTACCCAAGGTAGAGTCTAGAGATGAAAGTGCTGGCAATTGGTGAGTGTCAATGCAGGAGAGAGTTAACCATGGAAAATGGCACAATTAGATATTGAGAACTCAATAAAGACAATACAAACTAAAGACTGATGAAGACAAAATTAAGTGAGAAGATGGAGCAATGAAATTAAAGTTCTTGAAGAAGAACCACACCCGACAGGTTTGATTTGAAAAGTCTTCTAAGGGCTTAATTTGTTGGATTTGACACTGACCATGCAGTGCAGAGGCAAGTAAGGCAATCCATGCAAACACCTTACTACCATAAAAGAATTCCTAATTTTTTCCTCAGATTTTTCTTTCTTTTTGAAGATTGAAAGGATGAGACTGCTTGTAATTGTCTCTTGTGACATTGCTGTATTACAGAAGATAATCTTTAATTTCTCATCATTGTTATTCAAGCTGGTAACTATAATAAACAAACTTTATATCTGTACTTGTGCAGTTGCTGCTCTTATCTTTCTTCTTCCTTTTCTTTTCTTAATCAGAATCGAGAGATTAAAGTTTTGTATTTACTCCACCTTCAAATAAAGCCCACTTAGGCTAAACATTTTGTTTTCAGTTGACTGATGACATGTTTTGATGAAAGGAAAAACAAAATGTGGTTTCCGGGCAGAGGGGGGCTGGGAGCTAGATCCCTGTTGTGCCAGCCTTCAACTTCAGGCAATTAACTTTACACTTGATCCATCCTGCTGGGCACCACACCATACCACTTCTTGAGCCCCCTGTACGTGACATCATCAGCGCCCTTGAGTGTACAATGCTGGGAGACTGAACCAACGAGAGCGCAGAGGGAAAGGGGAAGTGCACACTGACAGCAACTTATGCTGTACACAGTGGGATGGTATACAGTGTATGGGCTCTATGGTCATAAGCATGGAATACACACAGAGTATCAGAGTGTCACTGATATGCCTTTAATAGCCCAGTGGTATCCATGTGAGTCGGATAATACACAAGGCTCCTGATAAGCTGATACTGCCAGTGGTAGAAGTAGGCAGTGACTGGTTGAAGCTACTGATGACCAGATGCTGCCGTCCACTCCTGGCAGAGCAGTCTCAAGCAAGTGAATTACATCTTCATCTGACAGCCGGCACCAACATCACCCGCAACCGCAAACCGCACTTTGATGGAGAGCGCGTTACAAGATATCCTCAGATCGGAAGCTTCCCAGTTGGAGAAGGAATCAAGTGAACACACACAGAGAAATTCAACAGGCTAATGAAATTTGCTCTTCAATAAAATCAAGTACTTGCTCTTCTCAAGCCAAAAAGGAAAAAAAAAACCTGGAGGACGGCTTTTGTTTCCTCTTAAGCCAATAAAATCAATTGGACGGAGATTTCATCACGAAGCATGTTATCGACTTCGACGAAAGGAGTTTCAAATCAACTGGGTCCTCATTAAGGCTATAGAGCACCCTACCGTTAACCAATAAAAGGGGGCAGAAAAACAAGACATCTCCTCACAAAGCTCCTGAGAAGAAAGTCACAATCTCGTCAAACCGGCCACTGGGACTCTGGATCATTCTGGACAGACCAGGTGTCGAGTTGGATCACTGGATTGAGAAATTATTCCATTCGGGCCCAAAGGATTTAAAAATCCAACTGAGAGAATTGCAGACTTGAGCAGTAAATCAATGCAACGCAGGGAGTGTTTTGGCAGGCAGTCGGCAGCAAAGATGTAGCTTTTTCTGGAATCACATTCTTGGGGTTCTGAAGGAATTTCCCTGGAGCAAATTTGTTCCCTCTTTTTATGGTTTCTTCCCATCACTCGGCTGAAAGGGAATTTACAAACTGAAGTGAGCATTCAACAGGATAGTCTTTTCCCAGGAAGGAATTCACAAGGTAAGAATACAGTCATTATTTCCCTATTTAATCATTTTACCATGGAAAGTTCTTTTTCAAAATGTCAATAATATCTTCAATTAGATTTAGTGCAAAGAATTCAGCAATACGAATTAATCGTATCTAGACCTTAAAAAAACAACAGCAAAGTTGAGAACAACTTTAAACACCTGTTTAATATTAATTATGATGAAATATCAAGCACCAGGTCACATTCTCTACTTTTGGTTGGGAACTTTATGAAAGGTACCGGCAATACAGAGAAATGTTTTTATGTGAGTGTTGTCCCTTTTTTTCACCAAAAAAAGTGGAATTTCGACAGAAATCATGAAACCTGACTATAAGTTTGGAATTTTTGTAAAATCTACATGGATTCATTGGTAAGGATTTGAAGAAAAAAGAAGAACTTGGAACCGAACTATGAAATTCCCAAGCCAAGGGGAAAATATGATAGGCCTACTCTGAGTAACCTTAAGACAGTATATCACAAACATTCCAGACTCATTTTCCAAATTCTTCCGAATTCATCCCATGCAAGTGTGACTATGTAATTGCCAATAATTTGTTTAAACAAATTTCTCTATCTGAGGAATCTGTGTGACTGAGCAATACAAAAAACTTCAACAAATATTCCAGAAATCATAACATATGAGTTATTCGGGTGTCATACACAAGGACAATTCTTTAGTTTTTCAACAAATTATATCCCTTAAACTTCATGAATTAAAAAAAACCTTAAAAACCAAAAAAATAACAATTTTGAGTACCGGTACACACATTTCAAGATTATCAAACACTGCTAGATATTTGTTTGCTACTTTGCTTTACAATTTTCCCACATGTATAGGCCTACTAAATCTTTTTTTAGAAATTGTGAAATATACATTACGGAGACTATACCTAGAATTTGTAAAAAACAATGAAACAAACCAACATGTCAGTACAAAACCCAAATATTGGACACACACTACATGTGTCTTGGAACAGATAGAGTTCATCGGTCGATTTTTAGCGCGGTTCGCCATGTGGGGTCATACCTCTTTTAGCTGCTGCCTCGTGTTTATTTTGGTTTCACATTATATGTGGCTTGCCACACAAAGCATAAAAAAATATACGACTCAGGGAATGAGATTTAACTGATCCCCGATGATTTGGGAATGGGCCATCATGAAAGGTGTCTGGAAAGTGAATGCTCACTGGTGGGTCTTAAACTTGGACTAAGTATGAGGTTATAGTACGGACAATATACTGTAAGGATAGCCCACTCTGCTCAGTACCTAGGTACCAGGTTTCAATACACAGTGCCTTTAGCCCGGTTTATATTTAAGCAAATGGCAAAGCGAAACGAATTTAACATCATAAAATTCGCAGCAAACATTTGTTGCAAATATCCGGTTGTGGCATCAATATCGCTTCGCACGAAACATTCGCATGAAGTGTGAACTGGGATTTAGTGCTCTTCCAATGTGGTAGTATAGAGTACACTTTAACAGCCAGAATTGCTGTGGGAAGAATTTCTTGTCACAAATTGCAGTTTTATGCGCCAATTTCATGCCCTAATGCAAGTATTACCTTAGTTTTACAGAATTTGGCCACCATTAACAAGCCCACAATTTCAATGTTTCTAATGAATTTCAAAAAATCTTGAACTTGACTTTTAAAAGATCAATGTGTAATGGAGTTTCAAATTGGGCATAAAAAAACAAACAAACAAACAAACAAACAAAAGTGTCAAATGCTAATTCACTTAAGATATGAGAAAATACCAACATGTACAAATATTTACCATGAAAGCATGTGATTGATCCCCCAAAATTGTCAAAATACCAGGTGACTTTTTCTTGACCTCATAAAAAACGCTGTAAGAAAAAAAATCATTTTTTTACCAAAGTGTTTTTTGCAGTGAAGTTCCAGCCAAGTTAACCATAAACATTCCCTTGAGTGACTAGGCTCAATCCTGGCAAAATCAGGTTAGCAATAACATGTTAATGTACTGGGCGGGCCGCTTTGCTTAAACTGTGGGCGTCCAAACAAGAACAGTGATGAGATAAATATGATAAACAGCAACAAATCTATCCATGAATGATGTCAGTCGGTGGTCTACTGGTCTGATCATAGCAAGGCCTTAATCAAAGGCAAAACCAGTGCTGTGCACATTCACTGCAATTCTGAAAGTTTGTACCTGTCAAATTCCAGGAGTATAAAATATGCACTTTGGTGTGAAAAGTGGCGTAAAAATATGCATTAAATCCATTATTTACTCGCGCTGGCTCAGAGTTCATTGGGATTGTCACAGTGTCTGGAGTGCTGACTACGTGATTGTATTTGGATCGAAGGTGAACGCAATGGCACAATCTTTGGAACAACAGGCCAATGGCCCCCATTCTTAACAACAACAATTATGATATATTGCCATGGAAATATTTCATTTTATCAAGTCAGACTCGACTGGCAGATCGGACAAAAATTGCAGCATTGCAGTTGAGCTGTGCAGACTTTCATCTTAAAAAAAGCCTCACAATTGAAATTCAGTGAAATTGCAAACACAAAGTTTCAGAACTTAAACATGAAATGAAGTGTCTTTCATTACAGCCCAAGGCAAAATCCCAAAGCGAGTCAAAATATTGTTCCTTTTATAGTCACTGGACCGCATAATTTCTCCCCAAACCAACTCAACTCCGATCCCCTGGGGGAGACGGCATACAGCTCCTGTTGATATGGAGTGCCCCGGGACTAATCAAACACACAGCCACCTCTAACCTCAAAGGTTGCAGATATAAATCCTTGTGGGAGACAAACATCATATTAAAGGTGATGTGTCAGTCTTTAGGGAAGTAGACCTCTGGTTGAAGTTGAGAGCCATGGCGTTGATTTCACCAAGCTAATCGTAACTTGCTATCAATCATAGGACTTATGATGCATTGCAGCCCATCGTAGGATATAATGAGTTATCCTTCGTAACTCAAGCTACGATCAACCCAACCCCCTAGGGTACGGTGTGTGCAAAATCATACTAAAATTGGAGGATTTGGGAAATCGACCACAGGCATTGCAACTTTTTCATTTTGAGCTGACTTGCACATCTACAATGGGAGACTTTGGAGAACCGGTCTTCAAGTCAACAGTGAGCATGCGCGCGTTGTTTTGTGCCTGCGCTGTTCTGCGTGCGCTGTTGACTTGAAGACCGGTTCTCCAAAGTCTCCCACTGTACATTGTACATGAGCCATAGGGTTCACTGCACAATGTTGGACTACCACATATCCATGACAGTTTAAGCACAAACCAGCTTACTCTTGACCGTAATTTGCACCACAAGCACAAAACAGTGTGAAGGTCTTCCCTCCATGGTGAAGGTAACGGAAAGAAAATCAAGGCCAACCACTATAAATCCTGTCATTTATTACATTAAAAAAAAAAAAACTTGAAACAGGTGTATCATTATACCTCAGTTTGTAAACTGCCTGCCATAATTCTTCAAGGTTTTTCTATTTTCCCTGTCACCTGTTAATAAACTGCATGATGTATTTATTCATTTATTTATGACCTGCCACAGCATATTGAGGAATGTCCCCACCTCTTAAAACAAAACAAAAACAAGCAAAGAGACAATAATTGCGCAAGAAATAGGCCTAACCTTTAATAGGAAATAGGAATTTTAGTGAAATGATGTTTGAGTTTGATTGCCAACATATCACGGAAGAATAATTTGAAAATTTGTCCAAACTTTTGTATTCACCCAAAAAAGAAATATGTGAAAATGTTTCAACATATAAGGTCACATGTTTGGCGACATTCATCACACATGACAAGACACGTATACAAGTGTGCCTACAGTTTGGGTGGTGCGTTTCTGCATGGAGGAAGGCTCCATGGTTTCTGCAAGTCAGCCCCCATACTATGTCTACAGCAGAGATCTGTCACATTGCAATGCATAACCAGATGTATGTTTGGCAACAGGTGTCATATCCTGGTGGTACTCTAGATGAAAGAATGTTTTGAATGAGTTGCCACTGACAGCCTGGCCACTTTCTGTTCATGTTGTGGTTAAAACAAAAAAATACTGACTTTTAAAAAGTAAGGTTTGCACTTTCAGATACATGCTTAATCAAGTACAGGCAGTGCTTGTGGTCGGAAGTAGTGAGAGATTGGTGGCCCGCATAACAGCTCCCCTAAGGTCGGGACTTTCATCATGCCCACACAAACACTGATTGAGTGATCAGCAATGTGATGTCTTGGTTATAAATGACATTCCTTACTCCATGATCATGCACAGGAATCTCACCCTATAATCAGGGATGTGAGTGGACACACACACACACAAATCTGAAAACATCACAGAAAAAGCTGTAAAGTTTAAAACTTCAACAGAGCAGGTGTACACAAAAAACCGGAAAATGTTAAAATAGTTAAAATGTAAAAAAAAAAATCAGAATTCAGATTTAAATCTGAAGTTTTACATCCCTGGTTCCCTGCTATATGGGGAATTGGCACTTCATACAATATGGGCAAAAGGACAGCTCTGATTAATGAAGTAAATATCATTCAGTATGGTTGGGTAGATGAACAGTTGATCTTGGTGCATTATTTGACAAGTGTCCACAAGAACAGAACGCTATCAAACAATGGTTAAAATACACAAATTCCTGCTTTCAAATGTGGTTAACAGACATCTTGTCAAACTTGCCCATGAGTTAGTGATATGCAATTTGCCATTTGGGGACATACGGTAGGCCTACATGTGTATGCAGTTATGTTTAGTGTGATAATCATTCTCATTTTGTTCTTGCTGGCAAAGATTTTTGTTAGCACTGTGAATTATCTTTTTTGTATAAAATTACGGCATCAGGGATGAGTGGGGAAACCTGTTGACGAAAAAAATGGTAACAGACAAGTGAAGGTGATTTAGTGTGATGGGTAATTTTTCCAAAAGTGAAGATTTACGTACGTAAAAAAAAAGGAAAAAAAAGGTTTCTGGAAAATGTTTAAAAACAATGGTTACCCACAAATCCTTAGCAATGAGGGTTTATTCATTGCACTAATATTGGGCTTGTGAATTTGGGGATTTTTAATTTTACATCAGGCATATTTCACCTGTTTGTTGGAATTTTAATGAAAACTCAGTTGTTTCCTCTTCTGATCTTGCACACAAACCAACTCACTGTCTGTTCCCATTGTTCTGTCGCAGGATCCAAACCAAGTTTGAACCCATCGGCACCTGTGGATGACACTATACAACCAATCCCCAGGCCTAGCAGACAATCATACTGTAAGACCAAGCATCACAAAGGAGTTGTAGAGGGGACTACGTACACCCAGCTACGATGACACTTTGCAAGGAGTTTGTAGTCGGACTGGGAGTCCTGTTGTTCGCGTCGTTGAACGATGCGGGCTCTTCGTCTTTGATAACGGACAAGACTTTCTGCGATGCCTGCTGCTCGGGCCCGGCCGGGGTACCGGGCATTCCAGGTTCTCCGGGCCCACATGGAGCAGACGGCAAACCAGGCAAGCGGGGACCCAGGGGTGACCCTGGGGATATAGGTTTCAAAGGGGAGGAGGGTCTGGCAGGTGAAGTGGGGCCACCGGGAGACAAGGGCAACAAGGGCGACAAGGGTTTCTTTGGAAAGCTGGGTCCTCGTGGTCCACCCGGGAACACCGGTCTTAAAGGTGACACGGGGGATAAAGGTTCGAAGGGAGACACAGGCGACAAAGGGGAGAAAGGTGAGGTGGGACTGACTGGCCCTAAGGGAGATCAAGGAGTGCAAGGGGATCAGGGTGATAAAGGCAAGAGGGGTGAGCCAGGGCAACGAGGGATCACTGGACCTAAGGGAAGGAGGGGCGATAGGGGACTGACAGGAATACAGGGACCTATAGGACCCCAAGGAGTGGGCATTCAGGGCACGAAGGGGGAAGTCGGTAGACGAGGAGAGAAAGGAGAACCAGGCCTGCCGGCCCCCGAGCTCATGCAGTGTGCCTTCATGGTGCACTGCTTCATATCCAGCCGGGACCTCAACCACGGCCGGGATGAGATCATCCCCTTCGACGACATCATCACAAACATCGGCCGGTACTTCCACCTGTCCCGCAGGAAATTCATCGCCCCCATCCCGGGCACCTACGTCTTCCACTTCACCACGGACTTTGACAAGGGCCAGCTGCAGCTGGTCAAGAACGGCGCGGCCATGGTGGTGGCCAAACGATTCACCAGCATCGTGGTGGAGCTGCAGAAGAGCGACCAGGTGTGGCTGAGTATGGTGGACGATGCCATCTTTAGCGAATCCAACTTCTATTTTTCCGGCTTCCTTCTGCACATCCAGTTTGAGTATCTGGCAAACAACTTGTACGTGACTGCCCACTGAAATAAACATTTCCGTGCCGGTACTTGCCAAATCATCCCCAACCGGAAAAAAAAAATTTGGCTGAATGCCAAGACGACTAATTCATCACTAATTGCTATCTCATCTGACTTCATCTTCTAAACTAAATATGAATATTTATTTATAGCATAAACCTCTCCAAAACCACGCGTATATATTTTTTTGTAATCAATTTTTCATACAGTAGCTTTTTTCACTCGGATTTCAACGAGTTTCACAAAGTACTTTGTATTACCCCATGTAAACTAGGCTGTCTGGTATATAAACATGTATGTATCAGTTTGCCAACCTTTTGAAAATATCGTTGCAATGGTATTATTCTAAAAGATGATGTACACACACTTTAACCAATCATTCAAATTTCACAGAGAAAAACAGTATTAATTGCTTTTAAATGATAATTTGCAAGAGTACACCTGCACCATATTTTGAGGTTTCAAATGAAACCTCCTAAACCCACATGATGTATCAAACAGATCACTACACAAGCTACATACATGTACATGTACATTAATTGTTTCTTATTTTCTGATCATAGTTCAGAATATGTTTTATGATGACACATGAAATGTCATCTTAATATTCATTCTGTGAATGCTGAATATTTTTTAAAAACTACAGAATACTAAAACTGTATCATTCATAGCAGCTCTAGTCAATTTTCTTTGTATACTGTGAGGAGTATTTTTAAATGTTTTTTTAACCCTTAAATCGGGAAAAGCGAGTGTGAAGATGAATGTAAGACTGACTTTGTAAAATTGCATACATTTAAGTAGTGGGTGTAAACTGTTGCCTAGCAATGGGGCAAGATTGTGTAGTGACCAATATGACATGGTCGCTCCCTATCACTGCCAGATATACGTAAACATGATCATTACAGTATGTCATTGATAACTGTGGCATTTTATGATGATTTCTGTAAATCTGTAAATCATTGGTAATTAGTACATTATAACCATCTGTTTGTATGTATTTATAAACTTTTGCAAATTTAATGTGCATAGGGGCTCACAATTTGGTAGAAATTTAGATAAAAAAAAACTGGAACCTTAGATGAGTTTAATCAATGACCAATGGACCTTGGAACTGAGAGATGTTTGAAAAATGCTTCCAGCCAAATGCTAGCCAGAATCTTCAAATTTTGTTTAGAAGGGGACACTTTTTACATTTTCCAAAAAAAAAAAAAATTTCAGATTTTTAGATCTATGTTGGGAGGGACTTTCACATTTTTGTTCAATAAAAATAACAGCATTTCTGATGGAATAATATTGTCTCAGAATGATTACAAATGATTACAATGATTAAACCAAGTCAGTTTTTGATAAATAATATCTTGACAGCTTCCCATCATCATGAAAAAAAATATGAAAGTTTGGTCTCAAGTTTAGAAAAAAAATATTAAAATATTAAAAATATGATGGCAATAGAGTGTAGTAAATGGATGGAGCAAGATATTACCTTGTATATTCTATAAGTTGATAGAAGTATAACATTCTATATAATGGGTACTAGGGTCCATTAAGTCCCTAATATGTTGTAATGGTGTAGCAAGGTAGTGTAAACAAAATGTATGGATATGAATTCCCCTGTCCAGTGTATATTTAGTTTTCAGTGATTTCAATACAAAACATTTTAACTGCATCAGAGACATCATCTATGATGCAAATTCTACACAAGGTTGACCTCTCAAGATGCAATGTGTTCAAGCAATGTGGACTCAGCACTTTCTTGCAAGGCTTTGTGCTTCCATTTTATTTTTCTCAGAGACGCATACTCTCTCTCTAGTCAGTTGGCACACTGCACTGCTGTACTGGATAAAATCACACCAACCTTTCCAATCAGCAGCTCAAAGGATGCAGACTAAGCAAAGTAAAATACTGAGTTTGCAATGCTTCAATACAATTTACATTATTGACTGCATTTTTGAAAATAATGCAAAACATCACATCAACACTGTAACGGACTAGCTCCAATCCAGCACAAATTCAAGTTAACCAGATGACCAAAAGACAGCTCAGTGGGCAAGCTGGGCCAGATGTCTGCGCTACAAGTACAATTACAAAGCAGGAAACTGTGGGTTCAAATCCCACCCACCTAGTAGGCCTGTGGTTTATTTTCTCGGGCACTCCAGCTAAGTTCCTAGCAAACCCTGATTCTACTTAAATGTTGACATCGGTACGGTAAAGCTTAATTGATTCTAATCTGGGAGGGTTTTCCTCACACATTTCACAATTGAAATTTCCTTTTCTGGGGTCTTCAGTGGGCCCCCAGGGAGATCAATGTTGTGCTCATCGGGCATTCCCTATATACTAGCCTGCTGCCGGATATGTAAGATTTTGATGTCTCAAAATAAATCGAGCAATTTCTGTTTATTACCGCGGGGATGGCATGATTATGAAGATTATGAATATATCGTCAAATGGGAGGGGGGGGGGGTAATTGTAGGGGAGGGGGATGCCTCTGAGTGATATCCATCTCAATTATCATTAATCCTTGTCAATATTAATCTGTACAACATTAAAAGTAAGCATGAAATCAGTGACATAATTTTCATTGCAAAAGACACATTTTTAAGGAAACCTTCCCACAGCACACTTTGTTCCTACTAATCCTAAGTAGTAAAGTACAAATGAAATTGAAAGGTAAAAATGGGTGGAATCCATTTCAGCACAAACAGGAAAAAAGTATTCAGCGCAAATTGCCCTCCTTATATCAATCAGCAATAAACTGCATGGAGCAATTAAGCAGCTAGCTGTTGAAGGGACATGTGTGTCACGCCACATGCCAGTGATGTCACGAAGCATGCCATTCCTGATTACGGAAATATACACTGCACTAAACTCTCGTTCCACATTCAAGCACGCAAGGAGATTCTGTCACACACCTGTTTACTTTACTCCACCTGTGAGAATCTTTTTACATATCTGGACAAATGGGAGAAGAAGGATCTGGAAAATTAGATACACCACTTATTTATTTAGGCTTCTCTTTTCCAATGACTCCGCACAAAGCTGTCACGATAGGGGACCACAGTCAGGGGGTCCTGCCTGGTAAATGACTCCAAACAGACCGTGCCACCAGAATCAAAGATTAGTCTCGAAGACCCAGGGGGTTAATCGGCAGAATTTGGAGGAATTTTGATTTAATAGGCACTTGTCTCAATCAAGACAAACACAACAGAAAGCCTCAGAGTCAAACGCTGAGGTCCTCATTAGGAATAAGGGCAGGCGCAGTTGGAATCCTACAGACCTCTCAGCTGGTGGCAGCGGTGGGATACACACTGCACAAGGCTCTCTGTTCATTTCGCAAACCTGCTACCTCAGAGTCAAATGATGAGGCCCTCATCAGGAATTACTAAGGGCAGTTGCGGTTGAAATCTAAACAGATCCCTCAGCTGGTGGCAGCAGTGTGATACACTTGGGGAGAATGAAACGATGTAGTTGAAAATAAAACAGCATTCAATTATACGGTGAGCTTTGCAAAGCACCTTGCGATAAGTATCTGACTCCAGTGACAGTAAAGAACATAATAGCAAGTGGAATTGAACCCTTCACCTCCTGATAGCAGGATCATTTAACCTATCCTGCCACCATTTGCCATCTACTTGTCCATATGCACCGGTAAGTCGTCATGCAACATTTTTACAAAGACAGAACAAGTCAGTTGCGTTATGGCACATTATTGATGATAATCACACTTTATGCCTAATTCTAGTTACTCAAACAAAACATTGCAAGCACTTCCTATTTCTGTTCACAAATTTAATGGTGGCGATAAAGCATATTATGGTATGTTGGAAGCTCTTTGTAACCAAACGCAGCTTTTTTTTTGGGTCTGCAAGAGAAGAAACCCCACCCCTCCAGCGGTTTCAAAAGTATTGATCATCATAACATGTTTGTTACTGACTGAGAACGGAGAAGGTGATCTATGTGAGGCATCCTGATGCTTCTAATTGAAACAAGACTGTGTCTGCATCCTCTAGACAAAGTGAGCCCCCGAGCTGCTCTGGTCATCCTGACTTTATATTATTCGCTTCACATTGCAATATCATGTTTTAAACAATATTCAGGTCATTCGTACCCGCTGGGTTGGGTCCTGTTGTTTCCAGTACAGACATACATGTACGATACCCAAGGCATGCCTTTAAACAGCAGCCAATACTACGGGGGGAAAGCCGGCCGCTCTTTTGCATATATGTAACACTGCATTCCTTTTGAAGAAACATGAAACATGAACTTTTTTAATGCACATCCGAGGGAAAATCATGCCACTGTGCCTATTCTTGGTGTTTCTATCCAAGGGGCGTATGCAGTATTATTTGGGGTACCATACTCGGTGACAGAGCCCCAATAGGGCTCCGCGCTCGTGACGTCACATTCAGAAGTTCGGACAAACAAGTCGCACGTGGCCCCATTAACTTACATGTAAACATTGTGATATTTGTCCGAACATCCGGGTAACTATAGGTGTCGATATAAAGGGTGTATTCTATAAATAGCCCCAATTTCATGGCTCTGCAGTGCTTCTCACATGGAACTGAATCAGAAGAAAAAATGTCTGTCCTAATGGGATACTATTTCATGGAAGTGCAGTTGTGGGCATGCACTTTGCAGAGCTGCATAACTAAGGATTTCTCGCTTTTAGATACATGTAGGCCAACTTAAATTAGCAGTGTAGGTATTACCCGCAAGAGGCACACTGTCAGTTAGACAGAACTGTGTATTTCTGATTCTGCCATGAACTCAGCCAAAAGGTTGTACAGCAAAGAAATTTACTGCATATATGTCAATAATTGCAGACTGCTGTGATATGGTCTATGACTGGGCCGATTGGTAGGTGTTATATTTGCCCCCTAGTGGTAAAAAGAACTCCACAAACCACATCACAGCATGTAGACAAATGCCTTGTCATACACGTACACCAACACCAACCTGTTTGTAAGGCCTAATTCACATTACAGAATTTACAGCACAGATCCACCTCATAGTGAACTCTCCCAAATTTCAAACCAGGGACCTTTCTCAAAGCTATAGGCTCTGGCTCCGGCTTTGTCTCAGTCATCCAAATGCTGAAAATATAGGTTGCAGTTTTTCATTGAAGCTGAAGCTCTGTTTTCTGTTTCAAACTAGAGAAGCTACTTCCGAACCACAGCCAAAGGTCTCTATTTTGATACCCATAATTTTAGAATGGATTCATGAAATGGAGCAGAAGCCAGATCCGGAGCCAGAGCCTGAGCCTGAGCCGGAGCCAGAGCCTGAGCCTGAGCCGGAGCGGAGCTTTGAGAAAGGCCCCAACACTCTCACCACACATTTTCCAACACAGATCAACCACTCTCAATGCGCCTCACAAGTAGGGTTTGTTTTAACACAGGTCAAGTACTTTACAAGAGTCCACTGTGGACCCGTTAAAATCTCAATGTGAAAAGGTCAAGCACTTTAATACACGGGTCAAACCCGTGTACAACCTGGAGATTTTCTGTAAGTGTGAAAAGGGCAAAGTTTAGGATTACAACAACAGTCGTGGTATGTCGTCAGAAACGTTGCTTAATAGCTGTAACCTCAGCACGTCGGATTGATCAAAGATTTTAGCCTATAGATCCAACAAAGACCAATACAATACCTCCCACGCAGGACTAATATCTTTCTGTACAAAGCAGTGGGAGAGAATACCAGTCAAAAACACACAAAGGACAATCCAGAAAACGTTCCCATGATACATGCGCATTTGCCGCACCGTCACATGATCGATTCCCAACCAATATGAATCCATTTCACATTTCCACCGCTTTCTCCCCTAAATCCCCCCTCACCTACATACGTACAAATACATGATTCCATTGAAGTGCAATTACGTTTAAGCAATAACTAAAAAATCGGCTGAGTTCCTTTGCTGTCCAACCAAAGGCATAGCAAAGCTTCCATCATCAGCCTCTTCATCTGATGGCATCAGACAGCCTGGTATGCCGAGGTAATTTACAGTTGCAAACAAAAAACTGGGCCTTGATCCCCGGTCCCGGCTGCTGCCATGCTCACTTGACAGAACAAATTGAATTATGCTACACTGGGCCCTCGCAGATGAACTTGGCAATTGCTAAGCCCTTATAAATCAAATTATCCAATTTAGAATTGCATTCTAATCTAGGACTTCAATGGAGGTCCAGCCATGATATGATTGGGTGTCCTTTCTCCACCCTGTGCCACCAAAACGAAAAAAAGGGGAATTGCGTGATTGCATTTCTCGTCCATCAGCACTAAACAACTTGTTCCAAATCAATTTATGAATGAGTTAAGAACAATTAGTTGCTGTAAACCCAGCCCAAATGAACCAAACAGCTAACAGCCTTACACTTTTGATTCCAGCAGATTTTTATTGTACTTGTGCACACAGGGGCCGATTTCACAAAACGCAAAGATTGATCTTTAGTGTGAATCAATCTTAATTGCTTAGCAAAGTGTGATGCCACAACACAAATCACTAGGGTGATACAGACAACTCATCTTAAGATTAATCTTAGTACTTCGTGAAATCGTCCCCTGCTCCAATTAAGGTTAAAAACAGCATCACCACAAAGTACAGATTTGTATTCATATTTGTACATCTTATCTCTTGTTGCTGAGATGGCAGACAAGTTATGTCCAAATCATAATGCAGGGTAATGCTGGAATTCTGAGTTAAAATCTGAACAAAAAACACCCAGAATTCATATCTAAAGTCTCACATCCCTGATCATAGCTTCGTGAGATGCAATGGTATGGGATGGGCACGGACCTGGGTTGGGGTTCATGTACGGAGGTCTTAAAGACAGTTGATGACTCACGGTAATCTTTGGTAGTTCGCCAAAAGTCAATTGAAACAGTCTCAATCAAGTTAGCCATGCCTGTATTAGATTACACTATCTTTACAATTTCTCCTCCTGTTAGAAAGAAGCCATAGGCCATAACATACTGGCCTTAAAGTTGAGCTAACCCTTCTTCAATCACCAGCTTACTGTGAAGTTATTCATGCCGTAGGCTACAAACCATCCTAGGATATCTGTGTTTTCACCATGTCAATCATCATATCTCACTTCTGTGTGAAGTCCTTGGTCAATGTGCAGTCACTGAATAATCTTTTTTTTTCCCTGCTCCTGTTTCTTTATGGTTCAAATATTCAAAAAGTTCAAATACTATTCTACATCTTCATTGAAAACAAAATTGCCTGTGACTGGTATCCACTTAAAACAAAATTGTTCCTTTGTTTTGCTTCAAATGTCATTTTCACAACATGAGAATAATAACCTGAGATTTCGGCTGGTAAGCCAGTTTCAGCTAAGTGAAACTTTCTTATACTGATCAGTTCGAGATCCATACTACGATATTTAAAATGAAAAATTGCGGCAGACTTAACACATGTTATAGCCATTATTTTGTAAGGCTTTGGCAATGTAAAACAAACACATTAATATCTGGCAGGTCTGAAAACAAAGGATGATCAACCCAATTAAAACAAAGGAAAACTAAATATAACCATATGCTGCAGACAAGGACTGAGCTTCGACATATTTGTCCTTTGTTTTAACATCCCAGACGAACACAGGATGACAAGTATAGACAGGAAAATGGCCATTTATCAGGCGAGACCGAGAAAAATAACTGCAAACAAATTAAAAGGGGATTAATATCAACCTGTCACCAGGCTAGATGTGTTTTTTGTTCATTTTTCCAAGACAGGGACCAAGATTATCAGCGGCCGGCTGCCGTGGAAAACACTCAAGAGGGCCGATACATCCACCGAAAGTAAGGGGCCTACATGCAATAGTCTAGATCTAGCACAAATTTATTTGTGTCAAAGGCTTTCAAACCAAGGCATATCATAACCAGCTGAGTAGCTGACTTTGAATGTAATTGACTAGAGCCTACTGGAGAAATTGCTCAAATGTTCTGAAACGGTGCCAGTACATTGCCCCCGGCATTTTCTTTGACAAAAGTTACAAGCCCGGTTCCAATCCCCTTTTACGAAATAATAAAGAAAACCAGCCTATACAAGACAATTTATCTTTCTTAGAGCAGGTGAAAACATCATGTTCACAATCTAATCTTTTCCTGTGTATACTATTTCAAGGGGCATTTTTCAAAGCTCGGCTCCGGCTCAGGCTCCAGCTCCATCTTTGTAATCCACATGTTGAAAATATAGGCCTAGGTTGTGGTTTTTCATTGAAGCTGAAGCTCTGGGTTTTTTTTTTTCAAACCAGAGAATCTACTTCAGAACTGCAGCCAAAGTCTCTATTTTGATACCCGTAATTCTAGAACGGATTTGCGAAATGGAGCCGGAGCTGGAGCCTGAGCCGGAGCCAAGCTTTGAGAAAGGCCCATGGTTTGGTGGAACAGGATCTACACTGATTGATATTGATCAGTATGACAAATCTGTCAATTCTTTCCGCAGTCCGTTCATCCACTCACATCACTCATCCATCTCATCCATATTCTACTCCTCAAAAATCTCTCCCTCTCCGATTTCCTTTCAGCAAGAATCTTTCTCCAGACCTGAAATCTGTTTCTAGGGGTAAGGACACTTTATCATTGCAAGGGGGGCACAAGCTTCCTCTGGAAAATCACTGATGTCTGTAGAAACAGTTGAAGGGGTTAACGATAGCCTCCATGACATTCCAGTTCCAGTTTCTTTTCTTAACTTTCCTCTGTGATGAGTGTGGCCTCCTCGCCTCACTGACCTATATTGTACATGTACATGTAGCCCTATATTCCTTCCAAAGTTTACGAAAGTGTACAGTAATTGCCACATGCTGAAGTGGTCGTCATCCTTAAAGCAGACGGTGAAATAATTCCATCTCATAAACTCATAAGATATCCATCATCTGTGAAATTACTGGTATGGTGAAGAGGGAGGAGGGGGAGGGGGGGGGGTCTAGTGAAGATGAGCACGGAGTAAATCATCATGTATATACTGTTTAGCCCGAGATGGCTCCATCAGGATTTTACCGTTCATATACCACCTCCTGGAAGTTGGTAAATCCTTTCCTTGACTCATCAGATCCGTTAAGGTTTCTTTTAGTTGTTGGTGTTTTTTCTCTTCTAATGACTTAATGGCATTTACAAGATCCTGTAAACATGTGTTTTGCATACCGCGAAGGTTTTGCGTTGATCTCCGAATCGCTCGTTGCACATCTGCAGGGACCATACTTGCCATTTTACGTTCTTATAGGGGGGGGGTGTCTAGTTGACGTTGATCGGCCCCTGGCTATAATCTAGGGAACTAGAATGACGTTGGTCAAGGTATGCCAAGTGCCGTGTCTCCGCTGGAAAAGGTTCAAGGTTTTCTTCTGCATCTGCGTCAGTTCCCCGGAATTGATAGAAGATTGTGTAATGAGTGACATACATGCTCACAAAGTTGTTTTAATCTCTGAGAAAGATAGGTCAACAAGATGGAGGGGGTTGGGGTTGGTCGGTGGAGGGGGAGCAGGGTCAGGGAAGGTGAAGAGTAAGGCCAGCAGATACATGCCCTAACAATTGCCGAGGAATGACAGTGAAATCCCATGTCACCCCTAAAGATTCATTTGATTTAGCCTCGGACGAACCATATGGCAAAGTTGGCATTTTTTTTCGGTTTTGTAACCCGACAAATTTGCCAAGGCCTGTAAACAATTTCTTAGGCCGCATCGGTTCAGAGTCGTTTGCGGATCGGTGGCGGAGAGGGATCATTTCTTCCTCAACTGACACTCGATAGCAGCAAGGTAAGCTATTGATCATGGTGTTTAAGTTACACCCCTGGGGGTTTAACTTACACTACCGTTACCCGTTAAATTTGTATTAGAAGACCTCTACCTACATGTAGGTAGGGAATGACGAATGTATTTGTCACGTGTAATTTCTCCACATGCGGAATATGCTCGCAATGCCTACATGTATGTATGTATGCATTTACTTCACTTTAAAAGGGTGGGACATGAATGACATGCGTCTCCAAGCATGAGGCGTAATCAGTTGTTGAAATCACAATAACATGTTGATCGATTGGTGTACATGTAGCTAGATATTCTTCATGAAAGAGGTTCACAGAACTGGGTCTTACTCTAGGGAAATTGCCACTGAAAACAGAGAAACCATGTTCAATGCAATTTTGTATTAAAGGTAGTAGGAGACACTTCAATAAAGTCGCATGAAAGATTCTGGTCCAATTTCATGGCTTTGTTTAATGCAGAATTCAGCGCTTGTGATTCTCATTCTACACTTACATGCACTTGGTAAGTGTCAAATTTCTAAGTTAGCCAGGTAAGCAAGACATCCTTAGTCACTTGAAATATGCACGCTTGCAACTGAAAATTCCTTATCAATCCATGACAAATGATCTTGTAAGCACAGAAAGTCCTGCTTCACAGTAAGCACTGATTCTACACCGATTCTAGCAGAGCTTAGTATATTAGAAGCAAATGTCTGCCTAAATTTTTGAGTACAGATAAAACTTCACTTACTGTAGGATACAGTATCATCACGATAATGGGTTGCAATACAATGCATGTACAGTCATGCATGTATTTTTTACATTCCAATGATGTGATAGGCTGTCTGGAGGCTTGATTTTAGGGCTTTAGCCTTGGCCTTCAGGCTTGAGACCAAAAGCCAATAGGTAAAGGGCTTGGCCTATATGGCCTTCAGGCTGCATGGAGGCTTGATTTTAGGGCTGTAGCCTTGGCCTTCAGGCTTGAGAACAAAGGCCAGTAGGCAAAGGCCTTGGCCTATATGGCCTTCAGGCTGCATGGGGCTTGATTTTAGGGCTGTAGCCTTGGCCTTCAGGCTTGATACCAAAGGCCAGTAGGCAAAGGCCTTGGCCTATATGGCCTTCAGGCTGCATGCAGTACATTCATTCTTGCTGTACATGAAAGATATCTGTATCTACCATGATGAATAACCCTTCCCTTTCTAGTATATGAAATGATCAAATACAGTAGTTACAAGTCCCACAAGTTAACCACATCAATCTAAATACATGACTCCATGCAATTCATTTCGGAAGTGTCAAATACACTTGGGTATAACAAGGCATTCAATTAAAGGAATTTCTAACACAACTCATCGTATTTCTGGAAGCCCAAGACGTGCCTGAAATACTATCAAATTTTTCGGGGGTGAGAATGACGGATGTAGGATACGTGCCTGTTGGGACAATGGTAAAGAGGTGATGTATAAGCGTATTGTATTGATGGATGTCATGAGACTGCCATTATTCATAGAATGCATTTGCTCTAACATCACGGGGAATACCTGCGGCATTGGGTGTATAATTACTCGTCAAGGCAGGAGATTGCCTAGATCACCTTCTTGCAGTCCCAAAGTGGGGCACAAGGGTTTAAACCGGTCTCTGATTAAACCTCTCAACTAGTTTCCGTCTCTTATCTCCGAGAATCCTCCTCAAACCATTCTTACATTTTTGATAAATTTGTTGGTCAAGTCAGAACAAAGTTTTTTAATGGCAAAAATTAGAGTAGCCTCCTCTTAACAATGATTGCAAAAACTGCCCATTCCCTCCCTGCGATGATCAAAAAAACTGCCGGTCCTGACTCGGGCCAGAAATGATTACAAAATCTCCTTGTCCACTCCTAGCAACCTATAATATGAAAAGTGTCCTGAAAAATATGTGCAAAATGTGGGATTGAGTTTATGAAGGTGGGTTAAATAATGAGATGGGACACCAGAAAAGACAGCGGCTTTTCCTAAAAAAATAAAAGAATTAAGCAACGGCTATTTTGAGTGTGTATTGTTTAGGTTGTACGTGGGAGATGGGCTTGCGGGAGGGGGAAAGCCCCCTCCTCCAACCACTTCCCACTTCCTAGATAATGGAAGTCCAATGGGTCCCCTCCTAGCTACCCGCTTCATGATTTCTCTTTTGCATACATACCACTATAAGTGAACATACCCCTATAAGTGAACCACAGGATGTTTTGATGGGATGTTTCCCAAACGGCAGCAGAATTACCGGCGACCAATTTAAGCTGCAAGCCAGAATGTGTAATGAGAACCAGGCATGCCCCCGAGGACACTGAGCATAGATTACGCCCATCTGGGGGGCAAGGGGTGGGGGACATGGTAGGGTGGGGTGCTGTCAGCCCCCCTGGTGGGGGGTCTAACCCCAAAGCTATAAAGACATGAATCAAGGAGATCATTAATGTCCGCAAATGTCAACTTTTTTCCCTTTTTGGAGGGATAGATTGATTGATTTCGGAAGACTGTTTAAGCAATCACATCATGATGAGCCTTAAGACCCTGGGGAATGAAACGAATGTTGGAACATTTTCCCAAGAATTTCTCAGACATCGTGTTCACAGCAATGTAAACAAGCCGAGTGAATCAAAGATGCATAGTCAATGATTTGGCAAAATTTCAGGGTGGTAAATCAATTTTAAAACTAGACTTGTAATTTGATGAAATTGATAAATAAACAAATGAATAAAATAAACAAACAAATAAATAAATAAAATAACAACCTTTAGAATCCCATCAAGTCAACAAGTCATCCAATTCCATTTTCCTAATGATTTTTTCTCCCCTCTTCCAAAATACGTTTGTTTTTCCATTTCTGAGAAACCTAAATTCCACTTTAACAAACAGTCATAAATAGATCATGAAGTTCAGACCGACTAAAACAGATGTTCTTATACAAGCGAGCATGCCACAGGAATTTGTCAATGGAAAAGCCATCAAAACCTCCAAATCATCACAAACAGCTATTCTTGTTCTTCACTTATGCTTCCAAAACAGTTTCCGAAGGGTAAAGACCCATTCATTCCTGTGGAGGCGATACTTCTTCTTCAATGAAGAGGTACTGTAGTAGGTATTAAAGAAAATTAGTAAAAGCTCAAATAATTTATGCTCCTCCAAGTTTTTCCTGAATCTGCCCAAATCCAACACTGCAGTATGCTATACTGTACTGAATTTGAAGTGGCTGGCATTAATGGTAGGAAAAAAACTCCACGACAAAGCCCTACCTGAGTTACCTGACCCCAACCCACCCCTCACCTTAAGCCCCGCCCTTTTTTGAGAGATCTTTTTTCCAACACTTTTTCCCAAAATTCTGATACTAACAGACATCATTTGGGAGGGAAAAGGCTGAACTACATCTATCCAGGCTGTGGTTTCACATTTCAAGTCAAGGCACGTCCTTACAAACCATCTCTCAAAATCATGTCAAGCACACCTGCCAAGTCGCACCGAGATGGACTGAGTGTAAACGTACGTGGACTAATATGCTTCCAATACATGTTTTTCCAGCATGAACCTTGTGTCGAGAGGGGTTAAGCTAGCAAAACAACGGCAACTTGTCTTGCGTGCAAAGGCTGACGAGCAAGTCAAATGTTTCTGCTTCCTTTGCTCGTAAACTCTGTTGATTCTGGACATTTCTCCGACTCCATAAGACCCCCCTCGCCTTAAAGCACAAACAACGCACGACACGCATCCCAATTCCGTTGTACTTTCAGTTGTTTGGAAAGAGCTAGCTGATCGGTTAAAGGGCCAACACGGAGCATTTGGGATACTTAAACATCTGTCTACACTTTGTCCAAGGTTAAGGAGGCTCGTTAGGCCGCTCTCTTCAAGCTTAATGATGTCACTGTCATTGATTACGAGTCCTTGAGCTTCCGAGAGGATATGCAGATCAATCGCCCTTCCGACTTCAGTTCTCTTTATTTCCTCATTTGGTTCCCCCCTTGTAAACATTCAAACATGGCTATTACGAATAAATATTCTATGTGGATGACTTGACTTACACGCGTACCAAAAACAAAATGAAATTGTTTAGCTTGAAGTTAGCAGGCATGCAACTCAGACTTAACAAAAAAACAAGGAAATTCCAATCTTTACAAGACTTTGTGCAGTGTTTTTCTATTTTCAATGGCATGAGTGTGATTAGAAAAAATGAGGAAATAAGCTGATCCCAGGAAAAGTTGCATGCCTGAGTAAGGAGGGCCTGACGTTTTGATCCTAGCAGGATGTTTTGCTTAAAAATGTATTCTTAAGCTACCAGCCATACTGATAACTTGTTCATATCATAAACAACTATTGTCAAAAATGAACTACATGTACGTTTGGCCCAATTTGAGTTATGTGTCAAGTATGTGCATTGATTACTGGTACACACGGTGTGGCTTTCACTGCAAGATCGCTTAATTCCAAAAGCAACAGCACATGGTTTGGTATTGAAAGCAGCACATTCATGTTGAGCCAAAGACCTGGGAGAGGGTCTGCTCAATGTCTGCATGAATCCCTTGTGGCGGATAACAGTTAATGGCAAGGGGATTCCCAATACACCAAGGGCGTGAGACATTGGACGCAAGACATTGGGCGTGGCTTCAAATTACTCCCACCGAGGTGAAATTATGAACGGTGGTGATAGGTGCATTTAAAGATGCATTGTCAGATTTTAGACTGTTCATTCAAATAAGTAGTACGGTAGTACAATAAAAAAAAAAGAAAACTGTCCATTCTACAGGGAAAATCAAAGTTGTGAGCTTTTATCTGATACAGTAGTAATATATATCCACCAAATATGAATGGCACTTAATTTCAAGTTGACAATACAACTGATTGCTGCAAATGTATTTAATCAACAATGCAAATTACCACTAGCATGGAAGCAATGTGAAATTGGAATAAGCAGATGGTAAGCAGAGAATCATTGCTTTAAAAGCAACACTATGAATTTGGGCCTTGCTGCACAGAGTTATTTGTTAAACACCACCAAGTTTTTGCTTTCTAGTAAAAATAGATGACCCATCGAAATACCGAGTAATGTTTAGGTACAGTTACTGCCTCAGTGCTGAGTTTTTGATGGGCATTCAACTATTTCCCCCAGTGCAGAAACATGAGAGTGGTAATTAATCATTTTTAAAAAGCTTTCTCTTTTTTGTGTGTCAATTGCAGGGGATTTTGCTACAGGTTACAAAGAGCAGTAATCAAGAGTGGGCTTCTCTAGATGGTAAGACTGAAGGGATTCTTGGACCATCAACCATGGAGAGAACAAACAACCATTTCATCATCACAGTGCTTTTACTCCTCCTGCTGCCCGACAGACCAAAGGAGACGGAATCCGCATCCAGAGATCTTAACTCATCCGACATCTGTTGCCCCGGTGAAGACGGAATGTCTGGAATTGATGGTATCCCCGGCTATCCGGGACGGAACGGGATGCCGGGCAGGCAAGGGATCAAAGGAGAGCGCATGGATGGGGATAAGGGGCAGAAAGGAGACGTCGGACCTGCAGGGGTGAGAGGAGAACGCGGGGTCTTCGGTGACACCGGGAGAGCTGGAATGCAGGGGCCACGAGGTCCCACTGGGAATACGGGACAGGTCGGCGAGAGAGGAAGCCGAGGGGATAAGGGACTCAAGGGTGACTTTGGGGAGACTGGCGATATCGGGCGGAAGGGTCTCCGCGGTCCGATCGGTCTCAAAGGTCTGGAGGGTTTCAAGGGAGAGAATGGGACGAGGAGGAAGGGTAAGAGGGGCCTTCAGGGTGACCAAGGAGATCAAGGGTTGGTCGGCCCGAAAGGGGTGGTCGGACCTCCAGGAACAGGACCTAAAGGGTTTATCGGGAATCAGGGCAAGAAGGGAGTCAGGGGTAACCGAGGGACACCCGGACCGGGCCTACCCAAAGCCGAATTCATGGTCAGAAATATAGTTTCCTACAGCGCGGGCAGTCTGGCCATCAACTACGACATCACCACCAACATCGGCGGAACCTTTGACTACAGCTCCAAACGATACACGATCGGCATTTCTGGGACCTACGTCCTCCAGGTGACCACGGACTACATCGGAGGACGGTTTCGAATGATGCACAACCACTGGCCGCTCATCGACGGTTCGGGATTCGTTCTGGCCATCAAGGACTGTCGAGTCGGAGATCAGATCTGGTTGCAGATTGAGATCTCTAAGAATTATTTCGAAGCCATTGATTTCTGGCTGTCAGGGTATCTTCTGTACAATATTTAGTTAAAGCCCCGAGACATATTATCTGATGCTTTATCATTACATTTTTCAAGATTGAACTTAAACAATGTTCTTAGCAACTTACAATGCTTTTTACATTTACTTGTAAAGTTTTTGTACACATCTAAAAAACAAAACCAAATACATAACATAGTACCATTTAAACATAGATCTATGTATGATCAAAACTAACTCTGAAATTGTCAGTGAAATCCTGATGATGTAACCTAACTATTTCATCTTTTTTTTTTCACCAAGGTTTTTGAAGACAAGAATCATTAGACGTTTTTTAACGTATTTTCCTAACTCCTAATAATTGAATTATTACTATTTATAAAAATCAAGCTTTCCCGATAACTATGACAACTGGGATACTCATATGGCTGTTTTCGCTGAAACCCTCTCCCATCTAATTCCTGTATATAATTGTAAATTAGTACTTAATCTCCTGTATGGGTTTTTCAGTACAAGCCAAATGTGGACACAATATTTATACATCCTGGCTACAATAACAGACTTTGGGTAAATTTTGTTTAACTTTACTGTATGTCTGCTGATGTCCATGACAATTACAGAGATTTCTAATAGTCAAAGTTACCAAACTTCATGTCTTTGGAACAGCTTAATATACAGGGCTCCTCATTTTGTGGCAATGGAAGACAATTTGACATTATCAGTAGTAGTGGGGGAAAAAAAGAACCAAACCTTTATTGTTTCCTGGTAATGTAACAAACAAATGGCTGGGTCTCATCTACATAAATGAGCTTCAACGAATGTGTCATTTTTTTTTTCAATATTTATGAAGACTGGAAGTTCATTGGACCATATACATAATATGTAAATTTTTCTTGTATGCAACATTTTTTGTAGACGTTGAGTTTTATATTTCCCTAGATCGGCAGTTGAAGCAGCCCGTTAGTGAGGAAATTTGATCATATTCAATGAATATCGATTTATGTATATGTATATTTAAATTATATGTTAATTCAAATATATCATCATGTAAATATAATCCAAGACAAAAGTGTTAACAATATATAGGCCTACCTCTTTGTAAGTGAAACATGTTATATAATAAATAGAAGAGTCCAACAGTATTGTGCAAGAGCTTGTTGTTTTATGATAATTTTTTTCTTCTTTTTTCCACTTTCACTGAGCAATGAAACAATCTCTCTGAGCTCAGTGCTGAGGGATGTATTGATTTTTTTCTCTTTCTTCTCTTTCTTTTTCGTTCCCCCAAAAGCATTAACTTTTTCTTGTCATTTTTGTTGTTGTTGAAGTGATTTTGACAAAGATATGAATTAAATATTTTTGCAAAGTGTCAGTGTGCCTTATAGAGTTCCAATTATATCAGAATATGCAAATTAGGCTTGCCCTTCACCGACGTGGAGGAGCCACTGCCTACTCAGTGCTTGTTGAGTGCACATGAAAAAATCAGCAGGAGGTCGTGGGTTTGAATCCCGCCTGAGCCAGCGTATGATTTTTTAATGTGCACTCAACAAGCACATTCACGTAGGTGAAGGGCAAGCCTAATTTGCATATTATCTTTCCCCCGACCAAAATCATCAATATTCACGAATATCAGAATTTGGCAACAAAAGTGGCTGTTCACTATGTGTACTGTTCGAGTGTACACAGTATCGTACATCAATTCTCTGCATGAATAATGCATGATTTTGTATCCAACTCAAGGATACCTAATCACTACGGTACTCCACACAGTCAGTTTGAATGCTGCCCTCGTTTGGCCATATGCAGACAGGTTTGGATGTTGATTTGCTGAGGGCTGTTGGGCCTGGGTGACTCAATCATTATTACTATATGCTACAATTGCTAAGCTTAGGTCGACCAGGAACCAGTCAAAGGCGAGTACGCATGATATAAGATTTCAGCTGGTAACCTTCGCTCGTTAAGCAACAAGTATCTTTGCTTAGCACAAACTGTGAGCATTACTTCTGCATGAATACACATCATTGGTCCCTGGTTTGCTTTCTGTGGCTGTGAAGCGAAGGAGGCCCTCTATTGACAATTAAAGAGCAAGTACTCCTATACAGCCACAAGCACATCCAAACTACTTTGTTGTAGCTGAAACTCATAAGACACTTGCTAATAAGGTACCATGAGCAGATAAAATTTTTGATCATGCGTACTGAATCAAACCCCGTATAATACAAACAATAAATACTAATGAACACAGCAGCGTATGTACCTCACCTGACCTGGGAGAATACAGTCAAGTACTAATGCTGGTGCAAGTTGGACTTCCAATACAAAATCCAAGCATTCATGACTACAGGACCACTCAACAAGTGGGGATTGTAGCTTTACGGGTCCTAAAACTATAAAGGAAAGGAAACTACTATTTGAAAAGTAACTTACCTACATATACTTTGTTGGTCTCCTCCTCTATATTACCAAGCTTAAATTTTTGGAAAGAGGGCAGGGCTTTGATTTTTGAGGGAAATTATGGGGTAAAAACGGTAACCAAGATTGTACCATTTCACCGCCGCACGGACGGCCGCAGACGAGAATAGTCTGGTTTCCACTCTGACATTTTGAGGACTCTTGGTCTGTTGGGTCTGGGCACTAGACTAACCAGACCAGACAAAATGGCCTCACGCGATCAGACGGTCTGTTTTAAAGTTTACAAGAAGCGCGTAAGAAAATTGAATTTTAACCCTGAAATGTTTAACAAATTTCTTCAATGTAGGCTTTTAAGGACCTAGGAACATTTGCTGAAAGTCAAAAGTATCATTTTTGAGGAGTAGAAGTTAGTTCAGAGCCAAAAAAATCAATGTGTTTTGGGATCCCGTAAACCCACAATCGCCCAACAAGTCAACCGCAGTAAAGCTATGTCTGAATCACTGCTGTCTACCAGTGAAATGGCAGGGATGAGATTGACCAATGATAAAAATGTCTGAAAACAGCTGACAGGGAGCATAACAAATCTGAAATCTGATTTTTGTCACGGTAATCTGAGAAATCTCATCCCTGAATGGGTAACTCAAACTCTAACAGCATTCGCTGAAAACCAAAACGTTCTCATGAGAGTTAGTAAGGTTATCAATCCATCAAGGGGTTAGTGCATTCAACTATCACCACCTACCTTGACAAATGCCTGCAGCTCAGTGTTCTGGGCTTGGATCCTCTTCAGCTTGCCCTGGACAGTCTGCAGAGCCAGCTCCGACTGTCTGGCTAGCTGCTTCAGCTGCTGACCAGAGGTCACTTCCAGCTCAGTGGTGATGGTCTCTGCCTCTGCCAGTTTGATGTGGGCATCCTGGAGCGACTTCACCTGGAGGGAATGGAAAATTTGAGTACAAAACAAATGAAAGTCAAAATCTGTTAACTAATGTCGGGCAGAATTTTGGCACACCTGTTACAGTGAGTGGCACACTGATCAGCTTATAAGATTACTTTTAAACTTGGAGTTGGCAGTGAATAATTCTATGTGGATCGGTTTGTGGAAACACCACGTAATATTCTTTCGTAATGTA
This sequence comes from Astropecten irregularis, assembly GCA_963971285.1. Classification (NCBI taxonomy): domain Eukaryota; kingdom Metazoa; phylum Echinodermata; class Asteroidea; order Paxillosida; family Astropectinidae; genus Astropecten; species Astropecten irregularis. The sequence goes on from OZ020257.1 coordinate 3,472,298, forward strand.
ATATTCTTTCGTACTTTCGCACTTCTTATTTTGTCACACTTCTGGTTAGGTCCCAACGTTTCGACAATCCTGCTCTTACCTGGGTCTCCTGATGATGACTAGAGCAGGCTAGTCAAAAAGTTCAGACCTAACCAGAAAAGCGATGAAATCATTAGTGGAAAAGTATGAACGAACATCACATGGTGTTTTCGCAAACTGATCCGCATACAAATGGTCACCATGCGACTAGCCTAAAATCTTTCATGAATAATTCTATAAGCAGTAATATACCTTCCTGTCGAGATCCAGCTTGCATTTCAAGTACAACTGTTCATTATTTCGTTTCTCTTTGGTGACGGTGGTCAGCTGTTTTCTGAGGGATTCGACCTCTGCCCTTTTCTTCTCACTTGCTTCCGTCAAAGTAGCAATCTTCTCTTCCAGTAATTCCTAAATACAATCACAGCGTTGTGGACGAACAAATATGAAAATTAATGATATTAAATTATAATCAAATCAACTTTAGAGATGTACCAGTACAGAGAAATTCTCTTGTGAGAGATCGTCATTCCCAAGGGTTCTTGGCTGATAATGATAATTTGATTGGTAGCTGTGTCACCACAGAGGTGATTTCGTACAGGCCATCATACTGACAAAAACTGCATGTACAACTTCTACAGCAAATTGCATTAAAACTATTAAGCAATCATACAAAACCACAAGGGAAACTGACTGGGTTAATTTTAAGTCATTGAAAAGTGAACAGAGAGAAATTGACCGGAGCGGGATTCGAACCAACGACCCATTGAATACCGTATTGGCGCTCTACCAAATGAGCTATCCAGCCCTATGTTGGCGGCATCCCTAATAGTCAATTTTCTTTGTTCGTTTGGCAGTCGGAAGCCATGAAACCACTCACATACTGCTTTTCTAAAAAGAAAATCGTCAGGTCACTATCAGAAAGATGAAAAAACAAATGACCCACAATATGAATAAAGGGGTTGGGAGGGTTAACGAAAGTCTAGGGACAATATTGGATTGCTTACGGTTGCACGCGAGGCTACTCTGTTCCCGTCATCGATGGATTTTGCTCTTGCTTTCAGATCTTCAATCAGTGACCTCTTCTGGTTGATGTCCCTATCTTGTCGACTGACTCTACACATGACAAGAAAACAAACACAAGCAAATGAGGATAATGTTTCTGTGAATGATCAAGCTCATATACCTTGTATTGTCATTACAACACGAAAAAGACTCGCTGGCAGACGGAAAAAAATCATCCAAATGGACACAAAAAAAGACAACAAATATTTGTTAAATGTCTAAAGGCGCATTGCTGCATTTCGGAGTGTTCCCATAGCCTGGGAGACTGATTGTGTTTTAAAAATGAACATTAAAGAGATGTCATTTGTTCAAGCGGGAAAAAATGTTATATTGAATTTTTATATTTTATATTGGACTTTAATTTCAAACTGCAAACCGCGCAAGATAAAAACGGACTTTTCCTGGAGAGTCTGCATTCTTTCATCCCTGGCCTCTAGATCCATCTTGAGCGACTTGATAGTACTGGCCTGACGAGCGACTTCACTGGACTGGGTCTGGTGTGACAGATAAGAGCACAAGAGACATCACAAAGATGAAATCACAAAGATGCACTGTGAACATTGTGGGCCAAATTGAGATTTTTGTCCGAGTAGATTTATATGATCAATAGATGACTTTAATGCAAGGTTTCTTCCGATTCAATATGAGCTGCTGCGTGTCAGTATTCATCCAGTGGACAGCGGTAGCGTAAAGATAAAGTAAGGCTTGTAAAACATGCTGGACCCAATTTTATGGAATCTGTTACAATAAGCAAAAATTCTTCACTCACAGTAGCAGACTTTTTTGCTTACGGTTAGTGTATTTCACGGGAGATTTTTCTTTTTGGTAAGGTTAAGCAAGGACTTTCTGCAGAATGAGTATGACAGTGTGTTAGCACAAAAAAATTAAGGTTAGCCTAGAAATTCTTTGCTAACTGATAAAGCGCCAAAGGTCTTTAGAACAGATTCCAAAAAATAGTTTTTTCCCCAAACAGTGTCTGTAAGCACAAAAAAGGGCCGCAACGGATTCCATGAAATTGGGCCCTGAGCTCTTGGACGGGGTCAGTGATTAAAGCATTACTCGTCATCAAATCTACTAATCCACTGTCACTATCCACTCATTGATTTCAGTGGACATGGTGGATGTCTCAATCTGTTGCCAACCTTCAGGCGGGATTCCATCTGCCTCCGCTCAATCTCAAACTGCTTCTTGGAGTCCAGCTTTCCCTCTGTCAGCTGTTTTTCAAACAGCGCCCTCTGCTGGTTACTCTCCTCCAGTTCACCAGTAAGTCTCTGATTGAAAAAAGAATTGGAAAAAATATCTCAATGGTTAAGCATGCCTGGTAAAGTAGGTCTAAGCCTGAGTTCCGATTATTCTAGGCTATGGCTTGGAATTACACACATGTCTATGGGAAGTGCTGGAAGTGTCGACATGGGTACCTGTGTTTAAAGTCAAGCCTTAGCCGTGTCATTTTGACACTGCCAAAGGCAAATGCTGCTTTCCACACATTACCAGAGTCTCTACAGGGGACTTGAATCATAAACCATGCATTACCACGAAAACTACACTGTGGTGTAATGTGGTATTCAGGATAACACAGGAAAAACTGTGGTACAGGGAAGGAATAGGGCTGAAACATATCCTAAAATGTGACAAGATTTTTGCTGACCTGCACTGTTGATTTAGAGAGTTTGAGGCGCTGGTTGGCCAGACTGAGGTCAGCTTGCTGCTGCTCGGTCAGTTCCTCTTGCTGTGTCACCGTCCTCTGCAAGGTGGCCTTGGAATCTTTCAAAAGTGACACCTGTCAGTGTGTCAGTGACAAATACAATGACAATAACAGTGATAATGAATGTGATACTGGGCGGGGTGATCACAACAGAGAGGTTGACAAGAGATAACCTTCAACATCTGAAACATTTTTTTAAAATCACTTTTAGATTGTGTTTTTATTCTCGTCACCTGCTGTTGGAGAGTGGCCACTCTCTGCTTGAGGCTACCCAGGGAGGGGCCACTGGTGCCCTGCCTGTGAGACCTGCGACTTATGCTGTGAGCGAGCTTACTAAGGGGTAGGTGAGGCGAGGTACCAACATCTCTGAGCTCTGAATCTGCAACGAGAAAGGTTGGCAAAAGAATTTTAGCAAATGCCGGCATCAAAAGGGATCCTTTTTTGGTGAGGAAATTGGCGAGCAAAGTAAATTTTGACTGGACTGGGACATAAACCTTTGATAAAATTGTCTACGTCTCTAGTGAGAGCTTCCTTGGTGTTATAAAGTTCTCAGTCCAAATCATTTAAAAATGTATTGCCATATAAAGCCATATTCCTAGCTATGACAGCCAGGGGATCACAAGTCGAGTACAAAAAGACAGAGGATTCATGCCTACCTGATGGTTCGGTCCACGGATTATCAGTCATGGTGCTGCTGCTGGTCACATTGTTGGAAGTCGACGACTCAGGGATGTCCTCACCGACACCAGCTTCAATCACACTGGCTTCTAGAACTTAGCCAGAAAATAAAACATCATGTATCATAAGCAACTTCCAGACAATCGCCAACAACTCAGGCCTCTTCCGAATTAATGGCTCTTGGCTATGGCAACAGGTTAGTTAGCTCATATGTCTTCAGTGAAGTTATAGGAATATCCTTGTCAACAAACATAGATCTAATCTACTGATTAGACATCAGTGCAGTCAAAGAGAGCAGCCCTACCTCTTTCTGTTTGCGTAGCAACCGACTTCATGATGACATCCCGGACAGGATTCTCCTCGTATGCTTGAGCCATTCGACACAGATGCTTCTGGACTGAAGCAAGCTGGGATATACATTCATCCAATTCATCAATCAAACAGTTACAAAATCATTTAATCGACGGAAGAAATAAGTTGTTAAATAAATGTATCAATATTGTAGTTCAATCAACTGTATCGGTCTCTATAAGGTTACTTTCATCATGCAATGAACTGAAATATTATACACTCTTGATCATTTATATGAAAAATTATATGTGAAGAGAACTGTATCGTGTGCCGTGCATACAACTCTGTGACACAATGCCAACAAAGGAGGGGGCTAACAAGTGAAGGGGGAGAGGAAATGGATAAAGGGATAGGTGATCGCTCTGCCACATCCACCTGTCTGGAGGAGACAATCACTTCCCGGAGGCAATGAGGAGGATTGCCTCAGTGACTCTGATCATCTGCCCTGATGAGGCTAATTCAAGTGTTTCAGTAGATTTCATCTTCTCATCAGTTTACCAAGGGTACACTAATTGCCTTACATTACCCTTCCAAGAATAAGGTCCTGTCTTGGACAACCATCCAATGCCTGTGCTCCTTTATGAGGGTATGGAAAAGGGCGGGGGAGGGCTAAGGTGGGAGAAGTGTAGGGTCGGGAAGTATAGTGCAAGAGAAGTATAGGGCGAGGGCGGTGTAGGGTATATGTAGGTATAGGGTGGAAGAGTGAAGGGTGGGGGAGGGGAGGTGAGGAAAAGCTGAAGCAGGAAGAGGGGAGACTGAGGAACGGGAAGCGGCATTGTGGTAAACCTAAGGAGGAACAGACAGAAGCAAAACGTTTTCTCTACCATACCAACCTGTCTAGCAGATGGAGATAATGGTCCAGTGCCCACACTTCTTGTGCCTCTTCTTGGGGTCTGAAACACGTCCTCTGACCGGGATGTCTCCACAATCTGCTGTCCCAAACTCTCTATGGAGGTACTTTCTCTGGGGCTGATAAAAAAATGAATAAAACCAATAGTACTGGTACATTGTATGCACTGATTACATGACAGAGTCATCAATAGCTGCTCATAGACCTAAGATAAAGAGTGACACCATAGGGCAGACTGGTGTGAAGGACTCAATACTTCTACAGAGTAGCGTAGCTATGTTGGAGGGATGTGCCCCACTGTGGATGTCCGTGTCCCCAAGGTACCCCACATTTGAAAACACCACTTTAAAATCTCCAGTTACTTACTGATGACTTACTGATAGCATAATGAGTGTACTTGTCTCCAGTGGACCACCCCCAACCCTTACAAAAATTAGTGCATCCCCATGAGCCCCCTTAGAAATTTGACTCTGGTTTATGCCACTGTATCTAGAGACAGCTTCTAGGACACAGAGAGTATATTCACCTGTCAGAGTTATCGATCTCTTCCCAGTCGCTGTTGTCAAATCCAGGGAAGATGGCACTCATCTCCTGTATTGACCGGTTGAGAACTGCCCGACGCTGAAACAGAGACAACAACGTGAACAGGTCAGTTTTGCTGTCCAGAGCACCGGTCAGAAAAAAGATGCTCCAAGGTTGATGGGGTCACAATCAAGTCCAGACAGGCCACAGGGACTGATGTCAAGCACAGTATTGTTGTGCTTGGCAAATTGTGGTTCCACCAAGTTTGGCAGATACTGCCCGCCATCAATCCAACACAGAAAATTTGCTGGAGTGGGATTTGAACCTGTGACCTCCAGAATACAGTACCAGCACTCTAACAACTTAGCTAGCAAGGTCTAAGTTATCATCATCATTATAACAGAGACTTCATCAATGAATGGAGATGGGATGGCCTGGTTGTTTACCTCCTCGGATGTCTTGCCTCTCCTCAGTGACAGTCCGCCCACTGTATGTCTCTGCCTGTGCTTCAGATGCCTCAGCCTCATCTTCAGCTGGTTGATGGTCTTCTGCAGTTCCATTGTCTTGGATTCTTTCTGGGCTTCTGATGCACGCTGCTTGGACACGGTCATCCTTAAGGACCTGTCCGAGACAGAAAACAAAACCTTCTTATTTATCAACTTCCGGTTGCACTGATAAGATATCGCTTAGATTTAGGAGGGCACCATATTTCAATCCTATCAGAATCTTTTTCCAAGGTGCTGGCAGACCCTGCTAAGATGGGAACGTCAGGCCCTCCCAACATTATGTTTTTCGGGTCATTATTTCAGGTTAGGTTCTAGGCTTGCCTGTTATCTGTCTCTAGCCGGCCCTTATCTCTCAGCAGAACATCCTTCTCCTTGCTCAGTTTCTGCACCAGCCTCTCAAAGTTATTCATCTTGTGCTTCAACTCCTGGGCCTGATCTTGCTCCGCCTTCTCTCGGCGGTTCGCCTCGCGGAGTCGGCCCAACTGCTCTTCCAACTCTGAAGATAAAAAACGAAAAATGTTAGTAACCTTATCCCAGGAAGTTCAGCAAGGAACCTGGATTTTTTTCCCCCAAAGAATCTTTGTGTTTGCAGCATAAGTGGAAGACATTCCTCAGTATGCCGTGGCAGGTCAAAGACACAAACAAATGAATGCCTAGTGGATCTAGCAACAGCTTGGAGAAATATTTGTGGATTGAGGCTTAATACTGCTATAATGGGTTTTGATGATGGTATTCAATGTGGTTGGTCTTACTTCCTTTCCCTGATATTCTGAGCTTGTTTAAACAAATTCAGCATGATGGCAGTAGGTTATTTTGTTTGTGCCTGGGACACTTGGCTGGTTGGACGTATCATGATGCTCTGCTGTACCTATGAAACAAAACAGAATCTTCTTGGGCCAAATTGGGCCTACACCCAGCTAGCCTAAGGTCATCTGGTCAAGTTTTCTAGAGCCTGTTGGTCGTTTTCTGCAGTTACCTTGTCTCTCCTGTTGTAGGCATGTCGTCAGTTCTTTGATGGTAGTGGCATCTGAGGATGTCTGGACCCGTAGGCAGTCCAGCTCCTCGTGGAGATTCATCCTGAGAAGGAAACGATGAGAACAGAAAGTAACGATGCAATCACACCCCTCACCAAGTTTTGGGATTCTCGCAAACGTTTGAAAACAGAGCAGGAGTGGCTTTTGTACACTCACCGTTCTTGTAATGCATTGACTGTTTGCTGCTTGAAGTAAGCTAGCTCATTCCACACAGCATCAGAGTCCTCTTTCATGAGAGTGCGAGGCTCCGATCTCCTGGACTTCTTCTTCTTCTTGGGAGGAATTCTGTAAGAAGTCAGAGGTGACCTCGTCATCAAGAAAGTATTGACCCTCTCACCAAACCATAGAGGCCATTCTCCAACACATTATATGGGTCTTGATAGCCAAACTTGATGAACAAAGAATGTAGCACTGATTTGATTTGATGGATTCATTGCTGCTTTGGCATAAACTAGGCATCTCTCCTACTTGTATTGTGAAGGTGCCATCAGTCATCATGCTTCAGCGTGAGGGACTGGTTTCTTCACATCACTGAGGTGGGATGATGTATTTGTAGCCTTGCTGTGGACTGGTACCCCTAACTTCCAGTACCTAGCTAGTTTGTACTGTGAAGAGACAATCAGTCTGTTTCAGAATGACTGTGCTAATTCCACCACACCGTCCTAATGCAGCCCCCACCCCCTTCTGTGGCTATTTGCCCCTTTATGGTTGGTGATTTTAGTCCTGAGGGCTAGATCTCTAGAAAAGATTTCTTATTCTAACCTTTCTTCAGCATCATATGTCTTGATTTGTTCCTTCAGTATGTTGTAGCTGGCTTGCAGTGCTTTCAGTCTCTCCAAACGCTTATTGTGAGATGTTCGCATTTCATCTAACTCTGCATTCTGTGAAGTCAGAGTTGGAACGATATTTTCCTCAGAGGTTACATATTACAAAGTAGCAGCAGAGCAATGAATCAAGTCAATGATTCAGCTCTTCTCTTACTCAACTCAGGACCCAACTTGACTCAAACTGTTCTGCGATTTGACTCAAAATGGGTCATTACCAGCAGATGAGTAGGATCTATTGACACAATTAAAAGCATATGATTAAACTGGAGGAGTCTGAGTCAAAGACAAGACCTGACCCAAGGTAAAGGGTCATGAAACATACAGTTATTAATCACAGACTCCTACTTCATACTAAATTTTAAAAGTTATTAGAAAATTATTACGTACCTTTAATTTCAGGAGTTTTCTAAGATCAGCAAGCTTGCGGTCATTGCCCTCCAAACTGGTTCTCTCTGGGTCTCTGGATGTCGTCTCATCCCGTTGATCAGCCATGGCAGTGGGACCATCAGGTGGGTAATGGGGAGGTCGACGAGGGGAAAGGGACCGGGTTCGTCTCAAACCTCCCTTGACATGGGACACCTGCAGGAAGTGAATTGAGATGTTTGTGCTGAAGACAGATCTTGGGTCTTCCCAATTTGTTTTGTTGCCTTTTACAGGATCTATATATCCTTCATAACTGGATATTTATTATTACTTTAAGCAGGAGGTCAAATCAGTCCCAACACTAGGCCTTGAAATTGGCTCCTGATGGAGAAAGGCCACTTTTCAATTATGGAGAGAACTTCCAGAGGAAATGTCAATGGGAACATTTAAAAGGGTACCAAGGCCAAAAACCAAGCCAATGACGGCAGTGGCTTCTGAGGTCTCCATAATATTCAATGATTATATCATTTTGGCTTGTAGAAAATGGGAAAACGTCTTTGGGAAAATTTGAAAAGAGAATGAAGTCCAAAGACCATGCCATGCTGATAAAGGCAGTATGATAACCGTAAAGGTAAAAAACTACCACAAAAAATCATTATGATACTTACTGAGGTATAACTTTCATCCAGGTCAACTCTTGTTTGCCGGTACCTGCACATGAGAAATAATTCATAATTCTGTCACCAAACAAATTCTAGCCAAGAACTTTCATATACTTACAATGTTTAATTTCAAGCCCTAGCCTGCTAATTCAGACACGGCTAAGGCTCGAATGTATACACGTCTATAATGGTAGCTGCAGCCACTCATACCGTAGCTGGATCATTAAGACATGGCTATGGCTTGAATGTACATGTGTCTATGGTAGTGGCTGCAGCCGCCTCTCATAGACTCATGTGTAATTCTTAGCCATAGCCAAATTATTTGGACAGTCTTACCTTCCCGCTTCTCTTGTTCTCCTGGCACCTTCATCCTGTGGAGCTCCTTCAGGTATTCTGGCAATCTCCAGATTGGCCTGAGTGGCCGAGTTCCTTGTTGCTTTTCTTTGAGACAGCTGCTCTTCGACATGGATCAATCTTTCTCTCAGCTCAAGCTCAGAAGATCTGACGGCCTTATAGCGAGACTGCAGCTCCTGGTACATCTGTGTGGAATGAGTAGGGTATTAATGACTTATCACGTGCAAAGGTTTACCATCATGACACGATGAAGCACTTTCACACCCATTTCTTTCCCCCAGAGTGCTTTTCAAAAATCACAATCTGGCTCGGCCAGCAAATATCCTGATTTCTGGAGGCCACATCTTACCAGGTCTACCATCAAGCTAGCCAAAGTTCATCAAAACAATTTGAATCTGTAGTAAATAGAATTAGTAAGCAATGAACTTACAGTCTGCAATGAAGAGGTCTCAATTTTGTGTGCGTCCTCTTGATTTTTCAAAACTGCAGATAAAATGTAAAAATAGAAAAATATCAAGGTCAATTACGTTCCTTAACTTAACCCAGTAAAGGCCCATGTCACATACGGCAAAGTTACCCAGGCAACCAGTTCCAGGCAACTGAGAGACGAAATAACATTCATTTTTCAATTGTTATCAAATTTTCTTGGGGGTATTTAGAAAGTACCAGAAAAATTACTTTTGCACTAGCAAGATTTCCCCCCTTGCATGTGGTGTAGTTGGTTGCCTGTAAAAGTTGCATCGTGTGGCATGGCCCTTATGATGAAACGTGATAATACAAGGGGCTTGTTGTTGTATTGTCTCTCACCTTTCTGCGTATCAAACTGCAACGACTGTAACTGCTGGATGACATCAGTCTGCTGTGTAGCGTGTTCCATGGCCTGGCTATTGCTGGCCTGCAGATCGCCTATTTCCTTCCTGTTAATTAAACAAAATTACATCTTGTTAATTCAAATATGCAGAGTCCTCATCAACAGATCATATACAACCAGTGAATTAGGTGAACAAATGAAGTCACTATTAAAATCAAGTAGGTAATAGTCCACACAACCTTCTGCAGAAAGTTCTTCCGTCCAATAGCCAGGATTTTCGATGCTAATAGATTTAAGTAATTCAACGATTATCTTTAACTGGAGGTTTGAACTCAATGCTCCGGCCACCTTCAAAGGCTAAAATGCTCCTTTAAGATTCACCTCACTTCCCTCATGAGAGAAATTCCCACTAACATTCAGGCTCTTACCTTAATTTAGCCAATTCCTTTTCCCTCTCCATTATTTCTTTCCTCTTCCTCCTCAGCTCAGCTGTATGTTGCCGAAGACTCTCCTCTGTATCTTTCAGTTTCTCCAAAGTTCCATCTTCCTGAAGTAGCAAAATTGGCAAGAAGAAAAGATGCCAAACACTCAATAAGGAAATAAAACTTGTCATCACAAACCTGATGAGCAAACAAGGAGGCATTCAAGCTGTCTGTGTGTGTTTTTTTTTTTTTAACCAAATCTAAGATAATCAAAACGTGTGATGAGGTATCAGCCAGCGACAGGGAAAGGTGCCAGGGGTCGATTTCACCAAACTCATTGTAACTTACTATCAATCGTAGGACTTATGATGCATTTCGGCCCTATGTAGGATACGATGGGATATCCTTCGTAACTCTTGAGTTACGATCAATCGTAGGGCTTTGTGAAATCGGCCCCTGGTGTCATAAGCTTGTACACTGGTTTAAAAGAGCATCTCGACTTGTCTCAAGTTTCCAGTCAACCTATCTGGGCTAAAAGTAGAAATTTAAGATCAAGTTGAGAAATTTAGGCTAAAGAGAAGCAATGTAGGGTTAACTGAGGTAATATCAGGGTACAGGGGCGTGAGGGTAAGCAATTCTGGTTAAAAGACGCAATTGAGGGCAAAGTGTCTTGCTCAAGGACACAAAAGTCACAAATGGGATTTGAACCCACTTGGCCAAGAGACAACAAGGGAGCAGATACTGACCTTCTGAGCTGCCTCCTTTGAAGCCCTTGTCATCACTTGTAGTTCCTTCTCAAGCTCCTAAATACCACAATAAATTATGAAATAACAGAAAGGGAAAAAACCTAGCACGAAGTAAAATATGTGGCTTATGATGCATGGCTCTTGTTTGGGGACCAAAACATTCTGCCGCTTAATTATAGCCTCTCAAGTTGCAAGGATACGTACGTAATAATAACGGAAATTGTACACAAAGTAGAACATACTTAAATGCCTTGTACTGAAATCGGTAGTTTTATTAGCATATCCCGAACACATATTGTTGTCAGCTCACAACACAGTGTTGCTTCCGTAAGAGCTAGAGATGCTTTCATTGGACTTTGCATACCTTGATTTTGTTTTGACAATCCAAGTTGGAGGCTTGAAGTCTGATCATAGACTGCTTAGCCTTCTCGAGATCAAGGGTCAAAGTAGTCACCTGTTCTTCGCATTCTATAACGAAAGAGAGAACAAATTTTGCAAAGTGAGATGGCATCACGAAATTGGTACAAAAGTCAAAGTTGAAATGAAGTTGTATTTCTATTTCCTAAAAGCTTTTGATACGACACATAGGGATAAAAATGGGATGTTTGTTTCTTCACAAAATCACCAAGTCACCATACCTCGCTTTTCAGACTGAAGTTTCTCCACTGCTTCTTGATTGATGCCTTCAAGGTTTTTCAGTCGCACTTCCTTAGACTGGAGCTATGATGAAAGGGATAAATAAATGAGGTTTCAGGAATTTCAAATATTAAGAGAAGGAAAGCATATGCACAGTAGAACATTCCATAATGTTGAGTGATAATTTGTACTTTTTCCTAGGTATAACATGTATAAGAGGAATTTTGAATCTAGGGTGTCTAAAACGCTACCCTGCACTGAAAAATAATGTTTCAATCCTGAATTTGTGATTTCTTCATAGTGTAAATTGAAGATAAATAAAGTTGTGCAAAACAGCAAACAGTGTCCAAAATACAACCTGATACCCTCCAGATATTACCTTAATGGTGTTTTTAAAGAATATGTATTATTCTGCAAATTTATGTAACTGCATATAAATATTACATCTCCGAATTTATAACGTTGTTGTATTTTCTAAAGGTGCATCAAATTATTTTATTCTCATTTAAAGAACTGTTAATGTGCATCTATTACAGCACAATAGAACGGTGCAAGCTTTATGTTGCTACATAATGACATTTCTGTCTTCATAAAAACAGGGTTAACAACCAAATTCCCATGTGTTGTGTATCGATTGTGATTGTTCTTTGGCTGTTGTTCACTGACCATGAACATTAAATGAATTTTTTAATGATGGTTTGTTTTATTGGGCAAGACATTTTTGTGCTAAGCAAATTTGTGTGCTTAGCAGCGCCATGAAATTGGCCCCTGGTTGAATGACCCACATACAAGGTGCTCGCTAACAGTATCATGCAGAATAATTGCCAGCAGAAGTGTTACAACATCTGCCGTCTGAAAGTCAAGCAACCTATCAATGTCTCATTCATATTAATGAGCTGAGAGACAGACAGCACATCTGATTGGTCGGTAGGATTCACCATGGCGACAAAGCCAAATTAGATACCTCCAGATCACGTGCATCTAAAGTACAATCTTCCCTGAGGGCAAGGAAGGCAGTAATTACTCCAAATGAATTCTTTAGTTTCTAGTTACGTGTGCAATGATTATGGCTGCCCCGTGTGCAGGGTATTAGGTACACTCACATATATGTAAATCACATAATTAGATTTCAAAATGAGGAAAAACCTTGAAACGTGTACAATAACTTGGAAATCGTGTGATCAAAGAGAACAAGTAAGCAAATGTTTTAGAGTTGTAATAACATGGCCTCGGAAAGGAAAATACAGCCTGGATTAGTTTAGGTATTAAGCAGTGAAATTAGCGATGACCGATTTTTTCGGTCTTCCTCCCTGCAAACAACACTGATAAGTTGTCAACATGGAATACAGGGGGCCGTTTGTACACATCTAATGGAGCATTTCTGGCAATGATTGCTTACCAGCTGTTCCAGTTGTTGCTGTTTCTCCCTCAGGAGCTGATTCTCTTTGTTGATGTCCTTTTTCTCGTCATCCACCTCAATTTTCCTGGGACAAAAAAAATGTGTTGAATAGACTTTGTTGTTAATGGACTTGTGATTGTACTTGCATAAAAAACCTGAAAATATAAAACTGAAAATCATACATTTCCTATACTGAGACCAAAAAACCTGAAATCAGGATTTTTCCTGAAAAATCACTTTACAATGATGAAAAATTTCTACAGATTTTTAGACATGTATTGTCACCAATACAAAATATGCAAAATAGAAATGAGTCTACCTTGAAATAAAGTGTTGAAGTTCATCCTGTTGTTGTGATAAGAGCTAGAGAAGAATAAAACATATTGACATTAAATATAATGATTTCATTTTTTTTTTTTTTTTTTGATTTCGATAATAATGACTACAATCATTCAACTTTCCCATGGAGCATATTTTGTACTAAAAGTAAATCTAAATGAACTTAAAACATTAAACCACACCTGTTACACTTTCATCTTTATTAGGAGTACAAAGCCTGAGGGTCGATTTCACAAATGCTTTACGGTCATCGCTAAAGCCCAAATCCATCCCCAAAAGGAAAATTGCTATGCAAAGTAGCGATCGATTTTCCACTTAGGAACGGATTTGGGCTTTAGCGATGAACGCAAAGCGTTAGTGAAATCGGCCATGGTCTTTGTACCAAACTACCACACCTGCTACTCTCTCATCTCCACTAGGAGTACAAAGTCCGGTTTTTTTTTAGTCTGCAAAGGCTATTCAAGCATAGGCATCTCTACCTCACAGATGCATTTTTAGTGGACAGTAGCATTTGGGGGCAAAGTGGCTTGCTTAGGGAGTAGGGACACAAGCATGACCCCTATGGAGAATCTGTGGGAGGTTATAGTATACACAGGATCTTCAGACCTGTACCAGACCACTAGACCAAGGCACTTTCCAAATGATCTTACCCTTTCCAGCTCTGCAATACGGTCATCTTTGATTTGCAGTATCTCCAGGACCTTCCGATCTTTTAATTCTGCCTTTTCCTTCTCCCTGGGGAATAAATAAAAAACAAATCAATCAGATCAGCTTAATCATACCAAATACAATGAAACGTGTCTTCCGTCTGAGTCGAAGCAAATCAGAATTCAATATGGCCCCCCCCCCCTTGCATTATTCAAATTAACTCCACGCTCTCCGGGGCATTTCGGAGAGGAAGATTCCTAAATCCACCTTAATCCCATACTGCATAGGAACTTAATAAGGTGAAGGGCGAGCCTAATTTGCGTTTGTATATTGTAAGGTCACTAGATTTGGACCAAGCTGGGCCCGCAAGCCCACTATAAAAATAGTGGCCTGCTAGCAAAAACTCTTGTGTCCTTCCAAATCCTGCAATGATAGATGATGGATTTGGGCTGTTAATGTTAACATGGTGGAAGGAAGAGAACACCAAGTTAGTAACATTAAATTCTAACAATTTGTTTGTTTGTTTTGTTTTTTCCTTCAAATATTTTCATTTCTGGGGGACCTAAATATGAATTACATTTTAAAAAAGCTTGACCTACAAATTTTTAAAATGTGAATATTCTCATATATTTTTTATTTTTTAACACATAATTCAAGTGAATATGCAAAACAACACGAGTGGGGCGACAAGAGGCTGCGAACATGTCTGAATCAAGCAAATCATTTCCTTTTTTAATTGTGGCTGAGGCTATTTTCAGTGCGGCACAAATGGGTACAAACAAAGTCATGGCTCTGAATTGGGTCAAATTCTGACCCGGATGTTTTTTTTTTTTTGGACAGGGGGAATGGCAATTGGCATAATACTGACCGTTGGACCACTAAGCTGATGGCCTGAGTCACATCCGGGTTAGCAACCTGAAGCCGTTTCCATAATGACCACACAAACTCCTTGTCAGCCTGAAAGCAAACATCAACGAGAAACAAACAACATCATTCATACCATAATTAAGAGCAATTCAAGGGTACCTATACATGGATCAAAAATTCCAAAGAATTTCCATTTTAGGGCCGGGGGGAAAGCAGACAAGTTTTCAATGGCATTTAAATAATACGACAGATGTGCAATGCTGCAACTTTAAGGTACATTATTTCTGCAGTGGAAAGTGGAAATATCAATTCATACTTTATGTAATGTTGGCGTCGTTGAAATGGAAAATCCTTGCCTACAAGTAAGTCATTGCCGCTCTGCCAAACACAATTTCACTCAAATTTTTCAGATGTTGATTGGATAAACCCCACATCCTAGACCTTGCAGAAACAGACATAAAGATCAAGATGCCTTGGCCTCACAAATGGCCATCATTCAACACTACACCATACATACATGTAGGGCCGTCTATGAAAATCACATTTAAGGTAGAATAAAGACAATCTGACGCTGGATTGAAGATGGATTCGAACATGGGACCTCTCAAATGAAAGTTAGTTCTTGATATCTGCTCTTGTTTTGTGCAAGAGAGGAATAATGGGTAGTCAATATGGTGTGAAAACTTGGCGCCTGGAAGGAAGTTTAAAAGTCCTTTAACCTGACACTGAGCCAGTTCTTCAGAGAGAGCCAGGTTCTGTGCTTGCAGCCGGCTCACCTCAGAGGAAGTCATTGTCTGTCAAAATTAAACAGAAAAATAGTTATACATAAATGAAGTTACTGAAAAAAAGTAAAAATTTACAAGTTACTGTATGCTGTTTATTTTTTTTTTTATTCAAAACGCATAAGAATGGAAGATTGGAAATATTTTCATTGCATTCCTAAGTGGTAGACTAAGCCACGAACTTGAATAAAAAAGCAAAACATTTTTCTTTGTAAAAAGGAAGGAGGGTCCAACTCCTACTCATTATTAGCGAAATAGACACTGAAGAAATCAAAAGAAAAGAGAGTAAAAAATAGTAATATATTAACACATGCAACTGAATTATGATAACAATTTGCATCACACATCCAAATTTATAGGGAACAATTCGGTCCTCAAGCTATGCAAAATTGCAAAAAGAAGGCCAGCAATTTTACCAAGAAATCTCATGTTCCATCCACAACTGCATAAGACAGCTACAGAACAGAACCAAAACAAACAGATTACAGAAAGAGAGGTCCAGTGACTAGCCCAAAGTTTCCGTCAATAACATTTCAAATAAGACCGTTTTGGCATACTCAAATTAAAAAAATGAAACACATACTTAGCGCTCTAAGCCTCTCGTAAAGCTCCGGTACTCGAAACTGGCTCAGAAACCCCGGGTTTCTGGCGATATCTGAGTCATTTTGGGCTACAGAAATTACCACAAAGTTGACAGTTTGAATATCCGCGGTCTTGCATTGAATGGTGTGTACGTGCGTACGGTGTCTATTATAATACACGTTGAGAATGTGTGGTACCGATGTGCGTTTTGGCCAGGCACCAGTCTATTTTTGGTGTCGCATTTTGTCAATGTCAAACAACGTCCATAAGAATGTGTACAAACTACAAAGACACGACGCACACAACGGAGAGACACATTATAAAGCGTGCATGCAGTGCACTGTGTTATCGTATACAACACAGCGAGTGGCTGGCACTGCATGTGTGTGTATGCAGCACGCACACATCAATAGCGTGCCAAGCCAAGCCTCAGTGCCACACTGCACTAAGACCAACCACATCCAGCACTGGTGGGAATTTCACGATGGCGACAGTGAGTAAATCCCACCTCTCTTTTCCCGATTTTAACGACAATTTTTTACCATTTCACTGCCATTTCACGGGTGCTGTTGAATACCTGCTGCCGTACGGTGCATTTTGAGGGTCGTTTGGCGCGAACAGGTGTGATTTTTGGGGGGTGACAGGTTCGACAGTTTCAGGACAACAGCAGCTCGCGTCAGCGACACCGTTGACAAAAAAAAAATGGAGAACGCATGGAACGACATGACGACATGACCTACAACAACCAACGGGGAACCTTCGTGTATTAACCTCTATTTTTGTTACAGATTGGGTGTAATACGGGATCGAGTGCTGGGTTTTCTGTCTCACGTGGATTTTCGATTTGTAGGAAATCTTTGGATGCTGTAGATGCCGTCTGAGTCGACGTAGTTGTCCGTGTCGTTTTTGTCTTAATAAAAAAATCATCGTGTTTCATTGTGTATCGCAAATTGAATCTTTTCTGAATGGAAAAGGCATGGAATTATGTGTTTATGCCACAGTGTATCCTGCTCAAATTCTCTTATTTCGTGCGATTTGTATGACTTATTTGCTTTTCTCAAAAGTTTGGGGTTTTTTCAAAACTATTTTGTCCAAAGTCAGAGAGCATCGAGTCTTGTAGCAATCTTTTGTTTTGTTTTTCCTTTTTGTGCGTGCAAACGGTGACCTTTCTTTTTTCTTTTCTCCACCCACAATGACGATGTCGTGTGTAACGGGAAAGGGTGGCTGGTGGGCACACTAGGTCAGTTCACTTTTCTGATAAATTATGGTGCCCTTGCAGGCTTGTGTGTCCCTAGGGAAATTACTTTCAGACAGTGCAGGGGGAAAAGTGACTGCAGGGAGACAAAATTATTGTGCAAAAGCAGACTTTTGGCCACTTCTTTTTGGTCACTGCTATTTTGTTCAAAAGCAAACAATGAACTTAGGCCTACTTGATTCTACTATATATTTATTACAGATTTATGATTTCTGTGTTCCTTTTTTGAAATTCTTTTCTGAATGTAATGAAAATTGGTGGAGGCTAGATTCATATACTTGCTCAGGAAAAAAAAATTGATGAACTTTTTTCTTTAAATGTATTATATTTATATTCCCTTGTGGTTATTTGATGATTATATTATAGCCATGGCCTATTGACTTATTTTTTACAATATTGATTTGGTTCAAAGTCAACAGACCTATTTATTTCTAAACAATATCACCTTTCAGAGAAATTATTTTTTTATTTGGACTCCATCAAAGTTAGTTGAATTGAGGTCGTGATCTTGTGAAATGTTATTCAAAGTTTTCAGTCCCCGGAGAACACATAGCCTGAAGCTAAAGCAAACAGTGACAGTGATGTATACCAGTGCTCATTCTATTGGCTGTGTTTTTAAAGGTAATTTCATACTTTGGTTTTTGTCACTCAAAGATATGCAGATTCGTCCATGGCAAAAAATATAAAGAAAGATATTTTTAGGCCTCACTGTCATCTGTGAAATTTCTAGTTCCAACGGTGCCCATTTTTTTAGCAAACAGTGAAAAACAGTCTAAAAGTAATTTTTAAAAGGTATTTTTAAATCTACCATACATGTATTCACAGGATTTTTTATCTTGATCTGAGATCAAAATTGTTTTTGGTCATGATTCGTTTTACTCTTTTCTGGATAAATACAGCATTTCAGGCAGAAATGTTTAAAAACAGTATGTTTCTACCATCACTATCTTTTTACCCTCCTGTAAGTTATAGGCCCTAAATAGCCAAGATCTGTGAAGATTTGTGGTTTGGGAGGCCCTATGCTACCAAAGTATGATAGTACCTTTAAAGAAGAATGGCCAAACAATATGGGAACAGCATTCCAACAATAAATCTCTGCTAATTAAAATCATTGTGTATAATTTGTGTGAATGTTATGCATGAACAATCCAATCATATTTCTTCATGATAGTAAGATTCCGTGATAATTAAAAATTAAAAATTGAAATTTAAGATTAGCTTCTTATGACTTTCAATGAAGTCAATAGAAGTTGACTTGTTGACTTTGAATAAAGTTAAATGAATTAATGAATTCCGCAAAAAAGAAATTCCCAGGTCATAGATTTCCCGTTGGTTCAAGGAAAGTTTTTTTTACATGTACTCCAACTTATCAAGCAGTTTATCAGAGAGAATTGAACCCATCCAGGGTGATTCACTTCACGAAAGAGAAAAAATACTGATTCCTTGGGTGTATTGAACATTTCAAATTAATTTTTATATTGGCCTTCAAATACATGAATCATTCTTTTGAAATGATTGACAATTCTTGAATGATTTCAACTTTTTTTTACATTGCCTAGTTCCCTTGTGACTTACATGTATGTGGACATTTAATTCAATGCCTCTTCTGAATGGCCTTGACACTTTGTAATGGTATACTTTTAGAATTATACTCAATAGTTTGTCCTCCAAGTTAAAGGTGGTACTGTATGTTCCTAAAGAAACTTTTCTCTGTTATTCTCAGAGTATGCTCGGGCTAGATTTTCTCTCTGCAGTTTGGCCTATGTACATTTATTTCCTTGCATCCCATGGGTAAAATGATAAAATCATGGAGGGCCTACATGTATGTAATGAGTAAACTACATTTTAACATGAATGAATGAGTGCATACTATTTCTAGGCATTGAATGAATATCCAAGCTTTTCGCAAAACATAGGCTGGAACAGCAACCTCTGACCCTCCTACCATTTTTAATTTTCTTAACTTGAGGTCCTCTCTTACTCTAGTCCTTGAAACTTTCTTAAATATCAGAGCGTGCACTAATACAGAGTCTAAATAATTGGAACAAATTATGTAGACATTTATCTCCATTGAGGATTCCTTACATAGTACTGGAGGACACAAGTTGTTCATATCACAAAAGTCTCCATATGGATAAAATTGTGCGGCAATGGAAACTTGAGACTAATTTGTCCGATTCAAACCCTTACACAGAATTTTCATAGGGAGAGGGGGGAGAAGAAAAAAAATGCGACTCAGACAATGTACCCGGGGCTTCTTGCAGGTGACTGAGAATCAAAGACATTCAATTGGCTAGCATTCTGTCCGGGGCTAACTGTACACGGTATGATACGATGGCAGATGCTGGTAATCGATAGATAATTATAACGATGCTCCACTACATGATTTATTGGAGCCACTTCCTTGCCCTGAGCAGGGCAAGTCTGATGGGGGGGGGGAGGAGGGAGTGGGGGTTAGGAGAAGGAAAAGTAGTCTGCTGTCTGAGCCTGAAGCTCAGCCACAAACCCCTCAGACTTGTTTTATGTCATGTCTGACACGTCTTGTGAAGTTTTTATGACTGTTCAGAGGGGGAAGGGTTGCGACAGCAGGCTGTTTACCACTCCCCCTTTTCCTCTTCAATCTTACCCCACCAAAAAAAATGTATGATACATCTCAGTTGTCAAGTAAGGATTTTTGAAAGTAACCTCTAGTGTGTTCTCTTTGTGTACATGTGCGGATGTACTTTTCCTTTTCTCCTATCTTTAATTGAATTTGCACCGTCCATCTAAGCCAAGTGCGGTGCATAAAGCTCCCGGCAGTGTTTGTAAAGTTTGCATTTAACACAAATCATATTTTCTTTGGTCACTTTTTTTTTTCATGGCTCTTGTAAGCTTGGGTTTAAAGACGTACATTGTACCATCCTTGCTTTATATTGCACAACAATTTAGTATTTATTAACTATAACTTCTACAAGTATAAAACTTCAATTTAAAATGGTGTGAAATGGCGTGATTGTGCATCTGGCCCTACATGTATTGAGTTTTGTTGGTATTTTTAAAGTTCTGATCTCTCAACTCAAATTAGATTTAACCAAAATAAAGTTTATGAATGAACACTGAGATATGTCTGATTAATTATAAAACAGTCATTAAATTTGTATTTACTGTCAACATTGTCAATGCAAAATTTCATGTAAAAACTTAATGCATGTACATGTACACATGTAAGCTGTACATGTAATTAAGTTGCAACGTAATGTTTAAAATGCCTTATCCCCTGCCCCCCCCCCCCAACAACAACAAAATGACCGATCCATATGTAGTGTATCTTTAAAGTGTGTCTGCACGATTTTTCTATGTCATTATCAGTGGATAGGGTGTTGATTGGTGAGGGGAATGTATCAATTTCCTCTCATCGTCCTTGAAGTACTTCTCCTAATTAACTGTTCCTTCGTGATAATTCAGCAAATTGATGGCATTTTGCCTTCTGGATGCTAAAAGTATATTTTTTTTCCTTTCTAAAGTGCTTTTTTTTTGTCAAGCACCAACAAAACTGAACCCATCGCTGGTAGGCACTGGGCCTCATGATATTTTCCATGATCAAGATTCTGGACTGGGGAATATTTTTGTTCATCCTTTACAAACTATTTTATTTTAGAACTTAAATTCAAAAGTTGAGCTCAATGTACTTGAGTAATATCAAGACCATTTGTTTTACTTTGAATAAACTTTCCTGCAAAACTTTTGAAAACTTTTGAAAACATTGTTGTTTTTGGCTTTGTCAGTTTTTTTTCAGTAGGGTAAAATTTACCAAATACAGTTTTATTTTAAAAAAATAATTATAACATCAATGTGAAGGTATGACCTCTGGCCACCGCTGTCAGATCTATGAAGTTTAATGGATTCGGAACAACCTTGAACTTTCCATTTTAAATCTTTTTTCTGTATTCTGGTGTATAATATTAATTGATAAATGTTTATGCGTAAAATTTCACCAAAACATGTGCCATCAAATGAGATCTGAAAAAAAGATATATTTATCAAACAAATTGATTTTTTATTTATTGTCATCAAACAATGATGAATTGGCTTGAGTGCTCAACACTGTGACCAAATATCCGACTTTGAAAGCTTCGTTTACTTTTGGGATTCATTGGCAATCAAGACAGTCAAAGATTGTTGACAGTCCGTTAATGATCTTACCATCCCATCAGTATCTGTTATTTACACATGTGACATGTGATTTTGTCATACCTGTACATATGTTAATCCATTTTGCTCTTTAAAATTATGGCAAAAACAGGGAAACTTTGTAATTTTCACGTACGTGCACGGAGAGCTTTTCTCGTAGTTGTTGCATATTGTGCTTTTGATGATGTCCGGACCATATTTCAGTTTTTGATGAAAACTTGAATGTGCAAGTTATATTATGTTTCTTATTTTCGCCTGTATTTTGTGGCTGCAGTAAGCTTTCCATTTCCTTATTCTTCACTAATCTGGGGTCACTCTGACAGCTATATATGTCTTTAAAATATCCATGGTCTTACAATTTATTTGATGTCCTTGTTCTCTTGTGTCCCCTATGATTGCAGTCCATCCGATGCACTCTACCAAGCTGTTCGTGTGAGTGTTTTGCCCCTGGTAAAAGTCAGCTGAGAACATGTGAGCAGTGCCGGCATGGATGGGTTGCACATGGTGAGTACAAACTTTAATCAACTGTGTCATTGTAAGTGTTAGGTTACAGTTATGGTCAATTTTTTTGAAAAAGCCGACCCAAATTCTACCCCCTGGATATTTGGAGTGATTTTGAAGGAAATGGTACTGAGAATACTGTAACTTGAAAGAGGGGCTTGATGGCCCAATGTGGTCCATGTCCGAAGAAAGTCTTGTAGAGGTGCTGTACGATGTTTAGTTTGGAGGAGTTTTGTAGTTTTGACAAGTCACTTGATAGATACAAATTGAGCCTTTGACATGAGGTGTGGCAATTACCGCAGCTTCATCAGTGCAGTTCACATTAAAATAAGAATTACCATCTGTTACATTTCAAGGATCTCAATTTCTCATCTCATTTATGAAAGTCTGGGGAATCATGGCACATGATCGGTTTGTTTGTGCCGAAATTCCGCCAAGGCATGAACACAACACCTTTAAAACGAGGTCAGCACCGCCCCTTCTCTTGTGCAAATTGAATTAAAATGCCTGTAAAAATATCAGATATAGATGTTTGTGGTGGATGCTTTTCCCTCGGTGTGTGTGCGTGTCTTCCTCCTCTCTGCTCCACTGTTTTGGCTCAGAGGGTTTTCTTATTTAATGAAAACAAATTATATCTTGATGTTGTCGAGGGTTTTTATTGATTTCTTAAGAAACTCGGGTATGTTGTAGCTTGTTGGAGTGTAGGGGCTGCAAATAGTTGACTGTCTGACTGGGGACGCAAGTAATTGTCTGCGAGGCTGGGGACGTTGTGTAATTTGTCGTTTAAAAGCCTGTAATCCCCTCAAAATTTGAAATGTTCAGTTCAAGTCCAGAATAAAAAAATCTTGCAATATGCGGGTTCCCATCTCTGTACTACGTGTCTCGTGAGCTTAAAAGGTACCGCCAGATCACCTGGGCAACTAAAGTATTGATTCAATTGCTCTGATTGAACTTTGGCCATTTTTTTCTTCAGAGATATTAATTCGTAAGTTGCCATTGCAGAGTAGATGTTGATTCTGTCTGTTAGAAGAACACATTCTTTTAAGAAAGTGGGACCGAGGTATAATTAAGCATGTAATGAAATCTACGCTGTACTGGTGTATAGGCAAGAATTTCCGTAGGAAAAAAACCTGCATGTCCAGAATGCTAGAGATTTGATTCCTCTTGCGAAGGCCGTTACTGATCCTGAGATCAATTCACAATTGTTTGCCACTGAGGCATCCCTCTATTTCCCCTCCTTCCCCCTCCATCAACCTGACACAACTACAGCCCTGGACAAGCTCTCCACCGGCCATTCCTTCCCGTCGCTCTGCGTCGAGGTCGTCCACTCGGACATCGTCTTCGACATCACCAGCTTGATACTGTACGGCACCCAGGCCACGCCCATACGCCTGCGCATTCTCCTGGATCGGCTGTTCAGCGTGCTCAAGAGCGAGGAAGTTGACCGGATACTGCAAGGACTCGGATGGGGTCACGAGGACTATGCCAGGGGTTACATCCTGCAGGTGGGTACTGCCCTGTGTTAATTACCATGCTGTCAAAATCATTTCTGAAAAGCTGCAACCTCTACCAAAACCTGTTACCAAAAAAACCGAACAACAGTTTTTAAGTCTTAATTTGGGGGAATTGATTCATTCATATTCTATTTGGTGTTTAATATAACACTTGAGAATAAACTTCTTGAGATGCAAAAAAGAAATCTTCGGTGCAGCAGTTTCTTTTTAGCTTGAGGAAATTTGCTGTTTTCCCTTTTGTCAGTTTATCACAGTGGCAATTCTGAGGTTCTTGCTCTGAGGATTACTTTAATAGAGGTTCTCTATAATGGAATGCTAAACCAAACTCTTCACGAGTCAAGTAGTCTCAACATGAGTCAGAAGTGTGGCATTCTGGTCATTTATTCTTTGACCATTTTTAATGGGAATTTCAGTCAATTAAAACAAGTGTTTCACAATGCCTTTAGCTATGCTTAATACTGCACTGTTAATGGGCCTTCATCCTGAAAGACAGTTGGGTAATCTTGTGAATGTATAATACATGTAGCTGTGCATTTGGCAACCTTATTTGAAAGTATAATCAACACCTTGTTTTTAGATACGCAATTTTCTTGCAATGATGGCAGTTTGCTTGTAATCTTGAAATTCATTTTCCTTAATTTTCACTCTGCCTCTTTTTTGTACAAGGCTGGTTGGGATCAGTGTATATACACTGTCTAACGCAATATGCAAATAAGCATCATGCCATAAGCCTAATATTAGTTGTTTAAAATCTCCCCAACCCTGACCCCACCCCCCTCTTTCCAGGATCAAGATGGTAAAGTTCTTGAACGTTGGACCATCGCTACCAAAGAAGAGGAACCCATTATCCTCAATCAGTTCCTACGCTTCGGAGAGACAAAGTCCATCGCCGAAGTCATGCTGCAAGAACTGAAGTCGACAGATGCTCAGTCAGCACAGAAGAAGAATGAATCCGACATTCGTGCTTTTATCGAGCGGATGGGTAGTCGACACAAAGTCAACAGTTCATATGATGGATCGGATGAAAAGAGACTACCGTCATCCCCAGAGCCTTCAAGAACTGTTCAGAAATCATTGCAGCACGCAGGAATTCATGACAGCGAAGGACACAGTGTAGGAAAAGCTTCACAAACATTTCAGCCGAGAGAATCCAGCCAAGGCAGTAACTTACCTGTCCATAACATCCACCTGGCTAATTTAGAACAGACAGTATTGAAAGCAGGGGTTGTGCAGGCCCAGACACGAGCCCGAGGCAGGATTAGCTATCCAAACTCAAATTCAGACTCTGCCAAGAGGCCTCAACCAGTTCGGGTGAATTCAGCTCATGACGTCCCTTCCACTAGTCATGCTAGCATGCCCCCGTTATTGAATAGCAGCGTAAGTATGGTCCCGGGCTCGGTGAAACGATTTTCGTCATTCTCCCTAAAGGGACACAGGAAAATGACGCTGTCCAAGAGAAGAGCCTGGACACCATACATGACACTTCCAAACAGTAAGCAGGTCAAATGCAACACCTGTAATAAGTGGTTCTATGACAAGGGCACATGGAAGATCCACTTTGGTGCAGTGCACCTTAAGGTGAAGTACAGGTGCACTGTGGCAGGTTGCAATATGGCATTTAGTTCGTTACGGAGTCGCAATCGCCACAGTGCAAATCCCAGCCCCAGAATTCACCGGTTTGTGTTCAATACTCGCCGGATGAACAAGCGGCGGAGCCACTATCAAGAAGAAGGCATGCAATTGCAGCCGGAGTGCGAGACACAAAAAGAGAAGGGGATAGAGATTGAGGACGATGATGATGATGTGACAATGGTAATAGATGATGATGCCAATGTAAAAGAAGAGGAAAATAGCAACGACCTCGATGAGGATGTTGCGCTTCTTGAAAACGAGAGAGACAGCAATGATGCAGATTGCAGTGCAGAGAACACTTCTGAAGCATTGCTTGAAACACCTGTCCCAGATATCAATCAGACAGAGGTAATTCACGAAAATGACAACTGTTCGTCAGATACAATGCAGAGTATTAAAGTAGAGACTGCCGATGACGTTGGAGAGAATTCAGATGGCAGAGAATCTCAGTCAGTTAGCATGGAACTCAAATCTTCAGAAGGCACTGAGCAAGTTCATCCAGCAAGCGACTCACCCACCGTGCACCATTTCAAGAAACGGAAAAGCAATGCTCCCAGGAGATTCTTCATTCCAAAGCAGGAGGAGGATGCAGACTGTCAAGTGGAGGGCGTTGCTTACAAGACGGAGGACGGGACAAAACAAAACAATGAAATCCAAGATGCAGAGGAGGAGGAAACTGGGATTGACTTGGAGGAGATTGCAGGGTACGAAAACTCACTCCCAGATGATGACAATTTATCCAATGATTACCACTACGTCTCTTCTCGCGTCTTCAGCCAGAAAGTGAGACAGATGCCAGAACGTATACCAACAAGCCAGTCTCAGAGCTTGGAGAATCTAAACCTGGACCAGGATAATCTGCACAACCACGTAGCAGAACAGCTGGGAATAGGAATCGACACCTGTTTCTACATTAACGCCGAAGGTCTGCCTTCATGTTATTTGTGCGGCAAGACTTTCCAGAGTAAACAAACGGTGAAAGTCCATTATCAAAATGTCCACCTGAAACTCATGCACGCTTGCACGATCGATGGATGTAATGCCATGTTTCCTTCTAGACGCAGTCGGGATCGTCATAGCACAAACTTCAACCTCCATCGGAAACTTTTTGAAAAGGGCGTGCCTCTGAAAGATGGCTTTGATCAGATTCAGCCTTCTAACCCAAATTCATGTCCCCCAGCGGGACAAGCAGCAGCTGACTCGGCCCACAGCTCAAACCATGCCTTGTCTGACTCGAACAGTTCAAGTTCTTCAGAGGGGATCAAAAAGGCCGTCAAGCAGTCAGGTATGGAGACAATTCTGAACTTGGATTGCGGTGACAATGGTACATGCCACCCTTCACCAAATGAAATTGATCTTAGATTAACCAAACCTGAGCTCCACTCTCCTTCCAAGCATCGGTACCCCATTCAAGACAACAGTGCCCCTTCCTCATCCTACAGTTCTTCCCCACCGCAACGCTACATCATGCAGGTGGACCAGAATGGTCTGTCGCCTCTCACCTACAACCAGTCCTTCAACTCGGCAAGTACAGCGTCCATACCTTCGCCAAAGGAGCTGTACCCGTTGAAGTTTGTGGGTAACCTGATTTGTAACATCTGCAAGAAGGCTTACAGCACCAAGGACACCCTGAGGACCCACTACAGGAACATCCACTTGAGAGAGATGCACAAATGCACCGTACAGGGCTGCAATTTAATGTTTTCCTCGGTGCGTAGCAGGAACAGACACAGTCAGAACCCCAATTTGCACAGACATTGTCTTGGGACGGAGAGTAACCCCAATGGCACTGACCACGGTGATCTACATATACCCCAACAGTAACATCTCATAATTGGAATAGGAGTTTCCTATGTATTCTAGCCAACTCAACTAGTCATGTAACTCAGTCTTTAACAACTCCACCTGTCTGGCCACCTGTTTGTGTCAGTAAAGTACCTCTATCTGAAACAAGTCCTATGGGGCTTGGAGTCCACCCACCAGACTAATTAAAGAAGTGTGCTAGTCTGACAAGAGAGAGGTGAATTAAAGCCAGAAATGCTGAAAAATAACCACAACAATTTTTCCAAAGAATGAGATGAAAAAACTTCAGAATTGCTATTTAATCCGTTTTGACATATTAGCACATTTTATGCATTGCATGCATGCTTCCCTTGATTCAGTTGTTACCCACTGAATAGTACACGTACACGTATGAGTTTAACTGTTTGGTTATTGATCCGTGGAAAGGGCTTGGAATAATGCAAGTTGCATATTGATATTACACAACATTATTGTTTCGGGACAACCATGCATTTATGTGTACGTAAGTTTGTAGTGGCATTATTTCAAACCGTGGACTAATAACAAAAGGGACAATATGGTCCATGATTGAGAAAAGGTCCCTAATTGGAAAGCATACATGTACAAAACCAATGAAGCTGCTGCCAAAAAGTTTAAGTCCAAACAAAAGAGGAAGAAAAGGGAGTCCACAATTGCAGGCATTAACACAATTTGGTGTGTGAGTGTGTGCTAGATATTCCCATCGTTCAGAGATCTTAATGGTGCTGAGTCTGTAATACTTAATCATTTTTATTTATTGTTTTTTATGAAATACTAACTTTTAACCAAAACGAACCATTAAAATCTGACATTTAGGGGCAATAGATGACTTCAAAAGAGCAAATATACTTCAGTGAGCACCAGTCTGAATTCTGGTGTCTACTCACCTCAGGCATCTACCCAGAATCTTGTGAATATGTAAAAATGGATGATACCCAAAATACCCTCATTGGAGATCAATCAAATCGGTGATAAATTCTGTTTTTAAAATTGTCAACTTTTGACAGGGTACATCATTAAACTTCAGATGGCTTTTTACTGACTGCAGTCACATTTTTTTAAAATTACATCGCAGAAAATAAATCGAATTAACACATTTGAAAATTGAAAAATTTACTGGAGAAGTTTTAACTTTTCCAAATCAAATGGCCCTTTCCTTCTATGTAAATTTGCATAAATATTTTTCCAGCAAGCAGAACAGAATCACAAAGGAATTAATAACAAATTTGAAAATTCAAAATGAACTAACGCTTTTTATAGAATTCAGCGACCATCATTACAGCTATATGAAATCATTGTCTCAAGGTGCATGTAGCTTGGAGCCAAATCCATTAATATGTGTTTAGCAACGGGAAACTCTCCACTCCAAATACGTACTTAAGATTACCTTATTAAATACATGTCATGTATTGATAATTAATTCATATGAATAGCTGTAGTAAGGCAATACAACGTGTGTAAACATTATAAAGCCTTCTGAAAAATTGTCATTTTGCAACTTAAATATGTACCCAAGTTTATCAATGCAATTTCCAGTTTGGTGTAATGTGGATGGATGTCTGTAAACACCTGCGCCAGATGTAATGCAAAATCTTCATGTCATTTTATCCCCCCATCTACATGTACATGTACCTGTAAATTTAAGAGAAGCTATACACACATTAAAGGTAATATCATATTTTGGTTTTTGTCAAAGAAATACAGATTCAATGGCATAAATGTCAAGGAAGATACAGTAACAGTCATCTGTGAAAATTTCAGTTCCATATGGTGCCCACTTTTTTAAGAAACAGCGAAAAACGGACACAGTATTTCTCAAGTGTTTCCTCTTTTATTTTTGATCTTTTAAAAGATCAAAAAGATTTTCGGTCGTTGTTTTACTACTTTCTGGATAAATGCACCATTTCAGGCAGAAAAAAAAACGGTATGTTTCTACCATCACCATCTTTATACCCTTTAAGTTATAGGTAAATCTATGACGATTTCTGTTTCGTTATGCTACCAAAGCATGATACTACCTTTAAAAAATCAGCAGTCAGTATGAAAATGGCTGTACATTACAGCTTCCAGGTCTACATGAAATAAGAGGGTTTCCCCTCAAGATTTTTTTGCATCAGACGTCGCAGCCTACTGTAGTATTGTCAAATGAGCATACAATTGACTCTTCACAGTATTCAACTACAATTAACATTTTTTCTTTTATAATTTGTTAGGTCCCAAATACATTTTATTTGATGTGTTTCTCAGTCATCCTGCAATGAGGTACATGTGGAAATTTAGTGTTTAAAGACCTGTAGTATCATACTTTGATAAGAAACCAAAACAAATGTTCACAGATTTCCGTATAACTTACAGGGTATGAAGGTGGTGACAGTAGAAACATACCGTTCAAATTGTTCCGCCTGAAATGGTGTATTTATCAAGAAATTAGTAAAACAACGACCGAAAATATTTTTGATCTTTTAAAATATCAAAAATAAAAGAGAAAAGACTTAAGAAGTACAGTGGCTGTTTTTCACTGTTTTCTCAAAAAGTGGGCACCGTATGGGACTGAAATTTTCACAGATGACTGTTACTGTATCTGTCTTGATAATTTTGCCCATGAATCTGTAAAAAATTGTCTTTGATAAAAACCAAAGTATGATATTACCTTTAAGTGCAAGTCACTAAGTCAGTAATACTTTGACTTAATTAAGTGGTCCCTTTGGTGTTTTTCATCAAATCTAAAGTGCAATGTATTCAAAAGTACATAACCAAATTGTAATATTGGACTGGAAAATGCACCAAACCTGCAGATAAAAATGCCATGTGTCACATTTATGTGCATCACAAATTTGACATTTTGGCATTTGATGAGTGTCAGAAAGCACTTGTTGTATGCAGAGATTTTGTTCCTTTGAGCTTTAAATTAAGTATTGCAATGTTCATTTATGAACTGATTAATTTCTCCAGTTACTGTTTTACTTATCCTCTACTGATTTATTTTTAACGGAGATCAGTTTGATACACATTTTACCTTTTACTTTTCATTTACACATTTTTTTTCTTGATTATATCTTAAAATTTGACATAGAACTGTCCCATAAGCTATACCTTAAATTACAGCGCTAACCAAAAATGAAATTGCCAATGGTTTATTTTGAATTGAACATTGTAGACTGTAGAGTGTAGTTCACATGGTTCAAATTTGCCACTTTTAAATGAATGACATGAACTGTCTGCTATTAATCATGAAGCACTGCGGGAACACCCAGTTTGGAACTGGAAAATCCGTTCCAGTGAAAGCATAGGACAAAAATATAGGTATTAATAAATGATGATAATACAGTAAAATGTGATGACAGTGAACCTTGTGGTACACACCCAAATTGTTTCGTTAGACCTGTGGTGTTTTAGGGTGTTGGTTAAATACCTTATGTAACAGGGGGGTCAATATTTTAATGAATACTAAAAAATGGTACACGTAGGCAATCTCACACCATTTGTTGGGTTTTTTGTTGGGTTGTTAAAAACTTTCATTGGGGAAGAGTTTTTTTTTTCTTTTTGGTTCATTTTGCCCAAATTGGGTGATTGATTTGAAAGTTCTTAATATGAAATCCTGACAAAATTTTCAACCATTTTATTGATCTATTTCTACCCTACAATGTAGAAAAAAGCACGGAAGGTACATATACATGTACATAAAAATGTATGAGCATATTTGCCATCTTAATTGTAAAATTAAAAAGAAAATTGTGACCAGGATTCCATTCCAAGACCTGTGGATTAATGTTCCAGTGTTTTATCAGTATTATCACAGGGCCCTCTTTTGCCTGGGTGCCTGTCCAACGCTTGTAGCCCATTAATTGCTTGACGTATGTCCAAAAGGAGCCCCATTTGGTACATGTAGCTCATATTGTGCAGTGATCGTCACATTATTCTAGAGGTCTCGGGTTCAAGTCCTGTTCATTGAATTTTCTCTGCTCATCCCCCCAAACCCATTAAGAATCAATACCAAGTCAACTCCACCTCTTTCCAAATTTATTGAAGTCTAATTCTGTTATAAATATATGTGAAGGTTAACCTTATGTAAATTTGTGTAATTTGCATGTAGCTAAAACCAATAAGAAAATCTGGATAACCACCTCTTTACCGACATCTTCCAAAACCATATTTATATTTTTGTTTATATACATTCAAAAGTGTTCAATAAATACAAGGTATTCTGATAAGTACATACATAATGTATGCCAATGATACAGATTATGTTCTGTTTTGTTCATGGGTGTATTCATAATGTCTGGAGGTATCACCTTTAAGAATTTTTCAGTTTTTAATCACTTTTTTGTGCAAAATGAAAAAAAGCAGCGATTGACCTATACACCGACCGGATGGCGTAACATACCATCCACCATTACTGCAGTGTC
The DNA here is from genome assembly GCA_963971285.1 of Astropecten irregularis. NCBI lineage: Eukaryota > Metazoa > Echinodermata > Asteroidea > Paxillosida > Astropectinidae > Astropecten > Astropecten irregularis. Next base: position 3,503,761 of record OZ020257.1, read on the forward strand.
CCCACCCTCATTTTGTCCGGCAACAAAAGAATTTATGCTCCGCCACACTCTGTACTGCAGGGGACATACACCCTGCAGTATACAGTGAGGTGGACGTAAATTCTTTTGTTGCCAGACAAAAGGCAGGTGGGGACACTGCAGTAATGGTCACCCCATCGGATCGGTGTAGAATTTGGGTTCAGAGATGGGGACAGATCTTGTATGAGGATATTTACTGTCATTTCCAGTAATGAGGGGCAGTGTCTGATGGATCAATGGGACGTTTGTGGGAAAGATACAGGTGGTAGGCTAAAGTCCACCTGCTGAAGTTGGCATGTCCCAGCCTCAGTGTGAATGACACTACTGTAGGACAGGCAGGATATCACAAGTCTGAAAGTAACAGTGAATAACGTCTATTACACTAACTTTGCAATTGATCGCACGTCTTGTGCAGATATCCAACATTGGATTTTCTATGTTTGTATTATACATGTATATGTGATTCGGTACAACATAAGTCCAAGATATTCATAATTTCAAAGACAAGGGGACAAGGTCATTGAGGTCAATGTTTTATGCTTTCTGATATATTTCATATATTTGGTATTTCACTAAACCTTTATACATTTCCAAATCATCGAAATTCTGTCTACAAATCAGTAAAATTGTAACGTCACTTGAATTATACTGTAATGTACATCTCAATGCAGAGCAGTGAGGATAGACGACAGTGCGTATATTGCAACATCATATAGTCACAATTCTTCACAATTTCCAGAGACATCTTCCAGACCCCAACAGCTGTTGTTTCAATATTGTTTGAAGGTGATAGGGAAAAGAGGCTCTCTGCCTTTGTCAAAAAATACATTTGTTGGGCACTGAAATGGTGTTGGGTACTAGGTATTATTCTACAGTGAATTTGAGTTGATATTAGTGTATTTACAGACACTAATAAAAAAATGCAATACCTGTACATGATTAAAGTGCAAGTAAAAAGAGCCAATGGTAAATGAATGTGTACAGTACAGTTCTGTTCATAGTATTTTTTTGGTGGGAATTTTGTGTGATTTTATTTTATTTTTTTTTTGTGGGATGTCCTAAAAGACTAATTGGTTGATTATCATTTAGCTTACAATTGCAGATTAGGTCTACTTCCGTTGACTTTAATTGAATGGAGAATCGTAAAATCTTAACTCAAAGAACACAAATCCCAACTTTGCCACATTCAGTTCTTACCAAGGCTTGTAGCCAGCAAGTTGAATCAAGAAAGTGTACCATAGTCACTTAAAATTAAATTAAAAATCTAGAGGGCCAGGCTAGAAACGGACGGTGGAGGACGAGGGATATGGAACCTAAAATTTCTCTTCCTTTTTAGGGAAGAGAAGGGGGGATGTTTGATTCTGCTTGAGTTACAGAGCTAGCTGTGTCCCCCGTCTAATCAAGCATGTCCTAGATTACATGGGTGTTTCAGTAATGTGTTTCCTTTGATACTGATTATGGTGGAGGATTTTTTAAAATAGAAGATGCATATGAAGACAAGGTGGTACTTTTTTCTCTCTCGTTTTGCGGGGGAGAGGGAGGTTTTAATGAAGCGAATCCTAGGTTATCTCTCCTGACAACTGTTCATCATCTGCATCCGTTTCCACATCATATCATGACTGACATTTCCACCGACACTACCGAGCAAGTCCCAAGTTAACTTCACTGACGATACTCAAGATAGGAATGAATGAAACTAAATGCCGCCAAAAGAAGTCGTCACATTCAAATCTTACTTGAAGAACCCCCGTACCCAAATGGAAACCATCTGTGTGCTTTAATTGTCCTACCTGACTTTGCTAGCGGGAAATCTCATTTGTGAAAATGTATTTTGAGTAATGAGTCTACTACACGTATTAAAATGCAGATCCCCTGTGTGTTATTACTTTTCATTGGCTTGCCCCTTAAAATAGTCGTGACATTTGTATGTGCCCCATAAGTAAAAAAAAAAAAGTTTTAAGTGATCTGAATTTGTCGGAGAAGCATGCATCAATGCAATGGCTGTTTTTCATTCCTGTTGAGGATTACTAGTCAAAGCTGTACATATAAGAGAACTCGCTGTCGCTGTGTTCTTTCTTAAATTTGTGTGAAAAACCATTACCGACAAAGGTGTGACTAACACCAGGCATACAAGCAAGGTTGCAATTGTAGGTGGGATGTAAGGAAAGTCGAGGGAATTGTTATCAAATTTCCAAAACTTTCTGCTTTGAATCCTTAGAGGAATATTCAAGAACAGGAACTGGAGTTTACAACTATAATATGCCTTTGCAGTATAAATCTGAACTAGAAAACACTCAAAGAAATTGTAAATGAATTAAAAAAATCAAAAGGCTAATTTAAATTAAGAAAGTTTTTTATCAAGAGTAATAGGATTCAAAGATTTTCAGTTTAAATTGATAAGTCAGTAAAATTATTTGAACGAAAAATTTCTCAAGAATACAATATTTTATGAAAATTTAAAGTGTTATATGTTTTATTGTATGACTGCAAAAAGGAGTTTTACATGTAGAAGATTGTCTTTGAAAGTATTTTTTGTCTTTTTGTTTTTTTCAAAATTCTTGATCTTCCAGACTTGTTGTTTCAGGAAAGCCTAAAATTCCCCTGGTCCATGTCTAAAGCCAAGCCTGATTGCCAAAAGGGATGCAGTGTGCAGTCAGCATGCACACCATTAATGTCGCTGTCACTTTACGACAGCTGTCTGCGCTTGAATACTCCAGGTTCCTTAAAGGTCACCCCGTCTGACTGGAACTCCTCAAGGAAGCCAGGACGGGATGTTTGGATGAAGGGCAAAGGACTCGTGACACTCTTGACATTTAAGGTTGGGGGATGGATGATTGCCAACGTCATCCAACGGACATCTCTTAGGGATAGATGGCAGACACTGGGGGCTTTTCAGGGGGACTTTAAAGGGACGTTCGGTCAACTGCATACATGTATACTTTTTATCATGTGCAGTCTTGTCTGGAGTAATTTGTGCATGGCAGAAATAATGGTGATCATGGCCATTTATTAGCAGTGGCTGTGAACTTTTTGTAGGGGTAAGGGTAGATTAAGGAGGAAGGGGTACATTATGTCACATCCCCCCTCCCTTCTGAGCCCCAAGACTGAAGGACACTTTTCTTACAAACCTCAGTTTGTTTCTTTTCTTCTAAACCCTGCAAGGCATGTCCTTTCTCATCAAAGAAAAAACCTTTCACATGAAATGAAAAATGAAGTTGGATGCACAGTATTGAGCTTCACATGTAGCTAGGGTCTGGATTTCTAAATGGATGTCGTTTCCAGGCCTGGATATTCAGTTATCACACTCTACAGAACTTGTAGCCTTCAACTCCTTATTAGTTGTTAATTGCTTGGATTTAGCTTTTTTGTTCATTCCTACTTTTCAATTTTTTGTTTTGTGTGACTGATATGGCAACCCGCATGACTGTATAAATTCATGAACCTAGTTGTCATCTCATTCTCAATGGCACTTATTAAGACAGAATTCCTTTAATTCTCATACATACAGTACGTGCAGTTTATCATTAATATGACATCGTGACTTCACAAGCCTGGAGCCATGGTAATCAACTCAGTCGTCCATGCTCTGTTGATGTAACTATGGGCTAATAATAGATCTCGCATGGAATCGGTGAATAAATGAATCCATCAAATACTACATGTTGAATTATGCTTGCCCTTAGCAAAAAAATATGCAAAGTTTATCGTTGGCTATTTAATAGTCCCATTCGATATTGATTATACATACTTTCAAAATAATTGAAAAAAATCACTCTCAAGAAATAAAGTTACTGTTGTTATTCTGACACAAAATGTTACAGTAATTCGGCTTACCCTTGAACCTATCAAGAAATGTTAAAATTTAGGTATTTTTAGCATATTGAGAAAATTTTAAGTGAAATTTAATTTGATATTCTCTCATTCATTCATGTATGCTTCTTTCACTTTCATGTTCTTGTCCTTCGTCATTTAGCATTTGAGAAAGATCCTGCTAGGATCAAAACACATCAGGCCCTCCTAACTCCAAGCATGTGATATATTTCATGCCATTTTAGCTGATGAGCAGTTTGCAGCAGTTTATTACTTGTATTAAATTTAATTTGATGTGGCTTGTGAAAACAAGTCACCCTTGAGGGTCTGTTTCATTTAAGGTAAAAAACCTGTGATGATATTTTGTTGTTTCTTTGCTTTGAATTGGAGAGTGATTTCATTTCTTGCCTTATGACTCTTTGATTCATTTGCTTTTCTGAAGTTTTTATTTTCATTCTAGTTTTATGTTTCTATTATTTTCAGATTCTCTGAATGAGGCACAAGTGAAACGGGTAAATATAAACAAAATGTATATATTACACACCCTAGGGCAAGACATGAATAGCCTGCAGCTGGGCTTGATTTCACAAAGTACTAAGATTAATCTTAAGATGAGTATCACAGTCAGTAATACATAGTGATTTGAAATTGTGACATCACACTATGCTTAGCAATTAGGATTAATTCACACTAAAGATCAATCTTAGTGCTTTGTGAAATCAGCCCCCTTGTTTAGTTTGTAGGGAGAAAGACACGTGGTTGTACTTTAAGGAAAATGATTTATTTTTATTAGATTAAGGTGCAGAATCTCTTAGGAAATGCAGTGCTTTTTATAGAGAAACCTTTGAGTGGAGTTAATGTATCTCCACTAGATTTTAAAAAGCGGATCTGATGATGATTCCTATCGGTGTATTAACCCAAAAATTGATGTTGATCAGATGTTCCGTTTCAAATGGAAGAAAATTTGTGTGTTTTTTTTTGTCAATTTGGATTTTTTTTTTTTTTTTTCTTTAAGATTCGCAAGAAGGGTTCCAAGGATGGCACCCCGTGCCAGTACGCCCGTTGTGAATGCCCAGACTACCAGTCGCCAGCGGGGGCGCTGCGTAACTCATGGCTGGCAACCTGTACATCTTGTAGACACTCAGAGAGTGAGCATCGTCTGCTGACCAAGCAAGACAAGATACGGGAAGCCAATCTTGAGAAGGCGCATAGTCGGCCTTGTGTAGGGTGTGATGCTGACTGTCTGGGATATGAAAAACCAGATCACAGGTAGGTAATGTTACCTGGACCCCAGATACTTGTTAAATCAATCATTTTCAACTGAAATGGAGCTTACAATGTGGGAACAAACTTCATCAACTTTGAAATCAGAAAGATTCTTAACAAGGAAAAATTTACTGGAGTCAATTTCTCTTTGTTCACTTTTCAATGACTTTAAATTCAGTCAGTTTCCCTTGTGGTTATTTGATGATTAGATTCTTAACAAAACGTTTAAACTTTTAACAAATAAATGAATAGACTTGATAATGCTTGTTTACTGTTTTGGTACCGGTAGATATCTTCAATGCATCCAGAGGGTGTGTGTACATTTTTCACACTGAGTTGTTTTTTTTTTGCTTCAAGACTGGAATTGATTTGTTCATACACATATTTGATACTTGATGAGGAAGCTCTGAGGCTTTTCATACTTCGATACTGATTAAAGAAAATGTTACATTTCCCAGGAATTACTTGTGACTATAATCACTTAGAAGTAGTGGCTACATAATTAAAGAACTCTAAAAATGGTTTGCAAAATGAAATGATAGCCTTAAGAATTCTGTGCTCATTGTTGAAGGCTGAAACTCGTTAGGAACAGTCTAAAGCAAATCTCGTGTTTGGAAGCCCGAGCAAAAAATATCGTGCACAGACCATATGATGGAAGAATTGTAAGGTATTCAACAGCTTCCAGACAGGGATTGGGCGTATATATGATCACGTAGATGATGATTTTTTCTGTCCCCCAGTGTCCCCACAGACAGCCCTCTGGCCAAACAGTGTGCCAACTGCAAGCACACCATTGACAGCCACCGTCCTGAGACGGCCCTGGACAAAATTATCAAGACCACCTTTTCAGGATGTACGGGTCTGCGGTGCCATGTACAGATGGAGCGAGATGACAAGCAGATGACGTCATTGTCAATCAACGAATGTGACAATGCAGAGGTGGGATTATGGTTTGAGCCGACCAATATTGATCCAGATGACGACGAAGGAGTGGTGAGTGTAGATCCCCTCAAAAAATCAAATTGACTTGAATTTTTTTTCCCAGTGAGCATTAATTTTCAGTTTTTCATTTTTCTTTGATTATTTCTCGGTAATTGCTTTTCAGTGTACATATATGTATCATTTTTGGTTCTTCATTTTTTGGTAATTGTGGACAAGTGGTTCCTAAAACTATAAAGGAAAGGACAAGTGGTTTCTAAAACATTGTATTTTTTCACTGAAATATCAGAGAAATTTCTTCAATCTAGGGTTTAAAGGACTAGGGAAAATTTGCTGAAAGTCAAAAATATCGTTTGGGTGCAGTAGAAGCTATAAAAAGTTGCTTTTCTTTCCTATAACTTTGGAACCACTTGTCCACAATTACCCCTTTTTTCTTAATGTTTCAGTCATTTAAAATGTAATATAAAAGCTGCTATCTGTGTTCCTTTTCCTTTTAAATTTGAAGTTGAAAAGTAAAATTTGTATATGGTTAGTCAACATGGGGGTTCCTCTGTTTCTTGATTTTAATTGGTTTTAGAATCAGTTGGTTGACAACATTTTTGGTTGATTTTGATTCATAGGTCATTCCTAAAATGTGTGGATGCCGTGGATTTCGTCTGGACAACCTGACTCGAGTCTGCCAGAAATACTTTGGTTTTACGTGAGTTTCAAATAATGAAGATTTGTTTTATTTTTGTTTTGGTTTATGGGTTTTTGTTAAGTTTTGCTTGGAGTTTTAGGAGGACCTGGCGTGTTTTGATCCTAGCAGGATTTTTATCAAAGGGTAATGTCATTGTCATTTAGCTTTTGATAAAGATCCTGCTAGGACCGAAATGTGTCAGGCCCTCCTATAGTTCCAAACTCCAAGCGTTTTATAAATTTCAGGTCATTATTTTGGCTGATGAGCAGTTGGCAGCAGTTTATTACTTGTTATTTGTTTAGTTTTGTTTAATTCTGATTGCTAGTACACCTGTAAACATTCCTTGCTTTATGTTTGTTTGATAGATGATTACAGTTGATTGAATTACAGCTCATTCTGTCTGGCACAATTCTGTCCGGCATAGATCATTACTAGATGCCTTTTCACACGACGCTAAAAAGACTCTCAAACATTGAAAAATTCTCTCATGGGTCTGGACCTCGGTCAAAATCTCTCAAGGATTCACCAGGGACGTGGGTCACTCTCACGCATTGGTGTCCTTTCACACGATTACACTTTTGTAAGATTTTGCAACCATGAGAGAATTTATCAATTTTCTTTTTTTAGCGTTGTGTGAAAAGGCCTTTAGAGGTTGTTAGCTGGCATATTCACCTTGTCTGGCTCTTTCAAAATTGGGTGGATTCCTGTCACATCAGAGCAGCATTTATCAATTCATATGGAAAACTGGCAGTGATTATAAAATGAGAAGCACCTTTTGGCACCTCTGTCTACCTGACTCACACATTGTGAAGTGATTGAATTAAATCCTTATCGACAACCCTACAAATATAGAATGAGAATTACGGCGCAGGCTGGGACTTTCCCATAAGCTTGTAATGATCGCCTTGGCATGCCCGAAGGCTTGGACGCGTATTTGAGTCCTCTAACAGTCAGTGCTCCCAGTTGACAAGCTCTAAGTCCATGTCCTGAGTCCTGTCGGTTGGGTCCGTGAGTCAGATCACTGCTTTTTGCCTGGTTTGTCCGTAAACAGTAACAGGAGGCCTTCATTGCTCCATCATGTTGTGAGTCTTCGATAAGCTTATCTCTATAAAGTTTCTTGCTTATCTTTCTATTAAGCTTTTTATATTTTTGACACGTTTACTTTGTCATTTGTCAACCACTATGACCCTCCATTTTTATTTTTCTGTTTGACCATCGTCATTAGATTAGATTTCCCTTTCTTATGGTGTTCCAAAAATGTCAAAAACCTGTCTCGCGGCGCCCTTCGCATCGCCCTTCCTGTTGCCCGTCGCATCGTGCCGTTACTCGTTTTGTTGTATTTGGAACACCATACTTTCTACCTTTCAAGACCTCTCCGATACATCTTACCTTAACTCTAAATGTTTGCACTTGTCTCTCTCTCTCTGATTTTCCTGCATTATGATCGTCAGGCCAGACATGGTGGCCCCATTCCTGACTCATACACCATGCCAACGTTGCTCCCATGGCTTGAGTCTTCATCGGCTGCCAAATGAACAAGAAAGAGCTGCTGTAAGTTCACAAGTTCAGCACTAAAAACAGCTTCTTCACAAAATTAGTCAAAGATGGTATGCCCAAATGCAGGTCAGTTTGACTCTAAAAACAGATTTGAATATCTTGAAGTGCTTATTTTGTAAGGTAGGAACATTTCATAAACTTTTATTTGCATTGCCCCAGAAAGGTCTTCCAAGTGATTAAATGGTAGTAAATTTTAAAGCTGATCCAGCATTTTTATAGAATGGAAATCATGAATGAATTTCACAAGGATGAAAGTGGGTTTTGGGGGTAAATTTATGATATCAGACAATTGTTTATATCGATGGTACATAAACATCATCTTGTTATATCTGTTGGTTCAAGAAAGTTTATTGTCTCGAGCCTTTCCCCTAAACGTGGGCATGGCATCTTGGGCAGTTTTTTTCCATCATTTTCTTTTTCTCCCTTGAATATTTTCAAATCCCCTGAAAGAAGCTGAACACATTTGGCATTATATGTACCTAGAGTATCCTTTGAGAATGTTAAAAAATTATGACTATTTAATTTCTCTATCCTATTTGCAGCATGAGAAGAAAAAGAGCATTAATCTAACACTGAGTGGTGTGGTAAGCTTCACAACTACCGACACCCTTGCCTCCCAAGAAGCTGTTGGTGGTCTGCTCTTGCCTAGCAACATGATATCCCAGTCTCTTCCACAGGTGATTTGGGTTTTCATTAAAGTCTTCCTCAGCGCTGAGTTGCACGACATTTTGTTTTACTTAAAGCAGAGTTTGCCTGTCATCACTTCATGACATTTAAAAATATTTCCAAATCCATCTATGGTGGACAGTTGAATTACATCGGACCCGGATCACATTGTTTTTTAGCTCATGGAATAATTGTCTTATAACATGATTCCATATTTTGAAATTTGTTGATACTCCCAGTTGGCCTTGGCTACGGTTGACTCCAGCTCAGAATGTGGATTCTCCATCTCCATCACACTGTGCCCTGCATCCTCAACGGACAGTCGGAGTACAGTAGAAGAGGCAGGGGGCAAGAAGAGGAAGAAGATCGGGCAGATAATCAAGGACGTCAAACAAAAGGTCAAGAGAAGGAAGACGAATGATGGAGTGATTGGATCCTCAGAGAGGTTAGTTATTCCTTCCATGTTTGGGAGTGGGAATGGTATTGGGGCTAGCTAGACAGAGGTGGGGGAATGGTATTCTGACTAGGTAGAGGTGGTTGAGGAGAAGACATGATAGTTACTTCGAATTCAGGATGTCAAGCTGGACATCAAGAGGAAGAACGCCGATGTTTGGGTGACATAAGTCAGGAGTGAGGGTTATTTGGGATTGATGTAGAAGAAGCAAAAGACATGAGATTTTAATACTGCAAGAAGTCAAACTGGGCATCAAGAGAGAGAGCACTGATGATTGGGTGATCAGAGGATCATTTAGCATCAACATATAAGTCTGGAGTGAGGATTATTGGGGATTGGTTAAAAAGAAGCAAAAGATGTGACAGTTACCACAGGAAATCAAGCTGCACATCAAGAGAAAGTTTAAGACAATGGTGGAGTGACTAGATTGGACACCACACAAATCATTGTGGAACTTGATTGGAATATATAATGATTGTCAGAAGCACTGTTGTTCCCCTCCCAGTATGGGTAAAACATGCGGGGATTCATCTGGTTGATGATAAAGGCCTTTCACATGACATCATGATCACACCCAAGACTTAATGAAAGGATCAAGTCACCCTCACCAAATGACAGCTGATGCAAAATGATCTGTTATTAATTGTTATTTTTGTCTGTTTTGGGGCGTGTCCATTTATTAATAGTGAATCAACTCCAGACGATGGGAAAGACCCAGTGACAGGCGACAGTGGATTCCCCAACAAATTGTTACGAACTCTCACCCATCAGGTCAGAGGTCAAGTGGTGATACAGTGTGGCAATGTGGCACCCACGGCACTGGACTTCAGAACATTTGAGATTAAACGTATGTGACATTTTCTACACAAAGACATTATTGTTTTGTGCTAATTTAAGCCACATGATTGAATGACACACGTCAAAAATCATCGCCAATTCTATTTTTAAAGTTTACCGGGCTAGCTACTTAAAGATAGCTCCTCTGGAATCCCAAGATAACTCCAAGATTTACATATGCATCATGTATAAAACCCAGTCATGTGAAATCTATTTTTAAGCTGGAAAACATTAATTTCAAGGAGCAAATATTATCTGGCCTTCAAACATCTTTACGTCATTCTCTTTCTCCTAATATTGTTTGACAGCCCCTTCCTAATATGGGGCCTACTACATGTAGTGGACCCACATCTACATGTTTTTTCAAGAAAACGTTTGTTTGTTCTCATAATCTCATAAATTATTCACATCCTTTGGATGATTTTAATAAACAATGTCAGAAAAGATGCATCCTTTTTAATATGTGAAATTTGATTAGCAATCCTTTCTATTAGAATACACATATTTTTTCACTTCTTTATTGAATTGTGGCAACTACTGCAAATTGATTGTAATACTTTTTGGACAACTGTTGAGTGTGCCAAGATGCAAGATAGGAGTTGAAACTAAGGTCTGAGGATTACCGTAGGAGCTGGTGTTGAAAGTTCAAGTTCAAGGATTTAAGTCTCAGTTCATTCAAATCTTTTGCTTACTCAGAAGGATCACACTTAAAACATCTCCAGGTTAAACTTTCATTCTCTAATTCACATTGGAAAATTACTGACAGTCTGACTGCCAAACAAACAAAGATAGTTGACTTTTTGGGACACCACCAATGTAGGGCTGGATGACTCAGTTGGTAGAGCATCTGTACGGTATTCAGGAGGTCGCCGGTTCAAATCCCGCTCCAGTCAATTTTTCTTTGTTCACTTTTAATTCAATCACATTCAAAACTTTCCAGCATTTTCAGTTTTGTTTTCAGTGTCCCTTCAATTTGGCACAGGGTTGATTGTACGCCTTTAATTCTTGGAGGATAATTCAGTCCTAAATCCCCTTTGATCTTTTTTTGTTTTGTCTTAGGAAGGAAGACGGTTATGCTGCTAGCCACAGGAAATTCCCAAGGATCAGTTGCCATGTACACAGTGTCTACAGATGACTCTCAGAAACTGGCCATAGAGGGCGACATGCAGTGTCCAACGGCAGCTGTTTCTAAGTGAGTGGAAGTCACATATTTATCAATATTGTAGGCGGGGTTATTCCTCCCACACATGCTTAATTGTTTTGTTCACTGGGGTGGTGACCCGCAGCATTATCTATCTGAAAAGAATCTGTGATTGCTCATATCAAAATTACCTATGGATGTAGTAGCCATTTATTTGATTGATACAGTTTGGGGGAATACTTTTGGAGGAAGGGTTGAATGTGGAGACAAGGGCAGAAAAATGCAAATGTAAATGATAAGAGAAAATGTTTTTCCTGCTTGTTTTTGTTTTTATTTGTTGTTTGGGGGGTATTTGGGGCTTTGGGATTTGTTTGGTTTTGGGGTTGTTGTTGTTGTTGTTTTTATTGTTTGTTTGTTTGTTTTGTTTTCACAATGTATATTTTTGTTTCTGTTTAGGTTAGCTCTGCATACCTGTGAGAATATTCTGTACTCTGGTCATGCAGACGGGACGGTAGGTGTTTGGATGTGGGACGTAGTGACACAGCAAATGGAGCTGATGGATACAAGAAGAGACAGGAATTGTAGAGTGTCTGCGATAAGTGCTGCCACGGGCAGGAAGTAAGTTCCTATGTTATCATGTTGGAAAACTTTCAGTATGTTCGACAGACCCCTCCATGCCCCCATTTATACCCCTCCCCGGCCCTCCGATATCAGGCCTCCTCCCATGTATTTTGTATTTTTTTACCAGCATTGTGCTTAAATGGGAAGCTGGCCTGTGTAAACAGGTTTTACCGTACGTTTTGGTGACAAATGTCATTTTAAATGATACATTTTTCTGAAAAGTTATATGAATGCCATTCATTCCATATGAAGAAAAATAATAAAATGCTGATTTAATTGTTTACATTTTTTGGTTTTTTTTTTAATACTTTGAAAAGATGGCGTTGTTTGTTGTCTTTTTTCCCTTCTTTTTTATTTTTTTTTATTTTACTATTCATTGTTGTGTCTATCTTCCTATACAAAATATTCTTCATCTTTTTAGGTGATCCTTGTCATATTTTTTGACAAAATTTACAATATCCATCTCTTTCATGGCACACCTAGTTTAGTTTGAGTCCTTAATATTTGATTTAAAGGGAGAGGATAGTTATACGAAAAAGGATTGAAATAATGCAGCACTGCATGATTTGGGTGTTCGTCGGCAACCACAACTCTGAAATTTGTCTTGTGTATTATCTAGTTAATCTAGGGCTTTTTTGGCAAGTTTACTCTAAGTGTCAAGCAATTCTATGTAAGTAATTAAAATGAGAAACCAAATCCTGAAGAGTTCTTTCTATCAGCTTGATATAATTGTACACATTACGTGACTGTCTTTCAGTTCAGTGTTTAAATATTCACCCCTCTCTCATTAAGATCTGTGGCAGATATGTACAACCCAATGTATACATACATACTCATATAATTCATTTCCTTTACAATATCCTGACAAATATTAACAGGCTAAGACACAAGCCTGATAAAATGTGAAGATGTAAAGTAAATATAATGAACTTATCTCTTGTGTGAGTTTCTAGTCTATTAAAATTGTGTGAACTGATACAAACATTCAGTTTCTTTATATTCGGAGTGTATAGTCCTGTCTGGATATTTATCTAAGATTTGAATGGCTGTATAGGCAGTGAGATATTCTTTCAGTTGAGGCATTTCTTGAAACAGAAAGGTGCAGGTGATTTCTTTAGAATCTGGGGCAGAAGAAATTGTTCAAGAAACTTTTGAATCTGTGATGAATTTCAGATTGGACCTTTGATCCACCATCATCCCTAGGCCTATGCTCAATTTACATTTCCTATATTTAACCCATGTATTAAAAGAGCTGTGATGAAATATTTGTTTTTCTCTGAACTTTCAGGTATTTGGCAGTGGGGTACCAGAATGGAGATGTATTGCTGTATGAGGCATTGACCAAGGCAACATCAAGCCAGCCAACCTCTCCCACATCATCTAGCCTGAGACAAATCAACTGCTGCAGTATTGCATATGGAGCTGTCACCAGCCTAGCATGGCATCCTGACAAAATGTAAATTCAAATATTCCCCTTTTTTGCTTTGTGTACTCCTCCCAACCTCCTAAATGCCTCCTCCCTTTCCCCACCACCCCTTATAAAAGTTTGAATTTAGTAATAAAAGCAAGGTCAACTTTAAATCAGAATTATGAGGATCAGAACTTAAATCAGGATCAGAACGAGAATCAGAATCAAGATCAGAATCAGGATCAAAAACAAGATCAGAATCAGGATCAAAATCAGGGTCAGCCTGAGAACCAGAAACAGAATCAGGATCAGAATCGGGATCAAAATTGGGATCAGAATCAGAATCAGGATCAAAAATAACAAAAAAAAGAATTAGATTCAAGGCCAAAAAAAATATGAATGAAGTTCACATTGAGTGTATTATTTTTGCTATCTGGAGAAGGTAGTTTTTGTCTTATGATAATATACTGTTCAGAACTTGTTGTACTCTTTGTAAAAAAAAGTTTAATTTATGTTATTGAAAACCTTTAATAATTGTACCCAAGTTATCACAGTGACCTTCCCGGTCACATCTGGAATATAATTTTGCATTTCCTTTTGTGGAACAAGTCATTTCACCACGCTTGCAAACCATTTTCTTCAAAACCAAAAGCCCTGTAGTATATATGATCACTGAAATATGCAGACAATTACAGTTTCCTGCCTGGTGACTGTGAATATACACTCCCAAAGGAATTGCAAAGGTGTCGTGAATGGCTGTCTTCATTTTATATTGGTCAGAGAACTATGAATGCAGAGTTTACGGCCAGCTTTTGAACACTGGGTGTGTAGTGTTTCTCTACTAATTATGATTGACGAGGCCTGTTCTTCTCACCGTTTTATTTAATCAGCATTGTTGCAGCTGGTGGTGAAGATGATTGTGTTACAGTGTTCTACATGCATACACCCAGCTCAGGCAGACATACAAAGGGAACTATTATTGAATACTGTAAGTTGTTTGTCTTTTCTAGTTTACAAATAATGACCCTACTTTTCATCAGGAAGGATGTCTTAAATGTCCAGCTACTCTTTTTGTAATGAATCTCTTCGCTCAAATCATTATTCAAATATGGATTTAATTATATATGAACACGCTGACTGCCAACTACAATTTACAATTTTTAGCATACTATGCCAGACTGGTGCATGACCGTGCATCAACCCTGATTTTAATAGTATGATACAGTTATTCAAAATCAAAAGCTGCATTTTGGAGTGAGATCATGTATCTGCCTTGAAAAAAAATAACATAAAAAGGGAAAATGACTGGCCATTGATTTAAAAAAACATAAATTCAATTCAATATTTTGAAACAGTCCTCAGTTTTTACTTCCATTAATTTCTTTGCTCACCTTATAATTCCTGTTCCTTTTTTTTTTCAAAAGGAATTTAATTACTGAGAACTACCCTCCCATTTCCAACCCTCCCCCCCCCCAAAAAAAAACCATTTAAGAAAAAAGATCCTCTTAATTTTATTCATGTAACCTGTGAACATTCCCTCAAATTACACCAACCATGGAAACGTAGGCACCTGCTGTCTATTTGTCATCTGACAAATTGCACGCGATTGTATTACATGTATATCTTTTATTGCCACTCAGTCGGGCCTGGGATGGGGGATCTGAAGTAGGATGCATTAGACCATGTTTGAACAGCATGCTTTGTACACACACTGTGTACGTGTAGAGAATAGAACCATTGGGATCTGTATTGAGAGCATAATTACGTGATGTTTCTTATATCACTTCCTTCTTATTGCTCATAAACTTGAAAAAAAACAGCACATAATTTTGTTCAAAGTTTAAACTGCAGTAGAAAGAAAGTTAATTTTCTTTTTATTACAAATGTTTACACACACGTCACACACGTCACACCTTGTAGATAAACATACACCCTTTTTCCAAATATTGTGATGAAGAATTTCTTCTGCATATATCTCTATATCTTCGGATCTTCTCATAACTACCTTACTTAGTACTTCCACCATGCGTAGCTTTAACTTTAAGTCTTATTTTTGCATTTTATATGATTGATGAATACATTGGGTTTCTGCATGAAAATTCATCAATGGATCAGAATAAATAAAACATTTGTTCTTATTGCTGTCCATTATTTGGCAATACATCCATGATTGCAATAATTCATCTGTAAAATTTAAGATTAGAATCTAAATCTAAGGATTCCCCACAAATTATCAAGACATCCTCCTTGACTTTTTTCTTTGTTAGTTTGTTTGGGTGTTTGTTTGTTTGTTTTTGTATTGGCCAAAATAATTCAAACTTCAGATAGAACATGCATCTTGGGGTATGAACTAGTGTCAATGGGAAAATTTTTCAACATGTTAGATCTTCCCAATTTGTTCATTGTTTTTGCAGTTTCAGTTAGTCCTAAGAAACATCTGAAGCCAAACACATTCTACAAATGCGCCGTCTTGAAAGGTAATATGTTGGTTATTAAAATACTAGCTATAATTGCTGTCTTTACTACTAAAACAAAAGAAATTATTTTTCAAACCCTGAAAAATCCAATTTATTAATGTCAACTTTTTGTTTGGTTTATATCCTCCAGGTCATAAATCTTTTGTCAGCAATGTGACCTTTGACCCACGGGGTCGTTTTCTTCTCTCCACGAGCTGGGACAGTCAAGTCCTCTCCTGGAGCACCGCAGAAATTGATGACATCATCAAAATTGGTGATGAAGCACCCACAATGGAGTGCTTCTCCGGGTTTATCCTTGGACAGAATCAAAGAGCCCAGAAGATAGGGGGATCTCAAGGAGGCGGGTGCCCCTTTGTGCCCCTCTGGATGGGTATACTGGGTGAAGGGGTGTTTACTCTCTCAAGAAGTAGCCCATCAAAGGTGCACTTAGTGGGTTATGAATTGCCAAAGAAAATATTGAATTGCTCATAGAAAATGGATTTTAGTTTATAATCACATTCCACTTTACATCGATTTGTCATTTCTACCAAATACAGAACATTTTTGAATCATGAAAATTGTGGCACTATTTATGTGGTGCTTAAAAACATTATTCTGTGCTAATAATAATTGTGATTGTCAACACAGGAACACATACATGATATAATGTAGCATGTATAATGTGTATCTACATTGGACACGTTAATGGTTCAATGTGTTTTTAGCTTGTGAAGATCAGAACTTTGATCTTTTTTCAATTACTTGCTCCATACAAGATTGTCATTATGAACAGTTTAACTATGGATTTCAGTTGAGTTTAACTATGGATGTCAGTTGAGTTTACTCGATTGCATCTACACTAGTAAGCAGGAGGTCATGGGTTTGAATCCCACCTGAGCCAGTGCATGATTGTTTCATATGTGCACTCAACACAGTGGTCATCTACATCAAGCCTAATTTGCATAATGCATACAGTTTGAGTTTGTTATGTAATAAGCTCAGAGCCATAATATCCTGACGAAGACTGTCACATCTGTGACAATTTAAATGTAATTGATTGTACTTCTACATTATTTCATGTTCATATTTTATAATCACATTAAGTTTCCATCCTATATAAGTCTTCCTCATGATATTTTGTAATTTTTTTGTTTTCTACTCACTTCCAGCCTTTTCTACTTTTTGCATTTTTGAGTGGGAAAATGACATTTGAATGATAAGTAATGTACTTAAAACAATTTCCAGACTTTGTGAGTCAATACTTGCACACAAGCACTGTGTCCAAAGAATTTGTAGCTGTTTCAAAATACTGTATCAGAATATTGAGTCATCAAGTTTATCATGGTACCAGTTTTTTTCGAGTTATCATGTTATCAGTTATTGACAGGTGATAATAATTAGGGCAGAAATAGTTTAGTAAAGCATTTTCTTTACATTTGAACATTTTGTGCAAATGTCAATCCTGCAAAGTGCATACTTTCCACTCATTTCAGTTTATGAATAACCAAACTTTTCATAAACTACATTCATCCTATTTATACTTATCACTCCGATTCCAAAACATTTACCAATTGGGTTTACACTAACAGTACAGTCATGGTTGCATTAAGTACTTTAAAGCTTCCAATTTCCAAATAGATAAAATACCAAGTGCAGTCGTCCAACATCATGTAAACCTTAAGATGCCAGTTTCAAAACCACTGCAAACAGCTGTGTTAATATTTAATAACGATTAATATTTTTTTTACAATAAAAGTACATGTACTTTCATCCATTGTATTTACATTTCAATGATAAATAAAACACAGCGTATAGCATGTCATGTACTTCCGCTCTGCGTTGCTATGTTTCTCTATGAGTCTTCTGTTTACACAGTGGCAAAAATAATTGATGTCTTTTATTGAATTAAGCAACTTGGGGAGTGACAATTATTTTTGATAGATCGTTATTCTGTATGCATATGTGCGATTCGAACACTCAAACCAAACACTACGTGGTTACAGCACGATATTTAGCCTATTGGCCTTTGCATACCTTACATGTGTATTTTTGCATTCAATTAAATATTTAAGCTGCGGTTGTCATTTCAGATCTTATCAGTTAAATTAAAAGGCCTGATACTCGCAACTCCAGTATTTCTACAAACTACAGGGGTTTTATACTTTTTTTTTCTATTTTTCATAAATCTTCCTCAAGTTATTAATTAATGGCGAGTTCAACTGCTGATGTACCTCATTCAAGATGTTAAACTGCGAAAGACTGACCGGAAACCGGCAAAATAATTATTTCTTTGCCAATTTCAATTTGACGACATTAGTGTTAGGGCATACAGTCGACATTATTTTACCAACCTCAATCATTATATAGCCATTTGACAATGTTAAAATACACTCTGGAATTGGTATTTTCGGCAACAAATTCACATACATTGTCAGCAAGTGAAATACAGTACATGTAGTTTGATTTATAGTGGGCTGTGTGCTGTCTTTTGCCATGTTTACAATTCTTCACTCACTGTTCACGCAGGCCTACAAACTTATTTTGGTATAATTTGTTACAATTACGTGGTCGAAACACCTCAGCAGTGATTTAAGAAATAACGTCAGGCTCCACAAACTAATATATCATTAAACTAATTAGTCTAACTCACCCCAAGTCTTGTCCCAATAAAAATAACGAAAGTAGGCAGACCACATGGAGAGCAATGCGTATGCCGACCAAAGCTTCCTGCGTGTAATTGTGTTTTTAAAGATGGCCGCCAACTATTTTGGAGGGCTTACGGTGATTGGTCAGGAGGCGATAGGTGTGGCCAATTTACATACTTTTCGTCTGCCTGACAATGCATTTTCACCCGTTGATTTTTCACAATGCTCGAAGGCAATAATTCCATGGATGGCTTACTCTGTTCTCGGGTCATAAAAATGTCCTTTGATTATAAAATCTTGGTGCCACATTAAACTCGATAGGGGACATTGATATAAAAATCATTTTATTACCATTTTATTAAACAAATATAGTATTATGCTAAAAGTAACTATACAATTTTGGCACGGCACGAAAGGCATTGCAGTAAGTCATATTAAGTTTGTACAAGTATAATAATATTTATATGGAGCATTCCTTTTTCTCGGGATAAAGGGAGAGGAACACAGCCAGATGACATGGCCACCGATTATGGGTGCATGTTTGTGGAACCACCGCCAGTGATGGTTGCTAACGGTATTCGCAACTCTCGCGCAGAGTTTGTATTCCTTCGGGGTTTAGGCGTCAGCCGCCGCTTAGCTCTCGACCGACGGTCCAGCACCGATGACTGTAACCCAGACGGCGTCCTGGACCTCCACCAAGACCTCCTCGACAAGATGTCACTGAATGCCACTCGGAACTGATCGACGAATACAGCAAAGACGACCGGATTGATCAGTGAGTTGAGCGCCCCGAATAGGTTGGCCAGCACAATGAGAGCGATGCCGCTTCGCAGTGCTAAACCGTAGTAGATGTAGTACAAATTCAAGTAGAAGTACAGTGTATAGCAGATGAGATAGGACAGTATGGAGCAACTCAACATCCTAGAGGTCTTCTGGATCGCTTCGATGCAGGTCTTGGGCGCCACAGACTTCCTCCGCTGAATACCATCACGTCGACCGTGATGATGACGGTGACTGCCGGACCGAAGCTGATGAGAGTTATTGCCCATGATCTGGTCCGGACTGATTTGCTTCCTTTTCTTCAGATGCCGGAGGATGCGTATGTACAGGATCAGGGTAGTCGAGAAGGTGGAACCGTATATGAGAATGAAGACGGTGCTGGCGTAGACGTGCGAGTACACGTGCTGTTTCTCGGGACGAACACTCATGCATATGGTCATATCGAAACTGTATTTGACGACAAAAAAAACGAGAGAGATGAAATGTAGCGGTAGTGGATCTGAATAGAGCAGCTAGACTCTAGTCCCGTCGCTCTTGCCAAGTAACCTAGAGTAACCTTCAAATCTTGTTCCACTTTGTTGGATATGCATGGTACAGTAAAATCTGTTGATGATTTATGAGCGCGGTGGTTTTTATTTTGGACCTGCTAAAATGTGTATGTATAGTATGTGTTTGGAAAATTTTAATTTGGCATTCTAAAGGAGCAAACTGTTAGATGACATTTCTGGTCTTAGATTTTCCCCATGGGCTTACTAAATATTGCTAGAATTGGCATTCCTCTCTCAGTATGTATCAATTTACCCGATTTAAGATTTAAAAATAGATACAGAATAAATTAATAGGGCCAATAATACTAAAATCGCCTTATATCAGCTTTGGCACCTGATTATGAACTACCTTCACTACATTCAAATAGAAAAGAGTTAAAACCTTAAACAAAATACCTTTGCCCACTGTGGTTGATGTAGTGCACCGTCTCGACGTGGCCAAAGATGACTAACTGTCCAAGATGAGTCAGGGTAGAGAACGCCCAGAAGAAGAACACGATGCTCTTAGCTCTTGTCGCCGTCTTCTCTCCCAGAACCTGCAGGGGATGTATGACGGCGCAGTACCGCTCCACACCAATGGCCAGCATCGTCAGGATGGAGACGGTTCCGAAGAACCCGTTCATGAAGAAAGTCGCTCCGCAGACGGCGTCCGAGAAGAAAGCCCGGGCCGTTTCCCCTCTGATCAAGAACTGGATGACGATGAAGGGGCACTCCGCTGCGACGACCATCAGGTCGCAGACGGCCAGATTGATGACATAGATGTTAGTGTGCTGGGAGCGGAGCGCTGGATGGCACGCCATGACCAGGAGCACCAAGAGATTGCCGAAGATAGCGGGTACGGCGATGGCACCGTACACGGCGATGAAAACCGCCGTGACGCCCGGCCTGAAGATGACATCGTCCGACAGAACCCTGGCGAAGTCGGTGGTCGACTGCTGAACGGACACCGATGAGCTCGTGACATCCGTAGCACTGACTAAGAGATCAGAGCTGTTCGCCACCGTTGCCGACTCCCAGGTGCTGAAGTTTAGAGAAACATTCTGCAGCTCCATACTATAAATAATCAAGCCTATATCAGTCGTTTCTATCTATACACGTTTTATTTCTATCTCAGCCGAGCTCAGAGTGCAGGCCGTCCGTGCATTTCGACAGTTGCTGAGGACAGTTTTGATAGACAGACGAGTCAAGTGTCTACATACACTTACTATACGACGTTATTTGATGAGCATATATAGTGATGTGGGCGGCCGAATTTCATCACCAGGATGTTCTGTGTCTTTTTTTTTTAGTAGACTTAAGTAGGGCCTAGAAACAGTCAGCAAATTCTGCCTAATTGCTATAAAGCAATTACCCATCGATCGTGTTTCACGTCGCTTTGAAGTACTCTTTCTATTACACGGGAGAAATTGGCGATGTCAGTCGATCGTACCTTACCTGTAGATATAGAATAAATTCTACATAATTACTACAGCGACCAATGGGAAGAAATAAAAGCTGCTTCACTTCCATTTTAGTGTGCGAGAAATATTTTGTTAAGAAGCCCATCCACTTTGGTATCACAGTCATTGCCGGCTGCAAGGAAGGATGATTAGCATTCCAAATTATTATAAAGATGATTTTACGGGCTATTGGTCAATTTACCTAAGACCACAGGGCCTATATTGTTATTATCGTCGATATTGCAGTCATCATAGTTTTGTGCAGGATCGACACAAAAGTTTTCGAAGTCATAACGGACTACAAAGAAACCTAAGATGGACATGTTATAAAATGTCTTCTTCTTTTTTTGCAAAAACCTGCAACATTGCAATGGACTTATCGTCACTAAATGTAAGCGAGAATTGCAATTAAAATTTACTGCGTTTTGCGATGCTAAAATTAATTGCGATGCTGGGAGATTGTGTTGGAGAGATCAAGGCGGAACAGAGAAATGGCGGGCAACTCACCCACGGTAACTCCAACATTCACAGAGTCAAGTTAAGCAGAATATTGGACTGGATCGTATCGGAGCGCTGAATACGTCGCCTGAAATCTCGAAGATTGTCATCATGCAAGTCAGCCTTTCAACCGGGCTTGGGAAACCGAAGAATCACGTTTTAACGATTGCGAAGCAATAAGAGCAATATCACTTCATTCAGCCTATCTTATATCAGAGCGAGACACTCCAGAATGATGATGATGGTGAAACGATTCGGCATTAAATCGGTCTCCTATAGAGAGACCGCAGCTCCCATTCATGCTATTTATAGCCTCGCGTCTCGGATGCTTCATCGTCATGGTAACGAGGAGAACAAGCTATTGGCCACTATCTTTCCCTGGACCAACAGAAAGAATCACGACCGCCTGCTGCACTTGTCGCCCATTTGCATTAATGGGTAAAGTTTTAGTTTCAATTTCGTATATCAATTTGATAGTGGCATAACATAATTATGTCAGCCTGAACAGGTTCTACTTAGCCCAGCTAAATTCGCCCGGTGGACAACTTGACTCGTCATATTACACCCCAACTTCAAGTTATAACTTGGCAATTGTCACCATGCAAAACCTCAAGTATTTCTTGTAACTTGTTTGGTTTGGGAAACATTTTACAACAATTTCAGGCCGCCTATCTTAACAATGCGAAGCGGAGAAAAACCCTTGCGCAGTATTTACTCGGTCTGTATGTAATGTTGTGGTTCCATCTTTCGTGCCCATAATGGTCGTGCCTCACGCAGGCCCTAGTGAATATGCCGAACGCCGGGCAACGGGCATTCCCTTTGGTATGAGAGAGCAATGGAGTGCCTTAGCAACGTCATGCGCGCTCCTCTTGTATAATAAGATCGTGACCGTCTGATTTTGACTTAATACCATGTTCGTGATCATCTGTGCAGCGAAACCATTCACCCTAACTTGGCACCACATTTTCAAACTTATGATTAGATATTTTGTTTTGAATTAAATTGTGAGTGCTGTTTTGTTAATTTGACCTGTATTCCACACACGTGTACCCACACACAATGGTCAAGTTGATATTTAATAATCAATTTATAACGCAATCAACTTCTTACAATGCTAAATGCGAAACGCACGCACAACAAAACTACCATAAAAACAAGTCATACCTAGCGATGGAATGACAGGCCAACAGAGCACTGCCCTAGTCAAACGATCTCTATAATAATTGTATGGCCTGGTTCAGTTGATAAAACGTGCCTATTTAGAAACAACACATCCTCACGTCTTGACACTGCGATTTAGATTGACTGCCGCACAACGTACTCGTGTTGGAGTCAAGCGTCACCGTATTAGAGGCACTGTATGCCTACATAATATCCCACTGCAAGCTAAAAGTCTTCTTCTTTCTCCTTTTCTTGTTTGGTGGAGGAAATGGTTTTTCGAGAGAGCAAAAAAGTACTTCAAGGGAACTCGGTTTTCGCACGATGCTTGCTTGCTTGCCCAAAATTTACATGGTATTTTAAAGGTCGTTTCAGGACTCCGTAGAAATGGAACGTCCCACTCTGATTGGATGGAAAGTTCCACAAGCAGTGTTTAACTGCCATGTGGTCTGTTGGGTTATTGAGCCCGACTCCCACATTGTTCCCAAACTTTTAAAGGGTTATGGTTGAATGTAATGCCGTACTTTGTTTGTTTTTTTATTAATGCAGATTCATGAGCAAAAATATAAAGAAAGATACAACATCAGTTATCTGTGAAATTTTCAGTCCCATACGGTGCCCACCTTTTGAGAAAACAGTGAAAAACCGCCCACGGTATTTTAAAAATCTTTTCACTGTCATTTGATCTTTTAAAGATCAACATTGTTTTTGGTCATGTATTGGTACAACTACAAGGCAGCTTTAGTATTGCATGGTTCCCATGTAAAATGCTTTCTACTGAAACTCATGAGCTCAATTACACATGACTCAGTGCGGTTCGTTTCGTGGACATTTACAATATTCTGTAACATCACCACGGTAACTACAGGGTTGATGCCTAGCAATCCGAGAATGTCAATAAAGGAGGCTTGTTGATCGTCTTAAACGATCATGGAATGTCATCTTAATATTAGGTTTCCGGTGGTGGTACCGTGGTACCATGTACCACACTGCGTGTGTGGTTCTGAGAAGAACCGATGGTGAACACTCGACGTTCCGAACAGTGTGCTCTGTTCGTCTTCAGTAAGGCAACTGAATGTTATCTTGATGGTCACACTGAATCGGAGTCTAACTTATACATTTCAGCTGGAAATAATAAAGCATGCATTTATAATGATGGAAATCCTTAATTCTGGTTGGTCGTGATGTCTCTTATCCGTCTAAAAGACCGAGACTTCAACATGGAATTTCTTGCTTGTAATGTCAGCCCTGATTCTCTAGTGCTATGGTATTTTATGGGCGTTTACGAAACGGAGGCTTCGGCTCAGCCTCCAGCTCCGACATCCATATGCTGAAAATATAGGTTTTAGTTTTTCACAGAAGCTGAAACTGTATTCCTTTTCAAACCAGAGAATCTACTTCAGAGCCGCAGCCAAAAGCCTCTATTTTGATACCCGTTATTTCAGAATGGATTCACGAAATGGAGCAGGAGCCTGAGACGGAGCTTGGGCCTCCATTTCGTAAACGCCCTATGTTTGTCTGCTAAAACCTGCTGCAGTTACACTACACTACATGTAGTTACCAAAGGATTGAGCAATTAAATGATAACCATTCAATATTTCCACTGTGTTGAATTGAAAAAGGTAAGAATAAAATAAAACCGTACAAACACAAATTTCATAAAATAATTTTATAACTTTCCATGTCTTTAATTTTTCTCCTTTTCCAGTCAAACAAAAAACAAATGACAATACTTCCATGGGATCATGCTGTATACATATTAAATATGTTTGATTTTCATCAATAACGGCCTCCTAAGGTGTCAATTCAACCCTACTCTCGAAAATTATACAATGAAAATCTCTTCAATATCCCACGAAAAGCTTACAATTTGCGTAGTGTCACAAATTGATGGAGGATGTATTTTGTGTTCACTATCAATCACTTCAGACTTTGAAGGACGAAAGCTTGTTAATATTCAATTATCAATCACTAGTTGAACACCATCGAGACATGTTTAGTACAAGTGGATGTGCCTTCAGAGGTGCCCACAATTTTTCACACCCCAATTACAATGATTAATTTGTTGAGGACGGCCTGAGCTGTACTGGCCGGAAGGTTGAGTTAATTCCTCTGGTTCTATCCCCCAAGCCACATCAACCCTAGTACCAGAATGATTGATGCATGCAGTACACTGTAAACACATTACTCCAATGATTGATTTCTGGAGAAAAGTGTCTGAGCAAGGTATGTGTCCAAGAAAAATAATCACATACAATTTTTGTTTGTTCGTTCAAGGATTGGGAAAAAGAAATTGCAACAGTGTCCACGCCACTTCAAAAGACTTGTATCATCAATTGTATGTTTAACACTTTCACACCTCATAAATAAGGGTCCATTTCTTATTTCAGGTAGGAGAGAGATTGATTTCGTTTGAAATTTTAACGGAGTAGTTGTGAATCATTATCATTGCCAGAATAATACGTGTACATTACAAGTCTTCTGCAGAAACCAGGGCTGTGACTATACTTGCATACAAAAACAATGAAAACAGCAAAACAAACTAAAAATCACACGTTTCCTATATTTGGTACAGGCAAAGTGAGACCAAAAAACCTGAAATCAGGTTTTTTTTCCCCTGAAAAATCACATCCCTGTGTAACAAGGATCCCACAACAAAATGCCTGCCCAACTCGGCGGAGTAATACCCACGATGAAGAAATAATGCCAAATTTGTATTATCCTTCCAACCAACCTCAATATTTGGGGAGGAAAACAATTTAAAAAAACAATAGGTCAAACTTTGCGACTTCTTGACATCTTCAACAACCTTGTGAGATTCCTTGAAATACATTGTACGAAGAAAAAAAAAGGCAATGGAATCTTGAACCAACGCTACTGCAACTTGAGACAAGACCACCTCGTTTACATGTGCGGCATGGTACAGTTAATCTTCATATCATGCGTACACATGTAACAGTGTAAATGTAGACTCCACACAAGGCGAAAATGACTCGGCACAAGATGCAAGGACAAACAAACGATATTACACCCTCATTGAAGGTAAAAGCATATCATTGTTATTGTTTCAATCTATTCCACACTCCAAAACTCAGGGAAAAGTTGGAAAATACCTCTTCTTTCTATAAGAAAATTAAATCAGTTTAACTGAAAAAGACAGGCGAATTCATATTCAGTACATTTGATCACGCATGATGAAGACTAAATACCGCACAAAATTATAGTTTTTATCGGGTTTAATAGAATTTCTGTCATCAGATGAGTATTCTCTCTTCAAATAAATTTCTCTTTTTTTGTTCTTTTTTTTTCAGAAGTGAAATAAAAGTAAAATATGGTAAGGTATTTTTTTGCTGTTCAGGTAATTAAAGTCTCAAAATTTGCAAACAGAAATTGAATAGCAAGTGAGAATTGATCGAATAAAATTACAGACTCATTGCTTGCAAGGTGTTTGCTCTTAATGTCACATGTGAATCTAAGAGTTACTGGTCAAGATATTCTTTAGTCACCTAGTAAGCAAGGAAGCATCGGTTATGGGTAATGCCCTCGAACATGCCCCTAAACTCCCTCCTAGCTTGTGACACAAGCCTTTGCTAATCCCAGAATTTCATGTTGTAGTAAGCAGCAATTCCCTACTAAGCCTGGCTTATGAGGGTGAAGGCCAAGCCACAATAACTTTGTCCTGGTGTTTTCAGAAGCTCCTACTCTAGATCCTGCAGATTAATCGTGCTCTCCCTGAAGTCGTCGATGGACGCTTCCCCCTCCCGGTCACTCTGGAGGAAATCGACGGTGGTGGACGGCGGACACTGGGCGTGGCTGGTCGGGTCGGCAGCTGGCAAGATGGCGGATACGTTGAGGTCACTGGTTGTGGGGTCAGGGGTCGCAGGGTGTGAGGTCAGCTGGAAGGCAAGCTCGCTTTCATCTGGTGGGTCATCCTAATTGGGAAAAAAGAAAGAAAAGTTTATCATACTGAAGGAAGACTGACAGTCTTTGTGCTTTGAACAGCTACAATGTCGAGACTGCAATGATTGCACTCTACTTAAGCCCTGACTGTCTCCTAAATGTTACCAGACTTCAATGAGAGTACATACCTGCAATAGTTGTGTCTGTACGTAGCGGGCCCCAGTAGCCGGGTCGCGTAGCGTCAGTGAGGCCGTGGTCGTCATGCTGAAGCTGGTTGGAATGTACGATGTAGCGAGGGCGCTGTCCGTCTCCGAATCGCCACTCTCTGAGTTTCCTGGTTTCGTTAGAAAGAAGCCAACGTTAACGATGCGTGGTTTTCTCTTGTTTGTGACTGGCAAATTCACAATGACATTTGTCAGCTGTTGTCAACCATATTTGTTAAGTTTGATCATTAGATCGAGCCATTTCCTAAAATCGGCACCAGAAATAAGGATTGGCAAGATCGAATCCCACCCAGACCACCAATTATTGATTTCACACTCACTGGGAAATGTAATACAGAAGACAATGCTTCAACAAGTCACAAATAGCAAACACTTAGGATTAGGATGTTAAATGCTGCCATATGTTTGGTCAAGTGTCATCCGTTTAGCATGCTTACTTGTAAGTATTCCTTTCTTCCCTCCTTGCAGGTACATGAAGTCTGTCCGGGCCGAGCCACTCCAGTTCTCGTGGTGCAACCCCCCGGCTGTCCACTGCGAGGGGGCCCCACCCTCCGGTACGGCCGGCGTATTGACGAAGCTGACCAGGGCCCCGTTGCAGTCCACTATCAGCCCGGCGCTGCTGGTGTTAGGAAAGGGTCCGCTCGCCTGGTTCTGACTGGTGGGAACCACTGCGGCGGCGGCGTTGTCTTTGATGAGCGGATTCACCGTGAGCTGATTGGACGGGGGGCTGGTGTCTGGAGCCGGCGTGATACGAACAACTGAAATTCAAATCGTGTCCAAAGAGATAGAGATAAATATCAATGCATGCCAAACACATACTATGACATTGCATAAAAAAGAAGATGAATATAAAAAAAAGGAAGAGCCTAGTCTTCAATATCAGCCTTACCTGTGGGACTCTGCAGGAGGCTTGGATCTGTCATTGCATCCACCATAGCCTGTGGGTTTTCAGTTGGGATGTACACCAACTCAGACTCATTACTTGCACCTAGTAAAAAAAGGAGACAGAGACACATTGCAATACCGCCACACCTGAAGTTCAGAGACAAATTGATTAACAAATCAATCAATCAATCAATCAATTGATCAACAAATTGGGCATTTTGAGAACTTGTCATTCTGATTGACTTTGAAGCAACACTTCAAATGGAGGCTTAGGCTCAGGCTCCAGCTCTGACATCCATATGCTGAAAATATAGGTTTTGGTTTTTCACCAGAGAATGTACTTCATGACCGCAGGCAAAAGCCTCTATTTTGATACCATTTGTTTCAGAATGGATTCACGAAATGGAGCCGGAGCCTCTGTTTCGTAAACGCCCCTAGAGTAATATGTGGGGGAGATCAATCCCTTGCTTTGAGTCACTCTGAAAGAAAATTCTGAGAGGGATGAAACGGATCTGCAAAACATTGGAGAAAAACCTTACTGGGAAGCATGATGCTGTGCACGGTCAGAATGTGCTTCTTGAGTCCATCCTTGGTGGAGTAGGACTGGTTGCATTCCCCCATGGGACAGGTGAAGAGAGACTTCTGCTTGGAGGTGTAGCCCTGCTTGTGGCGCTTCACGTGCATAAACAGGCTGCTTCTCGAGGCAAAGCGTGCATTACAATCTGAAACAATACCCACAACAACAAAAATGACACCAATCAGGTTTTTTTGGTCAGTCATTAGTCTTACTTATGCAAATTTCAAACAAACAAAAATGGTATAACAGTATATTTAGTCAAATTCACACACAAATTCTGTGTGTGCATGCAGAGATCAACATGATTATCGTGCAAAATCGCACGCCAAGAGTACTCTGGGCTAGTCATGCTCCCTTCTCATCAAAAATATACAACTTGACCTGTAATTAACTGTTATGTAATAATGCTATTTTTAGTAAGTGTAAGTGGATGGGCTAGTTGAAACAGTGGAAGGCTAGTCTGAAATTCAGCCAAACACCTTCGGTGAGCTAGTCAAACAAAGAGAACCAAAGCCTTGACACATCCAAGGAAACCAAGACAGTGTGTATGTGTCATGTATTAAGACTGAGGACAACAAGATAAATGAGCAACAATGAAACCATTATAATGTTCTCCAACGAACTTCTTTTGTTCAAAGTTGTCCTGGTATGTACCACTGTGTGCTTAGTGTTAAAAAGTACGGAGACAATAGATAGACAATAGACAATAGAATAGACAATGCATTGTCCCCAGACAGTATGTGAATTAGTATGCTACAAAGTAGGTATCCAAGACTGATTTGGGAAAGTGGCATCTTGACAGCTCACCTTTCTCGGAGCAGGCGAAGGGCTTCTCGCCAGTGTGCGTCTTGTTGTGGGTCTTGAGATGTTCCAGACGGGTGAAATGTTTCTGGCATCCTGGGTGCTTGCAGACGTATCTCCTGTCCCCCGTGTGTTGCACCATGTGACGGCTGAGTTTCTGTATACACGTGAAGGCCCACGAGCATCCCTGTGTACCAAATATGCACGGAAAACTACATTGTTATCAGCACAACTGCTGGGTAATAAATGGTACATCGGGGGCACACAGAGTAAATCTTGCCTCTGCAACCTGTCTCACAGTCACTTCAAACATGCTTAATGTATTTTTTTTCATGAACTCCTAGCAACTTACTTCAATTTAATTTCAATCTAAAAAGAACAAAAAAAGTAAATTCACCAGGGAAATCAATTTAAAAAATGTTCATTGAAAAGTGAACGAAGCAAAATTGACTGGAGCGGGATTCGAACCGGCGACCTCCTGAATACCGTACAGGCACTCTACCAAGTGAGCTATCAAGCCCTACGTTGGTGGTGTCCCAAAAAGTCAGTTATCTTTGTTCGTTTGGCAGTCACAAAGCACAAAAAGCAAAACAAACCCCCCAGAATCAACGACAAGGAAATTACATCGAAAGAGAGAGAAGACATCCTTACCTCAGCCGTACATTTGTAGGGTCTCTCGCCCGTATGGGAGCGCATGTGCAGCTTGAGACGACAGGCTTTGTTGTAAATCTTGTTGCAGCCCTCGACCAGACACGGGAATATCGTCTCGTCCCGTTCGTGGATGCGGTAGTGCGATCCCATGCCGCACGTGGTGGTGAACGACTTATTACATCCGGGGTATTTACATCTGTGAGAGGAAAGGGTGAAGGAAACTTTAATGACTGGTCTGGGGACAATGAACTTGGAGCTGCCTGGCAAATAATGGTGCTCAGTGGAGATTCAGGGGTAGGCTTATTCCTGATGACTCACATTCTAATCCACTTCAGTGATCTTTTTTCTGGATTTTTCTGGATGCTGTCAGGAGGACCTCATGACATCAGCTTGAATTTCATTATGAGTCACAATCATTTGCAAGCGTTGTTATCTAAATGGAAGAGGCTTAGCCCTCACAATCCTGCATACCATAGTATACCACACACGGGTTTTCCTGTGGTAAGTGTGGTATCC
The DNA here is from genome assembly GCA_963971285.1 of Astropecten irregularis. Classification (NCBI taxonomy): domain Eukaryota; kingdom Metazoa; phylum Echinodermata; class Asteroidea; order Paxillosida; family Astropectinidae; genus Astropecten; species Astropecten irregularis. Next base: position 3,534,235 of record OZ020257.1, read on the forward strand.
TGAATTATAACAACGCACTACAGTGGGTTTTTTGTGATAATGCATGGTTTATGATGCTTTAAGCATCTCCTGTCTTGTGTGGTAGGTGAAGAGGGTTGGAGTTAATAACAGGGGTGTGAAAAGCTTTTCAGGAAAAATCCTTTTAGTAATAAAACATTCTGAAGATAGAACAAAATTGGGCTAAAACACACAAAATTGGGCAGAAAATTGATAAAATCACGGAAATTGTTGTTACAAAAAATCCTGAAATCAGGAAATATCCTGATAAATCACACCCCTGTAATAAAGATATTCCAGCTCATTAATTAAACAATCCAAATTGCAATTATTTTCCTTACTTGATTCGGCGTTCGGGAAAGTGGTTGCGGAGGTGGTTGGTGAGTTTGATCATCGTGGGGAAGACCTGGCCGCAGTCTTTGACCTCGCACATGTATTCGTCTGGGCGCTCGTGTCTCTTCTTATGCATATTCAGATTGTAGATGGTAGAGAACTGTGCATTGCAATCTTCACACTGTGTAACAAAATCAAATCAAAAACCAAATGATTGGGAGTCACAATGGGAAGTAACAGACAAATGTGATACAGACAATACAACTTTGAATCCTGCTTCAAGCAAATTCCCTTCTTTGCCTTATCAAAAGGGAGTTTGAATTGGTTCAATAGACCAGTCCGGCCTGCCAATCAACTGTACGCTTTGACCAATTGGGGGACGCCTTTTAATCAGGTGATCACGAAAACCTTAGTCAAACCTTAGTATGTAAACACACGTGGGCAGGGCTTATAAGCAAAGCCGGAATAGTCCATCGCTGTTTTCATTTCTACTTACAGTAAATGGACGGGCACCGGTGTGGCCGGCTAAATGCCTTCTCAGCTTGTACAAGGTTGGAAACGTCCAATCGCAGCCTTCCACGGTACACTACAATGAAACCAGAAGAAAAAGTCAGAAATCAAGTGTAAGATGTTGCTTCCATATCTTGCTCTCCAAATCAAAGGATGAAAACATTCTCAACCTCTCCACGTTTTTTTCTCTGAGCTTTCCTGTTTTGTATTTCCTCTACTCACTTCACAAGGGAGGGCATTTCCAAAATCCATTTACCTTGTGAGGTCTGTCGTCAGCATGAACTAACTGATGAAGCTTTAATTTTTTCTTTGTCGTGAAGATTTCTTGGCAGCCTTCAAATCCACAGCACAGAACTTTCTCCTACCAACGCAACAAAATAAAACGAAAAACCATAGTTAGAAATGCAGATAAAAGCTTTGGTGCCCCTGGTCACTGTTTTGGTCATGGTATCCCCTGGCCATTGGCTTGCCGCCCTTTTAAATGCTTGGTTTTGTTCCAAGTGCCTCTTGCCAAGACGAAATCGCCCAGCCCTTTGATAACAAGCTCCTGCCCTAAATAAAGAAGGGGGTTATCTCAGTTTAGTACACTCAGGTTAGCTGGTACCCAGACCAATAGATGAAGAGTCGTATTTAGGTGAATTAGTTTACTGTAGAAGCTGGGTACCAGCTACCCTGAGTGTACTAATCTCCGGTAATGCCTAAAGAAGCCTTGCTTACTTCTTTAGAGTTCTGCTTCTGTTCCAGAAATCTTCTAAACGCTGAAGAAGCATCTCCAGAATCTAGGGTGAAAAAAAAAGAACATAAAAACATAAATTAGAAAGTGTACTTCTTTGTGAAACACGACGATAGTGAATGAATAGTTGTGTTGAACAGATAAGTGACCGTCTGAAAAATGGTTTGTACTAAGAAAAAGTTTGTCTGAGAATATTACTGATTTTTGAGGATTGAGGATGTATGGTGTTTTGAGGCAACTTTCTTATGAATAAAAACATAAATCATTCTCAATGCATTTCACATTATTATCAAACTCAGAGCACTTAAACCTGGCTGACAACTAGGTTCTTTTTGTTAGGAACCTTCCTCAATCCTTTAAATACATATTTGTACTTCTGTCCCTTCTGTAAACAACATTATTGGGTGTGTAATGCTGGCATAGCCAGTGCAGAATTCTTAAACCAGTTACAGTGTCTACAACATTCAGGGAGGAAGTCAAATGGGTAACAGGCCCCTCCCAAATGTTATATATGACCCAGCTCCAGTAGGGCGGGGCATCATTTGTATGTTTTCATCATTGTGTAGCATCTGCAAACTTATACCATTCTATTATTACATGTAGGCCTATTTCATATCCACTTGAAATTTGAAGATAAAATCTGTAAATCATCCAATGTGTAGTTTCTCTATGTACCTAGATCTGTCTTGGTAATTAACCCAGAAGTGCTACTTGTAGTCAGAGTTTCAATACTTGGCACAACTTGCGGACTCATCACACCAACTGCAGCATTATCACCGCATCCATCCCCAACTGCCGTAACCATGGCAGCCGTCGACGACCCATCACTGGCCAAGAGATTGCCATTGACCGCACCATCCTGCTGTTGTTGAACAACCCACTGGCTGCCGAGTTGGAGGGACGGTATACCCGTATTGAGTGATAAACTCCCGATCGGAGCAGTAGCAACGGAGTCCGAATCGACAGTCACTCTGAATCGCTGAGTTGAACCCGTGCCGCGGTCTCGGCTGGTTATTATGTACGTGACAGGCATGATGGACTGACCGAGTGAGGTAGCACCGCTTACTGGTATCGTGGTGACGTTGAGTTCAAGTTGACCTGGATTCAAGGCTCCAGCAGCTTGTGTGTCCACGGGGACAATGGTGGGATGGGACACTTGGTGGGTCACAGTCATTTCCGAGTTGGGGATGGAATCTGAAGCCGTCTTGTCGTTCTCCGAAGAAGGCGAAGGAGACGGAATGCTGATGATTTGATTGACCTGTCCCTGTGGAACGTTGACTCCATCTCCGATCACAACCCCGGCATTTTGTACGTGGGATACTTGCAGACTCTCGGTTAGCCTTCCCAAGTTCAAATCTTGGACGTTGAACCTTAAACCTGACCCGTCTACCAAATCAAGAACTGGCGAGCCAGCAGCAGCAGAAGTGGTCGTAAGCCTCGAATGACTGCTGGTCTCCATGGCTTCCGAGACAATTGAAATCATTTTAGACTGGCTGAGTTGCAGAGCATCTATTAATTGAGAGCTGGACTTGTTGGTGACCGACATCGGCATGGAAACCGCATTCGTGTGAGCCACGGCCACCGTGGTGGGAGATATGGAGGCGCCCACTTCCGGGTTTGCCTCGAGATCAACACTGTCCACTGCACGGTTGGTTACGTCGGCAGCGGGGCTCGCACTTCCCTGCTCTCGTGCTAGGCCACTCTCCAACGGCAGAATGACCGAGTTCGGACTGCCCAGAAAGGAGGATTCTAAGGAAACATTCACGGAGGAATGTGGACTGTTGTCGACACTTTCTGGTCCGACAAACAGCAGAACATCGGTGGAGAGTTGCTGGTCACCGCTGCTTTTACCAGCAGCAGGCAGATTATGCAGTCCTTTTCCCCGTTCACTGCTCGTAATGCCGCCATCTTGAATTCTTAAATTCTCGCTCGCCTCCCCGAGTAAAATCACCGGGTAGCTGTCCTGATTTTGGACACTATCGACCAAATCCCGGTCGATTTCGAGGTCTTTGGCGACCAGTTGTTCGCCAGAGGAGTTTGTGAGCTGGTTTAGTGTTGGTAGTTGCCCCTGGTCGGCGAATATTGGATTCCCGTTCATTGCGAGTCACACGGGTTTCTACCGAAAAGGGAAAGGGCGATGTGTGTGACGTAGTGCAATAATTTCCAATCAGACGACTCTTGCATGACTTGCATTTTAATTTTTTTTTTTTTTTTTTTTACAGACCTGAACCTAAAGGGCGCCCTCAATCGCCAACATTCAATTATGTGGTTACCATGAACGCCATGAAGAGTGATTGAAGTGAAATTGGCAGCAGTTTTTTATTTTGTAGATGTCAACTTTACTTAATCTTGAAATTGCCTTAAGTTGGACAAAGAAATTGACATGTTAGGGACTAAGAGAAGTTGATATTGGGATCAGATCTTAAAAATCATTCTCTGAATTCACGGTATACTGTTGAAGATGAGGGTGCCTAAATTCCGGACAAGTGTTTATGCCTACTAACGTTAGGCCTAACACATTAGGCCCCTAATTTTTTTTACACAAAAATGACAATGTCTTGGCCATTTGTTGTCAGCGAATAGGCCAGCCCACACAACAGCTGTTTATTGTTGATATTAAAACGTTTCTTGTTTGGCCTCATCATGAATCAAGAGTCAAGAGAGAAAACCGGTAAGCAAATGGTCAAGCAATCAAAAATATTTTCATAACTTTGCATTTTAAAATTTTATTCTCAAAAGAAAATTAATTTGCCATGCCTATTCAGGCTGTTGTAGTTGCGATGATCGTAACCCTTCCTTCGTCTGACATGGGGAAAAAGCTATGCGTGATGTTTCAATAATATTTTCGAAATACTGACTCCGCTCTTTTGACTTAGGCTTATTCTATAAATGACATGCACAAAGTTAGTTGGAAACATCTCGTCAAGTCAAACTTGATACTTCTTAACTGGAAATGGGCCTAGATGTAGGCCTAGTATTATCGTTTGTTTTTATTGTGTGACTGTGAGCAGTGATCACCATTAAATGCTTTATTTATGTGATGTTTGTTTTCATATCTTCCTCATTATATTTTAGTATGAAAAGTGGAGCTTACAAATGATGTATGATTTTCTCTGAATCCATTTTGTAGAGCTGACGGGAACTCGGATCTCTAAGCAGTTACTGAAGACCAGAAGCGGAGAGTTTGACTTGGAAAGTATTCACACCCTCATTCTCAGGGAAATGGGTACGTAAACATTATTGTGATGATCGTAACCCTTGGTCTGTCATGGCGATGTTGACCTTAGGTCCCACGTTACCATGATAGACCAACTTACCAAGGCAGGGTTTACAATGATTGAAACTGTGTCAATTAGTCTTCCTGTATTCTAAAATAAGTTTAGAATGCTCCTGGATATATTATAATTAAGATGCATTTAAATAGGGCTCCGCTCTCGTGACGTCACATTCAGATGTTCGGACAAACAAGTCGCACGTTGCCCAATTAAATTACACGTAAACGTTGTGAAATTAGTCTGAACATCCAGGTAGCTATAGCTGTCGATATAAAGGGCGTATTCTATAAATAGCTCGAACGTAGAGCCCTATTGCCTGCGAAAGCTAATGCAGTGCTGATTTGCCAATTAAAAAAAATTGTGATATTAAAATTTTGTAAAATTTTGACGTAATCAGCATTCAGCCAAATTCTTGTCAAAACATCAAATTATTTTGGCATTTTGTGTAATGTTTTTGGTCTTCTTTCAGATATTGATAATTTGGGCTGCATTGGTGACTGTACATATCTGGAGAGGCTGGACCTAAGCAGAAATGACCTTGCCAACCTACGACCTCTGACCCCACTCAAACAGCTCTCATATCTGAATATATCAGCCAATCGGATTACAAATATAGGTCAGTTAAGTTTTCTTTTGAAATTTAATCAGCTAATGCAAAGCATTGAATACAGATTAAATTGTTATTGAAATCAAACGGTAATTAACTTTCAAATCGTCAAATCTATTTTTTTAATCATTATTATTGAAAATGTTTATCTTATTAATATGTTTATGCAAATACTGTACCTGCAACAGCTAAATGGCCTATCTAGTCAGAATCAAACCCTCCAATTGCTCTACAGTGCAATTTATATTCAGCTCTGGCCATATAAGTCGCATCTTTTTCTCTGTCCTACAGATCCCTTGAAGGAACTGGTTAATTTACAAAGCCTCAATACATCAGGCAACCTCATCAGCAGCACCGACAGCTTCCAGTGTCTAGCCGGCCTAGACTCATTCACCAGCCTGACGGTGAGCGACCCAGTGACTGACCTCAATAACCCTGTGTGCCATAGTGCTGGATACAAGTCTAGCATCCTGAGGATCCTACCAGGGCTGAAGGTGCTGGATGGGGAACGAGTGTCTGGGAGCGGGAGCGAGTTGTTTGACCTGTGCAAGAAGCTAGACAAGATGTTGGAAGGTATCTACAACACCAAAGTATTATATTTACCATGAATCCACACCTAGGATATTTCAGGACCCTACCCAAATCATGCACTTCAACTAGATCTTCAACTCAAACATGTAGTAGCCCAATTGTATACAATCACTTGCTGCTGAGAATTGTCAATGTTTACACAAGCCCCTTTTCTCTAACTTTACTTGAATGTATCCAAATCCACAGTAAGGTTTTTGTGGCAATCTGATGGATTGACAAAAAATTTTCGATGAAATCATTTACTGCTGCAGGATTTCGGTGATGGAGCAATAAGCTCCACATCCTTAATTACCACAATCAACTGAACATCTAAACCCAGTTTCTTTTATGGATTCAGGACTATATACACTAACATCTTTAATAAATAAACATGTAAAATTGCGACTTATTAATTTCAGGGCCAGAGGATTTGTCTGGAAATACTCCCCAACCAGGGCCTTGGGTCAGCAAAGACTTCTGGGAGGTTCCAAGTCAAGACAAGGCTGACCGGTCTGGATTGAATGCAGAACAACAATTCCAAGGTCAGCTTGTTTTAAAATCAACCACGGACTGTCTATGGTCTGACCAAATCTTTGGATGAAAGTTTGTCTCAAATTTATAATTTTTGTTATGCAAGTTTGCTTGTAACATGGCTGAAAGCCACTCTAGCTATGAAGCGAAGCAGCTACAGAAGAATGAGATTCAAAGAGACAACAAATAAGGATTGATATTCCTCGTAAAACTGACTAGATTGTAGAACATTTTTAAATTTGCCTTCATTCCCAAAGCTTCTCCCCAAACAGATATATTTCACAATGGATGGACTCCGATCTGGGGCCGAAAGCCCAAATCCATCACTAAACGGAAAATTCCTATGCAAAGTAGCGATCGATTTTCCTTTTATTGATGGATTTGGGCTTTAGCGATGATTGCAAAGGGTTAGTGAAATCGGCCCCAGTTTCATCAATGAATAATGACAAGTTTTTAGCATATATTAATAATCACTGTTGTGTATATTTTATATTTCATTATGTACAATGTACATGTATGTTACAGTGTCTGGATAAACATCTAACCAGTAGAATCAGCAGTGGTATGATAAATATGTGAGTCTCAAATTTTTCTCTTTCCCATTTTCTAATTCTTTGCATTTTGGTGTACTTCTCCTTTTCCAGATCTCCTTAAAAGCTGCCAAAAATTAGAGTTTGACGCAACGAGAAGTTTGACTGGTGAAAGAGAACCAGACGATGGAGCTAATGATTCCTTATGACAGAGGTCGGTGAAGGGAAAGTGAGACCTTGGGTGGGACATCTCGATCTAATCCCTTAAAGGTACTATCATACTTTGGTTGCATACCGAAATTGAAATCTTTGCATATTTACCTATAACTTACAGGGTATAAAGATGGTGATGGTAGAAACATATCATTAAAATACTTCTGCCTGAAATGCTACATTTATCAAGAAAATAGTAAAACCAATGACCAAAAACAATTTTGATATTTTAAAGATAAAAAAATAACGGTGACATGGTGTTCAAATACTGTGGCCGTTTTTCACTGTTTTCTCAAAAAGTAGGCATCGTATGGGACTGAACATTTCACAGATGTCTGTTACTGTATCTTCCTTGATATGTTTGCACATGAATCTGTATTTCTTTTACAAAAACTAAAGTATGATATTACCTTTAAACTAAAGATATTTTTACTGAAATGAGCTGGAAAATGGCTTTCCATTGACATATATCGCTATGGATATCGTTGTCTTGCTGTCGTCTTATTTAAATTAGTATATAAACATTCTTAAACCCACCGAAATCCAACACTGAGCTCAGTTTATGTGGCCCGTTCTTTGGCCCAATATATGCACACAAGCTCTATATGCCGGAGCCAACACTTCTTAATCCATCGGTTTCTTCCAATACGTGAAATAGATTTTGGTTGAATAAGGGTTGATTGACCTCCCAAATCTTTCATTGTCACTTTGTGCAAACGTGCGTATAATTATTCAAATTTCTATGGTTTTCGGTTGTTTGGTCTATATTTGTGGAGGGTACATGTATTTTGATACTGTAAAATAGATGCATATCATATGTATATATATATCCAAATTTAAATTATTTGAGATGGAAATGAATATGAAACAAAAATGATCAAATCTTAATTTAGCCAAATTTTAGAGATTGAAAATTCTTCTGAAAATATCAAATTTGCCCGCACAAAATGTGTATTGTATATTGAAATTAATTATGTAATTTAAATGATTAGATGACAGTGAAACTGTAGTTTTATTTTCCTTTTTAAGTTTGATTTGGCTTGTTCTTTCCGTACGTAAGCAAAGTTTTTATGAAATATTTTTGCATACCAGTTGTGGAATTTAAACAAAATAGGTTGGTTTATTATAATGTATAATGAGATAACCATACATTTTGCAATATATTTGAACATCTTGCAATATTTCGGTGAGAGTAAATTAACGCAAAATAATTCCACCTTTCAAATGTTGACACAATGAATACGCATTGTAAATGTCCCCGTTTTACCAGTCATTAGGGAAATATGATAAAATGAAATGAGAATGTAGTAAACAAGCAAATACAAATTGCTCACCATTCCAAACTTTCCATAATTTTGTAAACAAATTTTAATCGACAAGCATTAAGAGTTGCGTACACATATTTGTTGTTGAACCATTCCTAAGGCGTACAACAGTTTATTCCCCACAAATGAAATGTTTGCTGTGAAAAAAATTCACCTTGAATTGAGAATTCTTTTTTTTGCCTCATCATTTTTGGGCTTGTTTGTTTCAAATAATTCAGAACTTGATCCAGTGAACAGGCAGGATTTGGTGTTTAAATCAATCCACGAATCAATGATCAAGATTTGCGTCAAACAGACAGTTCCTTGAGGTTTGTGCCAAATTATCAAATCAATAGAGAGATTTATATGATTTTATTAAAGAAAAATTCATAAATAAAAAATGTGATTTGCGTGAAAAAAATTTGCAATAAAATTCCTGAGTGGCATCTTAAAAACCAATGGCAGATCTCCTGGGTTTCTTCCTCGTGCTTGTCTGCGACAGCCTCATGCTGCTGCTTGGCGTTCTCTGGGAGTCTGCTGCCCTCGGTTGGCTGGACGTGTCAAGGCTTTGGCTTGGTTCTTCGGGCCGTCTGCGTGTTGGGGTCAATTCCTCCGTGGAAGGGCGTCGCCGTCTCAGGGAGAGCCTATTGGATCTTGGGGTAGCAGCTGGCCGTCTGAGGGGGCTGATTTTGGTCATGGTCAAATCCTGAATTTCGTAAAAAAAAAAAAAATTTGAGAGTAAATTTGAGTAAATTTGAGACATGTGGTTGATTTCACATCCTACGAGCGATCGTAACTCGAGTTAAGGAGGATAACCCACCATATCCTACGTAGGGCTGTAATGCATCATAAGTCCTATGATTGATAGTAAAGTGACGATGAGTTTGGTGAAATTGACCCAGGTGGATGTGTACAAACCTCATCTGAGGAATCGTGGCCACTGCCATCGTCAACAACATCTTCGTCACCATCCTCGTAACCATGGACCCAGGCATGATGCAGAGCCTTGCTCATCTCATCTGTGTACATCCTGGGATTCAATCGTCTCAAGACATCCTCTTCCTCCGCATCTTCCTCCTCCTCATCGTCTGCTGCCCTCTTGTGGAGAACCGTCTCCCCCTGGTTCGCCAAGCGACGCTTCAACTCCGTGCCGTCTGTAACTGTGACTCCGCAGGCAGGACAGGCAGGGTGTGTAGCTGATGACTTCAGTGGTTCTGGTGGCTGGGTGGCACCACTCATGTTGCAGATTTTACAGGCTGGGACTGGTGTTTTGGTTTTCGTCATCAATTTTACGGCTGAGATGACCCCACAAGGATGAAAAACAGATACAGTTTCAGGGTTGCATTTTTCAATATCAAAAGTTTAGTTTGTTTCAGGACCATTAAAAAATTGTTGGAGTCTTATTTAGGGATTCTTTGGGTCTTTGAGTCTTGCTCAAGTACTATTTGAGTTTTACGAAGGTGTTGAGTCTTGTATGAGAATTGCATGAGTCTTGGAGTTTGTTTAGTTTCTTAGGGGAACATTTTTACCTTTTTTCAGACGTTTCAGAATTGTTGAAATCTTGCTCAACTGATCATCAACCCATGCTTCATACCTTTTAATGCAAGAAGGGCATCCACTTGCTCCGATCTGCCACACGTCACGTCCTTCTTGGTCTTGCCCGCTTCCTGACGGAGGACGCCGTCCACCCAGTCTGTGCAGCTTGCCAAGGACTCCGGTGTGAGCTGGACTGAGGGGCAGCCCAGGCCAAAGGACAAGGTCTTGTCTCGACTGCTGCCGGCAGATTTGTGACAGTAGGTTTGGTAGAACAGATCTCCTGCTGATGACAACTAGGAGAGAAATTGTATTTCAAATCGTGAAAATTTATGACATCCTGTATACATATTTAAAACAAAAAAATCTGTTCATATTTCAATTACTGAGCATATTTCATATTTCCATACATGTAATTTAAGTATAAATGATTGAGAGGCTGCAAAGAGTTTGGAGGGCCTTATGCTCTCAATGACAATAATGGGTTTAGTGCTTTTACCTGGAACACTGTAACCCCTGGTTCACCTCCCTGATGTGACGTCCTCCTAGCAGCACTCACACCGATCAGTGGTCTCTCAAGACGTGATCTGACAGGGTCTAGATCTGCCGCTGGATACTTGGGAAGCATACTGAACCATCCACTGCAAAAAAAAAATAATTTAATATTGTTGAACCTCCACTTTACCAGTTAGTACTTAGAAGTTCTAAGGAAGCTTAATTCTCTAAAAATTTAATAGGTTTCCCTCAGTAATGCTTGACCATGGATAATGATGGGTTTCTGGCTGTCTGTTCGACTTGAGCAGTGGCTCTTGTGGCTTTATAGGGTGATGCGAGAGTGAAGCAGTCTCGATCACATAGGTCACATCTGTGCATTCACTCTGGTCTCTAACAAAATCTGACAATTTCCCCCAAATCCAGTCTAATTGTAATGCCTTGCCATAATCATGGGTTAATGAACATATGATGAAAACAATTGAAAGTAGGCTACTTTTGTTTTACCATTGAAACAATTATTTATTAACAGATATTTGTTACAAAGGGTCTTTATTCGTCCCATGAACTGCCAAATGAGGGTGCTGCAGGCATTTGTACAATGGCAACCTGGAAGTGTGAAATACCACCTTGCCTGTAAATTGTTTCTCTAAAGAGCGTGAAGCAAAAAAATGTCTTTTGGGGAATTTATCACCATAAACAAAGCCTTACTACTAACTTAAATATAGGCCTACTGCACTTACAACACACCATGTATTTCACAGAGTGATTATAACGAGATGAAATCTCTCAATTAATTGATTCAATTGATGTTGATACTTACTCTGTTGAGCTTACTTTCCACGGCTGGGAAGTGGACTCTGGCATCTGCCCGTTCAAACCTAGAAAAAGTCCAAACATGATAGAAGACAATGCACAAATACAGTGACAGCATTCCATTCAACAATACACTGCAGTGAAACCAGGTAACATCCAATTTAACCAACACCGAAAAAGGTAGGGATGTTCATATCATTATAATACATACTGCGACACATGAAATCCATTTCATGGAATCCGTAAGAAAGACTTTCTGTTAGCGAAGAATTTCTAGGGTAACCGTGATTTGTTCTGCTAACACGCTGTCATTTGCATTTTGCAGAAATTCCTTGCTTACTATTACCAAAAAGAAAACTCTCCCATGAAATACGCTAACCGTAAACAAAAAGTCTGCAACCGTAAGCGAAGAATTTTTGATAACGGTAACAGAATCCATGAAATTGGATAAATACTCACTATTGCACTGGATGCAATGAACCTCCCGTGAGCACTGGCTACCAACTGCTACCAGGTCAGCTGAGGTCAGGGCTTGGGGCACAATGTCCATGAAACTGGGCGGAGTAGCCAGGGCATGATTCCACTGCAGCACCTATCCAAAATGACAAAAAAGTTTACATCAAATATTATGCTTCCTCAAATACCACAAACTTTTCATAGCTCAGTCGGTATTCCGGGGGTCATTAAAAACAATTTTTTATTGTAAAATTACAAATGTGGTAGGGTTTCTCAATACAATATTATACAATGGGCTTTTGACAGCATCGGATTAATTCATATGCTAATTTATGCACATTTATGTATATTTATGCTAATGAGAAACTTCTTACATTGTACTTTGGAAATCTCTCGTCCAACAGAAGCAGCAAATTCTGGGTCGCCACAAAATGGTAGAAGTGGTTGCTAGGGTGTTGCCTGGCAACAAAGATTTTTTGATCGGGTGGCAGTTCTTTCCCTGGCAGTGATAAGAGGCAGCAGCTTTTGCTCCGGGCAGGAGTCTAGAAGAAAAGAAAAAAATGTATCAAATAGGATGAATGGTGGCTACCAAATTGTCTTGCTCCCTGACTTCAAAAGGGGACAAAATACAGGTTCATCATACTATAAAATGATGCGGACCAGACCTTTCATGTTTTGTTTATATTCACTTTTATTTTCCTAGTGAGGAAACAATGAATCATAACATTGAATCATAACGTGAGATTAACCACATCTCCTTACAAAGTTTTTGCTGGCCCCCAGTTATGGCCGTCTCCATTTGGACCATAACATAGAGCTGCTTAGCACAAAAATAGCTCGCCCAATAAAACAAACCACCATTGAAAATTCCATTTGATATTCATGGTCAGCAAAAGAACAGCCAAAGAACAATTGCAAGTGATACACAACACACAGAAATTTGGATGTTAATCCTGTTTTTACTAAGACTGAAATGTCATGCTTAGGAAATTTTTGTGCTAAGCAGCTCTATGAAATTGGCCCCTGGTTGGAAAGGTCTATAGAGGTTTGCCTATAGCTTGGCACGCACTGGCCCCAGCGATGGCAGCCTCCATCTGGACCATTTACAGGCCTAGGTTGGAATGCTCAGGATTCTTACCCTGGTGTCCACTAGATCTACTCTGTCCCTCTGGAGTGAAACTATTTGCCGTGGATGTCCGCCGTAGTGACACCAGCGAGCAGACTGGTTCTCAAGGTCGGGAGACTCTTGTACGATGCTTGGCCTTAGGAAATATCAGCAGAAACAAAAGTCAGAAGAACAAAAAGGAAATAAACTCAAATAAGACTTGAAGCTATGCATGGTGAAAGTACTAAAAGAAGGTAGGTTTGTGGTGACACCATGTGTGGTTCTGAGAAGAATCCGACAACATCTTGCTGGTTGGAGGTATGCACTAAGAAAAGGGGTTTGAGACAACTTTAATCTAATAATGATGCAAAACAAACTTACCCTTTTTTGGGATCTATGAGTTGAATACCACCCGTGCTTAAGCCTAACACGCATTCTCCATATATGTACGGACTGCGGAAAAGAAAATGTGGATGACGACGTGAAAAGTGGGAAGGAGACAAATGTACAGACATCATCAAACAAGAACAAACATTAGATTAAAGTCGGTCATACCTGAGAGCAACTGAAGCCAATTTCTGCTGGCTACGAACGAGATTCATCACTTGTCCTTTGATCTTTTTGCCTTTCATGACGACCTTCATGATACAGCATGAGTAGTCTGTCCTCAAACCGACTAATACACTATCTGATGAAGAAAACATGAACATGAAAATGCAATTATAAGAAGAACCTAATGGTCTGTGAATTTAATACAGCAAGAAATGAATAAAAGTATAATAAAAACTTCTTTTAGCGTCATTCCAACTCGCCGACCTTGGACTGATGAAAACAAAGCAGCCAAAAAGAAGTCCTTTTTGTTTACGGTTAGCGTATTTCACAGGAGATTTATCTTTCTCGCCATGCTAAGCAAGGACATTCTACAGAATGCACATGACAATGCGTTAGCAGAAAAAAATCAAGATAAGCCTAGAAATTCTTGGCTAACCAATTAAGAGCTGAAAGTCTTGCTTACAGATTCCATGAAATAGATTTCACTTGTAGCAGTGCCCGTAAGCACAAAAATAAGACGGTAACTGTTTCCATAAAATTGGACCCTGGTCAAATGGTTGTCAATCATTGCACACCTTTGTGAGGCACACTGACTGTCTCCACTTGTCTAAGAGGCATCGAAACAGCAAAGTGCTGACTTGGAGACTCTCTGATGGAATAGATGGGCACGTCTTGGTGGGGCAAGGCACGTATATCTAACAGCCAGAGTCAAAGATCCATCATCAATCAATCAATCAATCAGACGATATTTACGTAGTGTCAAAATGGAAAACAAGTTTGCTATACATGTACAGTTTATATTCTAAGTCACACTAGTGATGGTGAAACTATTTTTGGTGTTCCAAAACTAGCAGCTTTCAGAAATTATCTGGGGCCAATTTCATAGAGCCGCAAGGCACAAACATTTGCTAAGCATGACATTTTTGTCTGAGTAAAAACAGGATTAACAACCAAATTTCCGTGTGTTGTGTATCACTTGCAATTGTTTTTAGGCTGTTGTTCGCTGACCATGAATATCAAATGGAATTTTCAATGGTGGTTTGTTTTATTGGGCAAGCTATTTTTGTGCTCAGCAATTTTTTGTGCTAAGCAGCTCTATGAAATTGGCCCCTGGTGCTCACTGCAATCGATTCTTATTCTACATTATAAAAGAAGCTACACAAGATTTGGGCACATTCGTCTCTTGGGTTTTTAGAGATGTCACGGGTCCTATCGGGGGTTGGCCTAATTCAGAGAATTAAGTAGTGATGGTCTCTGAGTCTATCTGCATTTTGCAAAGGATACTCAGCGTTTCCAGCGTTGGACCAGTTGGATAGAACAACAACCCTTCGTACGCCGACGACGATTTGAGGGGTTGGTACGCCAGACATCCCCCGTAGAGGTCTTCGTCGACATACTGTGGCAAACGGGAGAGCAATTAAATGACCAAGTCAAGATTTTTTTCAGTTATTGAAAAATGAATTAAGAAATATTGAATTGAGCAGGATACAAATTGGCCATCCCCAGAATACCGTATCGACATTCTACCAACTCAGTGAGCTATCCAGTCCTATGTTGGCGGTGTCCCTAATACCGGTAGTCAATTATCTTTCTTCTTTTGGCAGTCAGAAGCCATGAAGCCACTCACATACCGCTACATCCCAAGGATCATTTAAGATACATGCAACATTACCAACGTAAGAAACTGTACATAAGGGATCATCAAGATTTTTTGTCAGTAAGCAGCTACCAAACAAATAAATCTAATTGTAAATATGACGCAAAGGACAGAGTAAGTGGCGGAGAGTACCAGTTATGCAGTTGTCATAGGGCCTGTTTGTTTATGACGAATCCTTCGGATCCGGATCCCATTTTAGCGTACCCTGCATAGGAGGTGGATCCCAAAATATCGGATCCTATGCATTAAACAAACAGGCCCTCAGTCATTTCTAAATTTGTCGACTCTTGGTCGAGGTCAATACCTGTTTGTGGATGGTGTCATTGATTTCCTCCTTGAGCAGGTTGATGAGCATATTGGGGTTGATGTCATACAGGGCAGGCTCTAGATGGTCAACCAGATTGAATATGTTCCCGTCACTCCGAACTCTGTTTAGGCTCACAAAGGGGCTCATTTCTTGCAATTTCTTTAACTTTAACAAAAAAGAAAAAAAAATGTACAGATTTTAGGCTACCATGACGCATGTTTTTTTATAATCATAGAATTTTCAATATTTTGTTGACACAGGTCTAATATGCAAAACATATTTTACATATAAATGGAAAAAAAACATGTACTATGATTGAAACTGAAAAATGTTAACTTACGGAAGTGCAATGAAAGAGAGCAAGTGGAATATTTCAGAGTGATTTCAACTTACCTTCTCTATTCCTTTACGTTTGCGGTAAGAAAAATGATCAGTGTAAGAGTCGTGAAGAAAATCCAGGGCCGAACCCCAAATAAGCTGTGGATACTTGTTGTACAAGTAGATGGCCTGTTGTAATACAAATCAAAAGAAAAAGAAACGGTTGAGCAGAAATCTGCAAAACAAATCTAAATAGGTAAATGATTTTTGGCGGTGCGTGCGTGGATTCATGGCTTACGACTGCCAAACGAACAAAGATAATTGACTATTTGGGACACCACCACCACCACCACCACCACCACCACCACCACCTGGATAGCTCAGTTGGTAGAGCACCCGTACGGTATTCAGGAGGTCACCGGTTCGAATCCCACTCCAGTAAATTTTCCTTCATTCACTTTTCAATGACTTTAATTTCATTCTTCTCTCTCATAGGAACCAAGCCTTGATAATGGAGGCCACAGAGGCCATGGCCTTCGTTGCCCTGGTTCGTGGCCTTCGTGCCCCCTTCAAATGTTTCCATAGACATGATGATTTTACAAAGGAAGTGGCCCTTGCAATGGAAAAGTGGCCTTGTCCCTTTCAGAACCAAATTCAAGGCCTGAGGAACAGGGTGCTACTATTTATAAACCAACGACCATACTATAGTTTTACACGTTACAGTAATTCTTTACAAAATATTATAATCATGTTCTTTAAATTAGTGTATTTTTAAACTTGTCATGGGTATATCTCCCGTACATCTTTCACAAACATTGGCAAATTATTCCATACTCCTCAGCAGCTTCTGTCTAACATTCAGAGGCTGCAAACAGTGAACTGCCCTGACCTGTTCTGGTGCTCTGTCTTGGATCGTGTGCCGGGTGTTCCGCATCCGTGTCCTACTGGTAAGGTCCAGGAAGGTGGGGAGAGCGATGCTGCAAGCTGTTTTTAAAGAGAAGATGATGGTGCAATTAAATTCACAAATCCTAAAAAAAGAAATTGACTACAGTTAATAAACATATAAGTCTAATTTTAAGACAATTTCTCTGTTACATAAGAAATTTTCTCTTAAAGTGAGAATCTCTCTTTTTTATTTTTAACCACGAGGCAAACTGCCTGGATCAATTAAGAGTCATTGAAAAGTAAACAACGAGAAATTGACTAGAGTGGAAATTGAACCTGCGACCTCCAGAATACGGTACTGGTGCTCTACCAAGTGTGAGCTATCCAGCCCTTTTATTTTCAAGAAAGCAGCTTTTGGCATGTTTGGGTAAAGAAGACTTGGCGAAGAATTCTGCAAATGACCTCCACTTGTTTAAAATCCATGCAGTTTACCGTACATGGTTTCTCCTGTATTAAGTTTAATTTGTATCCTGAATACCCCAATACATTGCAGTGTTGTTTGTGTGGTAATGAGCGGTTTATGACACAGTTCCCCCTGTAGGACTGTGGTTAGTGGTAGTGTATGGTAAGCAGGTATTGTCTTGTATGGTAAGTGAAGAGGGTTAGGGTTAAGGAGTTAAGGAAATGGGTGGCTCAGGCTTTGGCTCCAGCTCTGTCATGCATACCTGGATTTTTAATTAAAGCCGAAGCCGTTTTCCTTTCCAAATCAGAGAATCTACTTCCGAACCACAGTCAAAATTCTCTATTTTGATACGCGTTATTAATTAGAATAGATTCACGAAATGGAGCCAGAGCCTTAGCCTGAGCCTCTGTTTTGTAAACCCTCTTAAGTCAAAGTCACCGTGGTAGACCAAGGGTTACGATCATCACAACTATGCGTCTTCGTACTTTCAGGCGGAGGTAGAAGAGGTAATGTTGGCTCGTCTGCCTCCAGTCTCCATTTCTCTTTGCCGTGATTGTACTGGAATCTGAAAGGCAGTGTGGTACTCGTAGAGTCATCATCGTCATCATCAGCATCAGTCAGTTCTGGCTGTTGCCCACAGTCAGAGGCTAGGTCCGCAGCGTGAAAACAGCCGTAACCGTCGGCGAACTCGGCAGTCTTCTTCCAGGATGGACGGACTTGGCGTGGGAAGTGGGTTGCGGGGAATGGGTTCACCGATTCCATGATTCATAATTTCCAGTCGACTTCAATCCTAGTCTGTTAGCAGATGAAAAACATGATGATCTTTAATATCAAAAATAATCATTATTTGTAAAGCGCATTATAGTCTAGAAAAGAAAAAAAATATTCACAATAATGTAACAAATCTGCTCTTAGTAATATTGGTTAGCATAAGCAAATACTTTAACTTTTTAGATAGTTAGATACATTAATAAGAGATTGGAAGGAATATTAAGGATGCAAGGCGATTGTAAAGTTTGGGACACCCTGTGTTTTTATCACACACCGGAATGACCATGAATACGTTCCGTTGCGCATAACATTGTATATGTGAATAATGATAAAAACAAAGGGGGGCGGGTCCCAAACTAATTTACAATTGCTGGATGCAATGTCAGGTTGGGAACTCGATCATCAGAGTGACTGGCAAAGAATTCCGCAGGCAGTGGAGTTCATTTGCGAAACTACAGTTCCCATAGAACTAGAAGTAGAGTACTACTAGCAGTAGCCAGGTAGCATAAGAACTGCAGAACTGAAGCAGTTATAACTTTGTAAGTTCTTCAACTTCAACTTCAAGAACTTAATTAGTATTACTATTAGTACTGCTGTACGCTGCAGAACTAGGAACCAGGCTGAGAAAAGCATTTCTTATTTGTCATTGTCAGAAAATAACTCCGTGTATGGTCGATGGTAGGGGTTTCCATTAATTGTAATTTATACATACACTTACACTAATTACAGACTTAACAAGTTACAGAAAAAATATTCAGTCACAAGTACATCAATCAAAACATGATCAAAACAACACACACATGTGCGGTGCCCACGTGTTTGCATGCTAGGCCGTGGGACAAGTGCCCCAAATCACTTGTTACCCCTGCAGGATACTTTCTGTTTACACCATTCGACAGAAATAAATATACGATACGACATTCCGGTTGTTCATTTTGTCAACTCTTGTACGTTAATGAGGCAGAATGAAAAAACGATGTATATTTTATCGGTTTATTTCGTATGGATAGTGCCTAAAAAGCAGTGTAGTCTGGTGCTATTAAAAGCTACAGACTAACGTCAGGGAATCACACTTGACGTCACATTTGTTTACGTGAATTCAGCCGTGCAGTGGAGACTACATGCATTAAAAAATCTCACAATAGTCGGAGATACTTGGTCGAATTAGCCTTATCCAAAATTAAGTGTGCCATAGGTATTTTCTGTCAGATTATTGGATAAAAATGGGACTTTTAGGCGTAATTTGTAAATCGTAACAGACAAACTATGGAAAAATCGGCGAATTTTGCGGCTGAGTTTGCGGCTACCTTCAGTCAGGTCATTTGAGGTCATTCTGGGGTGTTTGTAGTCTGAATCCTTGACTTCGAAAGATTTCTTCGTAGTACAAGTGCGATAAATTATCGGCAATATTTGATAGGAAAAGCACCAGGCTACGGTTGGTGTTACATTGTACAAAATTTCTCTTGTGAAAGTGGCAAACGGCCTGTTTGTTTTTCAACAATTTGACCTCAAAGACACAGCTCAAGCGTCCTTTTTTCGACATCGGTAAGCTTATTTGATATCGCAATCATCACTGTTTGAGGTTTCTGAGCGTTAATCAGCAACGGATGTTAATTTATTAATAAGATAAATAGCTGATACTCAAGCACACCATTTTTTTTGTTTTAGGGGGGGCCTACCTTCGGTTTCAGGTCAACTCGGTCCGTAACCAACTCGGTCCGAGTCAACTCGGTCCGTGACCAACTCGGTCCGTAACTAACTCGGTCCATGACCAACTCGGTCCGTAACCAACTCGGTCCGAGGCCAACTCGGTCCGTAACCAACTCGGTCCGTGACCAACTCGGTCCGTGACCAACTCGGTCCCTATGGGAAAATGCACGCAAAAACGTCTGGTAATTTTGTTGCAGCAAAACGAGTACATAGTCTCGGAAATTGCGTGAATTTAACTATTTATTTAGGTCTATTTATTTATTTATTCATTTATTATCTTAAAAACATTAAAAGAATTAAAAATACATTGGCAGGTGCTGCCCAGGGCCTGACAAAAAGTAAAAAAAAAAAAAAAAAAAAAAAAAAAACCCTGTTATCAAAGGACGTGCCTTCCCAAACACCTGCCAATTATAAATCTTATATTAAATTATGTTATATGTATATACACAGATTAATTAAAACAAAGCTAAAGAATCAAAAACACAAACACAAAACAATCATCATTGTTATTCATGAATTGATTTATTAATTTTAAACATAAAAAGCACGTTTTCATAAGGCATTTGACTTCGTGTATAATTTAATTAATATTTTAATTAAAATTGTATTGTGCCATTTTATCAAATAATTATGGTATCAACATAATAAGACATAATTTATTTCTTCACGGTTTCAGCCACAAGCAAAACATATTATGTTATGATGACATTAAAAAACATTAATGCAAGTAGCCTACATGTTGTACACTGCTTCTGCAAACTGCATGGATTCTTGTTTGTGTACGTTTTCCCATAGGGACCGAGTTGGTCACGGACCGAGTTGGTCACGGACCGAGTTGGTCACGGACCGAGTTGGCCACGGACCGAGTTGGCCACGGACCGAGTTGGCCACGGACCGAGTTGGCCACGGACCGAGTTGGTCTCGGACCGAGTTGGTCACGGACCGAGTTGACTCGGACCGAGTTGGTTACGGACCGAGTTGACTGGCACCCCTACCTTCAACCTTGTCCTTGCAGTTGCAATTGACTCTGTCTATAAAATCTGACCCCGGAGTATGAATGTGATGTTGGCGTCTAACAATAACATTAATCATTGTACTTCCTACAAATAGAGCTGAAATAAATAGTACTCCAGTACTCCAGTAGGTAAAGTATTCGTTACTAATCATGCTACATTTGTCCAAGTAAAAATAAGTCAGTGTAAAATCGTATTGTAAAAATTGACTTTTTAAAGTTTTTTTAACATGGTCTGGCGATAGACCGTCACCGGGAATTGTGGGATGCACAAGGGTCAAAAGGGCACCACCACCTGCTTACTTTGTGCACTGTGTCACTTTAATATGTTGATCGTCCAAAGTTGTATAATAACAGTGCATTTCTGAAGTGCCCTCTCTTAGTAAAAGAATACTATTTGCGATAAACACCGATCCGACGGTGCGACTATGGAGGTAGGAAACACCCGCCATTACTGCAGTGTCCCCACCTGCCTTTTGTCTGGCAACAAAAGAATTTACGTCCGCCGCACTCTATATTGCAGGATGTCCCCTAATCATGGGACGTACACCCTGCAATTATAGAGTGCGACGGAGAGTTAATTCTTTTGTTGCCGGACAAAAGGTAGGCGGGGGCGCTGCAGTAATGGCGGACAGTATATCGTGCCGTCGGATCGGTCCATACCTCAGTGTCCAAGTACCCTCAATGTTTTCTTTTCGCCCCGACCTTGAGTCAAAATCCTGTGATTTCACCTCCAAAACGATCGTTTTTTGGCCAGCTACGGACTACTTTTTAAATGTTTAAGAAAAATGGACAGGAGCAGAACTACCGATCTCCGGAATACTGTATCGGTGCTCTACCAACTGAGCTATCTCGCCATATGTTGGTGGTGTCCCTAATAGTCAATCATTACAAGTCAACTCGCCTCCTGGCCGACTCCCCCTGACCGACTCAAATCACCCCTTACCAACTCGCCCCTGACCGACTCGCCCCTTACCAACTCGCCCCTTAACCGACTCGCCGTGCACCCCCAGCTGACTCACCCCCTTGCCATCTCGCCCCCCCCACTTTATTCAGAAATGAGATGCAAAATGTGAAGATAAAAATGCATCATTATTAACATCCAAATGCTTCCGACCTTCTTGTAGGGCTTACTATGTGTTTATGTCAAACATTTTATAATTGACAAAAATGCACAAAGTCCACACACTAACTCCTGATTCGATTGCAGTTCAAGCAATTTAATATTTCCTTCGCAGAACCAAAACTTCAAAAATGCAACTTAAAACAAGAAAAACAAGTCAACAACAACACTTAAAACAAACCATAGAACAAAACATCGTCATAATGAAAAAAAATATCTACATAAATGTCAACAATAACACTTAAAGTTAAAGCAAGACATTGTAAAACAACAATGGTAAAATAAGTTAAGATACATGTAAAACATTATAGGTTAAAACAAAAGAAATGGTATTATACCTCATATCTATTTATGTATTATGTACAGCATCAGGAATTACACAAAAAGTCAAATTTTAGGCACTTTTTAAACATGTTAAGTGGTGCTTTGTTAAGCTAGATTATGAGAATTTGTGTTGAAAACATGTAATGATATGCTGGCTTCCATATGCGCACACGACATGTATGTACACCAAATTTTGTAGCAAAATGGAAATTTTGAAGTTTTGCAATTTTGCCTTCAAAAATGCCTGATGTAAGCAGGTCTGATTTAAGTATTTGTTTACACTCCATACAGTAGATGGTGTTTTGTTTGGCCTTATTTAAACCTCTGTATGATATTTTATTACATTCGAGGTGGTATACATAATGTATGCATTTCCTCAATAAATAAACAGAGTGTGGATGTCTGGGGTAGTATGAGGAGTTTTAAATGAAGAAGTTATACTTTATTAATTCATGTAGTTATGTGGATCGGTTTGCGGAAACACCACGTAAGAATCACTTGTACTTTTGCACTTCTATTTCGTTCGCACTTCTCGTAAGGTCTCAACGTTTCGACTAGCCTGCTCTAGTCCTTATCAGGAGACCAGGAGACATAAAGTTAATTAAAATTTAAATAATCTAATAATAATTGCTTTTGATCAGAAATTTACAATGTTTTGTGCAAAAACTCATAACTTCAATATACTGTTTACATATCAATTGAAGCTGTTTTTTCCATCCCATTATTGGTTGAGACAGAAAGTGTGTAATAGATCCCATGCAATATTGATGTCATCTGCCACCAACTCAGAGGTGAAATGATGATGAAGTGATTAATGCAAAACGCACATTTCCGTATGTAAGCACAGCACACTGGATAGGCCAATGATGAGCTACATAGCTTTTAATAATAATAAATAATAAATTTTATTTATAAAGAGCAAACAATTCCACATTTACAAGTGATCAAAGGCGCTAATTAATGAACAAATGATACCAATTGAAATAAAAATTAAGATAAATAGATATAAATAAAAGAAATCATTACTTGAACATTTCTAAAACGATGCCATTGATACAAAATAATAATTAAATCAGTAATAATTACATGAAATATATTTATAAAAAGAGCCGCAGGGCACAGGCAATTCTAAAAAGATAATAGACCTAACAATTCAATGTGTAGTTCATATGTATCATGTACAACATTTCTCTTGTTGCTCATATGCATTTAAATCATGCATCGTAGCATGGTACATCAAATTATATGTACACGTATGTTTATGCAGGGAGCACACTATTATAAATCTTCACTGTGCAATGTGCATACACCATGGTGTATGGCAGCTTTATGGGCCTATAATTATGGCTTAGAATAGATTTCGAATGGGACAATCCATAATTTATCAAGCTTGCTTGCATTCAAAATTCAGAGTGTTTACCAGTACATGTACACGTATGTACATGCAAGTAACCTTGTTAAAGGTTTACAAAGTCAAATCAGTGTCCTGGCCTACCCACGAACTAACGTTATTATCTCTAGAAGATCAAATGTGTAATAACATCTCCATTTACATGTATTCATAAGATATCAAGAGCTACTGTGTGTATGCTTTGTTTAAATTTGGTTTGTTTTTCTGTTTTTACATACTATGTCTGTGTTTATTATGAGCAGTGCAAGATCTGTGGTAATGGTATGAAATTACAGTGCCCGTGCCGGATCAGTGTCATGTACAGTATATTCATCTTGAAATTCAGTCAGATCAGCACTGTGTTAAATAAAAATATTTATTTTAGTGTGAAATCTCATTTTTGTACACAGCTGTTTTAACCTGACTGTATACATTGTAGGCAATGTACGGTACAATGTGCTTGTTTAAATACATAATTAGTATGTAATACAGGTACACTGTACGCTTGTGTACTGTACTACTGTACGACACGTACAGGAATGAGCGGTATTTTTGAACGCATGAGGGCGCTGTTAGGTGTACAACTTTATTTACTTCTTTTGGGATACGATAGAAGTGTATATTTTTACTACGACATGTACGAGTTGTATTCTGACACAACGGTACACAAGAACAAGGCATTGTCAAATGACCCCTGGAAGTAATTCGAAGCGCCCTCAGGCGTTCAAAAATACCGCGCATTGATTATTTACATTGACACTAGGCATGCAGTTTGAATAGTAATAGCTTGGGCAATTAAGTACAAGTTTAACAACATAGACCGTGTTTACACTTGATCCAGCTTGATCCGGCTAGAGCCATCAAAGAAGGATCAGATCCCGCATGCAGTTCTTTTGTGCAGGGAAATAATGTTGAAACCAGCGTAATGGGACGCTTGCCCATATGTCATTATTGTTTGTATATATTTTCGCGGGGTTCCTCGTTTTTCTAGGCTGCCCTGGATTCGAGACTGGATGTCAGCAAGCCAAATTGCGGGATCTGATCCTGCTTTGCGTTTACATTTATTTTTTGATCTACCTTGCTGGATCTGATCGCCCTTCGATCCTCCTTTGATCGCCCTAGCGCGATCAAGTGTAAACATGGTCGTATTGAACAGAAGTTAAACATTGTACTGAGCGTCAACATTTGCCTACTTTTTCATTTTATACAAATCATCTGTACTTTTTTTTCAATTGAAGTCCTCCATTGTTGAGAGAATGCACTTGTACATGTACACATATGTGCAGTACATTCATGACATTAATGGACTGCAGGTAGCATTTCCTAATGATATCCTGTTGTTGATGGTAGTCTGCCATGGTAGGGGTTAAGTATATGTAATTGTGTTTGAACGCCATGGAAAGAATCAGGTTATCATTGCTACGCCATCGCCATCACAGTTGGAGTACATGATACAATATTTGCCAGATCAGGCTCGTCCCCTGCAGAAGAATTGATCTTAGATTCTGCCACTGAGTCGCCGTGCTGGCCTCTGCAGTCCGCACTAGCCTACCCCAAGGGTATCCTTTTAATTAAAACTGCCCTCAAGTCAGATTATAAAGCAGGGAGGCCAGTGCTGTATCGTGAATTAAGGCTCCCCACCGTATATAGCCTGACGTGCCCCGGCAGTACGTGTTGATCGCGCGCCCGCCGAGGTGAAACGGCGGAAGGGATATCAGATTTATCCAGAGGGGAGTTCACAACTGATCAATGGTCATATTGCGTAGGGACTCCGGTTTAAAAAAAAAATAATGAAAACCCGGGCTATAATTATGATTATGAATGAGTTTGAAGAGTAGATAGTCAACTGGTCAAAATGCGACTATAAATAATGAACATCAGTGAATCAACTGAGTACACAGACACAACATTTGTTATGCAGGATAGTTATACAGTGTACATGTATTGTACATTACATGTACATGTATGTATACGTTGCACATGATATAAACACTTTGCGCTTGTTCAGTACAGTGGTGAATGAATAGAAATTTAGCTCTTTTTATTATTTAGGTACCAGCCTGAACGGCAAACTAAAGGTTGTTAGTTATTTGCTAAGTCCCAGCCCAACATATTTTTTGCTGTGTCTCCCTTCTTCCAAACTGAGTTTACTGTTGTTTACAAACTCAGTTACTGTTGGTTTAAGGGTTTGTCATCAATCCCTTAAAAAAAAAACCTGACCTACACTGTAGTATTTAATCAACCAGTGAAAAATTGGTTGTTTCCTCGTTTCTGGGGAATCAACTGTTGATCTTGAGGGAGGATCACCGTCTCATGAGACCCTTTTGCACTGACCTCATCTTGTGGGCCATCTTGTGGGTATGACAGGGATGAAAGATGTAGACCTGTCAATGGCCTAATAGCCGAGCGAGGGCGCCCTCCAAAAATATGTAATCTCAAGATGTGCAGAAGGTCTTTATTTTGAGGTCTTCCAAGCCCCAATCAGAAATGATGATTATTTCATAATATTAATAAAGATGAAAAAAAATTATTTTGAAAGATGATTAAAATGATATAATGAACTGCCCTTAATGGAACAGTCCCGAGCAAGGCCTTATTTATATCCCAAAGAACATTTCAATCAGAAAATCTAAATGTGCTTTGGGAACATTGGAGAATGGAGGTACAGGTGTATAGTGGTTTTAGACTTTGCTAGTTTGTGTACTATTCACAAAATAACATGTTTGTATGGGTCAGTAAGGTTACTGGGAATGTAACAAATCTTATTTTTGTATTTGGCATGAGTGTTGTTAACCTCTAAAATGGCATTGGTGAAACCTTTATGGATGAAATAAATCACAGCTTTGGAGTATAAAGTGTAAAGCCGCTCACCTAGCTATACTGCTATAGATGGGTGGAAACTGGGTTAGTGAGAAGGCTTTAAGGTCAGAGCCTTATTGCGGGTGATTGACGAGTAATTCATTCTAGGATGGGTCTCAGTAGCTTTAGCCTAGAAAGTGATTCACGAAGCCCAACCACCCTGAACTGTAACCAGATATCTAATCCCCGGTTCTCTCTCATAATTTGTTACCTCTGACCACAGGTTCGGCACCAGTTCTTCATGTTCCTCCACCTGTGGATGTAGATTCATTCGGTTTGATTTACCTTCAGGGGGTAGGGGATCAGGTTGCCCTCCCTGTTGCAGCCATGAAGGTTTGTTGAGCTCCAACTCCACGGTTTGCAACACGTGTGCGTGTGTGCCATCATGGATCGGGCAGGTGATTCAGGACTTGATGGAGCCAAAGCTGGAGCAGACATGGAGGAAAGGAATCTGAGCACGGAGTCGGCTTCTGAGACCGTCCTCAACTGCAAGTCAAGCGACGAACGCCAGGATCCCGGAACGACCACCGTTGATATGGACCTGAAACACTTCCCAGAGTTCCACGTTCACGCCACAAACTACTCCAAGGGCCAGCTGAAAATGAAACTGAAAAGCACCAAAAAGACTGGAAATATCGAGAATCCGATGACGGCCGTTAAAGAAGATGACGCCAGGCCGTCTGCCTGCGAGACAATAACCGAGAAATCATCACCGGTACGTATTACGCTAATACCTTCCTTGTCTGTCTGTTTTGCCAAATTGACCTGTTTCTCATTGCAATTGTTTGCATTGCTCTCCCCATACAAAAAATAATGACATATTTGACAGACCTTGAATTTGGTTATGAAAGAGGCAAGGCCCCTTTTCCATTGCAAAGGCCACTTCCACTGGAAAATCATAATGTCTATGGAAACATTTGAAGGGGCACCAAGGCCAAGAACCAGGTCAACAAAGGCCATGGCGTCTGTGACCTTCAAAGGCTCGATTTGATCACATGTCATGGTTATCAGCCCCGAATCTGCAAACTTCCACACAAACGTGTATGTACAGTGTAAACTATCCCATTTGGGAGCTTGTGACTAAATAGGGGGGCCTACAGTATGGTTAAGTGAAGTTGTGTGGAAACAGATCTCCATGAACATACTATACTGTAGTTCTTGTGAAGGAACCAAATTCCACAAAGGCCAATCATGGCCTCCACTGCCTTGGCCTTGATCTCGGAGCCAGCCTTGGATGGCCCCCAAGACAATTCAGTTTTTACACAATGGATTGTCAGACCTGACACTACCACAGTTCAGTTTCCAGTTAGGCCCTGCAATATTTTGAATCTGACCTTACATGTATACACCTTGGTGTAATTTCTCCTACTAAGAAAGTTCAGAGTAGGCCCCATGTTTTTCTCAGTGTTTTTTGGTTTGTTTCTTCATATCACACTGTAAATCAGTACTTACATGTAGATGCTTGCTTTTACATGTAGATTTCCAATGCTCAGCAAATGCTAGCGGAGGACCGGTCATCATGAGTTTAATACATATGAAACTTTGACTGGTAACTGGTGTCTTGACTGTCAAACTGTCCCTAAGGTCATTGCCAGTGTTACAGTATAAATTTACATTAGATTGGGCGTTAAATTGCACTAAATGTATAAGCGTACATTACACATTGTTCAATTGCAATGTACAGTATGCTCAGTATGATCTGTACACATTTATTATTCCCCATCAGATGTGCATTTGAACAATTCCATTTAATTAGATGTAGGGGCCTACTGTTCACGCCAAATATTGCATTATTTACCATTATAGGCCTACATGTACTGTACTCAAAGATGAATGAATCCACAATTGGCAATTTTTGCATCAATTGACATACTCTAATCTTGATAAATTGGGAGAAACAAACAAATTTGAGACGGAAACAAATTTATCACGTCTGGAGACAGTCCCTGAAAAACAGCTGCTCGGCCAGAATGTCATCCACATCCACGCACACACGTTATTAGATCAATATATTCCCGGGTCACGGGGTCATGTTGAATGCATATACAGGGACGGCATATAAACTGCAGGCACATTGTACTTTGTGCAAATACTTAGTCAAGATGCCGTACACATAATACATGTACATGAATGCCCGCAGGAAATTGAGTGCATACAGCTCCTGCAGCGTATTGTACAGTACATACATGTACATGTAGCTGGTGCGCATGCGCTCTACCGCATATCATTAAGCCAAAGTACATGTCGAATACACTGTCCGCCAGTGCCTCACTGGTACGCAGTCTGCGTTGAGGTGACGCGAGGTCATTTTCATTATTTTTCTGATTATTGATTAAATGATTGAGATGAGCTGCAGCTAGACAATGGACGTGATTGGAATTACACAGATTTCAACTTTCAAATGAATGGCTTGTTACACGCATATTTTAAATACACTACCTGGGTACATTTAGAGAGAGGAAGAAGACCCAAGCACCGGAAAACGGTATTATTATCTCCATTTCTATTTTTTGAGTGCTCATAATATTTTAACAGTACATGTATGATAAGGTACATACAATGTATAAAATATTGTATACTTTACTTTGTACATTAAATGTATACATAATTGTGTACTTTGTTTATAATTGTTTTTACAACAGTAGGTTGTATGCCCCAAGTTTCCAAATTACTGAATACTAGCTGGTCTTGTACTGCTCCAGTACTCAAATTGTACTCATACAGTACTTGTACTGTACATTTTAACTTCAAGTACACTGTACATTGTACTCAGACTATGTACTGGTATACCTCTGTGCAGTCCTTTCATAAGGCGACATTAAATGTACAGTATGTATTCACAGATGCATGTGAAAGTACTTCAGTTTAACCACGTACACGTACAACACTACTTAAATTTCACTAGCTTCTTACATGTGTACCAGACTACATGTAATCATGTACATGTATGTGTTTAATGTACATTGTTCATTGATTATTAGACGTAATTCGTGATTACATTACATTACTTTATAAATACATGTATGTATGTTTACCATAGTTGAATGTACTGGTAATTAACTTCTGAAAAAGTTTTCAGATATCCCATAACCCCCTCCCCTCACCCCCCCAAAAAAAAATGCAGAATAATATTAACCTAGCTACAGGTACATTAAAAAAAGCACTAAATGTTATACCTACATTTACATATTATGTACACTGTACACATGCTGCCAGTACATGTACATGTACATGTACAGCTCATTAAAACCCTAACCCCCTAGACATTTGTACTCGATACCTTTCTCAGCCTAACACAATCCAACAGCCTGGAGTGTCAGGTAATGTCCACTGTACTCAACCTGTTATACTCCAACAGATTACTCTATAACAACGGTACACAGCTCATCAAGTTCCAACAGTTGCTTACTGTTGGAATTTGGCAGACTGTGTACATAAGGCCCTATGCAAAAATAAACATCATTTTCACATGGTATCAATCTAAGCAAATTCCAACAACTGTACCCTCCTCAGCCTAACAGATCCCAACAAAACATAATGTTGGAGTTTAAAGGGCCTGGGGGCGTTAGGGTTAATGTACTAGGCCTACACAGTACGTAAAACATTTGTGATCTGTTTGGTACATATTTGTTCAATTTGCCCCTTCACCATCTCCCACCTCTCCTCTCAATTTCTCTTTCTCCTAAAATCCTTGATCATGGCCGTACATCCTCGAGCTGATGTTCAAGTCCAGCTCTATACAGAGAGTGGCCCGGCCAAGAGACACTTTAAAGAAATAAAGGAGAGAAAAGAGAGAAGAGATTGTTGGGCATTGACAGATGGACAGATGGCCAGCTGACACGGGAGCTCAGCCGGAGAATAATCAGTCCGTTTTCCCTTTGTTGTGCAACCTCAGTCACAAACTCCTTGCCCACTTTTTTTTTCCCTCCCCCTCCCATCCTCGACCAAATCAAATTAAGGAGATGCACCGGTTTATATACGCACACACTCAGTCTCACCAAGTCAGGGGGGATAGCTAGGCCGGCCTACCGCACCGACTGAAGGTGTGTGTGGAAGAGATGTGTGTGCGTGGAATTAAATCCCAGGGATATAAGGGCGGAGAGAGTCCTCCGCCTCCCCTCCTCCCGTCCCAGGCCTAGCAATCGCCAACAGCATCCATTGGGGACAGGGTACTTGGCAGCAGACAAATTAACCTGATTGCTAGCCTCCATCCATTCCCAAGCCCTCTGCTTCCCCCTTTACTCCCCTCCATCTATCCAGCCAGGCAGTAGAGTCCATCCATCTATAAACCCTTGCCTGTCAATATGTGTTACCTTCTTTTGGGGGCCAATTAAATCCATCCATTCTGTTTCCGGCGCGGAGGGAGGAGGGGGTGGGGGGGTTGAGGGAAATCTGCCTTTGTTGGGATTTGGAATAGTCAGTGTGTTGGAGGTGTTAACCTACATTTTTTTATAATATTGATAATTGAATGGACACTGGTACATGTACAGTGAGAAGAAACACTGTTTGTACGCTGTGTAGCAGTATTCTGCAGGTATTGTGACTGAGCAATTGAAGGCTCTATGCTATTTGTATGATACATTAGTCAAATGGTACATGTATCATACTGGTAAGTCTTTTTGTTTTGTTTAAATATATTCTGCAAACTGAGAAAATCAAAATCGTGTGATGTACATACATGTAAATGTGATATACCGGTAAGTGCAAAAAGAAGTTGGTTTATCTCGAATGCCCACTTCAACTTTAAGTGAATTTATTATGAATTACATAATAATACTTGTACCATTGTGTAATGTGTAGTACCATTTTACCGTTTTGTGCCAGCAAAATATTGGGATACCTGAGACATTACAAAGTTGTTGATGGTCCACCATTACATGTACAGTGTACATACAGTGTACATGTGTATACATAATACATACACGTGTACATACTGTACATTACAGTATAAGGCTTTGTTTTTCTCCAGCATTTCATATGTTCATTGCTATTTGCATTGCATTTGTGAAAATACTTAACTGGACTCTGTTTATGGCAGCCACCAGTGGGAACCAGTGCACAAAGGCTTAATTTGGAAAGAAAACTCAATTTTGACCTTGCATTGTGTTCACCATGGGTCCACTTTAATTTGGTTATAACTGACTGGTCTACAATCACTGATTAAATTAGTCTAGAATGCATGGAGCTGGCTTATTAAAAAAAACTGACACGTTTTCTCGAAAACCTGAGAATTTGAGCCATGTCTATTATTTTTTTTTTATTAGCCATGTTCACAGTAATAGTGAGTGTCTCTTCTTTGATGATGTCTTCCCTGTACTCATGAGTAATGTATGGAAACGGGCTTGAGCATAATTTCAAAGACCTGTACTGTACAGGATTGGTAACATACCCAAACAGAAATATTGACAGATTTACGTACAGGTGTATGACTTTCAGGGTATGAAGATGGTGCTGCTAGAAACATACATACATGTACATTACTGTTAATAAAGTCTGCCTGAAATGATGTATTGATCAAGAAATTAACAAAACAAAGACCGAAAAATAGTTTATCTGGTAAGATCAAAATCAGAAAAATTGAGTCAGGTTTTCTCTATTTTCTTGTGACTCAGATGTTCGATTGAACTCAAATTTTCACAGGTTTATCATTTCATACATGTAAGTGTGAGTGCTGTTTGTCACTTTTGCCAATTGATGTATCGTGTATTATAACCTTTGAATACCGAAAATGGCCATGACATGTTGGAAATAAATTGGGGCTTAAACTGATGGTACATACATGTAATGCAGTATGTGATGTACATGTACATGTACTGTAGCAACTACTTTTAATGTGTACTAGAAATCACAGCTTCTGCTCAGTGCTTGTGGATTCAGTCCTAAAATTATGTCTAGTTTCATGGTGACTTTAATGGCAGTTCATTGATACAGCATGTTTAATGCCCCGCGCGCTGTACAGTACTTGAATTTCCATTGCCAGCATCCAGTGTGTAAAGATGCTCATTAATACAGTAGCCCTACCATCATCCAGTCAGCCCCCCTGGGCTATTGTATCTCATTTGCATATCTATAGCCTCTATCGGTGTCATCCATCTTGTGTCAGTTCGGCTTGTCTCGTTTCATCTATCATTTCCCCGTGTAAAACAGATTCGGAAACGGGCATTTTCGTACTCAATTTCCCACCCTTGCACTATTTTGGTTTATGCTGTCATTGCTCACTGGATTGCAGATGTTGACAGATTTCATGTGGGAAGAGACATTTTTTGACGTCAATTTGCCATTTGGTATGGGTTTTGTTTTTAATCTTGCACAAGATCGCATAAATTTCTATCGCTGCTACAGTATTTGCTTACATTGTTTCATTTTATCTAAATGTACAGATTGATCATATCCAGTTATGGCATACATGTACATGTATTTTAAACATGTTATGAGTCACATGTAGAAAGATGACAAAATAGATTGTATGCAGTTATACAGTGTGTACAGGTACAATGGAGGTTGGCCCAGATTTAGATTAGAATTAGATTTGCCTAATTCTTGCGGCAAGGTCACATCTTTCACACAGTACAATGTTCCATATTATAATACAGGATAGGAGGATCTACATGTAGCATAAATAGGAGTTCCCTGGATGCCTCGTGGGTAACCTGGATGTAGTTGTTAATGTACAGTAGCATCTCTTTTAAGGTCAAAACTACATTTTATGAGAGCTAAGACTGAGCCAGATTTCCCATGGTGTGTTTTAGGATGAGAATTTAAATCTGGAGGTAGGCCTAATTTGAATGTGCCTGATAAATTATGTATCATAAAGAATCTATAGACGTTTTGGGACATGGCCAATATTACGCTGGCTAGCTCAGTTGGCAGAAAACCTGGCCAGGGCCCCTTTTCAAACCTTGGTTCCGGCTCAGACTCAAGCTCCATCTCCAGCTCTGGCTCTGGCTCTGGCTCTGGCTCTGGCTCCGGCTCTGGCTCTGGCTCTGGCTCTGGCTCTGGCTCTGTCATCCATATGCTGAAAAAAAAGTTGTAGTTTTCATTGAAGCTGGAGCTCTGTTTTCCTTTTCAAAGCAGAGAATCTACGCCAAACCTCAGCCAAATCTGCATGCATACCGTATGTCCTAGATGGATGCATATAAATTTTTTACTTCCACATTTTTTTTCAACTTGAATTTTGGAAAAGCAGCGATACCTTGCAGTGAGAGAGGGAAACAAGAACATCAATGTAATTGGCAAAATACCATGGCAACTCTTTTTTTTTGCAGCCAGGGTTATCTCTGAGCATGCAGTGGAATACTTTCATGGAAGACTTATAATCACAGCTGGGTGTGTGATTGGTCTAGACAGGATATCCTTATTACGGAGAATGTGTCCATGTGATAAAAAGTTGTGGCAAACCGAGAAACCTGTGCGTGGCCTTGTTGATTGCAAGGTTTGGGATCATTCAGGATGCCTCTTATTAGGGTTTAATTGACCGACACCTTGCGAAACTGGGTCAGCCGTCAATCACTCACAATCAACAAGGCAAAGATGACATGGTTTGGTGGGGTTGTTTGGACTTGACTCATAATAAGGGTACATGTAGGTTGACCATCAAGTTATAGGCATGGTTTGCATCCATGTGTCCATGGTATTCAATTCAGTGTTATACACATGTGCGCATGTGGTACAACTACTGTGCTTGTTCTACTAGTGCTCAATGTGGAATATGCACTCATGTTAGTTTTCACAAGAAGAGAAACGGGTGAGTACTCATACTCATACAAGTTAACTCATACTGAATACTCATACTCGTCAATCTACCTGTACAACACTGGTGTCTATACTGGCTGGTACTGAAAAGAATAGGTAGGCATAGTGTGAATAATTTGCAAAAATCTTTGCTTAATTTAGAGATGACCTGATAGAAGCATAGAAAACCAGCAAAACGGTGTTTTCCCATGAAAAAAAGAAAATCCTTAGACATTCCTGCAGCTAACATCTTGCCTTGCTGCATTGGATTATAACTGTACAATGTACATGTACCACAAGTGTTAATAATAAGAAGCATTGAGGCCTGTGCATTAAGTAAAACAAATTACATACATATACTGTACATACCTGTGCCAAAAATGAATAACATTAAATTTAAAGGAAACAAAAGAAAACAAATTATTAAATTTGGTTGAAATTGTTACACACATATATCTTATAAATTGCACATGTGTACAGTATGCGCAGTACTATCTTCATACATGTAGACTACATTTAAATCTGATAACTGATTGCAAAAAATATACATCATGTATGCCCCACTAGCCACAAATGACATTGCATTTAAACCGGTTGTCAGAAATTGTCTACAATTGACGTACATGTACATGTATGCATATCAAGCCACCACATAGAGCGAGCAGCTTTCTAGCATTGCCGTAAGTTATTTATTTTATTTCATTCTTCATCTCCTCCCCAAACCCCCCCCCCCCCCCCCCCGCCCGCCTTTTCCTGCCGTAGATCATACATGTACGACCAAAAAAAGAAAACAAATCCCGTGGCGACGGGCTTTAAAGATGCACGGACCGTGCTGGCAACCAATTTAGGGCTTGTGAAAATGCGATGAAGAGTATGCACATTTTGAATTGAATTATACAAAAATTGACTACGTGCTGTATTATGCTCATGTGTCCAAATTTCCATGTTCAAATTGTGTACGGAGTCCTCAAATGGTATTATGGTACGTGCTGCAGTGAGATTCAATTTGTGATTCTGCAACTTGAATAATTCTCGAGAGAAAATGCTCCCCATAGGAGAAAAATGATTTGTAGAATTTGTCGCCATTATCACAGCTTGACCTGCATTATTTGCGTGCTTAGAGAAGTGCAAGATTTGGATATTTTATTTTGTTTCACTAGTCCTGGTACCTTCACTCGATTGATGCACTTTTTTATTTCTCAAGTATTAGTATTACAAACCATGAGCCTTTAGGCCTATGTCTTGACCGATACCAGCTTACGTTGCACATAGAAAATTTATAATTTGACAATTTTTTTAGTGATGACAGAAATTCAGATTTGTTTCTCCATATGAAAAATGTTGACTACATGTATGTACAGTGTACATATGTACTGTGCATAGCTAGTGGTAATTAAGTAAGCCAAAGCTATTTTGGGTGAGAGTTATAAAATACATTGTACATGTATGTGCCAACTCGTTATATTGTAGCAACTTGCCAAAAAGTGCATTTCCACCTTCCCTCCCCCTCCCCCCCCCCTAAAAAAAAAAACGGATATAAAAATGTTGATGTCACAACCACTTGTTTAAATCCACTCTGTTTCCCCCAAAAAAAATCAAAAGAGAGGGGGTGTTAAATTGTGTAACTGAATAATTTTATTACACTCGATGCATGCTTCTGCTATATTGCATAAACAGGAATGTAGTCCATATGCAGCCGGCTTATTGAGGAAGTAAGAGGTGGCATGAAAGGAAGACAGCAAGCAAATACAGGAAATGGTCCATTGTGCTTGTTGGTTTCCATAGCAGGAAGACGACCCGCGCCAAATGATGATATATTTATAGCCTAGCTTTGTAGCTTTGTTAAAAGGGCTCTTGCACCCGAGCCAAGTATGGAAAAAGTTTGCATAGTTATATACATCACTCCATTGATGCTAAAACTTAAAAGAAATTCTTTTTTCTGTGGCATCCTATGTTCTGCCTGCCTTGGTATACTGCATGTATTATGCCTAAAATACCCTCTTTTTAACTATAAGAACCATGCTGAATCCACTAAAATCCAATGCAACATGTACTATGTCAGTATCCCCACAGTTGTCATAGGTCTACTCCTGGCGGTTTTTTTGTGGGCCAAGTCGGGCTAGATTCACGAAAGAGCTAAGGCCTTACTGCCCTGAAATCATCAGAATTCAGTTATAACAATTAAACCTAGGATCTTTTGTTTATCAACTGTATACTGGTTGGCATGGGCAGCCAAATGTTGCCAAACATTCAGTCCTGATCCTTAACAGATAATGTGACCAGATTTAATATTTTTTGAAAACCTTCTAGAGGCTAACAAATTTATCCCATTATTACATCTTGGTAATTCATCTACATTTTTGAATGTTGATGAAACATATTGCACAAAATGGCTCTGCATATTCACTACCATCTTGGCCAACAAAAACTAAGGCTGTTTATTAGGAGAAAGGTCTGTCCTATCAAACAAGTCATGTCTGAACATTGCCATCAACACCATGCTTGAACCATGGAGGAAGACTGCCACCATGCTTGATCCACCAACGAATGATTTGTTTTACTTCGTAGCCTGTGGAAACAACTTCACACACATTTCATGCTCACTTGAATTTGACGCAACGGTGAATTTATTTAGTGAACAAGATTTGTACTCAATACTGTCATTCCTGAGTCCTTTTCCCTCATGCTGTGACCAATGCATTTTGTAATGTCGCCCTCTTGTGACGCTGTCTGGAAGCCTTAGTGGCTTGTCTTTTTAGCATTTTTTTTTTTTTTTGCGGAGGGCCTGCCCAGCGTTTGGAGCATATGACATGCTTTGGCTGGCTGTGGCTGGCTGATTAATCTGATGTAAAGGCACTAGACTAGGTCTGTCTGTTTGTGGACATGATTTGATTTCGCCCCGTGTTGTGGTCTCCGTATGTCCTGTCTACATACCTCTTGCTTCTATAATATCTCTTCTCTTGTTATGGGATCTCCAGACACCAGTTCAACACTTGGTAAGCCCACACTCTTCTCTGTCTAGGCATAATAACTAGTAATGGGATTCTGTGTAATATAAAAAACCCAAGCAATCTTCTGGCTATTCTGTTGCATGCATACATTCATGTGTTATATTCAGTGTGTGTAATGTAGTATGGATGGCAGGGCCCAGGCTAGACGTGGGGACAAACATGGGCATGCAAGCAGAGTGAGAACGATTTAAGTGAGAGTGTAGGCCTATAGCATGACTGTGTGTGTGTGTGTTCATGCATATGCGTCATCGTCACCAGCCATGTTATGTATAACAGGACCTTGGGCTTAGTTTCACATTCATATACACAGTACAACCTCCATTCACTTAACTGGCATAGGATAGCCGAGTATGCTTAGTGGCTGACTAAACAATTTACACGGGGATTTTGTCGTCTGCCGTTGCCAGATCATGGTTTCCTGAGTTATTTTGGTTCCAATTCTCAACCAGGCTATCCGAGGTCTTACAGTGGCACTATGCAGCATAAAGGTTTAGGCCCTAATTGGGTCCTTTTAAAACTCTCGCATGGTCGGTGTGTAGGCCTACACTGGGGTGTTGTTCTCGTAATGAAGCCCCATGACTTCAACAGGCTTAGAAGGATTTGTTTTCTTTCTCCGTGTTTGTGGTGTAAGAGAAGTGAGAAGTTGATCGTGTGAGGTTTTGACGGTGGTTTTAATGTATATTTCATGTAAGACACGCTGGGAACTGCACCTCTCTACACAGCCCAGGGTGTTCATTTGTTTGCGTGCATCCCTCTGGGGTTGGTTTTCCCAGAAGCAATCTTGTTCTTGGCGCTTCATTTCACAGAAAGCCCTCGGTGGGCCCTGCTTGGGGGATATTTAAACCAACCGCAAGACCTGTCTGGTAGTACTGTACCTTTTGTAGCTCCCTGACCCCTACCAAGGCACCCTGCAGTGACATTCAGCTGAATTATCTTTGATGGTTGATGGAGGGTAGTAGGAAGGTAGCCGTGGCATGACATTTACCCTGAGGTGGAGGGTGATGGGGGCTAGGTGGTGGAGCATCCTCCTCTCCTCTCCAGCAGTTTGTCCTAGCAATGGTGTCGGATCCAGTTTGTGTTCTTATGAAGGAGTTCCTCCTTCTTTCCACGCAGGTGATGGTCCCGAGGCAAGGCGCTTCTCCACCAATGAATAGCTCGGGGTTCCTATCCCGTAAGGTGTGCCAATCACACATGGATGTATTCAGTCGTAGGTGTTACTATACGTACCGTATGCACATCTTGAGGTGATAGAAAAGCGTCCACTATTTCATTTTCTTGTCCATCAACCCAATTTTTTCCCAACCTCACAAATTTGATATTTTGAGATTCCTCAAAAAGTGCATATACGTGTACGTGTACTGTACTGTTCATGTACATGTTATGTATACCTGTAATTTTTAATAATAATTTTGTATCACAAATTACAACTTAGGTCTTCAATTTTGTAGCTAGAGTTTAATTTGGAATGTCCTAAATTTTTTCCAAATTTCCACAGGAAAACGTATATTTCTTAAATTTTGTTCGCCTTCATTTTTAATTTGAAATGATTGAAAGGTGTCCCAACAGTGCATCCAATATATTATCCTAATATCCCTCTGGCAAAAATGTTGTCTCATCTTTTTAGATAGGTAGGGCCTATTGCTCTGAGTTTAGCTTCATTCATTTTTTTCATTGCCAAATTTGTTGAAATGTTGGTTGCTGTTTTTTTTTTATCAAAACAAAAGGATCTTAATTTTGAATTTTGGAGAAGTATTTATAAATAGATACCCAGGACAAAAATCAATTAGGTAATTAAGATTTTGTTCCTTTTTTTTTGTTTGGGTAATGAATCAGAAATATTTATCAACCCTGTGTAATCTCCGAAGAATTTGTTGTCATGAGCTTCTTGCTGCTTCTTATTTTCCCCCGGAGCTTAAAATTGGCTGGATTTCCCTCTCCTGAAAAGTAAATGTACAATGTCCTATATATCTATCTATATGCCTCTTATTTAATGTAAGCAGTAATTCAGTGGTCTGGTGCAGTGGAAGTATGCTGATAATGAAACCCAATCAATAACAACCTCTCTTCCCCTGATTGAATCCCACGGTTAATTTGTCGCATTCATGCCGCCAGGAAATCAATAGATGATAGTTCATCATGGACACGGACAGGCGTATGTGTGCGTGTGCTGCGCACGCACGCGCACAACACGCACACGTTGCGGGCGAAGGGGTGGGTTGTTGCTTTGGCGCACACATAGAAGAGCAAAATGAGCAGGGGCCAATTTCATAGAGCTGCTTAGCACAAAAAATCGCTAAGCATGACATTTCTGTCTTTAAAACAGAATTAACAACCAAATTTCCGTGTGTTGTGTATCACTTGCAATTGTTCTTTGGCTGTTGTTTGCTGACCATCAATATGAAATGGAATTTTTTCGATGGTGGTTTGTTTTATTGGGCAAGCTGGGTTTTTTTTTGCTAAGCAATTTATTGTGCTAAGCAGCTCTATGAAATTGGCCCCAGGGCGCCTACATTAAACGTACATGTACTGTATCTGATGTGGTCAGCAGCATCATATTCTGAAATTCATCGCACTGTTTATTTAATCAGACATCAGCACCCCTTTGCGATACATGTAGATGTGCCATCCAGCATCCGTTCATTTCTGTTTAATTTGCGGAGACAAAAATAGATTTCAACGATACATACCAAGCATTTTTTGCCGGCACTTTAAGAACTTAAAGATTGTTATGTTATATCCCACAGATAAATGTGGTTGTGTACATTGGATAGATTTAATTTGATTTGAATTATGACACCCCGGTTGCCAAATTAAATAGAGCTCTTGATCATAGCAGCGCATACCGTAATTATATTGCCGTTGCTTTGCAATACAGAAAAATACCCATGAGAGCTGTCGTGGCAGTTTTGGTTCATGAACAGTTTTTGCTTGTACAGTTTTTGCTGAGCAGAATTTGCTTACAGCTTTTGCTGAGCAGAATTTGTTTACAGTTTTTGCTGAGCAGAATTTGCTTACAGCTTTTGCTGAGCAGAATTTGCTTACAGCTTTTGCTGAGCAGAATTTGCTTACAGCTTTTGCTGAGCAGAATTTGCCCAAGTTGCTTAGTTCTTTGTATTAAGTTTGTGTACCTGGGGAGCTCTACAATGTTCCATTTTAATAAGTGCAGAGAAATCATTCAGGCCCTACACTTTCTTCTTAATACAAATTATATTCCTAGTGAGTTGAATACACATACAGTACTCAGTTACATTTTCCCTAGCATGAAAACGTGCTAAGCAGTATTGTAGGCCTATATATTGTATTGATATTGTATAGGTCCTATATTGTATTGCATTTTTCCAGTACATTTGATCCAGAAGTACAACAAATCATTCTCGCGAAGGTATCAAAGACTGATACAAACGTCCTTCAAGTGGTGATTAAGTTCCTCTGAGTTAAGCATACACCAATTACCCTGTGACATGTGTTACAGATGGAAAATTTCCTTTAAACTTAAGATTCCATGAGAGATGATGATGTGTTGCAATACATACTGCACATAGTATGTGTGCAGATTCTCTTGGGGATGTGAGTAATCTTCTTGACCTTTATGATGCACAGTGTACGTTCTTATTACATCCACAGCCTCCTTATTAAGTGTATAATGGCTTGTTTTTCTCAGCGAAAAACGTTTCTTTCTGTATGCATTCATTTTTTTTTTTTTTGCAACGGGCCAATATTTTTTTCCAGAATTATTGGCCAAGCTTCCTTCCTTGTGGCATTTCTGCCTGAATGGAGGTCAATTGCTGTCTGTATTTGAGCCTTTGGGGGAAATTGGAGAATTATAAGCAGTTTTCAAAAATTTTGAGAAACATACATGGCGATAATAGTGATAAGTTAATATAACATGTCGTTGAATATTATGTTTTATATTCTAGTTGACTAAAACAGGGCGAGATTTATGAATTTATATCAGTGCTGGTACAATATGATTGGGCTTATGGGTTTTAAGGTTTAAACAACCAAAATCTAATATCCATAATTTAGAAATTTGCCTTCTGAGAACAAGATAAAAAAAACAAAAAAAATTTGATATATTGTAGAATGGTATAATTTATGTTTGAGAATATTTTAGGTTTTAAGTAACAAGGCCATTGGTTTTAATGAGTCTTTACAGGCATAATTTATGATTATAAACTCTGTTTTTGTAGGCCTACTGTACATGTAATCTGACATAATTTGGTTTGCTGACACCCGCTAATAATAATTAATATATTAGGTCTACATGAATGCTTACATTGCGTACAGGAATTGTTGCATTCAGTGATGATGGACACATATGGAAATGATAAATTCTTTCCCAAAATTTAAAGATGGCCGATCATTCTGGACTAAATTAAATGTAATTTGTCAGAAATCATTTAATAAAAAAATGCTAATTACGTTTACATACTCCATCTCCATGCATACACGTAGACTACACGTACAGTATGTACTTGTACAATGTACAGTATCTACTGTACATGTATGCACTTGCACTTGTATGTACATTGATTATTTCACTCATTCAATCCTGTCTCAATTATCTGTACATGGACTATTTTAAATACTGGTACCTGTTCCCTGAACATGCAGGCCTACCTAGTGCAATTAATACATGTACAGTACAATGTACCATGTATGCTTTAGCCATCAGGGCAGTACTAAGATAATATTTTTACAAGGGCATAACACCCTGCTAATGATATCTTGTTGTCATACATACATGCATCATGTGTGCTCACCAGTGCCCTCGGTGATAAGATTCTCTGTGGTGCTCAACATGATTTATCAGATGTAAATGAAGTGCATCTATAAGGGAAGATTATTAATGCTATTAACACCTAGGGTGACTGTTGAACACAAGGATGGCAGATTGAGGTAAGGTTAACTTGTATCTGAAATACAATCTCTGTGTATTCTCTGGTATCTGTCTGCTAGACAGGTATGATAGGTATGGCAAGTACATGTAGGCTACATGTACTTGCCTGTAGTACAAATGTGTAAATAATTATTCCATTACAAGGAATATGGATCTTGTTGTATGTAAATGTACTGGATTGCACTACTTTCCGTAGGCCCTATATTCTGTATATCGGGCTGCACTAGATTCAACCTTAAATTAATATGAAAAAGACCAGTTTAAATTTGAATATTTGAAGTATTTAGCTGCATTTTGGAGCATATAGCTATCAAGTCCAGGGCCTGCTTGTTTTTCATTTCATTCGTTTCTGTTTAGTTAAATATCCATTCCTTTTAATTAGATTCATACACAACTGCATGTATACATGTACCTGTGCACAAACATGAAGCTCATTTTACAATGTACGGTAGCTCTTTTAATTACATGTATTCATTTCCAGCAGCGAAACAATCACCAATTACAGGAATGAACATAAGTTACACAAAAGCACCTTTGCAGGATCAGTCATTATAAAATCTATAGTTAAGGACCTTAGATTTTTTGGTATTTTTGTAAAATGTATTACTGGTCATACTGTACGTGTGTATTTCACACCAATTCAGTGCAGTGTAATGACATAATAACTGTATGATCAGATTTCAGATTCAGATTTTGTTTGTTCATGTATTTATTTGGAGAGAAGGTTACATTGTAATTTTGTATAGTGTGTGGGCTGCTAAGGGAAATGGCGCGCCGATCTTGAGTACGTAATCATGTGATGGTAATCCACTCTCTCAAGTCAAGTCATGGGTGACGAACTGCAGCCATCGAGTACAACATCGTCCGATGGAATCACTAGAAGAAAAAACGGGCACAGTAAAACTAGAAGGCCGATGCTTGCTTCGTGCCGGTGTTCTAATACAAGTATACATGTGCGATGTGAAGTGCAACGTCATGAATTTGACGCAAACAATTCGCGCATGTGGTAATGAGCTGCAGTCCTGTTTGTGAACATGCGTCATGGACATCCATATGTCTCACTTCCATTGGCTTCGCTATCTGCAGGAATTAGACCCAGCTTTAAGATTGACATTTTGTTAAATCCTTCTTTATTTTCCCGTGTAGATGTTGTGCTTCAAATTGTGAGCTTGATATATTAACATTACACAGATAAAAATTGATCAAATTACAGGAGAGTGCCAGTCCTGGCATATTGTGCCATATCTCGCCAAACATTACAAGAATAAATGTTGTTTGCAATCTGAGTGTATTCTTAGATTTTTTTTTTTTCAAATCCAAAGTGTATTGAAAGAAAAAGTTCATGTGTTCTGTTTAATATTCTCCAACCAGCCAGAATTTTTTTCTGTCTCGCTGGGTTTTCTTTTTACTGGGGGGGGGGGGGGGGGGGGGGGGCAAACATTGATAACACAAAGCTTCTTAGATTCAATTTCCCACCATGCAAAGCCCTGAAATTTTATTGACAGAATGAAATTGACGCACGGTGTCCAGGAATAAGGTGCTGATTCAGCCACGCTGCTGGTAACACATACCCTGTGCACACGTTCAGGCCTGCACTTTTATTTCTTTCCCTATTTTTTTTTCTCCTCTGTCTTTATTCTTCTGTCTCAAATTATTTTTTTTTTGTCGCCCAGAGAAACTGGCAACATTCAATACTGTAATGTAATTCTTCAATAGAGGCTGTTCAGTGTAAAGGGAAGTCTCGGGTGACAGTGCTATGAAAGGACGTCCCTTTTTCTAACTAACCCTCCACCCCCCCGAAAAAAAAAAAAATTGACGAAAATAAACTAAAAAAAACCAGCAGTCTGAATTGAACAAGTTGGCTTACAACCGGGCAACCCCAGCATGTTTCTTTGTCAGCAGCGAAGGGGGGCTAAGGTTTCAGGTACCGTGTACCAGCGCCCGGGCATTTTAGTTCAACCCGATACACAGTCTATTCACTCATTTCACTGTATCATATCATTATGTGTCCCTGTTTCGGGAAGCGTTACAAAAGCACCAGCAATTTGATCTTGGGGTCTCTCTGCTCTGAAAAAAAAAAAAAACGGTGGGTGCTATTTTCCCCTCTCCTCCCCTTTTTTTTTCATCAACTCTTTCTGTCTCTTCCCCCTTTGCCAAAAGAGAAGGGGGTGGGGAGATTACAATGCATTAAAAACATGCAAATGAATTGATTGGGCCCGGGACTCTTTAGGAGTAAACAAGACGGGCCGGCCGGAGATGGGATGACGTCAAGATGCAGAACATTGTCCCTTGCACGATTTAAGCAGGGGGGGGGGGCTGTGGGCATGTATGAACAATCACACACTCGCGCACATCCACCCAACCACACGCGGACAAACAGTCAGAACTTCATTGAAATTCATCGGATGATTTTGATTCAACGTATCAAGAGGGACGAAAAGGCTTCTTTTTTTTTTATAAATTTGTTGATTTCACCCAGTAAATTTGTAATGGAAATGGGGCAGGGATGGTTTGCTATATAATGCTAGATGAAAATCATACAAATTCTAAATTGGTTGAATGATCGACTCAATGTGCGGTATACTTGACTAGAAAAAAAACAATTAGTTAGATCAAAAGAAGACAGATATTTGGTAGGATTTGAAGTTTTGCATGGTGGAAGTATCAAAATAACGTACACGTATAT
Source organism: Astropecten irregularis (assembly GCA_963971285.1). Lineage (NCBI taxonomy): Eukaryota > Metazoa > Echinodermata > Asteroidea > Paxillosida > Astropectinidae > Astropecten > Astropecten irregularis. The sequence goes on from OZ020257.1 coordinate 3,578,939, forward strand.
GTAAGCTTGCGGAGACACCATGTAAAATCTCTTTTATGGATGTGTGGTTCTGAAAAGAACCGGTGTTCGATATTCCGGCCAGTGTACTCTGGCCGTCCTCAGGAGAGTGGGATGAGTAAAGACAGAAATTAAAATTATGTATGATTTAAAGATGATATTGGTAGAAATCGCCAATTCAAATTTTTCAAATTTTTAATTTTTTAGTTTTTGTTTACATCTCATTGAGATTTAGATTTATTTTTAAGCGTTATTTTAAAAAGTTGAAGCATGTGTTTCAGCATGCTGATGAATGTGATTCAGATAGTAGATTGAGCTCAATCTTATCACAGGTGCAATGTTTCCTGTATGCGTCAAAACTAGCCAAAAAATGAGTAGTGTTCAGTGACCCTACCAGTAGTACCAATCGATGGTGTTATATCCTTTTGTGCTTGTAAGCTATTAAAATAATGTGTACATCCGGACATCTGTAAACATTTCCATTTCTGTGTCATATTGTTGCAACCCTAGGGGATAGGTAGGTTCAGTCACTACTCAGTGGTGGCTGGCAGTAGCTGGCCATTACTGTGACTCCTGTAAAGTGCACTAGTCCCTTCACTGATTACATCATCGCCAAAACCTGACCAAACCGCAAAAGAACAAGCAAAGACCCCAGCGAACTCAGCATAAATACACACGCATCTAGCTAGACAGGTGCATGCAGCAAAACCATAATATTGACTCTGGCTGGGGGTGGCTGGTGTTTGAAACTTGGGGGAGGTGGATGGGTGTGATGTCAGTGTGTATTATAATACTGTAGCTAGACACAGAAGCCAGCTTCAAATGGATAGATTTATGAATGGTGGTATTACATGTACATATCCATGGTGCTTTATGTGGTTATTACATGGGGCACAGTGTGGTGCCTTCTTGTTCATTGGAGTACATGTATTGAGAGTTTGACCACAGGAATGTCAGGGGGAGCCCATGTGTGGTATTAAAGTACATGTGTAAAACCACAAGTGCTACATGGAGCTTTAGTCATGCAAACACTTTGTTTTGTTGACAAGTCTAGAAGTATATGCTGGACCAGTGTGGTTTTTTTTATTGAATACAAAACTTATCCTAATCAAATCAAATCAAAATCATTTCAAAACAAATTCATGTGTAGGCCTAAATCAATGAATGGTGCTTTTTAAGATGCATTGCATGTGTGTGGGTAAAACTGAAACTGAAATGATTTTGGAAAAAAAGAATAACCTGTTTTTACATACTGAGAAAAGCTATATTTGTTTGAACAAAATATCGAAAAATAGCTACATTGCTGCTTCAACTTTTCTTGAGAAAAACAGCTAGATAACAGCTAGAAGATAATTCATTTTGAAGTCCCAATTTGCCCTAAATCTGCATTCCACGCTGTCTGTACAAGTTTAATAATAAGATTGCCACAATTTCCAGTGTCCCACATATGTTTATTGGCAGCAGTGGTGTAGTGAAATGTTATGAGATTCATGTACATGTACATGTAGGTCCAGGCCTACTACATGTACATACACCCTGTACAGTACATGCAGCCTGGTTGTCTGGTATGCGTAGATTATGAGCTGAAATCGGAGTAGTGAACAGTGTCTAGCCCGAAATATTTTAACAGCCCAAAGTTGACCTGCTTTACTCTGGGCCCCATATGAGTGATTTCACACCGCTTGACCTTTCCTTACCAGCAATAAACCATTTTGGGGTAAAATGCAGGCATGCTGTGAAATAAGTGTAGTTTTGGGGATGTTTTGCACGGGTGTGATTTGTCAGGAAAAATCTTTCAGGAATTGTTTGGGTCACTTTCCCAATTTAAGAGTATATAGGAGATATGTGATTTTCAAGTCTTTTTACTTTGTTTTCAGGATTTTTTTATGCCAGTATAATCACAGCCCTGGTTTTGTTTTGTTGTGATTTTGATTTCTCTTTTTACCCCATTTGTTTCTTTTCTTTCTTTTTTCGATTAATTTGTGATCAGATATCCCACCCAATCAGTTTCAAGGTCAGATTTTTTTTCTTAATTTCTTCTTTTTATTTAGAGTTTTTTATTTTGGGACTTGGGTCTGCAGATTGACAAAAAGAAATAGAAATCTGTTATCTTTGGGTTAGAAATTCTTCTTGAATTTCACTGTGCCTCCAACTTTTCCTAATCGGAATCCAGGGCCATGGAGCTGTTAAGCACCCAAAAAATTGCTTAGCACAAAATGTCTTGCTCAATAAAACATACCACCGTAAAAAATTCCATTTGATATTCAGGGTCAGCGAACAACAGCAAAAGAACAATGATAAGTGATACACAACACAGTATGGAAATTTCAAATTTGGTTGTTAATCTTATTGTTTTTATTAAGACTGACATTTCATGGTTAGCAAATGTTTGTGCTAAACAGGGCTGTGAAATTGTCCCCAGTGATTTGAAGATATGTTTGTATTTTTCTCATTTTAAATATATTTTTAATGCATGTTATTTTATTGCTTTCATGTACAATACTATACATGCAGGAAGAAAGGATTGTAATTCTGGACACACACTTGCATAGTAGATATCTTACACAGTAATGGAGATTCAAGAGCATACAAAGGAAGTAATTTGTAATTTGTTTTTGTTTGTCTCAAATGAAAACCAATTCCATTCCTTGCTATATTCTGTCTGCAAAAGTCGGACCTTCACTAGTACGGTTCAGTTCAGTTTCAATTTAGTGTCGACCTTAATCAGTTTCAAATGAAGAGTGAAATGGCATCCAGTGTACAATGTGCAATTGTGCATGAGGTCTAAATTTCAATCAATTTGAAGTTTTGGTCAAGGCCTCTTGAAAAAGCAGGCGTGCAGTTTGCAACCTGGAAGCCTCTGTGGACATACTGGTTGATGAAGGACTAATTTTCCTCCAAAATGTTTCAAGTCTTTACCGTCTCAATTCAAGCGGACTCGGGCAATTATCAGAGGGCCTCTGGCTTGATGAGAACGAATTTGGGTAGTTAACGGTGAACATGGTCTCCATGGTGATGTCACATCTCTCCACATTTTTTTCTCTCTTCCTGGTGGCCAGGTTCTTTTTGTGCTCTGTTCAAGATGTAAACATGCCCAGGTTTGCTTAGCAAATACTGGTTTACTGGCTAGATTCTTCACATTATGCATTTTGGCATACATGTAAAGAGGTTCATGTACACGTATGTACATGGTCACAGCACTTGTATCGCTACATGATATGTTGGACTGTTGAAACCTGACACAGTTCTTGAGATTGTTAATGGTACATTCATGCCAGCATAAATTTGTTTGTGAATCGCTCATAGCATCTACATGTAGGCCTACATGTGAACAGTCAAAAATCCTATTGAATTTGGACATTTTTTGCTAAGTGTGCATGTACATATGTATGGCTTCTAAGCATTTACTATTAAGCAGTAATTTCATTCTGTTTAGCCAGTGGTTCCTGCTTAGCGGCTATTTCCTTCTCATATGCTCTGTGGAGTCAGACATGGGGCATTTTGGAAACCTCTGCTCTGGCTCAGCCTCAGGCTTCGGCTCTGTCATCCATAATGCTGAAAATATAGGTGGTGGTTTTTCATTGAAGCTGAAGCTCTGCTTTCTCTTTCAAACCAGAGAATCTACTTCCAAACCACAGCCAAAAGCCTCTATTTTGATACCCGTTATTTTAGAATGGATTCACGGAATGGAGCCAAAGCCCGAGCCTGAGCCTGAGTCTGAGCCTGAGCCTGAGCCCAAGTTTGGAAAAGGCCCCAGACCCACCTTGCTCATCAAGACCATTCATTAGACTAGGCCGTGTCCGAAACGGGCTTCCAGAGTTTTGGCTAGGTCTGTTGTCTTGGTGTCTCCACGTATTTCCAATGGAGTGAAGACCTACATGTAGACCTAGCTCTAGACAACAGATTCGGATGCAGCCTTAGTCTGCACTTCATTGCAGAGAAAACAAGTCTGTACAAACTCGGAGTCTGTGGCTAGCTGGCTGTGTGTCCCCATCAGGTCAATAAACAAGACAATAGATTTTCAGGAACTCCCTCCCAGTGCCTGGAGACACTAATAAATAACAACTAATGACTCCCACCTCTGGAGCAAACCACATCTCCATCCATCCATAGATCAACAAGCTACCAGTCCTAGATCCCCCAACAACCACCACTAACTCCTCCAATTACATGTTACCACCTTCCCCCCTGCAGTGACTGTATGGAGCTCCCTGCCAGGGCATACCACTAGTGTTTGATAACTGTTTGTCCTCTCAATTGGCCTGACCTTAGCAGGTTAACCTTGTGGTTTCTGTACCAGAGACTACAGGGCCTATTCAAACCCCAGCGGGGTACCTTTTTTTTTATTGTTAGAAAAGAAAAACAGTTTTGATGATGCAGACATGCCAAGCCAGGCACATCATATCCATGCAGTACTCATTTTTTTGCTGGAATAACTTAAGAGTGCTCATGAATTCTGAATGTAGGGTAGGCCTAATGATTTGCTGAGTTTTGATCTAGAGTTTTTTTTATTCAATCGGGAGTTGATTCTGAGAACCAGTACAATTACTGTTCTTTGTTTGTTTGTTCTAGCCTTTGATAAAGTTCCTGTTGCTGAAGTGTTAGGATCGAAACGCGTCAGGGCCTCCTACATGTGCTGTAACTCCAAGCATTTTATAAATTTCAGGTCGTTATTTTGGCTGATGAGCTGTTTGATGCATTTAATTACTTGTATCGTTTGTTTGGTTGTTTGTTTGTTTGTTTGTTTTTCTAAATTTGTCTGACTATACTAGACCCAGATTATAGTGTTGTGTATCATGAGACGTTGGGAGGACAGAGGGGTTGGACCCCGGCCAAAATAAGGTTAAAGGTTCTAATGATTTCCTGAATGTATTTATCCAGAGTACAGTACTCTTTAATGTGGTGGGCTGGTTGTGCACAGCTAGCATTGTATGCAAAGTTGTAAATATTAGGATTGAAAGTGAGAGGTCACTGTGATCATGTCAGCCCCATAGGTCATTTACTGTACTGGCTTCACTCCACTTGAAATACATTGTATGTAATGTACATGTACATTACAAGGGCATAGGCATAATGTGTACTCACATTGCATCTGATGAAGTAGTTGTTGCTACGAAAGCTCATGCTCTTTTTAAACTCTAGTTAGTCAATATAGTGCTACTTGTATTTTTGTATTTTATGTGTACACACAGTAGGTTATAACTGCTTGTAATGATTGTGGTACAGTACATGTAGGCCGCCCACTTGCATGTCGGCACAATGTACCGCTAAAGATACATGTACATGTCTACATTTACATCAAGTGTGGCAGGCCAAAATATGGTGTTTGCACTTCCTTGTACAGTTTTTAAACAAACTTTAAAAGATAAAAACATTTACTGATTGAGCATCATGTGTTGACAAAATGTAGGTACAGATACAATAAACACTGATTATTTTGTAGGTACACCATGTGGTTGTTAGAAGCATTCAGATAAGATAAATGCATGAAAAGGGTTTCATTTTGTGACATTTCAGAAATTCATTGAAAAATTGTTTGTTTGTCTGGGTTTGTTTTGTTCTTTTGTTCTTTTTCGTGTTACACATTGTCAGCTCTTATTGATGTTTATTTTTAAGGAACCACGGTGTGCATTTAACATTTATATTGCACACTTTTTATATATATATATATATATATATAAAGTCATAAATGTGTTAATGACTTTATATAGCTATATCAAGGCATAACTTTTTATGGGGTATTTTGTGTTTCCTGTATGGTGCTATGAGTGCTGTTGTAGTTTTTTTTATGTACATGTAAATCACATTTAAAACTGTATTTTGAGATCTACCAAGTTTATTTTAAGCTTGGGTTTCCAAACAGTGTATTAATGTTTGCATACTCTGTGAAAACATTGCCCTGTTCCCCAGTTATTGTTAAATTTACCAATTTCTTTGTGTCCTATATCAATACCATTCTGAAATTACCGTCACCACAGGGTTTTTTGTACTGGTGTCAAAAAACAGACATGTTATTTCTTAATGTTCTAAATTTAGTGCAGTGATCCGCATGGAAGTTTGTGGCTTCTGCTTTGGTTTAAAATCCCATTAACAAGCTTTTCACCGTAACTAGTACTCATTGTTGCTCACTTGCAAAATTACCAGGATTTATGAGCTAAAAAACAGGGGAGGGGGGGAGGTCAAAATAGGGGGTAATTTATCTCCTTGCTTCCCACCTCTTCCCCACCTATTTCCCATGACAAGTTATTAGGGGCTGTATTATAGACCCCAAGGCCTCCTGGTTTATTAATGATGATAACATCTTTCATCACCCTGAGGTCGGAGAAAGACTGGAAGGGTCCTGCAGCCATTATAATCCAGGACAACCAAGGTGACATTCCAGGGGATGAATGCCTACAACTCAAGCCTCTGCTCTGCTCTTATATTATTATGCCATTTTAAATCCACTTCCTTGGCTTGGCTTTTCAATTCCTCCGGGGGTTTGTTTTTCATTGCCGCATTATCAACAAAGGACCTGGTTTTAAAAGGGGAAAAATGGAATGGAAAAGAATAAGGGAAACTGGTAGACCATACAACCTGTATGGCTTTTCACTGTGTTTCTTTCATTTGCATAGTGATGGATGATTACATCATTGTCCATGAAAGGACGTTAAAATGTCACCCTTTGGCCTATTTGATAAGATTGGAAGGTTGTAATTTAGGCGATTTACTATAGTGCGCCACCAAGAGTTTGCAATGCGTTGGCCAATCACAATTCACGGAATTTGTCAACAAAATGCGTACCGGTACCAGGAAAGGGTCAAGAGATTCTGAATTGTGATTGGCCAATTGTGATTACAAACTCTTGGTGGCGCAGTATTGTGAATCGCCCGAATTACCAACGTTTTTTCCTTCCCTTTGGTGACCAATCAGTTTGCATACTACCATTCCTGGTTATCAAGTTGTGATCAAAATTTACAGTATTTATGTCTTTGTACAAAAAATGTGTTCCTTCCTCCATGGTACAATAATAAAATATCAAGCAGGTTTTTTTTATGGTTTGGATCTCTAACATGTAACTCATGTTCACTTTGTTGTTGAGTCATCATCCCTGACACAAACTGTATGTTACAAATTGCACTTCAAGCATAGTATTGAGGCTGTGTCCCAAATCGCAGGCTGCGGCTTCAAATAGCACACGTACCAATGGCAGCCACTAGCCACTGACTGCAACAGTCTGCTTCCATAGACTTGCACTTGCAGCCGCAGTCAGAGATGTGGAACATTGGTCAGAACCTGCTGTGAAAACATGACCTAGTGTACTCGTACATTTATCACTTCTAAATCCAATGGCGGTCTTAGTACGATGACTATCTGGTATACATGTCAGCAGCACTCGTAATTTCCGGTTGCTGGCAGCTGCACAGTTACCTTACTCAAACAAGGAAGCTCTTACATATTATGTGAAACAAGCTAATTGACAAGAATAAGTCCCTATGGTCCCAATAGAAACTTCTTCACTGTTCAGGTTCGTAAATTTTCATTTGCTTAAATATTTTTTTATTGCATGTTTTTTCTTTTATGTCCTGTTTGTTATAGGGCCTAGATGTAGGCCTACATGTAGACTATATAACGTAACAATTTCTACATGTTGTTTTTAGTGAAGTAACAATGTTTTGTTCCACAATTTCATCATGTTGCAAAACATCTTGAATTTTTTTTTTTTTTTTTGGGGGGGGGGGATATCTGAAATGGATAATGCAGCATGTACAGTACATGCAGTACAACATGAATGTGGCAACAGACAATAGGCCCTGCATTTATGGTTGTGGCTTACATATAAATTTACACATCTGGCTATTCCTTCAAATCACACACATGTAAGTCTGTGGGAAGATTAAGTCTTGGAGCTATTATGCTCATGATGAGACCCAACCTAGTAAATTAATGCAAGCCACAGCCTTACAACTCAGACATCAAAGTATGTTGATGACAACAATTTGTTTGCCAGTTTCAGTTTCAAATTGCTTTCCTCCACCAAGAGGTTTCTTGGAAAAATGTTTTTTTTTTTTTTTGGGGGGGGGGGGGGGGGGTTGGAGGTGGGCAATTGTATCCTTATGCCTGAGGCGTTCCCTTGCAGTGAAGGTTCCTTGACCCTTCTACTGTGTAAGCAGTCTACATCCTTCCAACTATAGTCCCTACTATGCAGGTTATGATTTATGGGAACTTGCCTTGGCTTATAAACCCTACTCATATCCATGTGCGAGTCTCTCTCTTGCTGGTCTTTGGCATAAAGGGCAAACACATGTGGTATCTAGTTTAATATTTATATGCTGTGCTTTGTGGGAAAGCTTGTTGGGAAGGCTTGGCTGTTTTGGCCAGGATCCAAAATGGTGGTGGAACGGGAACCAGGGAACAAGGTGAAAGGAACCGTTGCCATTTACATCTGGGTCTCTCTGTTGGGCCAGGGGATTTCTGTGAAAATTTACAGTTTGCAACATTTCATTATGTTCGTGCATTGCACAGTTATGCTGCGGTGTTTGCAATTTGTAAATTGTGCATGTGGGACGTGATGCAAGAGTCGGCCAGTACTAGCCACAGATGGCGGCCTGCCAGAATTCTAGGATCTGGGAAGTCGTTTGGACTAGATTGCCATAGCATGTGTCATGAGCAGTCCATAAAGGGGTCCTCAACCAGCCTTAGTGGTGAAATCAGAAACGGGACTGACCAAAATCTTAAATCCAAACTCTTGGATTGGTATTATGGCACCCAAATTACCAGGTATGCTCAGTACATGTATGATGGAATTTGCATGGATTTCTGCTGGCCTTAATAGGTTAGCTCGTTTTCGGCAAGCAAGACATTTTCATGCTGAGTTAGTTCTTCTACTGAACAGCTCTGCTCTTGGTGATTACAGTGACTTCCTCGTACTTTGACTTCCAACCGCTCTGTTCCCCCCAAGAGAGCAATAGGTGAATTGAAACCTCATGCATGTTCACTTTGACAGTAGGTCTAATGCCAGGTTTCAATTTTGTTCAATTTCATTCCCGCTGTTTACATTCTAGGTAGTATGTATACATGTAGCACTACATGTACATGTAGACTAGTGCTTTTGGGACCCTGTCTCTGCAAAAAAGCGTGCCGATTTCTGTTTGATTAAACTTGAAGGTTCCAGTCGATCATTGTTGGCAAATCACTCAGTCTACAAATCATTTTCTGGTTGTTTTTTTGTGTCCGTGTCAGAGAGCTGTTGAAAAGCCAGTCATTTCCCTCTCTAGACTCTACACCCCCCCCCCCCCCCCAACAACTTTTTCCTCCTGCTGTGCGTGTGCAGCTCTTGAGTAGCGATTTATCGATGAGGAGGGATTTACCCCTATAGAAGCAATCGGAGTGTGTAACCAGCACATGTTTGCATATAATAATGGAGCATTAACAAACAGAGCGTGTTTTACAGGGAGGATTTGCGGGAGAGTCTAATAATGGCATTTGCTACCCAATGTATGTAACCACAGCAAGGAACGGACTCACTGTGTGTTATTGTGGCTCCCACAGTGAGCCCCCCTTTGTTGGACGATTTATTTAAATGAGCGTCCCTGGGGGCCCCCTACCTTACCAAAAAAAGCGCAAACCCTTTATGAATTAGGAATGAGTGGACACAAATGAAGTGTGATCAGAGTCCTTACTGTGTTGTCCCCCCCCCCCCCCTTCCTCGAACAAGTTCCAGGCAGTCACTCATTGAGCTTGTGAAAACAGCCATGAAAGAAAGCCTCCAAATCTCACTGCGGTTTTTCCTCTCTTTTTTTTGTCATGGCTGGGACTTGACACAACATTACATGAATTGGTTGTAGACTGTGTGTAATGCGTGCTGCGTGCGGTTGGGGCAACCTTGTTGTGTGTGAGTGTGATACAGAGGGTATCAGCTGAAGTGTACATGTAGGGAATTAGCATGATAAGTAGTGGCTGTCACACCTGACTGGTTAGTTTAGTTACCTTTGTGGTCAGTTACTGTGTGTTATCTGATGAGCTGTCTGCTGTATCACAAACCTTGAGGCCGCTGGGGCAGGGGCTTTGTGAAGGGGTCTCCCCATATGTAAACACCCTGTCAGTCCACCAAAGGGAATTGTTTGATGACGATGTGTGAATTGTGAGAGGTAAGTGCTGCATCAAGTACTGTTATTTAATTCCTTCATGGAGATACTAGTGTTACATACCGTGTACATACATGTATTACCTGTAGAGACTGGCTATTGTGAAGGTTTCCAGACAGAATGTGTGCCGGGAATCATTATAAAGTCACGTGTTTTTAAGCTCCCAGGTGTAGCATTGCACCTGTACATGTTCTGCAGACACATTTGTCAAGTGTTTGTATAATGTTGCACATGTCGGCCGCCATTGTCTGCTAAGTTTGTATGAAACTTAAAGGGCGACGTGACCTTCAAGTTGGCAAGGAGGGAAATTATTTGCATACAGTATGCAACATACAGTCAGCTCAACTCATAAACATAGGCCTATAGCTTGTACATGTACACTATTGCATTTATGCTGTATGTGTACTTATTATACACAAAATTGTACTACATGTTCACAATAAATTTAGGGAATGTTTTTCTTTTGATTTTTTATTGCCATAAGAACCTATTTTTTGTACATTGTCTTAATTTCTTGATGTAAACTTATGATGTTGGACATGTACATCGAAACAAATATCGTAACACTGATTCCAATTTTGTAGGGACTTTTTTTGTTGAGATTATTTTGAAATGAAATAAAGTGGCAACACATAAGTTCAGAGTGTGTAAAGAGTCTGGAATGGACTACTTCACATAATTATGAAATGTTCAGAGTTAACAAGCTGACATTTGAAGCCTTTGCGTGGGAAGACCAACCAAAAAAAAAGAGAGAAAGAAATTTACATGGAGGAGGGAGAAAAGGGTGGCATGAATCATTGTTACAATTGGTTGATGGTGGGAACCGTGGGATGGTTGGTTGGGTGTGATTTGTGGGTTATTCACCTAAAAACATCCATCCCCTGAGTCACCACCAAGAATATTCCGTCTCTTGGAAAAGTGCCAGCACATTTTGGGGTTTTTTTTTATTAAAGGGACTCATGATTTATTTTACTGGGAATTTCTTGAAGATCTTGAATTTGGTTTCACAGTTTAGGACAGTTAAAGAAAGTCTTCTTCATTTTCTTTGTCAGATATAGAACTAAAATTCGGCTACCATACACTTTCAATTAAATTTGTCATATGAATATTCAATGGAAAAACCACCATTGCTGTTCATTCATGTACATGTACTTTTGTAAAGGTACTATTTAATGGCCATGTATCATTACAGTATCTTGTACACCGATAAATATACATTAATTAATGCAATTTTCTTTGAAAGTTCAATTCTTTTCAAGTGGTTAAATCCATTCAATTCGGTTCTTCATTTTATTCTCTTTGTTTTTTTTCCAAGTCATTTTCCCTCACAATCTTGCCACCATTGTTTACAGTTAGGCTTTTCCATCCTGAAATAGACAGGTAATTAATTTTGTAACACACACTAGTGCTTTCATGATGGTATTAGTTAAATAGCTGGGGAAAAAGCACACAATTGATTGTGAGTCTTCCCTTTAAACTAGACTGACTTGTTCTAATTAAAACGAAGCAGGTAGCACCAGTAGCCGCTTAATTAGCTTGTGTGAATCCGCGTTGGCGAAACATAGTCTGGTTTAATTGCAATGGATGATGAGTGTTTGCATAGGGAGTATTAAGTGTATCCGTGGTGAATAATTCACGGCGTGATGATCAGAAACACGGATGGGCCTGATGGGACGAGTCAAATGTTAAATCCCGCTCGGAGAAGATCCAATTTAGACAGGATTATGCGAGTGATCCACCGGTTGATAGATTGAAAACCGTGGGAAAGTGCATTTTTTTGCCGTACGTTAATAATAACGTCATTGAAATTTATCGTTTTCACTGGGATGGGATGAGTGGATATTAAGGCAGATATCCCTCTGAAGTCGCACCCAGCTTGCAGAGTATTTTTGATTGGATTTAAGGCTCAATGAAAGGCATGTTTTTAGGAAGTTCGGATTTCAATAATCACCCAACAGTTCTTACATTTTGACAAAATATGCACAAAGTCCTGAATCTGTCATAATCCACATGTTTTGCAGTATTTTGATGAATTCTGGATTCCGTAAAGTTCTCCATTGTACTGCTTTGGGATTTTAAGGATTTTATGTGAACTATTTTTACCCTAAAAACTTTGAATCTGTCTAAATTTCAGGGTGTTCTTTTTTTTTGGGTGGGGGGAGTAGGATAGTATTTTGATGGATTCAGGATTCTAGAATTAATTTGTACTAAATGGTTAAATATTTACATAACATGTACATTGTGCACGCATCTAAATTGCAAATAGCATACATACCATACACTACATGTAAATTTATGAAATTCTACCTAATAGCAGTTGTTTTTTCTTTTCTCTATTCATTGGAAAAAATATACATTTACATCCCAGCGGATCCATTCTAATCCTTCATGCTGCTATGAGCCAGAATCTTCTTCTCAACTTTCATTTTCATGCTACAGTACATGCATAATGCTGTCTCAAATTGTGCTTGAAAGAAAGAATGTTAGAATAAATCCTCTTTAGCTTAAGACGTTTTTCCTCTTGGGAAGTGGTACAAAGGGTTAACCTTCCTCTGTGGTGAAAGAATAAGAAATGTTTTCCTAGAATTTTGTTGATGAATTGGGTAAACATGTACATGTAAGTGCATGGGCCATTAGGATAGGGTTATTATTTTTCTCACTTTCATCTGTGGTTAAAGAGCGATAGATCTTTTCCAAGAATTTTGTTGCTAAATTGGGTAAACACGTGAATGCATTTAGCAGGGATGTGAGACTTTAGATTTAAATCTGAATTCCGATTTTTTTTTAGATGAAGATTTTAACTTTTTTTTTTTAAAGCTTTTTTGTACATCTGCTCTGTACAAAAGTATAGGAACTTATTTAATTCCTTGGTCACTTTTTTCATATTTCCTGTTGTGTGGCCACTCACAACCCTGATTTAGAGTAGGGTTATTAGTATTTTCCCTCACATATAAAAAAACGGCTGCGCGATTTTAATCATCTAATCTGGGTGCCTTTAAAAAAAATGTGTGTCAATGTTAAGAGTCTGAGAAGCTGTACCGGTACATTTCCTATTTGTAGCAAATGTGTCAATCATGCTTGATATTATAAGTCGTCATTATGTCGGACGCGGTAGAGCTGCTTGGAGGCATAAATATAGTCCTTGGTCCCACGGGATGACTCACTGCTCTTGTTGGGAAAGCTCCCCATAGCTTCTTCTTCTTCTTCTTCCTCCTCCTCTTCTCGGTTCTCTCCGGGAGACAAGAGAAACCGCATCTCGGTGTTTAGTGACACAATCCCAGCATCTTGTGGCACAGTTGTCCATTGAGGGGGGATGGGGGGATGGGGGGAGGGGTGGTGTTTGCTCGGGTGCCCAACTCACTCTTGGAGTACTCCATTTGGCACTCTAGCGGACCTGCAAACTCGAGGTGTGATTTTCACCTGTGCCAGTCGACTTGCATACATAATTTGCGAGAACGATGATATTGAACTTAAAATCCGGCATACAATCTACAGCAGGTTTCTTCACTAGCTGGCTCTTTTGGGGGATGGCTTCGCTCCTTAAAGATGGCATGAAGTTGCCTCACCTAAAATTGCTTAGACATTCACTTTGAAGGAAAAAAATGGAGCGGATAAGAAAAAGTTATCACACTGTGAGGGATTTCCATGTGAATAACATCTGAGAGCTCTGTGCCAGCAACGTTTTGATTCGGAAGTGCAAAACAATATATTGTAGTGTACGTATTTGCATAGTCAGTCCTTGATGCTCAATTTACAGGGGGGTTTCCCTTCTGCAGAGCAATTAGATGAGGATGTTTGTCAACTGATAATAGACATTTAAGAAGGTTTTATTAGTTAAGAAGCACGAGAAATAAGTAAAATATCAGGTTTTAAAATACAAATCTGCAATTGCATACAAAATACAGAGATTCTACACTAATTCAGTAAAGCACAAAATCCTTCGCACATTACACCGTTGTACAGATTGAAATTCCTCGGTAACTTGTCAAGCAAATCTTATCAAAAGTGTAGAATCTTTGTTGTGTAGGAAGCAGTGTACAGTAATTCTTTGCCTCTATTTAATGAGCATAGGTCTATAGCCATTAAATTGGGTCCTGGTTATTCTGCTCGGTAAGCAGTTTGCGACAGCTCATTCCTGTTATAATGTACAACCCGATTGCATTGTGCACTCCCGAGTAATCATGCCATAATGTCCTAAGGACATTAAGAAGTAGTCATTCTGACATAAAGTTGTGAAGATACCAGCAAAGAAATGTACACTAGTGCTCCGAACCCATTTATCGTGATTTATTACAACTTTTAAATAAACGCTCTGATGGAACAAACATACTCGTCTGATTAAAGTAGGAGATTATACTACTACTTATGACTTTAATTTGAAAAACAACCCCGAGAAAGTGTACTCATAATAAAAAAAAAAGATAAGGATGGTTAGAGTTTCATGTAAGTTTAGACAGGCAACAAGGACGCTGCTTGTCATAAAATCCGCTCAGAGTCTGGTGGAATGACCCATAAAGTGTGCAAGGTTTATAGGGGGCGTTAAAGCTGACAAAATGGTTGAATAGCAAATCTTTTAGTTTTATCCTGGAAGGGGCTTATTGGAGGCAAGCCTGCATATTTCACCTGGGAACCTTTTGGAGGCGATCGGAGTGGCCATGATGGAATGTGCGGGCTTTTTTTTTTCACCCTGTCTCAACTCCGCCCAATGGTAGGGATACACATGTCCTTATTTGTGCAAGTATGCAATCCATATAGGTGCCTTACCTCTGTACTAGTCCCTGTGTTTACATCTGTGGGGTCATTCCACTACTACTGAGTTTTATATAGGGCTGGATTTGAGACCATGTCCCTGCTTACACAGGTAAAATGTACATGAACCATTTAATATGCATGGTGCATAGATTGATTACCACTGTGAATGTGCACAAGTTTATTATCAAGGATTAGGCCTACACCTGCACATACAGTATGTCTTTAAAGGGATAACTCATGAATGGCCAGATGAAATTCAAAATTACATTTGTTTGTTCACAGGTTTATGTACAAGATACATTTTATAAAGTAAGATGGTGATGAAAAAAAAAACTCCACTTTAATTTGTTAACATGGATATATTACTGTCCAATTTTTTTAAAGATTTTCTTTTAGATATGTTTTGGGTAAAACAGCATTTCAACTGGGAAATTAGGTTTTAAATTGATGCTTATAAAGTCTCTTTTTGTTATAAATCCCAATGTTTTGCCCTTAAAGGCCATCTAAAAGCATTTTGGCCAGGAACCTTCCCCGAATTCACCCCCGCCAAATTCAACCCTTTGTGGAACTCCATTCTTTGCCAGTTCTTTGTAAATCCTGCTCGGTACCAGAAATAAATTTGGGGGAAATATAGAAGGTTAGCGTCTGTAAACAAATTATAAATTGAGCTTTCAGAGTGAAATCTACTTGAAATCAAAAATAACATTTGGATAATGTTTAATAATAATGGTGGGTTTTTTGGTGCTGTTGTGCTGGATTTAAGGCTTCAAAATTTCACAGTACAATGTGACTTATTTTTGTCAGTCTCAAATCTTTTTGTTAGGGGGTTTTAGGGTAGAATATGACAAAAAGGCGCAGGCATTACACCTTTTTAGTCAAATACCAGTCCAGGAATATTATACTTTAACAATAACACCTTGTGGGCATCAAATATACGTCTATATAAATGGAACAACATTTTCTCCGGCGTAAAAAAAAAATCGCATGGATTTTTCTTCCGTTTTGTTGCACAAACTCGCCAACGGCATTTTTTTTTTTACTTTCTATTTGTCCACTCCCCCTTTTGCAATTATGTGCAAGAATGTATCGCTGAGAAAAAAACCCAAAAAATAAATCCTGGTTATTGAATAGACCTGTCTCAGTTCCAGCGCTAATGTGTCTAGCCACATTGATAATACGCGTCATGTACGTGCATACATAATATGTATGTGTGCCGGCCTCGGTTTTTTTAATTTTTTTTTATTAAAGGTAGTATCATACTTTGGTAAGAAACCAAAACAGAAATGTTCACAGATTTACGTATAACTTTTAGAGTATGAAGATGGTGGTGTTAGAAACATACCGTTAAAATGTTTCCGCCTGAAATGCTGTAGGCCTATTTACCCATAAATTAGTAAAACTAAAAATAGACCAAAAATCTTTAAAAGAGAAAAGACTAATAAGAAATACTGTGGCTGTTTTCACTGTTTCCTCAAAAAGTGGGCACCGTATGGGACTGAAATTTTCACAGATGACTGTTACTGTATCTGTCTTGGTATTTTTGCCCATAAATCTGTATTTCTTTGATAAAAACCAAAGTATGATATTACCTTTAAACCAGGAACGAATAATGTAGACAAAGATGTAGGCCTACATGTATGTATTGTGCTTAGTGCAAAATATCCAGATGAATGACGATTTATACAAGTTCAAGTGTCGGTCGACATTGATTGATTGGCCCAAATGTTAATAATCTTGCTTTCTTACAGCAGACATGTCATAATTAGATTTTTGGTCATTGGGCCAAATCATGACGTCCTGAAGTCCCTGTGAAATCCTAGGGCATGTTCCGTCCCCAGGGATAGCTGTGTTGTTGATAATGTGCACAAGGGCTTATCAAAAACAGCAGTCAGTGTGCCGTCACTGGTACCCTTAGCAGATTATAGCAAAGTGTCTTGCTCAAGGAGGTCAGAATAATAATCTCCATGGCTGGACTCAAAGCTTCAATTAATTCATGGAATCATAGAGTATTTATAAAACAGAGGCTCAGGCTCCGGCTTTGGCTCAGGCTCCAGCTCTGTCATCCATATGCTGAAAATATAGGTTGTGGTATTGTACATTGAAGCTGAAGCTCTGTTTTCCTTTTCAAACCAGAGAATCTACCCCAGAACCGCAGCCAAAACCTATATTTTGATACCCGTTATTTCACGAAATGGAGCCGGAGTCTGAGACGGAGCCTGAGCCTCCGTTTCGTAAACGCCCATAAAATGCCCAGTTTTTTATGGTGCATGCATACATGTAAATACACGTGTAAATGTACAAACATGTATGCCAGCCTTGACCATGGCTCTGTACTAAAAAGTAATGATTTAATTGAGAGGTCATGCACATAATATAACACAGGAACACAAATGCACTCACAACATTACAGATGCACACACACGTCTCGCATGTAATTATAAACAGTTTACGAATTCGTGTCGTTGAACAATAAATCATTGCTGCTCTGCAGAGACCTCAGTAACCCATCTGTTGATGAATTTCATGCCGTAACTCATTGGAAAGTACACAAATTGTGGAATGAATTTTATTTATAAGCTGTCAATTCCAATCTGTTTGCACCCAGGAATTTGTGCAAGAGCGCAGACACTACTTGGCCCGCGCTCCGGTGAGTTGTTTGCGGATGTGCACGGCAATTTGTCAGTCGATTTCACGGGAAATTACCCCCCTTTTTCCCTTGATGGAGTGTCGCGGAGTCGGAGTCCGGCACTCCTGTGAATTTGATTATTCTATTGTTATCTCTTCCTGGTGTAAATAGGCCTACACCTTCTGCTTACCGCAATACAGTTATAATGGCTGATAAATCAAATTGGATGTTATGCGGTTGATCAGTTTGTGTGCCCTTCTATTGCTACACAAGCAGATACCTTCCTGCTATTGCTCAGCGGTAAAAAAAATCAGAAATAGGCTCCGTGAATTAATTTGTCACAGCTTAGCATAGTGCATGTACCGTGCATGTGTGTGTGTATACATACGTTTACTGCAGTGTCATCAGTTGGTTTCTGGTTACCCAGAATGCTTTGGGGGCACCAGTCCATGCCCGAGACGAGACTGTCTTCATTGTTTGCATGGGACTAAACCCCCCCCCCCCCACACACTCCATATGACACACACATACAGCACAGTGTGTACACAGTAAGCTAGCACCATGTTTTATAACACAGAGCCTGTATGTGGTCTTACAACTGGGAGCATGGAGCTACTGGTGTTGTGCAGTATTATATGTGGGATGATGAACGGATTCTGAAAGGATGTAATAATGTATGTGTACTGTAACTACCCAATGGCAAAAGCAGAATGTTATATTATGTGAGTATAGGTTCACTGTTAGTGTAATACAGTATTATCAGTGGTTACATGTAGTACAGTATGTACACGTGTCTGTCATTGTGTATGTACATGTAGGACTTCCTTGTAGGGATTTTACCTACTGTACCAAAACATGATACACCTGCTAAAGTACAAATTATGGTCTGCCTGTACAGAACATGTTTACAAACCTCAGTACAAGTTTGTGCTGCATATTGACCAATCGTTGTTTCTTTTGTATCTTTATTTATATGTTTGTTGGATTTACAATTAATAGAACTAAAGAAGTCACGAAGAACATGTGGCTAGATTAGGCTGGGCTGGGTATTCATTGTATTGTATTTTATTGTGGACTTTTGGCAACAAGTTATTATTAGCTTGTTCATGTAGTAACATTATTAAATAATAGTGTGCAAACGTAATTGCAGTACTGCTTCAAAACATTACATGTATTTTTTTTTAATTGTTATTTTTGGAGTGACTACAAAGATAAATCAATTATTGTAGCTATACTTAACTATCCATCCAGGTTTTTTTCCGTTTGATCTCGTTTGCTAGGCTGTTACCCAGTCAAATTAGACTACAGCTATTTCTTTGTCATTAATTAATCCCAAATGCTGAACAAAATTTCAACTTCTATTGCATTTGAAATTGGCATATTACCTCGATCATCCAAATCTGATTTTACTTGTTTGAGTTCAGTGGGAAAAAAAGACTCTCTATCAAGATCAGTCCTTTATTATCTCTCTAGAAATTACAGTAGAATCAAAAGAAATGACAACTGTGGATCTTTCCAGTTTAAAATGTTAGAGCACCAACTGCCTTAATTTCTCATCATTTAGTCAAATCATTGGTTTTGGGTGTGTTTTCTTTTTACACAGGTAGTGTTAACATTACAAGACCCTCCAAAACTTGAAGCAATTTGTGGGAGGATTCAATTCAGCTTTGGTTAAAAAACAAAAAGAAAACAAACAAACAAAGAACACTAATAAACAACACATACATTCATGTGTAAAACCCCACCATCTGCACCTTGTATTGAAACAAGCATAGACTTTACACTTGTACTCTATGGTACAAGTCAGATGTCAACCATTTCTTTTCTCTTTTTATCAAATCATTATTCCTGCAGTTGAAATCCTCTTGTTGACAACATTCCAATGAGGCTACATGTATAAATAAACTCAAGTGTTAGATTTATCTCTAGACCTGATCACTGGTCGTCTGTTGTTATATGAGACAAAGGTCAAGAGAGGGAAACTCATCAAGAGAAAAAAAGGTTATCTTCTTGAAAGATCTTCACATACATTGTACATCCACTCATAGAAATTTCAGCAGACACTTTGATGGAAATGTGCATTTAATAATCCGTGGATTTTTTTTTCAGTTATTAGTGCTGGGATTTTAATCCCAGTCAAAGTTTAACTGACCCGGATTTAATTATCCGGTTACAAATTTCCGTGAATTGAAACTGAAAGAAAAAAAAAGGGATGAACCTTTGGCTTATGCTCAACAACCCAAAAAGTGTCAACTGTAGAATTTCAGTCAGTTATTTTGTCCATTTTGCCAAGTAGATGTAGAAACACAATTTTCACATACTGGATCTAAAAGAAACATTGTGTACTTGATCTACATTTTAATGCTTGATCTTAAGAATAACATCGTAAAAAGCATTCGGAAAGCCACAATCACATTGACGAAGACGTATCGCACAGGTTGCACGTGACTTAACTGTTAACCTGATTTTTTTTGCAATCAGTAACCGAAGAGGAATTACCCGATTTTGCCCAGCAGTATCAGTTATACTAATAGAATTTGTGTTGTATTATTACTGTGTACACATGTATTCAGCTGAAAATTATTTGAAGGGTAAAATTAATATTAGCCATGAGTTGGCACAAATGAAACTGTTATCCTTCATCCTAAGTTGAGGAAGATCCTGTTGGGAAAATACGTAGCCCTTGTAACCTTCACAATGATCTATTTCTGTTCATTCCATTTTGGTCAGCAGTTTCACCGTGTTCAACTGAATACTGAGTACATTTGTTTTGTTCGCCCAATCGTGGTAATGAATTATGAATCGACATGTGTAGGCCCTACATAAAGTACATAATGTTCAACCTGCATTTGCCAGGCTGTGAAGATTTACCAGGTGACGGATTCAATTGGATCCTGTTTTTATCTGAGCAGCGCGCAAAAAATCCTTTTGTTCTCATTGACTGCGTCATGTGGTCCTGTCCTGGCTCGCGCTTTTATCAGTCGTTGATTTTTTTCCCCAAATTTTTAAGTGCTTAGAGAATGCACACAGGCACATAAGTACATGTCGGGTTAGGGGTTAGATTGAATCAAGTGCACATGGTTTGGAGTGGACTAGTAAACAAAAGGCTGAACAGTTTCTCAAGTTTATCAGTGCGTGGCAGTTCAATGCCAAAGTGTAAAAAATATGTGTGCATTGTACGCCGTTAGTTGTACTAAAACGGGACATGTGCCTGTATAGTACTATACATTGTGTTTCCGAGACCTTGACTCCGCGTAGAAGTACAGCGTGCGCTTATACATGTTATATCCGTAAACAAATCCCTTGCAATAACCCGAGCCCCCCTCAAATAGGAATCTGCATATTTGACTTGAATGGACGCCAGGGCATGTAACAATAGTTGCCTGTACGGTGTCATTCAGATTCCACCAATGGGCCGTATGCTCCATTGATTTTCCGACGGGTTTGACTCTGAATTAAGGGGGGGGGGGAGGAAGTGATAGAGAAACAGAGCTCACGCTTGGATGGCTGTTTTTGCTCGGAATGAAATCAATACGATCCACAAAGAAAAACCGGCTTGAGGACAGATGGCGGGTTTGGATATATGTATCGAAGAAGAGCTGTACTTTTTGAATGTGAGTTTTTATCAATATACTGTATCCTCCCACATAGTGTACACACAGCATCATCTTCTGATCACTCGCTCACTAACTGCATACATATCAAATCGATATGAAATCATGAATACTGAGAATATTGTGCCATAGTTTTTGCAATAAAAATGGCCGTACAAGAATGGAATATGGGTGGCTGTCAACATTAGTGCACATACTGCACAAGTATACACACATCATCAGCATATTAAAGTGTAAGTGTTCTTGTGCAATTTATTTTAATATTTGTTTTGGGAGTTATTTTCTAATAACTGAGTGCCAAAATTTACTTTAGATGATAACTTGGTTGTTTTTTTTTTAAGGAAAATTGTGAAAATACGGAATTAACATTTTTGTTGTCATATTTTACTCACAAATGAGGCCAAATGACCATTCATGTGAGTACGTGTACATATTGAAATTTGTTTGTACTCATCATATAATTACATGTATGTTTACATGTGTACTATACACGTACATGTACAGTATGTAAAGTACAGTACATTTAATAGAATACATACTGTACACGTGTAAATATTTTTTGCAATTATCATAAATTTAACGATCATTTGATATAATCAGTGAAGGGCATACCTTTCAGGATTTTTTGTGTGTGCAGTCTACCGGTATATTTTTTATAAATAATGCTAAATGTACTTTTTATTGTTCAAACTGAATAATAACGTATGTGCTAGGGTAATATAGGCCTACAGTATGCATATTGGCATGCATTATGTTGTTATTTATACATGTAATTTTTTTTCAGTTTCATTGCTTGAGGGTTTTTGTAAAAATGATTAGTGGGAATTTTGGGGTGTTTTTTCATTTGGGTGTCAGTTGTGAAGATTACCTTTTGTTCTGCAATCAAGAAGAAGTGAAAATAATTGGCCAGGTATAAAATGAAATATCCCACGAATGAACAGTCAGCGGACATTGATTCTCTAAAACACAGCTGCGGCGGATTTGCTACCGCGCCGCTAATAATGTGTATTAAGCAATTACCCATGTCTCACGTGCGCCTTTTACGCTCGCCTGCACCCGCACAAATGAAATTGGAGAAAAAAAAAGGGGGAAGCTGGGGCCTTTACACCGAGGCTTATTTTGATGAGATATTTTACTGTGGCGGTGGCGGTGCGAATATTATGGCAAGGAGGTTGTGGGAGGGGGTGAGGTGGGGGGGTCGGGGTGGATATTCAGGTCAATCAAATGCAAGATCAACGGGTCATAAATTATTTGGCCCAGTGTTGTCAGGAAAGGGGGAGGAGGAGTTTGCCATTGTGTTTGTATTGGCTTTGTTCGTGATTCATGCAATTTTTTTTTTCGCTCAGCTCCAATTTAGATTTTTTTGTCCAGTAATTTCCAGGCAATTTGAGCATTACATGTACATGTATGTCCACGCAGCGGTGAGCAAAATGAACATCGCATGTTTGATGAATCCGTTAAATAGCTTTGAAATATTTAGCAGCCGTAGTTTGCCACGGAGATTGTTTCCCATGTGACACACGGGCGTGCGTGCATTATATAAATATCGGTCGGTTGCGAATCTGTTCCCTTCTTTTTTTACAACTGTTGACCGAGACAAATTATGTCGTATTTGCATTAAAGGTCAATTTTCTTATGTCTGCTTAAAATGTCTGCTTTTGATTGCTTAAAATGTCTGCTTAAAATATGGGAGGTGGGCATAAATAATTGAAATGAACTTCACCTTTGTAAGCGAATCGCACAATTTGCACACAAAACAGATTCGAATGAATAAATAATCATAAGGAATGTATGTAATAACATTTGCCAGATATAATTAATTTTTGTGGATGATTTTCCATGAAGATTTTTTTTTTGAAAAATTGATGTTCAAAATTGCCTTTCAGTCAATTTTGTTCTCCGTTTTTTGTTTTTCATTTTTATTGTCATTTTCTGGCTCAGTGAAAATGAATTGATTATATTTAAATTAACAAAGGAATGCAACTGGACTGTTTACATTCTTTTATTTATGGTTTTCTTTCACAAAACATGCTCATGGGGAAAAAAATATAACAATATCAGATTCATGATTGGAAAAATTCTTGAAATTGTCATTATCCATTTGTGTACAAGTACTTCATAAAAAAAAAATGAAATGCAAAATTAATTTTGTTTTTGTCACAATTTGATTGGGTAAGAATTCAGAGGTAGATACATGTGTAAAGTCTGCATATTTAATTATAATTTTTCAGGATTCTCGAAGGTATTGTAAAAGAAATATATATCGCATCAATAGACGGCTTATAGAGCAAATTTCTGATTTATTATCACAGGACAGTATAATTCAATAATTCTGAGACCAATGTAATTACACTCTAGCCATCTGTATAATGGTCCCTTTTTTCTTTGTGATATGTGGCTTGTTGTTTGGTTCCTCTGGGTATCGTAGCAAACTATCTAATTGAGCAATCTGGGAGAAATGAGAACAGACCAATTCACGCATCTGTTCAGGATGACAACTTCACTTTCACAAATTCTATTTTTAATTGTCAAAGTCAGTGTCAGTGTTATTGTCATTGTTGATTTGTGTTTTTGTTTTGATTTTGATTTTGTGTTATGATTTGATTTGACAATTTAATTGTCTTTCAAAATTGTAAAATGCCAATCCAATAAGCTCTTGGATAATTCATTGTGATGTCAAGCTAAACCAAACAAAGTATTTGTTCCTAATTCTCCAATCTACATTACATGTATATGTGCATGAATAGTACCAGCCTCAAAGATGTTTCACTTTGGTGTATTTTTCCATTGTCAGAAAAAAAATTACTGGTTTTTTGTAGTCATCACCACAAACATGATCATATTCCAAATTAAATTCCAAACTCTCATTTAATAAAATTTCACAATTAAACAATACAATTACATATGTGCAAATGTTTAAAATGAAATTATTTCCTTATATCATTATCTACCTGCACTTTATCAGACTGTCATGATAATTGTTTTTACCCCTTAAAGGAATATCAGATATTTCATAATTGTCATTTCAAATGACTTTCATTTTGCACATTATCAGCAATGTGGAATTTTACAGGTCCTTAATAGTACCATTTCTTGCTCAATGAGTAATGAAAGGTTTTTCTCTTGTCACAGCCTGGATATATATATCATACCACCATGGGGCTATGTCCCACGGCGGCTGTTATTCCAGACACCCTTCAGGCCAATCCTAGTCTATATAGCAGCAATGGCAGAAGCCTGTTTGGGTCTCATCACTCAGATTGGTAATTTACCCCGGGATCTAGACCCGGTCATAATATTGGCTTGCACCACGGCGGCGTAGCCCCTGCCACTGTCAGTCCCTGAGTCCCTGCACCGTACCATCATCAAAGCGTGAACAAACTTGGGGAGGCTGCCATTGAATTTGGGACTCATTAGTCATCAATCAAGATGCGGGCGGCGAGGGGTGATGGTGGCCGAGGCAGCAGCGGCAGAGACGGTTGATGGTGGTGGTGGTGCGTGGTGGTGGTCGGTAGACCGGACTGGTATGAGTTACGACGAGGGACTATTGCTCAATAGGAAGTCATGTGTGCGATTTGATGAGACTTGGAGGTTAGCTCCGCTCATCCGTCTTTCAACGCAGACCTTATTTTCCATCACTCCTCCCCCCCCCCACGCCACACACACACGCACATCAAATCGTATACACACACTCATGTATACAGCCTTGACATTCAGTTGTACATGTACATATTGTTTTCGTCTAGACTTACTGCTTTAATATCCGTCTTCC
The DNA here is from genome assembly GCA_963971285.1 of Astropecten irregularis. Taxonomy (NCBI): domain Eukaryota; kingdom Metazoa; phylum Echinodermata; class Asteroidea; order Paxillosida; family Astropectinidae; genus Astropecten; species Astropecten irregularis. The sequence continues at coordinate 3,603,827 of OZ020257.1, forward strand.
TCCATTAACTCAAATTTGTCTGGGAAACAGAAATGGGTCATTAGGACAAGCTGGGCCATGATTTGTTATTAGGGCAAGCCACTGCCGAAGCTTGCATTCATTCTTTCATTAGGTACACTTGTAAAAGCAGGAGACAAGATACACGTAGCTGACCCCCGAGTCTTTCAATATTGAATGGAGTCTTGAGTTACAAATTCAAGTCGTGTTGGTGGGACTCCTTTTCCACTTTACTCGATAGCATCTTGAAAGTGATGTTGACCCTGAAAATAATAGCAAAACAATGCAGACACCTTGCTTAACGATGTTTTAGAGTGCACATGTAAATAAGTATGATTGGCACCAGGCTACAGTTGTTTTCATATAAAATTACATGAACATGTATGATGTGCATATTGATATTTTACAGGCTGGATTCTAGGTACCAGGCTTTTCATGGCAGACTCGTGAATGAGGCCAGTTGGTACATTGTGTGACATCAACAAACCTTTGCCATTGTATAATATTGGTCAGTAATTCCATTTTAGCCAAGGAAGACATTTTAATTGCTTTCAGCCGATTTGTTTACCTTTTAGGGGGTGGGGGGCTTGGCAGCTCTTAACCATAAATTTGTAGTGACCCTCCGTTCATTTTACAATACCAAGTCACCCACCCCTCCACATGTATGTACACATCATGCTGCATATTATGACGGCCCCTCGGAAGATCGACTGGATATGATGAACCTAGAAATCATTTCATTCAGGCGTTAGTTGGGCAGTGAGTGAGTCATTCCGTCGCTGGATTTGGCGAGTCAGTCTGGAATGTCGAGATTTTTTCAGCCATTATCATGCCAATATAACGTGCTTATAGACGCTTCCTGATAGACAGCTCAAAGAATACATGATTAGACGGCCACTTCAATTTATGTATACTGTACCACCAGATATGATTAATTTTGTGAGAACTTTGGTTTTTCTGTTTTTAAGATCGGTGAATGTATTTTAGTCCTTGAAGTTTGAAGTAATTATCCAAATTGCCCCTCGGCAGTGAAATTGCTCAGATGCCGTTGAAACTGTCTAAATATTTTTGCCTAATAGAAAAATAACAAAATCAAATAGTTGTACTTGCGTACGTGTTGATATTAATAGTCTGAATTATGTTCTTACCCAAAACGGATGCCTTGTTATAGACGCCATGTTTGATATCACTTTATGTTGTTCTTCTGCAGCAGTGTCGCACGTGCTCAGTTTCTTGATGCAGTTTGAATACATACTGTAACAACTTAACACGATATCGCATGACTTAAATCACCTTTGCTTATAACCACCCCGATGAATAACCCTTTCCGTTCTACTGCTAAACTGTCGACAACAAAATGGCTGTTAAGTCACAGAAATTAAAAGAAAAGGAAATAAAGATAGAGACTTTATAAAAAAATCAAATGAGCTAGAAAAACACTCATGACAGGTTGGTCTCAGAATCTTATCCTTTTATCCCTTTTTTTAAAAAAATTCTGCTGAGACCTGGGCCTTCATTCACAAATCTCCGTGATTTATCTCACAGACGATATGTCAATATTGCCCCAGTTAAAGGTACTTGTATTTTGACATCCACGCTCTACTTAGCAATTACGATCAATATGCGTAGCATTTTAAGGTTGGTCTTAATTGCCTTTTGTTTTAACTGAGCTCCCGTTGGTATGATTCAGTGGATACGAATGGAGTGAGTCAACAAAATATTGCCATAGCAATTGCAAAGCTCATAACGGGCCTAGATGATTTCTGGCAACTTGCCATACATTTTGTGTCGGGGATGGAAGGTGATATTTAGGTTGCCCCGGGCAACAGGAAGAACCATTAATTTCACAAACATTCATGTGATGCGTACATGCCATCTGAAATAAATTTTTTTTAAAATTGCAAACATAAAAAAAAACTATCAAAAACCAAGTACAGCACATTAGAGGCTGCCCTGGAATAACACAAGGAAGGTGTAGAAGGTTCTGGATTAAATTGAAGGTTATTCACAGATATTCTTTTTAAAATGTACGTTCTCTCGGCATGGGCCTGCCTTTTTCCCCAGAGATGCATATAAATTTGCCACTGATCTGGCATGACCTGCGGGGTGTCTGGGTTCTGTTATTTACATTGTATGACGCAGCTTTGATGGGGGTACATTATAATGAAAGGCCGAACCCGGCAGCATTTTTATACCTCCGGGTTTTTTTGCGGGGACTAGCATGACGGTGGGGAGGAATGCGCATCATCATGAGTGTTTGTGTTATTGGCGCAGGAACTCTTGTGGAATTTTCGCTGGTCGAGGGTCGCATCATGAGCTGTGTGTAACAAAATAGGTGCATGAAACGGTCTGCAATGTTGAGGCGCCTGCATCCATGTATTCTTGTTGGGATGTCATCTTCTTCCTGAGTACATGCATGTCAGAACAAGCATTGCTGTATATTTCAAGATCATTGTGAAACATGATTTCCTTGATGGTTCCTATCAAGCCGTCTGTCAGGTTAATCAGATAAGCAGTTGTAAATGTACAAACCTCAGAGAATGTTGCATTTTAAAACGAAGGACTCATCATCCACGTGACCTGCGTGTAAATTTCATGTAGATTGACAGGTCACTTGGGTGATGTGCACGTTCACTCGTAGACAAACTTCCAATAAATATCTTACTCCTCTTATCAAGAATTTCATGTGGACCAAAACCACTTCTAGGAACAACTCACAAAGTTGAAAAATGAAGTCCATGTTAGCATGCACCACAACATACACCCTGTACATGTACATGTATGCTTCAAATAGGGTGTTCAAAATACATGGCACTGTACAGGTGTACATACATTTGAAGTATTCTTCAAACTCCTTGTTTTTTCTGTATACATTGTCATATTTATCCAATCTGCAGTCTGTGGTCAACGTTCAAGTTGCACTTAGCACATGATTACCAATAAAGCAAACCTGTAAGCTGTTGAAATTATAATCTATTAATTTGATCTTTGTGAATGTACTGGTACTACGTGTACGTGTTCAACTGTACATGATACAAATGCCTACTCTGTTAGTAGTGTAAACAGTTTTGATTTTTACTGACATATGGTCCATATTGAGAGCATGATTCAGCCATGTGCACATGTACATATGCACATGTGATGTTCACATGTACATGTACACTAACCTTTTTGGTTGTACATGTACATGCACAAATGGACATTTAACTTGAAAAGCTTGTAATGTACATATCTAAAATTCTTGCTTGTATGAAAAAATATGTGTACAATACGGTACATACAGATGTGTAAGTCTTTATGGCATGTGTAATAATGTCCCACCTTCTCAAGAAATGTCAGTAATACAGTATGTACAAAAGAGATGCATAGATGTGTCCACTATCCTCCACCAGTCATACATGTAAGCCACAAGTCCAATGATTATACATGTAACACCCCTGATAAGTGGCAGCGTCTACCCGGTATACATCTCATTGCCACTTCTTGGTGAAATGGTCCAGTATAGTACAGCCGATTTCCTCTCTTGGGGAGGGGGGAGGGGCAGGCAAGGAATAAGGGGGGGGGGGGGGGAGGTGATGCAGTATACACGTCCAACCACATCAATAATGCACTTGTTCATTTTTTTTTGTACTGTACATACATAAGATGCTTGACTGCCATGCATCACTGTTCCCTTGTGGGAGTCGCGGTTATGAACCAGTCCCTCCTGATTGCTAGTATTTGGACAAGGCAATCGGGCAGGGATAATTCCAGCCGCTTAACTTGGTGCTTAATGGATTATGTGAAAGCACATCATGTACACCCTACATGTACATGTCTTTATGTTAATTGTCAAGTGACGAACGCCTGCATTCAGACGTGTAGACTGTATACCGTAGAAATTGTAATGGTTTTCTGCATATGTAACAGAATTATTAGCGGTATCTTGATACGTAAAATTTAATTAACTTGATTCCATGATGGATGTTGTACTGTACAGATCGTTGTGGATGCGGAATGAGGCGGCAATATTAATTCTGTACACGGTTATTTGTGCATTAAACTTGCCTGAAACCTTTTCACAGCTGAGGTTTATAGCGTTGATTTCATGGCCGCCAGCGTCTACGCGTACATTCAAGTACCGTACATTTGGTATTGGATCATCATCTTAGTGGGTTGAGACTGTTGCTACTTGACTACTGCTTTTATCCATCCAAATCTCCCTACATAGATTTTGATGGCTTCAGTGCTTAACATAAACGTGTACCACATGTACTAGCCCTTAAGTGATGACGTGCCCTCCTACATGTATCCTATATCTATATTCCCCTCTTAAAAATATGGTTGTAATCGGGACTTCTTCAGTGTAACAGCACTGAAGGATTTTAGAGTGCTCTAGGCTTTTTTCTTTTCTTTTTTTAAGATTCTTTTTTTGGAAGATCTGTTTAGTCATGAATGCTGTCTGGCCAGTGAAAAATACATCTTAGGAAAGCCAAGTACCAATGCTTAGTGACTGTGAATGAGAAGTACATGTAGCATCTTCTGATTTCACAGAGTTTTGGTTCAAATATCTAGAAGTCTCTAGGGTTGGGACTGGGCACAGTACAGTTGCTAAATGTAGTCAGCTAGATCATATCCATGGGATTGAGGTTGAGATTTTTAAACATTGTTTTGGATGATACTGTGGGGTGACATTCCTCGTGGTGTATTCTCCCCCAGACAAGATTTCCCTGGACAACACTTTATGTTGTCAATGTCCTTGGATTGTTTTCCTTGTATTTGTATTTGTATTTGGACCACGTTTATGTGTAATACTCATACAATATATTTCTTGTTTCTGTTTTAATCTGCAGGATGATACCGACAAGTGCAGCATTGATACAGGACCCTCGTCAGTCCAGTCAGAAGGAGCCCGCTTAGCATCGACGTCCACGTCGCCAACTGGAGTCAAGACAGCTGCCGGGTCCACTGCTGAGGTGACCTCAGGGGCAGCCGCCATGGAATCGCTCATCGCACTGACCAGCGCCGAGTCCAACGACTTCATCCAGGCCAGCGGGGGAGGTCCACTCTGCTCGCAGATGACGTTCGGCCAGGTCAATGGGATGGGACACGAGGGCACTCCGGGAGGCGAGGGAGGGGCCAACAGCTACGTCAACTCCTGCGTGAACATGGGCAACCAGTCGGCCAACGATGCAGCCACGGCTGAGTATCTGCAGAAACAGGAAGAGGAGGAGCTCCTCCAGGCGTTTGCCGACTCTGAAGATGTTGCCCAGGGGATAGCGCAAGCCCTGGATGTGGATTCCTTGACGCCGTCATTTATCTCTGAACAAAACTTTGAGCTGAGCGTGGCTGACCTGGAGCCTGAGGATCGGCCGCACTGCAGATTTGCACCCAAAACAGATAATCCCGCCGACGGAAATATGAACGGAAACAGAACACAAGATTGCACAGAGTCATTACTCATGACTGGTAGGACTACAGAAAATGCTTTAGCCATTGAAATGCCAGCGAGTGAAATTCCCCAACAGCAGGATATTCATGTTCCTCCCACTGGAATCCAAATGCCTATTGACACTGGGATGGTTGTGGAAGTCATGGAGATGGCAGATGGTAGAGAAACAGTGTTAGACTCTTCGAACCCACCCAATGAGACCCTGGATTTTGGATACCACTCCTACTCTCATAACTTTGGAGCTGACGCTGTCATTGAGAAGGAGTCGGACACATCAAACCTGACGAGCGACGAGCAGGAAGGTGATGCTAAAACCTCCAATTTGCTTGTTGCTGTATCGGAGTCCCAGTACACAGTACATTCAGGATACAGTCCCAAAGCTAAGCAAGCCTCATCCCCGAGGTCACAGCCCAGAGTTGCTAAAACTTGCCAAAAGGCAAAGAAAGTTAAGTCTACAAAAGCCTCTCCGTCCAAATTAAGCCCATCAAAGCCATCAAGTATTTGCTTGAAATCTCCAAGTGTCGCAAAAGCTAGTGCTAGGTCTCCCAAATCACGAACTCCTGAAGAATATGTGGCTTCTGTGGATGGCACCGTGGACACAGCAGCAACTAAAGAAACAACTGCCAGCAATCCAGTCAAAACTAAACTGGCTTCCCAGAAGGTCAAACCCTCAAACAGTTTAAAATCACCTCCAGTGGTCAGTGTTGACAAACAAAGCAAACCAGCAGGGAAGAGAAATGCCAAACTCAGTCCGAACAATGCCAAAACTCCTGTCGTGAAGGAAAAGGCACTCTCAGAGAAACCCAAGAGAGCCATCAAGCCAAAAGTGAAGAGTGATGAATCTGTAAATGCCAAATTACCCAAAGCCAAAAAGACAAAGCTATCACCATTGGCTTTGGATTCGAGTGCGAAACCAAAAGTCAAAGGAAGTAAGAAAAAGAACAAAAGTCTGCCTATTTCGGTAGACTTATCCAAAGTAAAGCTGGCAGCAGCGACTGCCTGTAAGAAACCAAAGAGAAGTAAGACTAAAGGCAAGGATAAGGAGAGTGACTCGAAGCCAACTTGTGAGGTCATCACGACTGTGCCTTCCAAGAGCAATCCCGTGGTCAACAAGTCACTCACATCACCCAAACCCACCAAGTCAAAACCAAAGACAAAATCAGGCTCAGCATCACCAAAGGAGAAAGCACCCAAGGGCAAGGGATGCAAGATGAAGTCTAAGAAGAAACTCGACATGTGTGTGAGCCCCTTGCCAGTTGCTACACAGCTTCCCATGAACAGTCCTTCAGAAAACAGCATCCCGCCTGTCTTAGAGATAGCGACCAAAACAACCAAGAAAGTGTCCAAGTCCAAGAAGTCTGTGAAAAAGGTCAAATCAGGGAAGTCCAAGGGTAGGACGAGAGTGCTTGGCTCTACCATTGTGCACTCCGACGGCTTACTCCAGGTGGCCACCAAACTCAACAAGAGATCGAAAACCTGTAAAATCAGTAAGAAGGAGAAAAAATTGAAACGGAGCAAGAAGCACAAAACAAAAGAAAAACCTAAGGCTTTTGTGTCAGATAGACAGCCACCACCTCCTCCTCCTCCAGCCAGTCTACCACTAGGTGGCACTTCCCCTCTCCATATACTCATTCCCGATGAAGAGCCCATTGCCTCGCCCTTGTCTTCACCGCCTTGCCCTCCCAGCAAAGGAAAAGGCAAGAAATCTGGTTCAGGCGTGGCCAGGCTGATGAGTGAGTGGCTTCTTGAGAATGGCAATGAAGAGGACGATGACGAAGAGACCATGATGCTCCATCAAGACAAGCAACTCCAGAATTCTCCAAAGACGGGCAGCCCCAAATCCGCCAAGACTTCCCTGCCAGGCAAAGAAACATCAGCCCCTGTGTCTCCAGTCAGCTCCTCCTGTTTTGGAACACCTACCAAACTCCAGCATGTGTTTGCTGAGCCTGTGAAGACACTACACGAAGTAGCTAAGAAAAGATCATTGAATGTGGATCCAATCAGACCTGAAATCATGGAAGGCTCTAAGGAGAAGCAGCACAAGGAACAGACCCCTTCACCTCAGAGTGCGACAACTTGCATGAGTGAGGAAACAATGTTCAGTGACAGTGGGATCGGTACAGATAACAACAGCAATCCAGACCAGCACGTTTTAGACAAACACAGAAGGCGATCAGTGCCCTCGGTTACAGAATCAGACATGTCCAGTGAGCTCCTTGAAATGCATCCACTGGCGACTTCAGCACATGGACTGTACAGCTACGGCAAGAAGGATAAGCATCGGAAGATGATGAACTGGCATTTTGGTCCGCACAGGAAGCGACGGAAGAAATACCGTTTTATGAGGCAGCCTGGCAGAATGAGCCCCGCATTTTTGTTTGAGCTGGATGCTGTGATCTTGGAGCTCAGGGCATTGCAGCTTGATGTATCAGAGGAGGTCCCTGATGTTACAAACACAATGCAAATGAACACTGACAGGGAGATCGAACCAAAGAATCATTTATCGGCCATTGCAAAACTCAACCCAAACTACAGCAGCTACCTGAGGCCATCTTACCTTGCTACCGTCCTTGGCAATCCATCTGCTAAAACCAGTAAACACAAGTCGGGCAAGAAGAAGAAGAAGGAGAAAGACGAAAGGAGGAGGAAGGAGATTTTCTCTGAGGATGGTGGTCACAAACAGGACAATTGTGAACAGTACTTAAGCAACTCAGGCAGCCAAGGAGCCATGATATGTAGCACTAAGGATGTTACCCCTAAACCGTCAAAACTTGTTGCGAGTGGATTGTTCCGAGGAAATGATTCCAGTATTCACAATTTGGATCTTTCAGTTGGTGATGCAGTTGCAGCAAACGTAAAGGTAGACCGAACACAGTTAGTCTTTGGAATTCAGAGAACAGATCCAGTTGACATATTGAGCAGGGACAAACAAGTTCCAGAAGGAAGCCAACAGATTCCGGCTCCAGAAAATGAAGTGTTAAACACCAAGACCTCTGTCAAGGTCATGTCTAAAAAACCCAAATCAAAAAGGACTAAAGCCAGCAAGTCGCTTGCTGCTAAGCCCGCAGTTGAAAACTCAGCTGCTGAGGTTGAAGCATCATCATGTAGTGCCTTCACCGGTCAAGAAGTGCAAAGACTGTCAGCAGCCAAAGAGCATCAACCACATGGAAGTACTAACCCTTGTGCAACAGTCCAAGGTGGACCTTCAATGGACGTTGAAACTATCAGCAGTGGACCTCTCCGAGAGGAATCTGTATTAGGCACTGCCAGAGCTGACGCTCCAGAGAATAAGAATACAGACAATGTCGCTGAGTCTGTAAGGCATCCATCAACCGTGGATGCTAAACAGACTTCTCTGCTGATGGAACATCCAGCGCATGACACAAAAACTTCATCGGAAGGGGCTGATTTTCAAGCTCAAGTTGGGATGTCTTCGGCACCCGACGCGACTTCACCAAGTCCCTGTGCCGCTTCCAAACCACCTGTCAAGAGAAGACGAAGGCGGAGAAGAATTGCGCGGTTTACCCCACCCAAATCAAAGGCATATTTGAAAAAGAGGCTTGAGTTAATGCAGAAAAGGGCTGAAGAGGACCTGCTTCTGACCAGTGAAGTGGTCAGCGTGCAAGAGACCAGTGAGGTCAAGACAGTGGGTGAAGCAGTGGAAGAAAACATCACTGCTGCAGATTTTGAGAACAACAATGTCCAAGAAGCCAAAGAGGAATGCACAGCTAACTGTCACCAGCCAGAAATAAAACAGCCATCAAAAAGACCAGCCCCTAAAATGCCCACCTCTTGCACGTTGCCTGAAGGGGCTGAGGTCACATCACCCCCAATACTAACTGAAGGTACTAAAAAGAAGATCAAAACAGCGAGTGAACCAGTGACGCAAACAAAGAGGACAAAGAAAAGGTCAGAGAAGTCAAAATTGTCTGACTCCAGTCCAGTTTCTGCGGATTCCAAGAGCCCACCTGCTGTAAAAGGTACTGAAATGTCAGCTCATAAAAAACAACCTGAGGAATCAGAACAGTCGCTTGTCGTGAACGACATACCAGTTGCAATCAAAGCTGACGTCAAGAAATGTACATCCGTAGATGTCACTGGTGAGACCAAGAAGGCTAAAGGCAGGAGAGGTCCAGGCCAGAGGCTCCCGAAAAAGTCCAGCACTTCCCCTAAAGCTGGCAAGGGAGCAGCTGAACAGCAGCAAACAGTGGTGTCGGTTGAAGACCCGTCCAACATTGTACGAGATAACATCTTTGACAGACTCCAAACCTGTCACAGACCACAGAGTGAGACCGGAAGCCAGGTCTCTGATACTCAGTTAGAACTCCCTCCGATGCCCACCAACACCACCACTGCTCCGAAACTCAGTTCCCCGAAGCCACCTGGGCGACCCAGCAAGAAACAAACCAACAAGCAGCCGAGCAGTGCAATTAAGACGCCCAAAACGCCCGGCAGAAAGAGAAGCTACAACAAGACCAAGACCACACCAGATACTGGACTCAATGTACAAGTGTCTTCGGAAACGGTGATCAAGAAACCCTGTAAGAACGATATAGGCAGTGAGTCACTCCCAGCCAGCGCCACTGAGAACCTTGCAATAACCCTCCAGCAGACTACCAGTGCCACTCATCTTGAGAGTTCTTCTCTCCAAGTGAGAAGCACTGGAACCGTTGTGGAAAGCAACACCAACGTTGATACCACAACAATTCCTCCAGTAGTCCAAGGGGATGATGTATCAACATCACCACCTCTCACAGATCCTTCTCTCCCAGATACGTACACCTCAGAAACTGTCAATGCCATCAAGACGCCAGAAACTGAGACATTCACTGTGGCCAAGAGCACGGCCAAGACCAAAGCTCCCAAAGTCCAGAAGAAGAAGCTGCAGATGACCAAAGTGCCAAAGATTGTCCTGAAGAGGACGATCGAGTCAGCTGCAGTGGATGAATCCTCCAAGCCTCTGAAAAAACGCAAACTCATGAAGGAACCAGTCGTCACATGTACGGAAAATACACTCATCAGGTGAGTTTAGTATTTGGCAACTTTCTTTGGAATTTATTGCTTCCAAATTGGCTGTGTCAAATTTTTTCACAATGTTTTGAGTTCTAAACAGACTCCAAGAAAATTCAGCTAATATCCAAGTCATTTCCACATGAAAAGCAGAATTATCAACAAAATTGCCTACTCAAGAAAATGAAATTTGGCAAAATTTTCTGTCATAGTGAGGAGTCACTTTTTATGGTGAGTTTTTCTGTTTTATAGCAGACGACTTGTTTTATACAACAAGAGCCATAACAAACATGTCCAATGCAAAACTGCAGTTATTCAAACTCACTCCTGAAATTATGCAAACATGTGTTGAGGAATGAATCATTCTCCATTCCGAGCTATAAAAAAGTTAATGTCATTTTCCCTCGTGAAATGAAACACTGCTTTTAAAAAGAGACTCTGCCACCATCATCCTATGAAGCATTCAGCTTTTTGACAATCTTTCAATAACAGCCTGAAAGTGAAAGAGATTTTGTTTTGTAGTTTGAAGCCAGCCAAAAGGGAAGTTAAAAAAAAAAAACTTCTAGAATTAAAAGAGAAAGTGTAACTGTCCGAAATATGAAAAGCATTTGCTGTGGGCTAGCCCATACATCCATACATAAATTGTGCTTACATGTACATGTTCAATGCATTCAATTTGATTTTTTTTAAATTAACGAAAACTGGAAACTGTGGACACTAAAAACTGGAAATTACAGTACAAAGAATCTCGTTTATGAATTCCACCTGAGTCAGCAAATGATTTTTTTCATGTGCACTCAACAAGCACTGAGTATGCAGTGCTCATCCATGTACATCGTTGAAGGGCAAACCTTATTTGCAAGAATCTTATTTGTTTGTTTAGCTTCTTGTTTTTATGATGGCTTTCAAGTCAGGTTGAACCTGTATTAAGCTAATGTAATCTTGTTTGCCAGACTGTGTACACATACAAGGCATCTTATGTTTTATGCCTGATTGGGTGGATTTACCAGCTCGCATCCTTTATGCAACCCCCCCCCCCCCCCCTTGCCGTAAGGGTATTTTGCAACCAAGTTCATTTACTTTATAACCAAAAAAAATTGTCTCTGTACAAGTACGTGGCTTAAATGCACAAAGTACAATGTAAAATCATGGGCAGCTGCACTGGCGTCAAGGGGATTAGCACAGGTTTTTAGAGAAGTCAATGCCGTAGCTGTAGCAGTAGCTTGTTAAACAGCCTGTGGCCTTGATTAGGCATAATTAGACCTCGGAGAGGTTTCTTAGCTGATTGGACGATGTGGGGTTCAGGTTTATACATGTGTGTATTGTGAGAATGGCCACAGTGCTGTGTTTCTGATGGCGCGTCCACTGTTCTTTTAGCGCACATCAGCCAAACGTTGGTCTGCTTGCATTGTAGTTTGGTGCTTTTTTTCTGCAACAGATACAGTCCAAACAGATTTTCAGATACATTCAGTCGAAGATTGCAGCAAGACCACTTTTTCACTACAAGGGACACTTCCATTGGAAAATCATAATGTCTATGGTTATATTTGGAGGGGGCAAGAAGGCCAAGAACAAGGGCAACAAAGGCCATGGTCTCCGTGGCCTTCATTAAAGTCAAGGCTTGAAATTGGATGATAAGGTGTTTGAGGCACATAGACTGTATAGCCCCATGCTGAATCTTATATGATACCTACTCCCCTCTTAAAACAAACTTCCCCTCCCAGCTGCTCTTTTAGCTCCCTCCAAGCCTGTTACTCTCAAACTCACTGTCACTCTTGGCAATCCCTTCCAACCCCTCAAAGCCCTCCACCACCAGGCACTTGAATTCTTTTACCTTCCAAAGTTCAACTCACCTTTTAACCCCTTCCAACGCCTGTCCCTTAAGTCTTCATCCAACCCCATCTACCCTTTGAAACCTTGTTTCAAACTCCACCCAACCCCTTAAGTAACCCTTCATCTCCCAGACCCTCAATTTAACTCACCCTAGCTCCAATGACCTCTAAAGTATCCTCCCACGACCTCTAAAGTATCCTCCTACATCCCAAATCCAATTCCCTAAACCAGGCTCCCCTCACAACCTCCTCCAAAACCCTCCCGGTCCCTCTCCAATTATAAGTCCCCCATCAGCAACCCCTCTCCAACTCCCCCCTCCACCACCCAAACCTCCCCTGAAAGTCCTCTCCAACAACCCCCAGCATCCAAGTTCCCTTCCAACCCCCCAACTCCTCCACTCAATCTGCCCAGTTATTACCCCAACCAACCATCCCTTTAGCTTCCTCCTTCAGGGGGGTCCCAAGTTCCGTTGTGCATTTTGTAAAATCAGCAAAGGGTGATTGATGATTTTGATGAGTGGGTGTAGATATACTAAGTAGGCTTGAAGCCTCCCTAGCAGCACCCCTCCCCAGCCTCTGGCTGCACGTAGGCGGTCCAAGTTGCAGGACCCCCCCCCCCCCCTCCTCCCTTCCTCCCTCCCTAGCCAATAGCCAGTAGGAAGTCAAGAAGTCCCCTAACATCCCCTGCCTCAGGCTAACAAATCCGAATGGATCTGTTGGTAATTTGGGCCTGGGCCCCTGCGCAGCCACGAGTATTTTTTTTATATGCAAACCGAGCACTGCCAATGACAAACGGAAGGTTGCGACATGGACAATTTTTACCTGGATACACAACATGTCCGAACTTGCATCTTCTCAAATTGAGAGAAGAAAGAGAAAGAAAAGAAAAGAAATGTCAAATAGATGATGATAGAACGTGTCATTGACTTGCACTTTTTCTGCTTGTTTTCCTATTTTTATAGCCAATATCTCATCAACGTCAAGAGACACTTTTCAGTGCATTAGTTTGCCTCCCTTTAATGTGTATAGTACAGAAGAGCATGAATTATGTTTAAGAATTTCCTCAAACATTTAAGAAATGTATATTATAAAGTCTTAAAATTATGAATTTTAATGGTGTAAATGTTTGATGGTGCAATTTATGAGTCTTTGAGTTGTTATGTGACATTATCTTCCTCTCCTTTGTAATTTGGACAGCTTGCCATCTCAGCCCTCTACGAGCACCGCGCCCTTTCCAACCCCCTGCACGCCCCCGTCTGCGCTGGCCTGCAAGTCGCCGGACAAGTTGACCCCATCAGGTCTACCATCCACAGCATCAGCCAAAGCCAAGAAGCTGAAGCCGTCCGTGTCCGTCTGCAGGGCTAAGGTGACTATGGCAACGGGGAGCCAGTCGTCCAAGGCGGTCGTGCCCGGCATAAGGCAGCCGACCAAGAAAAGACCTCTGCCCAAGAAGACGTACTGGAAGGCTGGCATCTATTCAAGCACCTTCAAAATAGATCCGTGAGTATAAATTAAACCCACAAGGTCCTCCTACACCCTCTTCTTACCCTGCGCCCTTAGGTATTAGTCCCAGAAACTTGAAATTCGGCTCAGCTTTTCGGAAATTGTTTCTTCTGTGGACTACATGTGAGCACTAAATGTATACCGGTATACACTTTTTGATTAGAAAGTATAGCATTAATCAGGTTCCAAACAGTTGCTGAATTCAGCACCAAAATGCCGAATTCAGGTACAATACTCAATTTGACATTTTTCAGGACTAATTTGTAGGCTCTGCTCTTTTGTCATCAGAACAGTTCCAAACAAATTGATTTGCGGCATACGATGGCCACAACAAAATTATTTAAAATTTCACAGCACAATCCTCGCCTCAACGCTACGAGGCAGCTTATGAACATCAATGCGACTTTCGTGCATAACTGACTCACTTGAAATTTAGCTGAAGACTTATAAAGCTCTTGCATCTTTTTCAAGTTTTGTTAGCAAAATATGCGGATGTTTTCTGTTTTCCCTCCGTTTTTTAATTGTAGTACAATTTGCTTCCTTTGTATTTGTCAATACATGTCGTGTCATTTCCCAACGAAATCATGTTTGAAGCAAATTGATAACAAAAAAGAAAAGAGAAAAAACAAGTTTCACATATTTACATCAAGCACTGCTGACTCCTTTATCGGCAACACAATCACCATGGTGACTGCATTGCCGTCGTGTAATTTTGTAAAGCACGACAATAAATTGCAGTCAACAAAAACTTCGGATCATTGAAAAGGCTTCATCCCTGAACCCATATCAAACCTCGATGTTATTAAGCAGACAATAGGATCAGACGTAGATACACTGAATAAGACATCCTCTGAATTTAATAATCCCCCCTTGGTCTCCTCGTAATTTTCCGTCTTGCGATCCCCAACAGTAATTCCGTTTTCAAATTCCAACCAAATTGAATCTCAAACCAGACTTTTGAGGCTTGTCACAAAAGGGAGGCGCTGACAAAGAACCGAGGCGAGTTCTCATCATTCCACACTCATAATAGGACAGTATTTGACTTGCTGTGATAAGATTAGCAGCGTGAACAATGGCGTAATATGACGTAAATTCTGCAATGCACAATTGCGCCGAGAGATCGTCTGCGTCGGCATGAAAGTATTTCCATGGTATCGGGGACAGTTAAAGAAGGCCATAAAAATTTGTTGTACATCTCCCAGAATCGATTTTGATTAAATTTGTAAGTTTCTTGGAGATTATAGAACTGAATGCTCTAAACTCGACGTGGGATGAAAAGGTTTGAATTGAACTTCAAGGTTGAACTTCTGAGTTTCAGTCCTGTATTGAACCTTTTTAAAAATAAAAAAAGAAAGAAATTGGTTTCATGGACCCAAATTGGACCCAAGTTTTGCCTGATCGAATTAGAAGTGATTTGTCCACGGCCACCAATGGTTAGACCTTTGATAGGTCTGGTTAGATTCGAAAAACATGAGTTGCACTACCCATACAGTTTTGCATGACTACACACACGTGCGCACGTGTACATGTACAAAATAATGTTTCTCGCAAATTTATCTGCAAGTGAAGGACACTCCTAGGAGCCCAGATGCATGACTCATGCACCGAAGCATATATACATGTATGAAGCGTGTTAATGTCAAATTACCATGGCGATCCCCTCAATGAGATCACCTTTAGCATTTCTGATGGCCATATGCGAGACCATCAATCTTCAAAAGGCAGTGTCAAGTTTGAAATTGAAATTTTCAGATTTTTTCTGTTTACGACTTGCAATCCTCCCTGAGCTTGTGGTAATCAAATTTAAAGTGAAACGTGACATGGGAGTAGAACTTGTATTGAGATCTTTAAAAGCCTAGTTATGATTTTTGAGATTCCTCCCTTAATTCTCAGATTATGACTCCTCTTTCTTTTTTATTATTATTCCTTATCCTTTTCTTTTCTTTTTTCATTCTAGTCGTGATATATAAAAGCTTGAATTGGACATCAAATTTTGTGACATTAAGGTTTCAATTGGGGAATTGTCACGTACCGTCGTCGAGTAATTGAAAGCCCCTTAAAACATAAACATAGGTCTCTCTCAATATTGCAGTGTAGTGGGCGGTGGGAATTTACGATTCCAATTTTGTTATGTAGGCCTAATGTACTTCGCATTCTTTCACACAATCAGCGGATTTTTCATATCACATATCATGTACATGTGTATCACACAGGCAGCCCAATGCTTGTCCTTAACCCCCCCCCCCCCCCCCACCAACACACCACACATGCATCCCCCAGGATTTGCCGCCACTTTGGTAATATTTAACACCTGTGTCACCATGGCGATGTAGATTTCAGCTGCTGCTTTTGAAGCCCGCACGTACAAAAAAAAATTGAGTTTTTGAGGTTGGTGTTTAGGGTTTGATTGCAGGCCATGCTTAAGGTTTTTAATGTCAGGGAGATCAAGCACATAAGCAGACACCAAAAAAAAAACACTTGATCAGTCATAAGTTCTATTTCCTGTGATTTTTTTTTTTTTTTTTTTTTTTTTGGTGATGAAATGGGCGAAATATTTGCCGAAGTTTTACCCGGGTTTTATGGTTGTCACACTTTCAATCCTGGGATATTCTCTGATGGGTCGTTTCACCAATTTCTGACAGGTGTCCCCATTATATTGATATTGTAGTGTGTACAGTGTATGAATGCACCATTTACATGTTACATTATCCTCCTGCAGTATCGTCCAGTTGTTTGTTCGTCATGCAGTATCCTCCTGTATATTTGTCCGCTTAGAATGAAATCAATCTCTGTCTCTTAAATACTGGTTTGAATTTCCACCAGAGTTGTAAATAGGGCGCCGGGGACAAGTAGCACCTGTCGTAAATCTGTGTCCCATCCTAGTGGAATGACCCTTTTCATCTGAGGTCTGACTTCAAGCTGAAAGAGAGAAACCAATTCTGAGTGAATATTCAGGACGGACACCTGGTTGTTGAATGCGCCAGAATCCCCTGTAAGATCCGTTCCAAAAACTGACTTTTTCTTTCCCCATGTTATTCATGCATCATGATCAGACTGAGCTAGACTTAAGCTAGCTCATTGTGGAATATATCTCTGGTCCGTATGTATTGTCCGACAGTGCACTGGGACATCTTTCAGCTGAAAACATTTCAAACGTTGACATTTCCATCCATATGGATATATCCATGAAGCGACAAGTAATGACCTTTATCTCACAACCAGCTGCACAGGGTTAGTACCTGTTTGACCCAGTTGGTTCATTAATTGGATAGGCCATCAGTCTGCTGCACAGAAATGAAAGTGCTCAAATTCTGTAGAAAATGAAGAATTGGTGAAGAGAAGTGAGGGAGGTGAGAAAGAAATTGAAGTTGAATTTTAATGATTTAAAACCGAATTATTTTTTAAATTTGTAACTTGAGCAACTTTAAGCGCGCATTGAGAAACACATTGAATGCCGACTGCACAACAGTCCATACATGTATTACAACCAGGGGCCATTTCATAGAGCTGCTTAAGCACCAAAAATTGCTTACCGGTAAGCACCAAAAACCTTGGTAAATAAAATCAGTATGCCAGCCAAAAAACTCCTTGTGAATGTTATGCTCAGCAAACAATGACCGAATACAAGTCAAAAGCAGTAAACATCACATGAAAATTTGGTTGGTAACCCTGTTTGATCAAGAGAGACTTTTCATGCTTAAGCAAATTTTGTGCTTAAGCAGCTTTATGAAATTTCAGGAACCTTGTACAATATGATGTAATTCGCTCTCCTCCCATTTGATCTCTGACTCACCTCCCCACATGGGCGTAATTACGGACCTCTCCCAGAAACCCTGGCACGGTTCCCCCAAGTTTCTTTCTTTTTCTTTTTTACCGTCAGATCTCAGACACATTCACCCCGTAACCCTCATCTCAGGAACAATTTATGAATTCCTCGTACTCTGTATGAGATCTCATATTACTGCCGGGGTTATTGGGCCAACCACCCACAGCGGGAGAAGGCAAGAAAACAAAATAAAGTGTCATCAAGATTTTGAACATGTGAACATTCTTGACATGATTTCTCTAATGACTGTGCAGCAATGCAGGGAACCAAGGAAGCTTCACAAAGTTCAGAAACCTTTCCAAGGCCCCTGGCCGGTTGGTGTGCCTGCTGATTGGTCATAATTTGTCATTCTCATCAAGTTATATGCCCTATGTTGCAAGAGGAGTTTGTTATTAAAGGGGGGTGTGGGTTATTGCTGCGAGCAGGCTGGAGCAACATTTCTTGCAGGTGATTTCCTTTTTTTATTAGTTTGCATTGCCACTTTGTTGCCACATATGTCCATACCAATCACATAAAGGTCATTATTTAACAAACTAAAATTTTAAGACACGTAATTAACTGCTGCAATCTGCTCATCATCCCAAATAATGACCTGAAATTTATAAAAATGCTTGGAATTAGGAGGGCCTGACGCATGACTCCAAGCAAATTAAAATTTAAGCATCAAATAACCAACCACAAGGGAAAAACTGACTCAATTTTAAGTCATTGAAAAGTGAACAAAGAAAAATTTACTGGAGCGGGATTCGAACCTAACATTTAGTTTAAAAGGGGCTACGTTTACACTCAAATGTGCAAGCTTGCCATTTAATTGGATTTTTCCGGGTATTTCTTTTCCAACGTTGACCATAGAGGAAGGAACCATCATCCTATATGCACTGACCAAAGCTGAATGATTTCCTTCCTAGCAGTCGCCCCAGGGATTCTCTAGGCTCATATTGCTATCTCACAGTGTAAGAATTGGGAGTAGAAGGGCCAGTTTATGATTTTTTTAAAATATTGACAGTACAGGGCCCAATTTCATGGAATCTGTTACGGCAGGCCTATTTTTGCGCTTACGGGCACTGCTTTGCGTGAAATCTATTTCATTTAATCCGTAAGCAAGACCTTTCTGTTAGTGAAGAATTTTTAGGATAACTGTGATCATTTTCTGCTAACTCGCTGTCGTATGCATTCTGCAGAAATTCCATGCTTAATACCATTACCACAAATACGCTAACCGTAACCAAAAAAAGTTTGCTACAGTAAGCGAAGAATTTTTTGCTAACGGTAATGGATTCCATGAAATTGGGCCCAGGACAGGCAGGTTTTTTTTCTCTTCTATCTAATCCTTACTGGCTGGGGACCAGCTCATGTTCAGTCTCTCACTATGTAATCTTGATACTGATGTCCCTATGTCATCATCGAGAATCAAGGTCTCCATGGAGCATCCTTCACTACATTCCCTTAACGTCTCACAGTCTCGGAGTGTTAACTCACATCCCCAGGAGCGTGTCAACTCGGTGAATATTTCAAAATCCCTCAGTCATGATTGAGGAACCGAGAGGAAATATTTTTTCCGATCCTCTAGCACCTCCATCCACCGAAAGAATGAACGCCGTCGGTTATAACTCTGCAAATTGAATTATTGATAAAATTGCAATTTTTTTTTTTTTTTTAGGGGGGGGGGGTTCTTTAAGGGTATTATATTAGTCTTTGCGTATGAAATTGTCATCATATTCCCAAGTGATTTTTCATGATACTTTCAAATTTTGAAAGAAATTATGTCTGATCACAACGGATAAATCGTGCATTCTTGGAACCGTACCTTTATGAACAATAATCACATCACATGCTCAATTTTAAATTTCTCCAAGCAATTATTAGTATATTCTGGTTAAGTCTTTGAACGGGAGTTCCATTAAGTTATGCCAGTATGAACATTAACGTAAAAGCTCTCAACAAAATGTTGGCATTTTTCTGTAGCTCAGGAAGGGAAAAGTTTAACTTGTTATTTTTGTACTTGATTTGAAGATCTGTGCTTAACATCTGAAGAAGCCGGTCCCTTTATCAATTTCAATTTTCTGGGTTTTGTTTTTTATAATTTTTTGAGAAAATGTGAAATATTCATGTTCCAATGATTCATGGCAGTTTAATTCAAACAACAAAAATCAATGAAAGGCAAAATTAAAAACTCTCAAAATAAATTTGCCACTTTCTACAGTTCCCTTCATCAAAATGAATATATCTGTCAATTGTTCAGTTGTTTAAATAATATCCAACTTTTTTTTTTAAATTTGCTCCCCGGAGGTTGTTTTTTTCCATCATTTCGGCAAAAAATACGGGTAATGCATCTTTAATGTTTGATATGGAGACTTCCTGTATCTTGGCTCTCTTTTTTTTTCATTTTTTTTTTTGCCTCAATGCTCTTGTCTCTATGTCTTTCGAGCCCGACTAGATCGGTCGGGATCAATATTCATATCGTCATGGCACCCAGGCCCCCACGGCTGATTGAGCGATATGTGCGCAACCCGATATGCAAGTCAAATCCTTTCACCGGAAAACACTTCAATGCGCCATTCAATTATTACCCTCAACAAAATGCCACAGAAACACACATGTATGCTCGTCGGCGCGCCCGAGCCCCGATACTGTTTGCTTTTTAAGTAATGCCTTTTCAGTTCGCAGCCATAAATTTGATTAGAAAAACAAAATTAAGTACATTTTGAGATCAAGTCTACAGTGTACTGTGCAAACAATGTATATGCTACACGTATATGTATCCGTGAATTTCAAAAGCGTTTTAACAACATACTGTACATGTATATTCCTTGTATTCCCTTATTAAGTTGTTGGACTGGTAATAATTGAGCTGTAGGTAGTTGCTATTTCATATATTAAAATGAAATCCCAAGCCAGGCATAAGTAAGCTTATGGGGTGTCTAGAGGCATCTATCAGACACACTGTTCGCTGTTTCGGACACCGTTTTGTTGTTTTGTACATCTTTTTTTCATCTTCAATTAACGTCTGAAGTTATCACAAAATCATTGTTTTATAATGAGAGCCAATGTTAACCAACTACAAAATTTTGCTTAAAAAAAATAAATAATAATGATAATTTCAAGTGAGATTTTTCACGCAGAAAATCCCTGTGTGGGCTTGGAGCATGTATTGAGCATGTTTGTCTCGCGTTAGATCTGTAGTCCAGAAGGCAGAGATTACTTACAATTACACTCTGATTATTCATTTATGCTTGTATAATATCATCTCATTGGGAGAGCTCACAAAGCTTGTCCAGTTCTATTAATACCCCAACATCCGCTTCTTTCAAAAGCCACCCCCTCCATCTTCCCCGGAGAGCTAATATTCACACAGCGGACTGAAATCTGTAAACATCTCATAATTTGACATTTTCCGAGTACCGAGTCTTGAAATACAATTTTTTTTTTATACAATCCTGACAAATTATCGTTTCCATATTTACATGTTAATCGATATATGTCTGCATCTAATTCGGAAGCACCATACAAACTGTATATTTTTGGTAATTTACGAAAGCGGAGTTTTTCTCTCTATTTATCTATCATTCTTTCTATCTTTTTTTTTTCCGTTTTATCTCCTAGGATCTGACGGTAGTCAGAACTAGCAATTAACGGCCGAATATCATTGAGGAGTGACATTATCGGATGTCGTTTCATTTTCTCTTGTCCTGCAGTAAGCCGCTGACCTTTCTAGCAAAATGACGAGGGGAGGGAGGAAGGATGAAATGTCTATTGCCATGGCGACACGGTCTAAAAATATTTTCTTGTTATATATTGCAGCTGTGGGCCGAGGGGGGAGGTGTTTTAAGTACCTGGAGAGCTGTCTTGAAGATGTTTGTAGACGCGAAGGAAAGGGAGATAAAAAAAAACATGACGGCTTGTTCTTTGTATGGTTTTAATTTATATCTTGATTATGTTCTTTGATTTCCCTTGCCGTTTGGGTAGAATGTCTTACCCTTGAATAATTTGCCATAATTGAAGGTCTACTATATAGCTAGCGAGATTTTATACCTTATTAATGAGGCCTATATCTGCCAAATTTTGAGCGAGTGAAAAATTTATTGAAATGATGATTTTGGTACATGCATTCTAGTATTTCCCACATTATACATGCTTCATATGACATTACACACAGAGACACGCACCCAGGGACTAAATCGACACGAAGATGAATTACAGTTAAATCAAGTTAGGGACTGTATATTGTCAGTCGGCTGCTGTAATTCTGAAATTGTGTAACCATCCGTTCATTATTTTGTCCGTTAGGTGTGCAAGTTTGGGGTTGGAAATCTTGTCAACTTGGAGTGAAATCCTTGCCAAATTGATTGCGTCGCTCGACTAGTCTAGTGAACAGAGGCTTGGGGAAAAATTTCCGCCATTGGCCGAAATCTCCACTGTGTATTCGGCTTATAGTGAATAGGTTTCAGAGTGGACCCTCATTGAAATTTACAATTGTTGTTGTTTTTCTTCTTCCTCTTAAAAGCAGAATTTGTTTGTCTGTGGATGAGCAGGGGAAATGTGGAAGGGGCGGGGTTATGTCGGGATGGTGGGGGGGGAGGTTAAACTCAGAGAGAGACATTTCATTTCGTGATCAAAATTCGCATCAAGCAAATCATCATATCCCACTAGTTCACTCCCCCTCCCCCTAAAAACTCCCTTCCTAACCTTTAGGCCAATCCACGTCAAGTGCAGAGGTTATCCAGTCTTTATCCTTGCACTAGAAATTTTCCATTGACCATACCAAACAAAAAAAAAGATTGAAGAAGAAAAAAAAATCACGAAATCAATGTATACCAGGGGCTATATAGCTGAATAGCCGGTCCGTTTCCTATGCCTCCCGTTCTGTGGCACGCTAAAAGCCTTATTGATTGTACTAAACCTGTGAGAGGCACTAGTAAGATGCCGAGGCTAATGGAACTTAAGTGTGTCTAGGTCAGAGTGTGGCAGATAGTTTCCCCCAGTTCTCGTCATAAAAAAGGGCCCTTTCAGGATTCATCCTTTCCATCAAAGATTACCACCCCAAAAAAAAAAAAATTACGACAAGACCGAAAAAACCCTCAGGACTGGTTTGATAGCGAGACATCCCGTGAAGTTCATGATAGTTCATTTTCCTGAAGTTTGTCCCCTGTGATGCGCGCGTGTCCGAGCTGCTCTGAATGCAGGTGATGCCACCGGATATATATATAAATGCAGATGTTTAACATAACGAAGAGGGACATGACTGTCCCATGCATGGAATTGAATAAGATTGGAGACGCTGGCCGAGAGTCCGAGACACAGTAATGAAGCAAGGTGTGTGGCAAAAGAAAATTTGGAGAGGGGGGGGGGGATAACTGGCTGGTGACCGCTGGTCATCTTCAAGAAATGAAATTAATGCATGTCCCTTCAGTTCTTGCAAAATTTTGTCAGATTCTTGTGCTGACAAATCAGGCTGTGTAGGAGGAGTCATTTTGGTCGTGTAATAAAGTAATAAACTGCTGCAAACTGCTCATCAGCCAAAATAATGACCTGAAATTTATCAAATAATTGGAGTTAGGCGGGCCTGACCCGTTTCTATCCTAGCAGGATCTTTATGGAAGGCTAGGCCCTCACAAGCAAAAGCAGAACATGTTGCACATTATGAATGATAAAGTTCCTTAGCTGCAGGCTGCAGCCCAGCAGTTCGTCCACATTTACATCCTGTAAACTGTGTGAGAGGTTTATAAATTGAAATGCAGCCACAACACACTCAGAAATGCCTGTTGTCGGAGCAGTCCATTTGCATCTGTCTATTACACCAGGCTTAAAACATAAGACCACCAGAACACCCATGACCGCACGGCCTGCACTGGCCCCTCGGTTTAAACCTGCAGAATTCAATTAAAATTCCTTCTGCTCAGCTCAGATTCTTAAACCAGTCACAGTCTCACCCCCGTCAATCCTATTGCATACAGGGAGATGTTTACAATATCACAACCCAAGATTGGGTCTCAGGTCATCGTCATCTGGCATACTTTCTAGTCTCCTCCAGATTCCTCCTCCAACCTCTGCCAACCAGGGCCCAATACCGTAAACAAAGGCCCTCCTAACTACAAGCATTTGATAAATTTCAGGTCATTATTTTGGCTGATGAGCAGTTTGCAGCAGTTTATTACTTGTAAACAAAAATACTCTTTGCTTACGGTTAGCAAAATTGTTTTTGCTTGTACGGTTAGCGTATTTCACGTGTTTTCTCTCTTTCCAACAATGGCCGAATACAAGTCAAAAGTAGTAAACAACACATACAAAATTGGTTGGCAACTCCTGTTTGATCAAGGAAGACTATTCATGCTTAAGCAATTATTTGTGCTTAAGTACAAGCAGCTCTATGAAATTAGCCCCTGAATACACTCTTCAGACTCCTATTTCTTCGTCCTTTTTTCTTCGCACCAAATGTCCAGTGACATTTGCCAAGACCTGATCGAACAAACTTTACAATTTTGGTTTCGCTGTAAGATTCCGTCAGTAAAACTAGATTTGTTTTCATGTCTTTTCTCTTAGACTGACTACCAAGCCAGAAGATGAGGAGGCTTCTGAGGATGCTACTGCGGATGCTACTGCCAAGGCCGAGAAGAAGGAGGAGGAGTTGGACAATGAGCACAAGCCAGAGCACGGACTGCTCCCACTGCCCATCCTGTCAGGTAAGGGAGACAGTAGGAGGACACGTCCACACAATGTTGGGTGACGATTGACGAGGACAGTGACATAAAGGATGACAGAGGATGTCGGAGCCCTTGATGAAAAGTGCGATTGCATTTGTTGCCATTTCGGTTCCACACTCTGAAAAATTTGCCAATTCTCTCTCTCTCTCCATGGAAGAAGGAATATTCCTTCCTCCATGCTTCAGAAAGGGCTCTGAATAATGGTAGGGTTAAGTCCAATGACAAGACAGGTCCAAGATGTGACAAGGTGACAATGGAAAGTTACAGTGGCACAAGCAATAATTCCAAGGGACAGCTCATCTGTTAATCAAAAACTGTGAGAATCATAGAAAATCACCAATGTATTATTCGAAATGTTTTTATCACCCGTAAGTTCCACCAAAGTACAGGCATTGCATCTTTAAGTTAAACCCAAGGCATTAACATACGACCCTTGGTAATTGTCCGGTATTTTTTACTATGAAGGTTCTTTATTCTGGGAGGAGGAGGAAGATTTCCAATTGACCTACGACCTTTGGTGGCTTCACACTCACAACAAGCTGTCAGCCAGGCAAGACCCTTCCAAGTACAAGAAGCTCAGAAACAGTAAGTTATTATCAACTTCTCACCAGCCTCAACCCTCAAAGAGGCCTTTTTGATCAAATAGCCAGAGCCATTTCTGTGGAGCTGCATGAGGAGCAAAATTTGCTCAAGCACAACCAGGGGCCAATTTCATAAAACTGTTAAGCACAACAAATTTGCTAAGCATGACATTTCTGTCTTAATAAAAACAGGTTTAACAACTACATTTCCACATGTTGTGTATCACTTGTGATTGTTCTTTGGCTGTTGTTCGCTGACCATGAATATCAAATGGAATTTTCAATGGTGGTTTGTTTTATTGGGCGAGACATTTTTGTGCTAAGCAAATTTTTGTGCTTAACAGTTTTATGAAATTGGTCCCAGGAGCTTACTTGGCTAAGCCTTTTGCAGAGCTCTATGGCTGTGGCTGTTGCTAAGTGCGTTGCTATGTGTGGACTTACACCTCAATGCTGATAAGGCATGCTGTTGCTCTTCACAACAGTCATAGCCGTTTGCCTATTCACCTAACCCTGATCCGGCCTTCAGTTTACTTTTTTATACACAGTTTTTCACAAACTGAAATGGTATCCCCGGATTGATTCTTAGGAGTTGTATTTCCAGTAAAGTACAAGTAGTCTGCAATATACCCCTGGATTCACATGATGGCTTGAAATGAGCCTAAGGTCAAACTCTTGTGACCTATCAGAGAAAATGGGTCAGAAGTATTTCAAACTGCCATCCACGGTATGAGTCAAACAAATGCTCTATAAATAACCCACGGTAATTTTGTTGTAATGGGGTGGATTTGGGGGCGAACATTTCAAGCTGTAATTTGAGTCTTCTTGGAGAGAGCAGCCATCTTTTCGTTTGATCAAGAGTTAGGAACCCCAAAGTGCTTGCTGCATTTTTTATCTTGGAAAGATCTTGGAAAGAAAAAAAAATAGACTGCTATTCCCACACAATTTGGCGTAACAATTGCAACGGTTTTTCGCTGTTTTCTACTGTTCCCAATGATCAATTGAGCTGGAAATTTCACAGGTTTGTTTTCATTCCATGACAAATCAAATTATGAACAGACAACAGCTGCTCTGTCACCTTTACCAATGTTGTACATGCCCTTTAACTGACTACATAGTAATATGGAGTTTATGGACACAGCCTTTAGTACAATTTTGCATTGAAGTTTGTGTTGTCAAAAAATTCGTGACACAGACATATGACACCAGAAAGCCAAATAAAAAAGGATTGGCAAAGAAATATATACATAAAATAAAACTTATTCCAGCCATTTCTGGTATTTCTGGACAAAAATGTAAAATCAGGTTTAAATAAAAACAAAAATAGATGTGTATTTTTTGGTTTTACTTAAAAGGAATAGTAAATGGAAATTAAGGATTATATAGTGCTGGATTATTTTCACCCCTCGGGCCTCAGCAACTTAGAAAGCCCCAAAGAAAAACAAATTATTATATTTAGTGTCATTATTATGATTCATTTACCTTAAGAGCATGCCTTATTTAGCCCATTTTTCACTACCGCATTTTATTATTTGAATAAAGGTCTTCAATTGCTTTTGAGATAATTTCAGGGTTTTTTTCTTTCGTCCTTTGAGCGGCCGCCATAAACCGCCACTGTTAGTCTTGAATGCATTGCCAGCCCATTGAAATTACAACTCGATAATTGCTGCTTAATGGAAGAAAAATGCCCATTATTTGAGAACGGCACGTTCCGCCGCCGTCTTCCAAACAAGGTTAAGGCAAGAAAGAGCTGGCTTGCCGTCTATTCTGACTCATGGAATGATTCATTGACTCAAAAATTCCTGCACCATTATTGAACAAAAATTTCAATAATAACATTGTTTAATCGTCTGATTTAATTTTGAAATTCAATTCTTTTTATTATTATTATTAATTCCATCTTCTTCATTATTTATTTTTTTAACAAGACTGCACTTTAAATGCCATTGCGGTTTGACGTAAAATGTCAATGAATAGAGATGTACTGTAAAAAAATCAACCCTGTGAATATTAGTCATAACAGATAGGGAAATTTAGAAGGAGACAAAAAGATATCGGAATAACTGGGAAAACAAATTTAAGATGAATAATTCTGTTGGCGCAGAAGCTTGAGCCCTTTATAAAGCTGTGGGGTTTCTTGGTGGGAGGGGCTGCATATTGGGGGTGTGGCGGGGGGGGGGGGGGGTGAAGAGAGACGATAACGGATGCAACGAACGAAAGACTAGTTGAGAGGCACCATCAACCGCGAAGCTGTCCTGTTTTGGTATTTTTGTCCTCGGCCCTTCAGGTCCTGACATCGCACGGCAAAGATTAATTCTGGCATGTTGAAATACACCCTCCTAGCCATTCCCCCCTCCCTTTTTTCTTCTTCTTTTTCTTCTTCTTCTTCTTCCCCTTTTCATGTGAGGGTAGCATCTGTTCGAGAAAAAAACAAACATTGAAAGGAATCGTCTGTATTTGAAAACTCTTATTGTATGAGTGGAATTTTCGATCCACTCTGCGTAAGTCTGCAGAGGCGGGTTTTATGATTCACCGTCTACGGTTTCACCGTTTTTTTAATAAACGGGGGAGGTGAAAATGAATTTCATTTGTTTTTGTCTTATTTTTTGTCCGAGATGAGACAAAATTTTTGAAGATTTATGAAGCATATGCCAAGTGGAGTAAACATAGGAATTATTTTTTTTATTTAACATAGTAACGGTTATTTTGTACTGAAAAAAAATACGGACTTTGTTGTTTGATCGGGAAAAAAAACACAGAATTTTTCAATAATTGAGCATCTACCTCGGTATGTTCTTTTGTCCGTGTGAGAATGTGTGGGCCTTTCTGCGCGGGATTAATTTGTATACCTATCCCTCTTATATTTGACATTTGGAAAATGGAGGCCGTTTTATTATGTTTTTTTCTTTTTTTTGTTCCCCCTTTTTTCCCCCTAACTCTTTGGGTCCCACGCATTTTCCTCAGCTTACATGTAGATGTTCACACAATGTGTGGGTGTTCTGTGTCACTGTGTTCTGCGTTATATGACTAAGATGCTTCTTTCGCTAGTCAGTTCCGCTCAATCAAATTAAAGATGTATTGTCGGCTGCCGTGGGAAGGAAAACAGTTTTGGGGTTAAGAAAAATTAACCCACATTTGTAATATTGACCGGATTCTACATGTTTAATAAAGTGTGGCTGTCGCACAGAAATTGGGTAAATGATCCATTTTTTTTTTACTACAAAAAATACTCTACCGTCGTAAGCCAACAACGATGCATTTTTTGTATCATTATTTTTTTGGAAATAAGTAAATTTTTCTGTTTAATTGAATGAAATGGTTCTGAAATTATGTTAAAAGTTTTCCTTTTTTTGAGGAGGGGTATAAAACCATTTTTTATTGTTTTCTCAAGAAAGCACTACACCGTTTTTGATTTTCCATTTTTGAGGAGGGGTATAAAACCATTATTTGTTGTTTTCTCGAAAAACAACACCAGCGATTTTGATGACATTTTCACATGTTTGTTTTATGATACGCACTTTCTCTCACAAAGAAAAATGGACGAGCCATAGAATGTACCTTTTAGGCGCACATTGATTTCATTCTTATTCAAAGAACAGGTGTATATTGATTAAAGATGTTCAACTTTAACTTATTGAGCAGTCTTATATAAGTTATATCCCAATTTGCTGGAATAACATCTTTTTTTCCCCAGGTGCTGGCTATTAAAATATGAAAATCAAAATTGGCTTTAGATCTACAATTTTCATTTTCCTCAGAGCATCACACATTGATAAGATGTTTTGTAAATGCTAACTGTGTGCTTTTGTCTGGTTCTGTTGTATAGATATCTACTACGATGTCAAGCCGCTGTCTAACATCCAGAATGCCTGTAACTGTCGGAGGCCGCGAGAGCCAACGGAGAAGGGCTGTGGGGAGGATTGTCTTAACAGGTGAGTGGGTCTTACGGTCGGTTGTCTAGCACTGGCTAGTCGCTGGCCAGTCAATTCAATTTTGATTTACAGAAACTACTTGAATGGGAAGCATTGGTTTGAGATTTCTCTGAAGCCTTTGGTTCACCGTGTCCAGTGCGGCACCTTGTTAGTGCTTGTGGGACAGAAATTCATCTGCCCACACTGCGTTGCTCTAGCGTTATTTGCTGGAGGTGGACCACGCACCTGGAAGTTGTGGATGCGATGGCCCTGGGGCACGGCAGTTCTCTTTTAAGATGGTCTGGTCAGACTCGATTGTAGTCCACCAGGAGGTACGCTGCAGCCACACACCCCCAAGACAACATCCAGAGGAGTTTGTAGGGGACTTGATCAACGCTTCATTCATGGATCAATTCATCAAATAGAAATTAATCAAACAGGGAGAGCAGGTTGCTGTTATCACGGTTGGGAGGCTATAGGCATAAATTTTGGCTTGGAATTGGATTGTGTACTGCTTCATTAATCTCCCGGTGTGGCTCTCCCTGGATGTGGCATTCATTCAATTGGCCATTGCAAAGGACTCATCTTGCAGCTCAAGTGATCTTGACTTGGGTGCTTGATGCTCCAACCTGGTTCCAGTGCAAAGAATTATTTGGCTTCTGCACAAGTATGTCATGGTTTAATAGCCGGACGTCCTGTTTAGTGAGATAAGTTGACCCCCAGTAGACCCAAATGGCTTTCTATTGAGAGATTATAATAGATTCTGGCAGTTTCTCATCAACAGCACGACACATGTAGTACCCTCTCCCATACCTATATAACCTGCGTAGTTCATGGTCACTAACCCCTGTGCCAAATTTGTCACCCAAGTATGAACTCAATCTCTGTGATTGAAATCGTAAATCTTCAGCGTGATAAACATTTTTTTAAGTGACTAAGTGACCGTCGCCTGATTCTAGACGTTGAATCTCAGAATCATCAAGGGTGACTGCCCCCATTGCCTCTGATCTAGACTTTGTCCTCTCTAGAGCATGCTGAGGATGTTGTCATCATCCAAGAAGGGTTGGGAGGAAGGAATTGCCTTGTCCTTGACACGTATAGCTGGACCACAGGTCAAAGGCTGTCCAGTGGGCGGTTATTTTCTCTCTCAGTGACTGATCCCTTGAGGATTCCTCCCGCTTCTGAAAAGTCTAATTTCCTTCCTTTTCTCCTGTTGGGTCACAGAATCCTGAGGGATGGAAGTGCTCTAAACCGATTGCGTGTCACACTTTAGTTGACGATAGATGTGCAGAATATGAAGCTTGAATTTCATCGGAGGGCAGTAGAGGCAATTGCCTTTTGATGCCTCTGGTTATTTGCTTTTGATGACTTAGGGCTTGAGCTTCTTGGCGACGACGAGGAGGCAATTGCCATGATGCCTGTTGTCATTTGAGTTGATGCCTTTGGGCTTGAGTTTCTTGGAGGCAATGAGGTAGTTTCCTTGGTGCTCCTGTTCACTTCCTCGGTGCCCCAGGGCCTCGACTTGAACAGAGGCAATCGCCTTGATGTCTCAGGTCATTTGCCGTGGTGCCCCGAGGCGTGAGCTTCTCGGAGGCAACAGCGACAATTTCCTTGATGCTCCTAGAGCCTCAACTCTATAGAGGCAATTGTCTCAATGCCTCTGGTCATTTGCTTTGGGTTCAAGGGCTTGCGTTGATGTTCCCCAGGTAGTTTGTTGACGGCGACAACATAAATGTCTTAGAGACAATGGTGGTGCTGCTTTGGAGTGTCTTGTCATTCCCCTGGTGCCACAGAGCCTGAACTTCTCTGAGGCAATTTTGCATTGATGCCTCTGGTCATAACCTAGGTGGCCCCTAAAACATCTCACAGTTCTCACAGTATTTGCATTTTACAGGAAACTCAACTTTTTGCCCCTTCAAGAGCAGAGTCTCAGTCCCAGCAAATGAAAGACTAAATTGTTTTTCGTTCTTTTCACATCATCTTTATCCAGAATGGTCCTGAGTGAATGTTCGGCGAGCACGTGTCCCTGTGACGAGCTGTGCAGCAACCAGAGGATTCAGAAGCATGACTGGGCTCCGGGCCTGCAGAGATTTATTGTGAGTAGGAGGAGAACAGACCGGTTTCTTTTAGAGATTGTAGTGCTTGCAAAACTTGCTAAAGCTGGAATTTTCATGCTGATCAAAAGTACAGTGAAGCAGATCAATGATTAATGTTGAATTTTTGTAGGGTACTCATGGACGCAGACCATAATTCTTTGCAAATCTATGAAATACGCTTTTGATAAGCACTGTTGCTGTTTTTTGGGTAGCACTGATTCTTTGTGTACTTTATTAAGAGTTGTGAAAATGGGCCTGGATTTGTAAATCCCACCTCTGATTCCAAATTTGTCTGGGTTTCTTTGTGTCTTTAGACCAAAGAGCGAGGCTGGGGAATCCGCACCAAACACCCCATCAAGACTGGGGAGTTCATCCTGGAGTACGTGGGAGAGGTCATCAGCGTCAAGGAGCTGTGGAAGCGGGCCCTGAGCGACTACCAATACCAGAAGCACCACTACTACCTCAACCTGGATTCGGGCACCGTCATTGATGGGTACCGGTATGGTAACGAGGGGCGCTTTGTCAACCACAGCTGCGAGCCCAACTGCGAGATGCAGAAGTGGTCGGTCAACGGGATGTACCGGATCGCTCTCTTTGCGCTGAGGGACGTGGACGTCAATGCAGAGTTGACGTACGACTACAACTTCCACGCCTTCAACCTTGAAACTCAGGTGAGGATTCTTAAAAAGATTGTGGATACTGAGAAATTGTAGTGGATACTGTGGTGGATGTGGTGGATACTTAGAAAATGTAGTGGATACTTATTAAATGTGGTGGATACTAATAGAAAACGTGGTGGAAACTTAGAAAATGTGGTGGATACTTAGAAAATGTGGTGGATACTTCAGAAATGTGGTGGTCTGGTAGATACTTAGAAAATGTGGTGGATTCTTAGAAAATGTGGTGGATACTTAGGAAATGTGGTGGATACTTAGAAAGTGTGGTGGATACTTAGAAAATGTGGTGGATACTTAGGAAATGTGGTGGATACTTAGAAAATGTGAAGGATACTTCAGAAATGTGGTTGTCTGGTAGATACTTAGAAAATGTGGTGGATTCTTAGAAAATGTGGTGGATATCAAGATGATATGGTGGATACTTTTATTTGTGTCACTGAGTATAAAGACACTGTCACTGCTTCTCTCCACACAGGAGTCAAAGTGTGTAGCTATAAGCTGTGAGTTGTTTGTTGTTGCATTTGTTGCTTTTAACTGCAGTATATGGGATTGTATTTTCCCCAGGGAGCTTATGTGGTCTTCAGAATGATACATTAGCCCAAAGAAAAGAGGATTGGTATTAATCTTGGCTAGGAGTGTCACTGTTGAGCACATAGTCTTCTTTATGGTTATTTTTGCATTGCAGCAAGAGTGCATGTGTGGCAGTGCAAAGTGTCGAGGAACGATCGGCGGCAAGACGCGGAAGCCGAACGGAGTGGTCAAGAAGGAGCCCAGCCGCGGGGCCAAGAAGACAGGCAAGAAGTTTGGCCGGCCGGTCAAGGACAAACGGAAATCCAAGAACAACCTGAAGAAGAGGGTGAGTGAGGAGATAAAAAAAAAGTACAGGGCTTAATTTTACGGCCCTGCTTAGCACAACAATTTTGCTTAACATGGAATTGCTGTCTTATTAAAAATAGGATTAACCACCAAATTTCCATGTGTTGTGTATTACCTCTGACTATTGTTTGGCTGTTGTTCGCTGACCATGAATATCAAATGGAATTTGTAACAGTGGTTTGTTTATTGACATTTTGTGCTAAGCAATTTTTTTGTGCTTAACAGCTCCATGAAATTGGCCCTCACACACTGCAAGACAATGCATTTCCCTTGCTATCTTAAATCTGTCCACACCCATTCCCCCTTATTATGCTGACGATCACCTGATGTCTGGCATTGTTTAGCAACTTCTCGTCGATATATTCTTGACCTTGTTTTTTTTTGGCCTTCCCAACAATTTTATTTTTCAAGAAGACTTGCAGTGATTCCCCCCCCCCCCCTCGAGATTATATACTTGGCAGAATAAATCTCTCCAACCAAACAAAAAACCAAGAAATCAACAACGCCTCTTGAAGGAACAGCTGGGATTTATCATTTTTTCTCTTTCGAGGAATTATGATCGACGAGCATCATGAATCACAAAACCCTAGGCAGTAAGCCAGAGCGGAAATCAGTCGCACACTCAGAACACTCACACCTGACCTCGGGTTAAAACCGCTACTATGCCAAATGTAGCGGTAAAGAATAGTAGCAGCCCGTGAATCTCCATACATAAACCTCTTTGTTTACGGGCTGGAATGAGGGATTGTCGCTCTTTCTCCCGCATTTTTTTTCTCCTTTGGGACAAACAAAGCCTTGGACTGTGAACAATGCTGTGTGAATGCTAGAAAAAGATCATTGTTTGATAAAAGTCTTAAAATCTGTGAGTTTTTTTGGTTTAGCTGTCCTCCAAAGGAAGGCTTGAAAATTGTTTGGCAGTAAAGACATCATACAGTGCAAAGAGATTCAAAAGATAGAGCACTGGCATGGTATTGTGAAGGTCACAGATTCAAATTCCATACCTGTCCTGGGTTCGATTTCATGAAGCCCTATGATCGATCGTAACTCGAGTTAAAGGCATTGCATACGTTTGGTAATGACTCTGAAAATTTATGGCAATAAAAACTTACTTGGTGAGAAGTACAGCTGCTTTGGATAGTATAATGCATATTGAGAAACGTTCAATTCGAAGTACCGCGGTTATGGACAAATATGTCACTTTTTATCTCCAACAATTATGAATCTGAGAAGCGTTATGGCCGTAACGCTTCTCAGCTATTGACTTACTGTTATCTGGCATGAAATAACCGCTCTAGTTTGTCGCCAAAATCTCACAAACGCTACCATCTTTTGAATTGAAACTTTCACAGGTTAGTTTTATGGGATATATATACAATTATATTGGTTTGAAACAAACAATAGGCTCAAATTACCAAACGTATGCAATCCCTTTAAGAAGGATTACCCATCGTATCCTATGTAGGGCTGCAATGCATCACAAGTCTAACGATTGATTTGAAGTTACGTGAAGTTTGGTGAAATGGACCTCTGTATACCTTTCATTTACTTAAAAATTTATCCAATCAGTTTTTCCCTTTTGGTTATTTGATGTTTTGAAAAATATATTAACGTCTAAGTTGGTGGGTGCGTTGATATCTTGACAGGAGGACGTTGCGGAAGATCTGAGTGCCTTGAAAGCTTTGCGGCTTCTACTACCTCGACCGATGTCCGTCCGGGAGATGAACCTGATCGCGGACAGGCGGCTGTTCCTCTTGCGCAACATCGAGAAGGTCAAGCGGGTCAGGGAGTCGATGTTGAAGGCCCGGCAGGGAAACGGCATCGTGAAGGTCAACAATCCAGAGGCCAACAAGAAAGGTAGGCTTCTTCTTGAACAAATCACAGAGAAGCTTTCCGAGTAAAAAGACTTTGTGCTTTCTGATTGGGACTAGTTTCTCCAACTTATTTTCATGTGACCCAGTTTTGTTTGGCAATAGACAATATCAATTAGAAATCATTTTTATGAAACTAGTCTTAATATCTACCCGGTTTTACTCTCAAAACCCCCTAAACTTCTCCTCTCCTCAGATGTGTTCATGGCCCAGTTCACTGCCCTGAAGACATCCCGCTCGGTGAAGACCCGTCGTCTGGCAGCTGCCGAGGTCAACGTTGAGGTGACCAAGGCGGCCCGTCTGGCCCAAGTCTTCAAGGACATCTACACGGTCGTCTGCACCTACAGGGACTCCAACGGCCAGAGTCTGGCCATCCCCTTCATGAACAGACCCTCCAAAAAAAGGTGAGTAGGGGAAACAAGAAAACCACACTCACTATATTGCCGATTTCATGAAGCACTAAGATGGATCTTAAGTGTGAATTCATCTTAATTTCTCAGCAACGTGTGATGTCACAATGCTAATCACTACATCAATACTGACAACTCGTATTAAGATTAATCTTAGAGCTTTGTGAAATTCAGCCCTGGTTCTTACAACGCGAAGAGAGATTTTTCTGTATCACAATAGAAAAAGAAAACATGTCGAAATGTTGTGTCGCATCAAAATTCACAGAAAGTATGAGCAAGCCTTAACAGTTGCAAATATTGGTCCAACAAGACTGGAAGTTGGTGCCGTTCTGCATCTCTCACTTTGTCCACAACTAGACTTCAGTTTCCTCTGTAGTCTATACATTAGAGTCTGCAGGCTTCGTTTTTGTTATCGAAAGTGGGCTAATGTCTGTATTTACAGTGATGGTTGTCAAGGGTTTGTACTTATCTATGTTTTCGTACCCACTTCCACCCCCGACACCTCCAGGAATCAAGATTATTATCAGCGGATATCAGACCCCATCGACCTGAGCGCCATCGAGAGACACATCATGTCCGGCTACTACAAGACGGTGGAGAAGTTTGATGAGCATTTCATGCGCGTCTTCAGGAATGCTGAGGTAAGCTTGGACTTGGTCATACATTACGTCAACCTTCTAACAACCACTGACCCCACCCTTTGAGACCCTTGCAGTATGGACTCCTCCAGCGCCTGTCAATCAAACTGTGCGCATTGACTAATTGGAGTCGTTGTCATCCATTAAACTCGGTCACATTGGGTATGTAAAACGCGTGGAATTGCTAAGGTGGGCTGGGCTTAAGAGTGAAACCGGAACGGTCTATTAAACGCAGAGGCTCTCCCCACACCATCACAATTAAGTATAAATCCCCTTATCATTTCATACATGTTTCACGCAAACCATCATTTTATCATTTCACACTTTGTTTTGGGAGGGTCTTTTTTAACCCAGGGTCAGCGTTTGTAAAATTGAGTTTGACTTAGGGTAAGAGTATATCTCTGGGTTAGCTTAGGGTGGTGCCCCAGTGGATAAGTTTGGAACCTTGTGTACTTTCTGTCATCTCGCCAAGTCAGCCTGTCTAACTTGAAAGGAATAAGGCCATTTGTGCCATGAGCTATCCTATTCCGTCTGTGACAGCGGCTACGGCAGCTTGCCATACTCTTGTGTGCAGTTGCAAGAAGTAGCTAAGTATTTCCAGCTTAGTACATACTGTGGGATAGTTCATACACCCGCCATCAGCCAGAGTTCATAAGTCCACGGTCATGATAGTGAGAACAATTAACATGTTTGCAATCCGATAAAACCTTTGACGTTTATTTGATAATGTGACATTAAAAAGTCATATCCTGGCTGAGCGATTCCTGATGAGACGATCTCTGAGGTATGCGGCATTCCTAATTACATTTTGCACCTTGGATTCCCGAGACAAAAAAATATTTCGCTCTTTCGCTCTTTCGTTCACCCTTAATGTAGTCAGTTTGACCTGTGTGGCTGTTGAAGCAATTGGCGAATATTACATTTGTGATCCGATGGTTTCTGGCATCCGGACGGAGTCATAGATGAGGTTGTACGCGTACAGTATGAGAGTCATTCGTCACCGTCTGTAAATCAGGAATCATCAGCTCATGAATTTAGACAGCTTGAATGACCTTTTAATGGATGGAGGGGAGAGGAACGGGGAGGGATCTGGTTTCCCCTTCATCTTGATGGCGGTACACTGGCTCCGATATGAGTCATTTACCACTGGATGGCAATCGGCCCATCACACACACCGAAGTGATGATGCCTGCCTTACGGAGCGCCGTTGTGTACATCATGGCGTCGTCAGAAATGATTGATGACAACTATGATGGGAGGCGGGTTGGGAGGGTTTGTGGAATTGGAGATGGCCGTAAGATGAGCTTCGTGAATGTGTTATTCCCGGCTTCATGGTCTCACTCAGTAACAAACCAATTACCTACCGTCCGGGGTGTGAAATTAAAGGTCGGCTCGTTGCCCCGGGCAACCTCAAAAGTCACCGTGGCAACATCATGAACAAATGAGGGTTACGTGCTTCTAATCTTTTTCAAGAAAAAAAATAAGGAAAGGCCCTCAAAAGAAAAACCAAAATTCATTAAGTTCATTCGTCGTCAATTTGTCGGATGATAAAGACGGACTTTCATGAGCACAGGGAATTAGTCAGTCATTTCCTCCTGGCAGCCATCAGAGCTGTCGCGATTCCTCACTCTAGAACCCGATGCTTTTCGCAGTACGTACAATTTATTAGACATCCCAGGATGTTCATATGACACACCATTAATGTTTCATGCATGCACACACAATGCTGCCACAAGTTTTAAAAGGAATCATCTATAACCACAAGGGAAATTTTTAGTCATTGCAAAGAGAATATAGAAATATTTTTGTCTGGAGCGGGATTTGAACCAACGTCCTTCGGAATACCGTACCGGCACTCTTACCAACTGAGCTACCCAGCCCTTTGTTGGTGGTGATCCCAATAGTCAATTATCTTTGTTCGTTTGGCAGTCAAAAGCCATGTAAACCACGCATATAGCGCTATCCCCAGTGTTAATTTTTCTTTGTTCACTTTTCAAGTTTAAAATGCGTGTATATCAGCAGCTACAACTTCTACCCTTTAATACTACTGTGTACCATTAATTGAAGCCCAAAATTTAAAAAATCTTGAAAAACCACCAACCTTTAGTGATCGGTACGTGGTTTGTAACATGTAAAGAACATTTCCAAAATCCTGATTTCCTTAAAGGTTGATGTTAATTTTCAAAAAACCCTATTTTTGTGTTTCACTGAAGTGAGCGACATTAATTCATTCGAAACCAAAGAAGATTTTGGGATTCTGAAATGACTAATGATCGGCCATAAACCTTGTATTAACTACGTGTAGTCAGGTAACTGTCCATCCGGTTATATTTCCCAGCATGTTGGGCTAATGGAGTCATTTGGGAAATGAAGACAGGATGCCAAACCCCCTCCAGGTTCTCCTTCATGATTGGTTGCCTGGAATAAGATGTTTGCCAGGGGTACAAAACCGAGTGGGTAGAGGGGAGTTGGAGAGTGGATGGTTGACCTCCCGGCATATAACTCAGTGTCACGTCACGATTGATTTCCTCTTCGGAGGCGTGATAGAACCTGAGCATCCTCTAGAGAGGATGTCTTGTCACTGTCGGTGTGTCAAGTCCATATCCTCGTTTACACAGTACGAGCAGGGACAAGGAAACAAAGTTATCACCTGGGGACAATTTCACAGAGCTGCTTAAGCACCAAAATTTGCTTAAGCACCAAAAACCTTGGTAAAAAAAATAATTACACCTGCCAAAACTCCTTGTGAATGTTATGCTCAGCAAACAATGGCCGAATACAAGTCAAAAGTAGTAAACATCACGTGGAAATTTGGTTGGTAGTCCTGTTTGATCAAGGAAGACTTTTCATGCTTAAGGAAATTTTGTGCTTAAGCAGCTTTGTGAAATTGGCCCCAGATAGGATTTCTATACCCACACAGTATAGACGCACACTCCCCGCAATACGCTGACAAAAAAACACCACCTGCTCACTGTTGCTTGAGTATCATTAGTTCTGATCAAGGCGAACCTTGTCTTCTATTGAGAGTTGGAGACAGTTACACAGATTTCCCACCGCACAAAATGTATTCTTGTCCACTCTTGACAGTGTCTGTGATGAATTAAATGTGTGATATATGTGACAGTCAAATTTATTTATGCCTGCAAAGGAAATTTTTATGTCTGTGAAGTGTTTTTAGGATATTAGGGTTACTTCAAGACAAGGTTTTTTTTGCTATGAAGTATGAATGATAAATTCATGCATATGAAGGTTTTTTAGGTGAAAATTATTTTCTCGTGTTTATTTGTTTCTTGAATTTTTCTTTGAATCATTTTGTTGTGTTTTTTCTGTTTCTCATGTGATCTGAAATTGAAAAAATATATATCTGAAATATCGAAATATGAAGTCTGTTTCACATTTTGTTCTGTATTTATTATCTTTTGTGTCTGTCTTGTTCTCTTTGCAGAAATATCACGGCAAAAAGTCGGAGCTTGGTCGCGACGCTGCCGACCTGCGCAAGGCCTACTTGAAGGTTAAGCATGACAATGCCAAGTTCTTTGAAGATATCTTGGGCGAACCGCAGAAAGAGAATGAACACAAAGAAGGTGAGGGTTGCCAGTCATCGCTGAGATTCTGCTCCCAAAAATGATGACATATTTCTTCTCCATTTGCTCCGTTTCAAACATTCGCCACCACCATGGTCAAACCTGTTCCACCATCACATTGTGGAAAGTTTGCTAAAATGCCAAACTAGGCCTACAGTCAATAGACCCTGTTCACGGTGCATCCATCTTGTCAACTTCCTTGTATGCCCGTTGAAAAAGATAACACCAATTCTGAAAAGAAAAGAGGTACCAGACTACTTTGAATCCAAGCCTCGGTTTGATTGCACTGCTTCGTATGTAGGATGAATGCACCGTGAATAGGGTCTATTTTAACCGAGACTTCGTTGAGCTATGTTGAGAGCAGTGGTTTGAATGTCTTGAAGCCCATTTTGTGTAGTGTAGTTTGAATGCAGAGCACGGTCGACCCATGTAGGAATTTGGCATGGGATGGACCCGAGAATATGTCGACTGACGTGTGACAAGGCCTCTCGGCCTCTTTCCAGTCCCACCAACCTTGTCATCAACGTATTGCTTTTTGGTTTGCAGATAACAAACCCGTGAAGGAGGAAGAAGAGGAGGAAGTCATTCGATGTCTGTGCGGACTTTTCAACGACGAAGGCCTCATGATTCAGTGTGAAAAATGCCTGGTACGTCAACAAGATATTTTTTTCTCCGACTAGTTGTAAATTTTATTCAAGAATTCTTGTCAAAAATAGGTCATCTCTTAAAGTTGGGTCATTTGAGAAACAAATTGTTGGTGCTGGCACAGTTTTCTGAGTTGAAATAACAAGCGTTAGTTCCACAGGAACTTATTCTAAAGAGCTGTGATTGATCTTAATAATGTAAATCTTGTATCATTCATTGTTTGCTCTAGGTATGGCAACACTGCGATTGCATTGACATGAAGGAACCAGCAGAGAACTATCTATGCGAACTCTGTCTACCAAGGCCGGTTCCAAAGGTATACCACATTCCCTTTTTCCTTTTCCCATTTTGTTGCTACTTTTTGCTCCACAACAATGTTTGGTATAATAGGAGAAAAGAGGTTGTTCATTGTTGAAAAAATGGTAAGAAGCTATAAAGTGTTTGATGGCTTACGATGTTGGCTGAATGGTAGCGACGTTTCGGCTGCTGACTGCTAGCCTTTATCAAGCTGAAGAAGACACTTGCGGTATGTTTTGCACCCAGAAATAGGGAGCCAAGGATGATGTCTGATATAACCAAATGTTCAGTATAGCTGTGTTCATTATCGTTGTATTCCACTGTACATTGGCAGATGGGGGAGCCAGTGAATCTCTGCAGAGTACCTGGATGATACGTTCAAACTAATGTCTTGTTTTTCCCCCCTTGGTTTTATGATACAGGAGATTCTGATGATGCCACAGCCTAAGTTTGCTCAGGCGGACCAGACCTACTACCTGTGTTTAGAAAGAGACGAATCCTTGACCATCAGACAAGGTATACCAACGTACAATACTCTTGTTTATAGTACATTCCAGCTATTCAAAATTGCATTTGCGGAATAGTGTACACTGTTATAGCCAATAAGGTTTTTGAGGGATCTAGTTTGTTAGACCTCTTGTTTCGAATGCAACAGGGGCCAATTTCATGGAGCTGTTAAGCACAAAAAATTGCTAAGCACACAAATGTCTTGCTCAATATTAAACAAACCACCATGAAAAATTCCATTTGATATTCATGGTCAGCAAACAACAGCCAAAGAACAATCACAAATGATACACAACACATGGACATTTGGTTGTTAATCCTGTTTTTATTATAAACAGAGAAATTAATTTTCGTGGTTAGCAAATTTGTTGTGCTAAGCAGGATGATTGATAGTAATAGAAGTGTTGTTATCTTGCCCTTTGCTAGGTTGTTGTGTGTACCTAGCCAATGATAACCAGCGGACGAAGCCCGACGGCACGAACATCACGTCTTCATCTGAGATCATGTCCTCTGTCAGCCCAGACGAGCTCAACATCTTCAGAGTTGACAAACTCTGGAAGAACCAAGAGTGAGTGAAAATGAGATTGACAGTATCGTGAAGTTTTCCCTTCTCGGTGCTCAGAACTAATATATTCCCTTTCCCCGGATGGAATCAGGCCATGGGTCGTTTTCACGAAGCCCTACGATCGACTGCAACCCGAGTTACAAAGGATCGTATCCTAGGACTTCTTTGTGCATCGTAATGCATCATAACTCCTACGATTGATAAGTTAATTGATATAAAGTGCTTTTGTTGTTTGCTTTCGCTCAGCGGGGAGCGGTTTGCCTTTGGTCATCACTTCCTCCGGCCGTACGAGACCCACCACACACCGTCCAGAAAGTTCTTCAAGAACGAACTGTTCCGAGTTCCTCTCTACGAGATCATCAAACTGGACGTGATTGTCGGCGTATGCTGCGTCATGGATCTGTACACTTACTGCAAAGGTACGACATCAAGCGCGCCATCGCGTGTTGTCCT
Organism: Astropecten irregularis; assembly: GCA_963971285.1. Taxonomy (NCBI): domain Eukaryota; kingdom Metazoa; phylum Echinodermata; class Asteroidea; order Paxillosida; family Astropectinidae; genus Astropecten; species Astropecten irregularis. The sequence continues at coordinate 3,645,232 of OZ020257.1, forward strand.
CACAGAGTAGAACTAACCTATATAGTTGATCAATAATCCTTTATGACTCACTCAACGAATAGCAAGTGCATCTTTTAAAGTCCATTGATTTGATGTTTTTTTATAGGGAGACCGAAAGGTGTACAAGAGAAAGACGTGTACATCTGTGAGTACCGACTGGACAAAACGGCGCACCTCTTCAATCCCATCAGCAGGAACAAGTACCCCATCTCCACCAAGACCTACGCATTTGACAAATTTGACCAGAAGCTCGTGCCCAAGAGAGACTACTCAGTGAGTTTAACCCCAAAAATTGGACATTTGGATCGCTTGAAGGGTGTGTTTGGTAGATTATGATGGCTTTTGGCAGGTTATAGCTATTAGGCCTACCTCTTGGAGATTACCACTAGGGTCGCAACACTGCTTGTCAGTCAGCAGGGTAGGGTTAACCTCCTCCAGAATATCACTAGGATTGCACCCTTGTCTGTCAGTCGACAGGCTGGGTAGGGAAGGGTTAAACTCCTCCAGAATACCACTAGGAATACACCACTGTCCGTCAGTCGACAGGCTGGGTAGGACTAACCCCTTCCTCTGATCAGGACCCCTCTTTCTCCTCCGGGGCACTGCGAGACCAGGAAATCATATCAAAACAGATGCTCGCCAGACGTCCCGAGTTTGCAACAATCCCCAAACCTGGCCTCTTCTACAGAGTCTCTCTAAAAAAGCAATGACTGTCGACCCTGAGGCTAATTGGGAGTAACGGTGATGACATATCGGTTTAACAAGGTGCTGACTGCTCAAGAAGAAAAAAAAACGAAAGAGAAGAAAACAAACGGAAGTCTCGCTGTATAGTGGATGTCTTTATAGCTCGTAGTATTTGCACAAGTCGGACGTAATCCTATTTTAATAGGCTGTCATTGAAAATGAGCATCATCTTCGGGGGATGTTGTTTTTTTATTAAATACCTGTCGGAATCAATGGCTCCTCAGAATTTAATGTGTTCTTTCAAGTTGTTCTGGTTCAGTGACTTATATTTTTTGGCTGACAGTCTGAACGTCTGTTTCACTCCATCTGAAGCTGATTTGCTTGAAGTTGTTATTTTTATGAATGGAATTTGAAGGGTTATTTTGGGGTTTTTTTTGGCTAAACTGGAGACATTGTTGTTTTGTCTTTGGAGCTGTCATTATTTTTGGTTCATTGTGTTTGTTTGTTTGCACACTTTTTGTGGATAGATATATTCTGTGGAGTTGGGAGAGGGATTGGGACCCAATAATTGGGATATTTTAGGGGGTAAGAGTTGTTAATAGCTTTGGTGTTTACTGATTGTTTATGTCTTTATAACCTTTGTCATTTCTCTAACATTGACGCTCATGGCGCACAATACACCAAATTACAATGCAAAAACACAACAGGAAATTAATCAGCATTAACAATAATAGCAATACATGTACTAATTACAGTAGCGTAAGGTGAACAAAATAAGGTGAACATGAAATCCTTGGCACTTTCTTTGGACTTAGTCTAGTTGTCCCATGGACCCCGGATAAAATTGTCATGAAAGGGTTTTTATATACATGGACATTAAGGTGTGATGCATTACATTATAAGTACCTTTATCTTGATTTGTATGATTGCATTGCAGCCTCATCTTGTACCTGAGCATTTCAAGAGAGGATACGGAGGCCGGTAAGTAACCTATCAAACTACACAATGTGAATTGATAATGTTAAAGCTCATGAATATTTATGAAACAGATTATTAGGCACAAGCAACCTCCCCCATACATCTCCAATTCAGCGCCGTTTTACAGGGATGAGATTTCTCAGATTAAAATCTGATGTCAGATTTTTTTTGTTTTGGATTTCAGATTTTTTTTCTCACAGGCTGTTTACAAAAGTATAGGAGATTTTCAGATTTCAGACTTTTCATGGTCCCTGTCAGCTGTTTTCAGACATTTTTATCATTGGTCAATCTCATCCCTGGTTTTAATACAAAGATTGGTGACTTTGTCTTTGTGCAGGACCACGTGCAGTAAAGACAAATTGGAGCGAGAAGAGGGCGGAGCAGACAGCATGACCCAGGGGACGTCCCAGTACACACCCCAGGACAAACAGGGACACAAGAACAAACCTGCAAAGAGCAAGACGAAAAGGTAGGATGATCAGCATTTCAGCTATCCATTAATATAGCACTGCATGATGTCAGTAAGTTAATAATGATTTATAATGCTTGGAGTAAGGAGGGCCTGACACGTTTCAATCCTAGCAGGATCTTTATCGAAGGCATTATTTTGGCTGATGAGCAGTTTGCAGCAGTTTATCACTTTGTTTTATAATGTGGATATAGTTTGTTTAATGGACTTTAAGTAACTTGCTATCAATCGTAGTACTTTTGATGCATTGAAGCCCTACATGGGATAGGCCCCCTACAATGGGTTATCCTTCATAGCTCGAGTTAAAATTGATCTCAGGGCTTCGTGAAATTGACCCCTGACAACATAGAATACATTGCAAAGTTGCACAGATCCAAAATGTTCTAGATATCTCTCCCACTTTTGTGAGCTGAGACAAAAACAATCTTATCCAGTTGAGCAAGGAGCTGACTAGAAGGGACTTGTTTGAAATTCCTTGTGAATGAACAGTGCCGAGGAGGACAAGAGGGAGAAGAAACGGATCAAGAAGCGGGACAAGGACCATTCAACAGCCACCCGACGGCAGATTGAACAGCAGAAGGCTGAAAGGAAAGGCTACCAGAAGCAGAGACTGAATAATCTGCTGCTCAACCTACTGGCCAAGCTGCCCAACAAACAACGTAAGTTTATAAACAACCTCCTTTAGAGCTTAGAGCTTTTATACTGAATTTTTTTTTATTTATTTACTTATTTATTTATTTTGGTTTAAATGACAGTACATTGTCGGTAGCATCACAGAGCAACACTAAAATGACATGTTTACAATATTAAAAAATATATAAATATATAAAATAAAAGGAAAATAATCTGGACCAGCCAGGTGATAAGATCAAAATATTAGAAAAAACTTACAATGAGAAGAAAAAAAATCAATATCCATAAAACTGGACAGACAAAAATTTAGACATTAAAAACAAACTATTATTGAAATAAGAATATTATAAAATCTTTGCCAGGGCTGGGATTGTGGATCTTTTATATCTGTCTGTTCTGCAAAGTGATGGAACTAAACCTGTCAAGGTGTTTTTCCTCAGCTGTCTTTGAGTGCTCTCAGAATTAAGAAATCATTAGGGACACCACCAACGTAGGGCTGGATAGCTCAGTTGGTCCCCCTGTGGAGACTGTGGTAATGTGTGGTAAGCAGCTCTTATTGTGGTAAGTGTCGAGGGTCAGGGTTTAAGCTCTGTTGCTCACAGTCATGATGAAACATCATCGCTTCATCTCTTTGACAGCTGTGGACCTGACGTACCTGTTGGAGGAAGGCAATGGCAAACGTCGCTGCAAGAGACCGCCACATTCACTGGACGGCTTCTTCTGAAGGAGGCATGAGGGACATCAGGTAGGAGCCTGATGAAGTACCAGCGACTCAATACAAGGAGAAAAGACAACTGCCAGTCTAGTCTTTAGAAGTCTTCACTCATTGCACGGCTTTTTGAGGTCAAAGGATTGCCAGAGCTAGTTGATAGTGGATCGAAAAGGTTTCTACTTGTTGCAGCGAAGAAGCTGTGGATGTAGTGTTACAAAACGCCTCAGAAAGTCCCCCAGAATAGTAAGTAAATGGCGCCCTCTACTGAGTAGAGAGCTGAGTGGATGAGGTCGTACAGTTCAGGTTGTACATCAGTAATTGCTGAATCCTATACTCCTGTACGGGAAACAGCAAGAGGGCCAAGGGCACATAGGGTACCAGACGGGTGTTTATATGCTATATGGCTTCTGATTTAGACAGGCCCCGTGCACCTCTGCCCAACGAATTTGATTAGGTGCATCATGAATTACTATTTACAGGGTCAAAGGTCAAGTGTTGTGTCTATGATGTGCAGGATTCCCTGCGGAGTGTGATGCGAAGTTTACAAATCGGTCATTTTGGGAAGGATTGTATTCAAGTTTTGAATGACAACATTTGGGGTTGCCAGATTTTCACCAGAAAAGTGGAACAACATCAACTGTTGTTCTTTTATAGAAAACGTAGGAAGGATGTTACATAATTGAAGATTTGGGATATTTTTTCCTTTTTAAAAGAGAGCAGGCTAGGATTTAGACGTTGGATGTTGTTTGGATGGGCTCCTCCAGCCTTGAAAACAAGACTAGACTGAGGCTACAGTGTTCGTCTATGCAATAGTGTTATTAGTCTCCGATTCAGCCACCACTCTGTATTTAACCAAAGATGTATAATGTGTTTTAGCAGGCAAGAGGATCGGCTAACCATGATAATTAAATTATCGAGTTAATAGAGGTGACTGGTGTAAAGTTTAAGAAAAATCAAAAAAGAATTGAAAATCCAAGAACAAGCTAAAGGTTGTTTTTAGCATATATGTCTGGATTGAAAGTCAAATTGATTTGTTGTGGAAACTACTTAAAAACAAACAAAAACAAACAAAAAAAGATATTGAACTGTAAATAATATACAAATGAATGGTAGAAATGACTTTTGTTGAAGGTTATTCATTGTATCATAGCTGTTTCTGGTTAAAAACCACACGAGTGTACAAAATTAAAACTACCATTTAAAAAAAATAATAATAATAATTGAAAAAAATCGTTAAGGATGTTGTATTATTAAAGGGATGTCCATTTTAATGTCATGAAATGGCTGTTTTCTTGTGGATGGTAGTTCCGGAAGAATTTTCCGGAAAATTATTATTATAATTTTTCCGTGTCACATCCCCAAACTGTTTTGATTCGGAATTGGTGTAAATAATGACAGTCGATTAGAAGGTTATAAGAGGGATTGACGCTGTTTGGTTATTATCATTATTTTATTATTTTTTTTTGAAAGATTGCCGGAAGAATGTAGAAGGAATCCAAATCTGAAATAAATAGTGTTATTCTCTCATTGCATGTACTTCGTATTCACATATTATTAACATTAAAACAGGGTTTCTGTGTGTGTCCGTTCTGTGGCGCTTTTTTTTTTTTTTTCATAAATACAGCAATTTACAAAAGAATAGAAGAATTTATTTCTTTTAACTAAAACTTCACTTTTGCTGACATTTTTTTACAGAATGTTAAAATTTTGGGCTATTTTGCTTTTTAAATCCTGATTGAATTTTTACTTGTCTATATCTCGGCCAGATTTTTAAAGGTGAAAATGAAACATGAAAAGTTGGAGAATCAGCATATCTTTTGTGAAATATTCGTCAATAGAGGGCAGCAAACACCCAGCGATTATACTGAAGTGGGTAGTTGCAGTGGTGCTAGAATGGACATTGGTTTTGCACTATGGACGTTTGCGAAACGGTGGCTCAGTCTCTGTCTCCGGCTCCATTTTGTGAATCCATTCTGAAATATCTGGTATCAAAAAAGAGGCTTTTGGCTGCGGTTCTGGAGTAGGCTCACTGGTTTGAAAAGGAAAACAGAGCTTCAGCTTCAGTGAAAAACCACAACCTATATTTTCAGCATGGATGTCAGCGCTGCAGACTGAGCCTGAGCCTAAGTCTCCATTTCGTAAATGCCCTATGTCTGAAGATGAAGCCATTTGTTTACTGTGCACAACATCACATTCAGTGGAGGACAAATTGTCTTGTAGCATAAAACCACAGAAAGTCACGCAGTATAGTATAACATAATTAGTCCAATTGCAGCATTTTCATTCTAGCGCCTATGGTTCTCTAGCCACTTTGGGACACAAATATTTGTGAAGTTCGTTTCTGGAAATGAATTCTTCTAAATGCTTTTCATTTTGTGATGTTAATTGATAAATCAATAATATGGCACTGGGTGATGTTCACATGTTTACATTTACCGTTACAAACTCAATACTGTATGTGTTCTTGAATTGATTACATAACCCTGTAAACCTAGTGGCTGGGGTACGTAAAATGAACTTAACAGAACCGATTCGGGTGACAACATCTTATTCCCATTTTAACAGAAATCACTGCAACCAGAAAAATGGATGAAATGTCGTACAGTTTTAATTAGATGATAAAAGAAAACAAATCAAGTTATTTTTGTGGAAATTACCGTATAAAAACTCTCATTTCTGAAGTTGCTGTACATAAAGTTGTTGTGTTGTATTCCGAAGGCTGACTTAACATGTCTTAAAATACGTTCTTGAACAAAACCATGCCGGAGCTTAAACTAGTAATGATTTCAATTTTTAAATAATAGACATCTATCATATGAAACAGACGTTTGTAAAAAGAGGTATAGCTTTATTGGCACAATTTCAAAGTCTGTCCTTGTTATCGTTTTTTTGTTTTTTTGTGGAGGAATGACTTCAATTTTTTTTTTTTTTTTCATATACTGGTGATTTTGTTTGTCTTTTTCTTGTGATTAAGAAATATGTAGAGTTACTTTATGATATTTTCCCACCGTGCTGCTCACAAGGTAAATTAGACATAGTTTTTTTTTTCGGTTTGGTTTTTTCGTCTTCGTATTGAGTGTTTCTGTTAGCATGGCTTTGCTTACAAACTCATTTGTCCTGTGTGTGTTTGCCATTGTTTCAGCTTCTTCTGTTTTCATTAAAAGGTGCAATTTTTTTTAGGAGGAGATAAAACCCAAACCAGAACCACCATGTTTGCAACGAAACATTTTTATCATTTTTTAATATTTTTGGTCTCGTTTGTTGGGTTTGTATTCTGTTGTGTTTTGTGATTAGACTGATCGTCGGTTTGTTCATTTGTGAGGGAAACCAATTATTTGTAGACCTAGAGGGAGCAAAGGTTGTATTGCCATGTTCTGATTATGTTAGGAGTTCCTGTTTCACAAGTTCTCTGGCTTTTGTTAAACCGTGTCTCAATTCTCTGGCTGTGTCTGCAAATAACACACAAGTCTATGGAAATGGCTGCAGTCACTGGCAAGTGGCTGCCATAGGTGCATGTGTAATTTGCAGCCGCAGCCAGAGAATTGGGACACGGCCATAGTGTCCTGACTTACAGGCAACTGGTAGCCTGTAGCGGTGAACTACTGTAGATCCAGGAACATGTTTTGAGTTCATTAGAGAGAAACAGCCCATTCACATACCCATTGGTAGGATACATCAGGAGGGCAGCTTGTGAAAGTAAGACCATTGTTCAAATGACTTGGCTATACGGCTTGAAACAACACTTAAGTCTATGAGATTTGTTCTGTAGTAGCTAGCTATAATGGCTTCCATTGGCCCGGGTGTAATTGCCTAGCCGTAGCCGTAATTATTGATCCTGAACACCTGACATTATTGGAACACGGTATAAGGCTCAATCATGGAGATGATCATTTCTGGTGTTTTCAATTTTCCTAGATATTTAGGGAGAGGTATTTGCTAGAGTTTGCGAGCAGTCTCCTATGTGGTGCATTTCAGTCAACTTGAAGAAGTTTTATCAGTGTGGGACATTTGTTGATTATAGTTAAGCCTACATGACCAGGCATTGCTCCAAAGAAATCATTTTTTTATGCTTACAGTGTTTGCTCAGAATTTGTTTGCAGCTCTCATTTTTGCAAGTTATTTTATGGTTTTAAACCCATCCAATGGCATAGCCACGCCCCAAGATTACCTACGACATCACCAGTTTTTCTGTAATCGAGAATTCTTTAAACAAAATTGTTTTCTTTTATAAATACAAACACAGCTGAAATTTAAGGAGATCATTTGGTAAATGAACAGGGGATAAGTTTATATTTTCAATAATCCAAGGAATTTTAAAAAGAATTTACGATTGTCTTCTTTTTTTTTTACCAAAAAAACAAAATTTGCTTGTACAAATCTGTGTGATTCGTTTAGCCCTTTTAAAAATTATTACCAGTACTTGTATAAAACAGAATTGTTCTCTGTTGGAGTAACACTTGGCATTTTTATCCCATTAAAATGGAAAAGATTTTATTTTAAATAATATTTGTATGAAAAACCTAAGATTACCAAAAAAATCACCGTGATCACAAATTGCAGCATTTTATGGCACCACCCAGCTCTTTCTTAAAAATGGCTGAAAAACAGAAATGTTTTTAGCTGAACCATTTTTTTGCCTGCAACTTAAAAACAGATGAAATCCTGCTAAGCCAAACAAAAGTTTTGGCTGAAATTGAAGTTGGATGAATTTATTCTTCTATTTGCAATTGTATAGTGCCCTCGTGTGAACAAATAAATTGAGAAATCTGTTGGTCCTCGCAAGTGAATAATTCGTCTGGTTCCCTGCCCAAAGATTCACCCGACGACTCTTATTGACAGACAATAGTCGGAGATTCTTTGTCTGGGAACCAGACTAATGAATAATATGCATCTGTTCATAATGTATTCTTGTATGTAAATTCATTGCTTTGAATGACTTGTGTCATAGTCATAGGGGGTTTACGAAACGGAGGCTCAGGCTCAGGCTCAGGCTCAGGCTCAGGCTCAGGCTCAGGCTCAGGCTCAGGCTCAGGCTCAGGCTCAGGCTCAGGCTCAGGCTCAGGCTCAGGCTCAGGCTCAGGCTCAGGCTCAGGCTCAGGCTCAGGCTCAGGCTCAGGCTCAGGCTCAGGCTCAGGCTCAGGCTCAGGCTCAGGCTCAGGCTCAGGCTCAGGCTCAGGCTCAGGCTCAGGCTCATGCTCAGGCTCAGGCTCAGGCTCCAGCTGTGACATCCATGCTGAAAATATAGGTTGTGGTTTTTCATCGAAGCTGAAGCTCTGTTATCCTTATCAAACCAGAGAATCTATGCTACCGAACCGCAGTCAAAAGCCTCTATTTTGATAACCATTATTTTAGAATGGTATCACGAAATGGAGCTGGAGCCTGAGACAGAGCCTGAGCCGGAGCCTGAGATGGAGCCTGAGCCTCCGTTTCATAAACGCCCATAAACAACCAGTTAGTGCATGGGTTTTTCAGTGTTTGACATTTTGACAACCACCCCTCCTCGCTACCATCACCATATCACCACCTAGCATATAGTGAGGTTAATAACACTATGTGAATCATGCCTCACAACTTTAAAGCACAATTGTTTAACCATGTATGCTTTGCCAAAAACAAAAGTACATTTAGATTTGTATGTATTGTACAATTTTGACAGACAAATGGCAAGGATAAATACTATTATGTTATTACTAATTTCATGCTTGTCGGTTTGTCTCCTTTTTTTCTCTCAAGTGCATTTAAAAAATTCAAAATGTATGCTGTGTCAAATATTGCTTTGGACATTGTGAAATGTTCACATTTTGTTGGACACTGCAACCAAAACGTTCATATGAAAATATAAAAAGTCTCTTCTACATATAATGAAACAAAATATCACAATAAAACCCAAATTTTCCGAAAAAAATATATAGTTTATTGATATTCCACAAAATAATGTGAAAGTACACAGTCTAAAGGCAACTTCCATTGAATTTACGTACAAAATAACATCATATATCGGTGGGTTTTCGGTGGCAATTCATAGGTTGTACAAGCAGGGTTACACCCCCCTCCCTCCAAAACAAAATAGTCCTTTCTACATAACACTGTCTACCCAGAAAGCAAAAGACACACAATGGTGTACATGTTGGAAGGGCAAAATGTACGGAAGTTGGTGCAATCCTTGGTGCCCCCTAGTACGTATTTTCGATTCACTGCATTGTCTCCAGTAACCCCTCCCCGGCCCCCTCCCCTCCCTTCCCCCTGGAAAAAATTGGTGCACCCCTGTGTGCCCACTCCGGTAAAAATTTGACCTCAGTTTCACTACTGGAAACAAAGCTTATAAGCACTGAATGTTCTTTTTTTGTTTAAGCACTGTTTCTATGCTTGCAGAACCATGAAATTGGGCCTCCTGAGCTTTGTTTTTTCATTACACTCCTTTTTAAAAGCAAAAACCTTACATAAACACTGTGTGGACTTCAGGACAAAGGCTGTCCGCATAATGTAAGATCCCAAGATAGTAATATGTACTACAAAATGACAGTTCCTTCAAACAATTCAAAAGCCAATGTTCAAAGAACAAAGGGTAGTCCAAAGAAGGTATATAAAACAAAACTGGTTCAACATATCATTACAGAAGGGTATACCATATATGAGATTATATTCTTAATCTTTAACTGAAGAGTATATAACATAATCCAGTTAAGAAAAAAACAACACTATACAATATATATAAATGTGTATATATTGCACAATATTCAGAACATTTCACACACATCATTAATCAGTATGATAACTGTGAAAATGGTTATTTCAAGGTGTATTTTGTACATGATACTCCAAGAAATAGGCTATGAAGCAGAAATCATACTCAGTTTTTTTTGTTCGTTCCATGAGCTTAACGCCTATTACAAACAATTCTAGAAAAGGAAAAAATATCTTTTTGAACATTTAGAATAATATATATATTAATATACAAAGAGTGTTAAGTAGTAATTTACAAGCCAAAATATGGGAAGTTTGATTTTAATTTCTGCCAAAAAAAAAAACGAAAAAAAAAAACGAGCTGAACTTTTCGGGGTCATGTAGACTATTTACAGTACTTCATGTTGACCTTATGGGCCCTTTTCCAAACCTCCGCTCCGGCTCCGGCTCCGGCTCCGGCTCAGGCTCCGGCGCTGTCATCCATATGCTGAAAATGTAGGTTGTGGCTTTTCATTGAAGCTGAATCTCTGTTTTCTTGTTCAAAATAGAGTATTTACTTCCAATCCGTAACCAAAAGCCTCTATTTTGATATCTGTTATTCAAAAATGGAGTCACGAAATGGAGCCGAAGCCTGAGCCGGAGCCGGAGCCGAGGTTTGGAAAAGGCCCACTATAAGGCTTCTAGGATAAAATATGAATAAAGTTTTTTAGGATGAATTTCACTTTTGAGTTTGGTAGGTAGTTTGATGCAAGTACCGGTAATAATGACAAATATGATCCAATATTTTTGATACTTTTACTTATTCCACATTGCTTTCTCAGGTAGAATTCTAACCCCAGATCTCTACTGCTTATTTTAAGCCCAGTAAATTGATATTTACTAAAGTTTCTCCTACCATGTGTAGTAATTTAACAAAGCAGGAAATAATACTGTGCTAGGAATTTGAGTAGCACACATAGTGAGCATTTTATGCCCAATGAGAGGGAATCAACAATGTATGGAGGCTTTTTCACACTACAGTACCTATTATTACAAATGTTGAAATTTACACGGGTCCAACATCGTGTAACCTCTTCCAAAATTTCAGGAATGATAATATATTCAAAGACTGGAATGATTATCCGGATTCCTTTATAACCAACTGACTTCTCCTGCACGGCACACTCTCTCCCGAGGATGGCCAGGAGGGTACACTGGTCAAAACATCGAGACAACTTCTTTGCAGAACCACACTTCTGGAAAAAAGTTTATAAAATACATGGTGTCTCCACAAACCGTCCTTTCTTATGTTACTTCCACCACACAAAGCTTCAAATCCTACTTATGAAGGGGCTTAATTAACTCAGGCCCCAAAATGCTGAAACTAAATATCTCTTAAAATTCACAAAATGCAGTGTTTTGTCACCTCTTTCAAAGCACGTTTAGTCTTTCCTTCTCAAAGTTTATTCCACTGTACTTCTTTTTTGCCCGCCATCAAAATCTGTTTTGAAGTACCTTTTCCCATCTCCCAGCTTGGATTGGTAACCATTGGGAAAATGTTCCATGTAAATGCATCTTATTATACTTTATACATGTTATTAACCAATAATTTACATCGGCCAAGACACGACAACTGCATCGCATTGACTTCAGCACAGTTGAGTCGTCGACTCAATAAGCAAGTAGCCAGTGGAAGGCTGAAAAGAAGAGTCCACGATGCCTATAGACACTTTAGTGGATAGCTGGCCTAGTGCTAACAGTTCTGTCAGGGAGCCTGAATGCTCCAACGAACTGGAGGAGTCCTAGTAGAGCCTTCTGATACCAGCAGGGTGATTCTGTGCAGGCTGTAGAATAGTCAATAACTGGTTCTTCCTGCCCCATGCCTGCCAGACGATGAAGTAGTATCGGACGGTGATCTGGCAGAACCAAAAAAGGAAATAGAATGACATCAAATTAACCCTATTAGCAATGAAAGCAAGACGGTCAGTGCAGAACAAGACCCACCCTAGTATAAGGGCATACAATCAGCTCAAAACAAGTTCCCATTGTTTGCAGTGGGCCAAGTTGTGTTCATGTTGATGCCAGAATATGATATGCAATTCACTGACACATTTCCATCATTGCACTGTTTGAAGAAGACAAAAGAGGAAAGATTCAGGGGAATGGAGAAGTTGGAAGTGCGTTTGGGATATTTGTTTGTTTATTTGTTTTTTCCATTGATAAGCTGATTTTTTTTCTATCTTTTTCAAACTTGTAGATTAAAAACTGTGATCACACTATAAAGAACCAACAGCACCGTGGTCAAGCGGTTAGACTGCAGGGCTTGCAATCAATAGGTTGTGAGTTCCGTATCACAGGCTGACTGCTGATTTCACAACGCTAAATTAAAGCCCCGTACAGACTGGATTTGTTGGGGGTAAATCTCACCGAGACACTGGTTATTTTACCCATTTCAAGTCCAGTCGGAAGGGCCCAGGAAACTTTCCTCTCAGTTTGTACTTTAATCGAGTCCTGCGGGTCCCCGGTACTTTTACCAGCCAACCTCTTCCCAGTAAAAGGGACTGTCACTTTGAGCTCTGAGCTTCAGGGGCTTCACCTCCTAGACCCCCACCAGGACTTTGCCCCTGGTCCCCAACCCCTGGACCCAACCCTTTGAGCCGTCCTAAAGGCAAAGTCTTGCTTGGGCAGTTGGAGCTATAAAAAGCTCCAAATAAAACACCTCGACAACTTTCAAGAGAAGCGGCTTGGGTTCTACCTATTCAAATGAGGATTACTTGTAATCCGCATCCTCTGCCAAAGCTGCCCAATATTCACTAATATCAACCAAAATCTGGGTTGATTTTGGGGTTTAACTTACCATGATCCATATCAAATAGATGACCAGGAGAATGATGGCCAAAAGGGTCAGACCCAGACCCTCCAGAATGGGCAGGGGGCCTCTGTCCTTGGGCTGTGGGATTCCCTCGGCTGTCCAGATGTGCCTGGCCCCCTTCAGACACAGCAGAGCCGAACCTATCACCATGGCCGAAACGAGCGCTATGATGAACACATCGGCGCCGAGATTGTGATGACCCCTCCATTCCAGCGGGTTGCACAGCCACTGCAAGAGAAAGTATTCAGCTTTCACCATGAAACAAACTTCCCAATTTTGACGCAGTCTGTTGTTTTTTTGTAAGTTTTCACATTATTGCATCATAATAGTAAATAAATCATTAGTACAATTCATGCTTCGAGTTTAAGAGCAATGCCCTTTTAGAAAGATCCTGCTAGGATCAAAACACATCAGGCCCTCCTAACTGATATTCATCAGCACCAAGTGACCGTGAACAAACATCCTACTGATAACAGTTGTTCCTATCAAGCTATCAGGCTTCACTCATCCATAACCATGGCGATAAGCAATTCTGTTAGACCAAATATTAGCATTATGCAGATAGCACTATCCTGACCACACACAGAGGATATTTACCCCCATTTATGGTGTGGCAGCACAACAAAGTGCACTGGTTTTTAAGCAAACAGAATCAAAATATCCCCATTATAGACTTGTTTTGAACATTCCAGAATACTTTTCTCAAATATCCAAGAATTGTTTAAATGTTCTGGAATATCTTTTATAATATCTCTGAATATCTTTTTGAATATGCTATACATACTCCAAAAAGACTAATGGAAGCCATTTTCTATATTTCATTCAATTTTTTTCAGAACATCTTAAGAGTATCTTTTGGAATATCCTAGCATTTTCCTGTATTTGTTTCCAGTTACCTGACGGAAAGGCTTGGTCCTCATGACAATGTGAAACTGGTAACCGCAGAGCTCACAGCTAGTCTTCTTGGCCATCTCCAGCCAATGTTCCAGGCATTTACGGTGGAGGTAAGACACTGAGCCGGTGCAGTGACACGGAGCGATCAGCTTGTTATCTGACTGGTCTCCTTCATGGCAGATCCGACAGAACGGCTTCTCGGTCCAGTTGGCATTACTGTACAGTTCAAACAGAAAAAAGGCTCAAAAATCTGACACATCAAAGAGAATACCATTATTTTATTATTATTATTATTTTTTTTTCTGGTAATAATGACACCAAGGATTCCTCAAACTTAAAGTGTGCCCTAGGCACTGTAGCTCGAAAGCCTGATGAAACCTTTTTATGGAAAGATGATAAGAAGAAGATACAGTTTTAAAGGTGGGAGGAAAACCCCAGAGTAATATTCTGGGTAAAACCCACGGAATCAGGTAGGGACTGAAAACCCAATCCACTTGTGGACCGAGCCGGACCTGAACCTGCCTACAGAGGTGAAAGGCGAGGAAAGAACCACTACACCAACTTGTTGAACTGAGTGCACTGTAACTCATTTTGCCTACCACTGACCCCTCTTTGTGACCACACTCACATACCCCCACCCTCCCAAATCCTGATCCTCTCATCCATTTATGTGTATCTTCTTGTCCTCTTGTCATTTATCCTTCGATAAAGATCCTGCTAGGATTGAAACATGACTGGACCTTCTAGTTCCAAGCATTTTATATATTTCAGGTCATTATCTTGGCTGATGGGCAGTTTGCAGCAGTTTATAATACAGATGAGATATAAGACTTTGGGGCTGATCTGATTTCATCACTGTTTTTAATACCTTGCAGAGATGGGCATGTTGGTCACTGTCAATGCTGGAAGCTGAGCCTGTTCAGGCTGGCTTAGAGTAGGAGTGTAGGTAACAATGCCCTCCAACCTAGTTGTTTGGGACTTGCCATCACTGGCTGACAGCAAGGGTGTGAGCAAGCCAGATTCCAAATCTCTCTCAAAACCTGACCCAAAAAACAAGAAGAAAGAAGCATTTTTGATGATCAAGAATTGTGAACTTCAGTCAGATGACAAATATAAATCTAGAAAAGACTGCAATTACTCCAGTGATGTCTCAAAGAAAAGCTTGGATTTGTTTTTATTTAAATTGGAATAGGACACTTCGATTTTGAAAGAGGAAACCTGGGAACATTTAAAGCAAGCAAATGCCAGAGCTACAGACGCTATACGCTATATCACCCTGGTCAACCAAAGCCTGCCACTGTTTTATGAACTTGAAAATTGCATTTATTTTTTATTTTTTTGATTGTTCATAAATATGTACCTTGGAAATGTATTACAACCAAGGTGCACACTTTATCCCATCATCTAAAATAGCTAATAACAAGCACCAAAAACCTTACAAGAACAATCTTATGAACTTTTGGGAAATACTGAAGTAAAAACTATTAATTTCATATCTGATTTGTACTCCAATTGATATCCTGTTGTACAAATGATTTAGTATTTAATTACCGGTACTAAAAAATGCGGTCATACATTTTGACAGCTTCAACTTGTCAATCTTGTTACAATTAACTTCAGTTTAAAATATTCCAAAGACAACGTTAACATCAATATTTACATAACATTACAATTAGTCATAGGGGCATACAATGGGTAGGTCAATATTTTAAATCTATCAATCTGATCAGTTCACAAAAGATTATAGGAAGCGACCTGTCCTGTAGGAAAGATAAGAAGTTTTATCAATTTAGATTACAATAACTATGATGAAACTTACCTGTCATGCATGGAGTTGATGGATCAACAAATGCCACATCACTGATGTCATCATTATCATCATCTGTGAGAGGGTTCACAACTGGTGATGTTTTAGACTCGTTAGGCAACATTCCCCTGTTGGTGGGTGAGATTCTCACCCTACTAGAAGCTAGATATTCCTCCTCCATGCCACCACCGATCAAATAACCAGTCTCTCCAGGGATGCAAAGTTCACTCAGGCAGTGGTCATCAGTCTTGTCCAGGCTCTGACTGACCAGCTGACAGCTGACATCTAGATTCCCTTGTCCATTAAAGTCCTGGATGTAGGTTCCCTCTTGGGACAGTTCCATGTGTGTCATGTCTTCCAAGTTCCACACGTCACCTCACCGAGCTATGTAATGACCTCAGGCCTGGCTGGATGGGGTTAGCCTTGAACCATGATTGCTCCAGGTCCTTGCAGATGACCGATTACTCGATGACCATCAAAGACTGGCCAGGCAAATCCAGGAGGGAATTGGACAAAAATTGCTGACAAAGCTGCTATATATGTCTGGTATATTCGACCCTGAAAAAGGAAACAGAAAAAAAAACAAATTCAAGTGAAAGGATGGTAAATCATTGCCACCAATACAAACCCACCAACATTCTTATTTTTCAAATGAGAAAAATTGACTGGAGCAGGATTTGAACCGGTGACCTCCTGAATACCGTACAGGCACTCTACTCTACCAACTGATCCATCCAGTTTCCCCTGTGGTTATTTGATGATTATTCTTATTTTTCCTTACAATTACATTGCAAGAGTTTAAAGAACGTAGCGTATTGCAGTCCCAGCTCTATAACTTTCTAATAATGGGCTTGCTGGCTCTTTGAAGGCAACCAGTCACAAAACATTGGTGCCAACAGGGAATACAGCGCACTGAGGTGCAGTATTTTGAACGATTTGGGCTGGAAAGAAACTAATATTTGGCGTTACCAAGAATGAGCAAGAGCTTGATGGGTGAGAAGCCAGATATCAATTTACAAGCTTGAACCAGTCCTACATTACCAGGTTAGCATATTCTGCTGTTTCAAAATAAAGTCTATCTAATACCACTACAGTCAACTATGTAGCCAAGGCAGATTAATCAATGTTGGCCTACACAAACTCAGACACAACACACACAATTCAGACACAACACATCAATACCGGAATTCAGATTGTCATAACACTTCATCTTTGGGGTTTTTTTAAAAGAAAAATACCAATCCTGCACACTATTTAACTGCACGTGTGCAAATGTACATTTTGTTCTTTGAATAGGAATATAATTGATCTGTGTACCTTTGATGGGAAAATGCACTATGTTAATTAGGAGTCATACTGGTGTGTGAATATAAAGCATGTACATTAAGTATTAACATATCTGGTTATAATTAATACTTTATGGACAATCATGTTCACTGTTGAGGAATAATGCATTAAATATTATATTAAGACTATAGGCCTAGTCACGTCATTTATAACAAAATTACTAGCAGAATTACATATTAAACTATTATATATTAATACATGCATATATGATAATACATGTAAAATAGACACTAGCTTTCTAAGTGAAAAATAGCTAAAGACAAACCTGAATAGTGAAAGAAGCATTTGTCACAAACCGCAAACACAAAGCCAATGTACCTCTAAATTTATACCATTGCAAAGCATTCATTTGCTGAGCCAACAAAGCTATATATTCCTTTCTCCTCCAAAATTGTCTGTTGGTATTTTGAAAGCCTCTATTGATGTAAATGCCCAAAACATCAAAATAATTAAAATAAATAACTGTTTTATAATATTATTATGGGAATATTTTTTTTTAGTGTCCAAGGCATTTCTTTCATGGACACAAAAGTATGAATGTTGCCTTTTAAAGAGCTGTATACGTGTACAATGAATGACAATTAAGGTGTGACTTTACACTGTTTCCATGACAACAATAATTTCACATCTCATATATTACATTATATGCAATGTACGCATGTGCGTTATTTCTCCATGCATAACTGAACCTGATGACATGGGTATACAACAATCGTCCTTTTGAAAAAGCATATTCTGTCATTATTTTATGCTAAGCAATAAGCAGTAAATAAAAAACAGTAAGCCTCTTCCTAATCAACATCAACCAGACTTACAAGTTTAAATGATTTTACAGAAAAGAAGGCTTAACTCTATTTTACAAATAATTATATACATACCTAAGTGTCACAGCAGGTTATTTTTAAGGACAGCATTTTACAGTCTTTATCATGCAGTTAGATCTATAGCTGAAAACACCCAGAGCCAGACAATACTAATGGTAATACATGTATTTCTCTTATAATGACCCCCCTGCATTCAATTACCCATGCATGGATTGATAGTATGGCCTTACAAGGACACAGAGCTGCCTGCCCCAGACATAAAGAAACAAAAAACTCCAGACAGTGAACAAATATCACATGAGGAAAATGGAAGTTACATAACACTTGACCTCAGCAGTAGAGTTTAAACACTGTGCACACAAAAAAGCAGTGTGTCTGGGTCTGGCGATCAGCCTGCCTGGCTTGAATTGGCTACATGGCCTGAATATTGGTTTCAAGGGCGGCTAGGCTCTGTGTGGGCAAACACCCATAGTGTGTTGGGTTATTGCATCCCTGATGAATGCTCTTAACAAGAAATCAATAACTTGCTCAGCAGTTGTGCTGTGACAAACAGCCAGGCTTTAAAAATGACGCACAGAAGGTAAAGAAAAAAAAATTGGGAGACTTTAGTATAATGGCTGTATCACTTAAGGGGTACAAAAACATCATTGATAATGTGTCTTCTTTTAAAGAAGGAGGCATTTCAAGTTATTCTAATTATCTACTTATCAAAAATGCATAGCAGAATTCTAGCCAGGTAAAAAAAAATGTGTTTAGTTCCGATTGCTGAATTCCAAATCAGCTGTTTTTAGGCATTGCAGATGGATAATGACTGCATATCAAAGAGCAGTATCAGGCGCAGTTCTAGAGCCAACATTTTTTTTTTGGGGGGGGGGGGGGGCTAGAAGAGCCATTAGTTTTTGGGGACTAAAAGACCCAATATTTTGGGTTCTTCTAACACTCGCTTCTGCTATGTCTTATAAGGGGTCGAAAAACATGCACATTATAGGCCACACAACGTGTGCCTGCCTGTGCGTTTAACAAACAGGTCCTTAATTTGAAGTACGTCATTGGTTGCTGTTGTATGGTGTCCACACAGCGCCAAACATCCTTCCACAGTTCTATTTTGACTCCTGATAGATGTTGTGCAGTTTCGTTTAATCTATGTGCACATATACCTCCTCATTAGGAGAGCAACTCTACATTTTCCTGACGTTGCAACATGCATCATCCTACTTGCACTGCTGCAACATCCTACTTGCACTGCTGCAACATCCTACTTGCACTGCTGCAACATCCTACTTGCACTGCTGCAACAAAGGCAATCTACTTTGCTGCTGCAACATCCTACTTGCACTGCTGCAACATCCTACTTGCACTGCTGCATCATCCTACTTGCACTGCTGCAACATCCTACTTGCACTGCTGCAACAAAGGCAATCTACTTTGCTGCTGCAACATCCTACTTGCACTGCTGCAACATCCTACTTGAACTGCTGCAACATCCTACTTGCACTGCTGCAACATCCTACTTGCACTGCTGCAACAAAGGCAATCTACTTTGCTGCTGCAACATCCTACTTGCACTGCTGCAACATCCTACTTGAACTGCTGCAACATCCTACTTGCACTGCTGCAATAAACTTGTACTGCAGCTGCAACATTGCTCTTTTATCGCTAGGCCATCCTTTTAAAGATTAAGCTGCCACAATCCCAAACATGAATCATGTTACATGATAAACTTTACTTCAAGATCAACAAATCCTTTAACCTATGGGGTCTAACATAAATATTAATGACAAAAAACTCCTAATAATTGTAGGTAGATATTACACAGGTCATAATGCACTAATTTACTTTAAATGTTTGCTTACATTTACCATCATTACTCTGCTTAAAAGGTTTTTTTTGACATCGTGTCAAGTTCAATTATAAAGGTTGGCAATTCAATAAAAATTCTCATGTAACTATTTTGTTTTACTATCTTAATGGTGTGGTTGGTTTGCAAACTCCTTTTTTTAACATCTTGTCATGCAGTAACTGATGATAGAACAGATTATAAATTAAGAGTATAGCAATTAAGACAACACAATTAATAAAACTAGACATTTATGTCTGTTGGAAACAGAACATAATTTATGGCTTTTCCAAATATGAAAGACTTTAATGTTTCACAAAGAAAGAATCATGGTCCTAGCTTCGAAAAGCCAATAATGCAAACTGCTCATCAACCAAAACAATGACCTAATATTTTAAATGATTGGAGTTAGGAGTACGACCAGACGTTTCGATCCTATTGCAGGATCTTTCTCAAAGAATAAAGTTCAGATTATCTTCCTCCAGTCATTATTCAACTTTCACAGGCCAATTTTTAAGAAATTTACACAGGTTTGGTAAGGAACAAAAACGTTATAAATGCTTTTGTTCTGACAATAGACCAATGTTTTGTGAAGTTGTTGGAAAAAATAAAACGATTGAAAACTTGCACAGGGCAAAATGTACAACCGCTTTTGGAACATACACAAAATTTGCAGTTTGCACTCAATTAAACAGGAATTCGTTTTTTGTTTAATTTGTTTTGTTTAGTTTGTTTGTTTTGGTTTTTAGTAGTTTGTTTTGGTTTGGTTTTTCAAACTCGAACATGAAATTTGCACTGGTTAGTTTTTCATGCATGACGCCGGATGTGTGCATTAAAAAAATTCAGTGACGATTGGAATATTGGAATGGAAAAGTTTTCCTCCAAAAGTCACGATCTACCGATCCAGCTTTTCTTCCAGACAAAGATGTACAAATTAAATTATACAAATACAAAATATCAGACATTAATAAAGATAGATTACGAGATCTAACAGATCTTACTGTTTTGGAGCTTTCGAGAACTTCGAACTCTGCTGAACTTGAAGGCAAAGAAAGAACCGCTAAATAAAATCCTTAATTTTTGAAAATCACGATGAAATCAATTTTCGCCCAATAAAAAAAAAATGGAATATTAGGCACGGACGATATAGGCCTAACGTAAACGATGATAAAAAGTCCCGATATTATAGACAGTGTTAGTTACAAATCGTGCCGCAACGGAATGGCCCATTCATCATCTATGAATGTCCTAATGATTTACTTACCTGTGGTGTGGTGCGCTGGTTGTCCTCTTAGCCGCTCCGATGGCCTGTTGATTTTGATGTAGGCAGGCCTAGCTGGCGGCCTTGGAGAGGCTTGGTAAACCTAGCCCAAGACGCCAAATGATACCTGATTGTACTGCCGTTTGTAGATTTCGTTAACCAACCACAAAAAAAACACATCCATTCAACCACCCAAGGACCATGAAGTAAAAATCCCCAGCACCACTAGCTCGTCAACAAATCTGGCGAAAGTGTATACAATGTACACGTACAGTTGTATACTGCTTCTGAATGCGTACGTGACTCTGCTCCTACATCGTGCGTAAAATAACCTTGAATCGTCATTATACACCCGTTGCTGTTACGTAACCGTCCAGCCTTGGCTTCAACACATCCCCGGAAATCATCATATTTTTCCCACATTTCTTTTTGTTACGGGTTGTGTTTGGTAAGATTATTATGATACGTGAGAGATAATAATGTTAGCCTTTTGATCTATGGGATAATGATTAAATTACATGTATGATGTGCCTTTTAAATGTATACACATGGAATTCATTGGCATAAACAATTTCCAGTACAGTCATGCATACTGCCTGTTTGATAGAAGTCACTGATATTCAATTGCATGTATTATGCACACTGTACAGCCCCATTGAAATAATGATAAATTAGATGGCTTTATGTCATGATTTTGCATGGGCTGGCGTCCTGGATTTCAAAGATTCTTAATCTAAACGCTGTTGTGGCGTCGTTGGCAATCTATATACAATTTACGTCAAGCGGCCCATGATTTTACTACGGAGATTCCTATGATTTTGACTCGTGCTTGCTTGGAGCTAGCTGTGCATTTAAAGTTTGGTATTTTAATGATAAAATATTTTTCTAGATTTCAAATTACCCCTGAAGTATTAGGCCATACTAGGCTAATTAGGTCTTTGATACATATTTTTCTTGTTCATGTTTTTTCTTGTGCCGCATTGGTTAACCTTTATTCCAGTCCCCAGCACTAATCCAAATTACTTCTTCTGCCTACTACCTATAGTACTTTTTTCATGTTTTTATAGGTCTACGTATATGTGAATCTAGTATTTCCAAATGTTCGAAAATTTGTGTAAATTCTGTGATTTTCTGTCTTTGCTTTTGCCGCGCTTTTCCACAGTTTTGATTGGCCAAAACTCAGTAAACAACATTATGAAAGAAACATGTATTGGGTAGGAACGCCACGCGGTGGCGCCATGCACAGAGTATAATACATGATTAGTAAATGTCACAGAACAGCACTCACACTTTTAGCATGTACATGAAATGAGACACCATTGAAAATTTGAGCTCAATCGGACATCTGAGTCATGTGAAGGAAAACCCTACTCAACTTTCCTTATCATGGTTATGATCTTAACCCGAGATCAAAACTGTTATCAGACTTTGTTTTACTAATTTCTGGATAAATACAACATTTTTGATGCAAATATTTTAACACGGTATGTTTCTACCATCACTATCTTCATATCCTGAAGCAGTCTGTGAACCGATTTCTATTTGGGTATGTTACCAAAAGACTTAGATAAATAGCGCCCTCTCTCTAGTTGCCAACCTGAACACAAAGCCCGTCGAGTAATGCTGTGAAGATTATAAGTTCATGAAATATACCCACAGTAGAATCTTTACTCCGGGTGATGGTTGCTAATGGCTGGAACTTGTTGATGCGACTGTCCCTATGTATAACCCTTCGTTTTGTATGGCTTAGGGATTGATGGCTTGACATTATGCAACTTTACACTTCTAAATCCACAAATTATTATCTCTACTATCATGTCATTTTGACAGCTTAGCTCTTCATTATGATAATTCAATGTTTAATGGAAGTATAAGCATAACCGAGGATGAGACCATAGGGAGACATTCCCTTAGGGTCGTGCACAAACTTTACTTACCTATTTCTAAACATACTCCAAACTAATGAACGTGAAATTGACATATTGTGAGCATTCTCTGTCTTCTGTTAAAATATGGACGATAGAAATATGTCTTTAAAAGGTAGCTGGTACCTTCCCGATGTCTCTCTAATGTCCACTTTTAGACACTAACGTATCTTCCTGATACCATATTTGTAATAATAGCTGCACCCTTTTGTGACACTCACTGGCACATGCATCATACTACTCAATTGCAGTATGAAATCATGAAAATGAGTATTCCTTGCTGTCTTTATATTATAGTCATGGTGGTTTTCTTCTTTTTCGCTGCGTACATGCTCTCTAAACGGTGAACTTTTCTGTTTACAATTTTCAGCCAAATTATCTTTTTTTTGTGTGGGGCGATCCAACTCACCTTTGGTCACATAAACACAGGTGAATAAAAACCAAATCATGAGTAATACGGTTATATTTAGACCAGAATATTTTGGGTTTGGTTTGGTGGCCAGTAACCGGATAAGATATGAATTCCGTCATGCCTGCACTCAAACCTCCACGCGAAAAAAAAATGAAACAAAATACTGTGCCGGTTAATAATTATGATAAACACACAGCTTCCCAAATCTTCTACAAATACAAAGAACTTTGGACGTTGTTCGATTAATCATTAATTTATCTAGGCGTGGGCGGTATAAATATAAGATAAATGCACTTTATACCCATGTCCATGATATCTCGTATAACTGAGTGCTGCATGGAATAATAAATTGGTTCACAAAATGGAGACGTCGATTCAAAAACTGTACGTAATTTTTTATTTTTCTGAGCCAATTAAATAATGCAGCTATTACGAGCCACAACAATTAAATCCTGTGGAAATTAATAACACAGCATGCAGCCTGGGGAAGGCCCATGTAGGATAATTTCTGCGACACTGAGTTCTTTTTTTTTTAACCCATGATCAGTATTTCTCAATCCACATTTTTTTGTTTCTTTCAGACGGCGATCGGCCTCAACACCGGCTGCCGACGTCCGCTCCAGATTACGGTCGAAGTCGGACTCCTTGAACGCATCCGGGTGCAATTCGCCCTGTGAGGAGGAGTCCGTGCCCGCCGGACAGAACTCGGCTGAGGCCGTGAAGGGGTGAGTCAAATCCTACCCATGCGACCCTGTACTACACCCTATAACTTTTAAAGGTATAATACATGATTGGTAATGGTCACAGAATTAGAACAGCACCCACACTTTGACTTATCCAGCATGCACAAGTAAGCCTGTGAAACTGTGAAGCCTGTTGAGCTAAATCGGACATCTGAGTCCAGAGAAGATAACGAAAAAAAACCTTTTTTTTTTCTTATAAAACATAAATAATTGTTGATCTTGCCAAGGCGCAAATGATTGTTTTACACTTTTCTAAACAAATATCGCATTTTAGGCAGAAATATTTTTGCAGGGAGTTTCTATAATGTCCATCTTTATACTGTGTATTATACCACATTATCATCAATTTAAAAAAAATAAACGAGATAGTGGAATTTGTGTTACAAGTTTCTGATGCTATCTAGGCCTGTTTGTTATTCATTTGGCAGAGCCGAAGCCGAGAGGACAGTTAAACCAGTCGCAAACAAACGCCGATCCAGCGAACGAACGTATAAAGTCTCATTCTCATCCGATAATGTGTAAGTTTGCCTTTTGTTCCACATCGCCGAATGTATTTTTGGGTACGCCCTATCATGTTTATGCATGGTCCTTTAAAGTAGTAATGCTTCCACGGAGAACATATAGGTGTAACAACAATATGTCATCTGGTTTACTCATAATACCAACTTCAACTTCAAAATTGAATTGAATCAAATTGAAATAAAGAGTATCACACGGTGCAACAGTAAACCCGAATTGTGAACAAACTGCTCATCAGCCAATATAATGACCTGAAATTTATGAAATGCTTGGAGTTAGGAGGGCCTGACACATTTATATATAATTGATTTTGAAATTTTGCAAAGCACAAATTATAAAAGAAACATCCAAGAAAAAACTCAAAATATAACAGTCAAGTGCACAAACGCCTTTTACATAAATTATAACAGTTATGAGGTGGGAGACGAACCAGATGCAGTGGTTTCAAGCTCCGGTGCTGAGGGGAGTCGGAGTGTCGCCGATACACCGGGCCAAACTGACAGACTGCAGGGGAAGGATGCGCCTGCTGAAAAATCAACCTTGAGGTATACGGGATGGCAGGGATTCGGTCTCTTACAATCTGAACCATAGTATTAGTATGGTATCTCTATAATGAACAGAACAATCACATTCGATTTGATTGCTTGGGCTGTTTGGTGTGTTTTTCTTCTCACTTCTAACCTGGATTAAACACTGACGACTTCACAAATTCACATGTACAAACCTATGCACGAAGACTGGGAACTTGACCGCATGTTACTGCCTATACCAAACATAATCTATGACCATTTCATGTCACAAGTCATGCTGGTCCACGCAGTCTCAACGGCTTGTAGTGTAATCTTCACATGAACCAGTCGTTGGCATAGTCAGTGTAATGCGGTCAAGTTCCCAGCCTTCATAATATGTTATGTACATGGGCTCATTGCTGAAGCGCGTAAGGATTTTTTTTGTGTTGCAGGAAATGGTGGGCGCTTCTGATAACAATTTCTATCACAATTGGAAAATGTAAAACTCTTTGCCCAAAATTATCAGTTTGTTTACAACTTGTGAACAACGTATTTCTATATAGATTGTCTCACAACTTACTGTTTATCCACTAGAATCCAAAAAGCAGTTGACTTACTTGAAAGAGTCATGCAATAAGGTTTTGAATCGGAAGTAAAATATTCCAAACAAAATGTAAGGTTACAATTTTATCCCATTTTATGGATACCATCTCAAATCATTAAGTACGTCCAGATCATTGATTAATTAAACAGTGAAATCGAAATTTGTCCATTTAAGTTCGTCTTAGAGTTCATAAAAAAATAGCTTTTGGCTTTTTTATTTGTAGGTCAAAGTCATTTGGATCCATGTCAAGAATCATCGTTGAAGCCTTCTCCAAAATTGAGGTTGGTGTACGATATTCATTGCATTTTCAATCAAATATGACTGAATCTTGGACAAGATGTATGAGAACTTGTCTAGTAGCAATATACTGAACCAATACAAGCCACTTTGGCTCGCAGCTGGTTGTTGCAAAGTCATGTTGTCTTTGTTTGGTCGGTAAATTTGTTTGCCATGTGTGCTTATTATGAACAGGATATAAGTACACATGTAGATTCCATGTGCCACTTGTTTCCAATCCACATTGTGAAATGAGTTTATTAATTCAAACATTCCAAAATCCTCTAAAAAAAAAGCCTGGTGATTGTTTTGATTTAATTTTCTGTTTTCTTTATTTACAGGGGAAAAGCAAAATTAACCGAGTCAAGCAGTTCCAAAAATTATTCAGCGATATCCCTGCTGATGAAACGTTGTTACGATGTGAGTATAATGACAAAAAAACACATTATTGAAAAACAATTGCTTAAAGGTACTATCATACTTTGGTAGCATACCGACAAAGACATATTCACAGATTTACAGATTCTAATTTTTCGGCTTGAAATGCTGTTTTTATTTAAAAAAGAGTGCAACCAATGACCAAAAATAATTTTGATCTATTAAAGATAAAAAATAACATTGATGAGTTTTCTGAAAATACTGTGCGCGTTTTGACCGTTTTCTCAAAAAGTGGGCACCGTATGGGACTGAAAATTTCACAGGTTTTGCCGATGAAAATGCATTTCTTTGACAAAAAACCAAAGTATATTACTATTACCTTTAAAGCTTACATTTTGTCGCCTAACCCTAATCCAAACCCCAACCCCAACCCCAACCCCTACCCCAACTCTAAACATCCTCCAAAGCAATGAACTTGAAATTGACATATGTTCATATTGAGGGTATTCTCTGATTTGATATTTCTTGATTCCCAAACAAAATGCAGCAACGTTTAATAATATGGTAACTTTTGCCTCTTTTGGATATAGCTTTCTCGTGTGCTCTGATGCGAGATAATATACCAATACAAGGCAGGATGTTCATAACAGCAAACTGGGTCTGTTTCTACGCCAACATTCTCGGCTACGAGAGTAAGGTAAGCCTGATGCATCAGCCTGCCTCATAACGAAATAATGAGAAAATGCGGTCGTTCTTTTCTTCCACACTCTCAAAATGTAACAACCAAGTTGGGATCAAACATTCTCATCAATACTTGTACTTACTGTTGGAAATGATGGTATATGAGTGGTTTTATAGTTTCTATACAGCAGTCGATTTCACAAACATTTACGATTCATTTTTTACATGAGTTGTTACTTTTTTCATAGTAAGTAGTATTGTGACATCACACTTTGCTTAGCAATTAAGATTGATATGCATGTTACGATCTGTCTTGGCCTTTCGTGAAATGGCAACAAAGTTCAAAGTAGTTGACAATTTTGGACATTGCCAACATAATAATTATAGCCGATGGATATCATAATTGGTGGGGCACATTGTTCACATTTGAATGACTTAATCTAGTCATTTTCTCATGCGGCATATAGGCCTATTCGAATTTGAAGTTCAAATGGTTTTTATGTTAAAGTATGGATTGGTGTGTACACTGTACAAAGTCAAACTTAAGCTATTTAATTTGTGTGTGTCTCTGCACAATTTGTACAAACACATTTGAGTCTTTTCGTTTGAGAATTCGTAAGGCATTTCTGTGTTTGATGGGCCATGGACAAACAAAAAATCAAATGCCAGCAGTTCTGTTCTGATGATGGAAAGGACCAAGTCATTGAACTATGTAGGGCCTATCAATAGTATTTCTCATTGCGGGTGAATGAACATGAACTTCAAAATTACTGGCGTGACCGATTCAATTTGGGTGTTGCTATGTATTCGTGTTGCCAATGCGGACTGCGCTTCTGAATAGGCCTGAACAGAAAGAAAAATGTTTACATGTTTATATTGGGCCTGTGTATATTTAATATACAATCCAAGCCAGCTATGATACCAGTCAGTCAACTATGATTTTGCACTGTTCATCGGTCGATTTCACGAAGCCCTACGACCGATCGGAACTCGAGTTTATACGAAGGATAACCCAGGGCTGTAATGCATCATACATCCTATACGATTGATAGTAAGTTACGATGAGTTAGTGAAATCGACCCCATATCATAAATTATACACTTGTCGCTTTAATATACAGGTTGCGATTCCAGTGAGTGACATACGATCCTTGCATAAGATGAAGACTGCATTCGTTGTAAGCCTAAGTATAGCGACTCGGATTAAAACTCTATCAAAATTTGCGAGAATATGGATTAATTATTGGTGCTTTGGTTTTCTGGATTTGAAATTGCAATTGTTGGTTATTAAAGGCAGTATCATACTTTGGTATTAAGAAACCAAAACAGAAATGTTCACAGATTTACGTATAACTTGCAAGGTATGAAGATGGTGCTGGTAGAAACACCGTTAACATTAATCCAGAAATTAGTAAAACAACGACCGAAAATCATTTTGATCTTTTAAAAGATCAAACATAAAAGAGAAAAGACTTAAGAAATATTGTGGCTGTTTGTCACCGTTCTCAAAAAGCGGGCACCATATAGGACCGACATTTTTCACAGATGACTGTTTCTGTATCTTCCTTGATATTTTGCCCATGAATCTGTATTTCTTTGATAAAAACCAAAGTATGATATTACCATTAATAAAGAGCCAGGATCAGGGGAAAAGGCGTGGTGCCTGCACTTTCCTTGAAATTCCTGAAATCACCGTAATTTTTCCTGCAAGGAGGTGCTGTTAAACACACAGTTTAGAGTTGTCAAAAGTCATGCCATTGCGTAAAAACACCTTCATTTTCACCGGCTGTTGACGAACTTGGATCTCGGGTGGTCTGTAGAAGAGGCAGAGGTTGCAGCACGAGACCGTGTTGTTTGGAGGCATCTGTCGCGTCAGGCATGCAGCATAGGCAGTTATGCACGACGCTTTCCAGTAGTAGTAGTATAAAGTTCAAGAATGTTTCAAACTTTCTCGGATACATTTTTCGGACATAAATGCCATTTCCCAAATCGCTTCCTGAGATGTCGGGTCGGAATACGGGGGTGATGTTGGGTCAAAGATTGTGATTCACAGATTGTGATTCTCCACTCATTCGCTAGTCTTTTTTGCCTCGGCAGTATGTATTCGGCTCGCTGTTACGTAGAAGGACCACCTACAAGGCACTGATGAGAGTCTGGGAAGGGGAAATTACCGGCACCAGCCGAGATGATGAGGTAACTATAGTTTAGTCCGACCATGGAGCTATTAAACATAATTTTCATGGTCCGACTGTCCTTGCACGGGCCGTCGGGATTCACAGAGGCGGCAACCGTCACTGAATAGGGGCGCAAAGTTTACGAAACGGAAGCTCAAGTTCAGGCCCAGGCTCCAGCTCTGACATCCATATGCTGAAAATATAGGTTGTGGTTCTTCTTGTAAGCTGTAGCTCTGTTTTCCTTTTCAAATCAGAGAGCCTACTTCCGAACCGCAGCCAGGAGCCTCTATTTTGGTACCCGTTATTTCATAATGGATTCATAAAATGGAGCCTGAGACGGAGACTGCAGAGCGTCCGTTTCATAAACGCCCAGGCCTACTCCCGGTCCTCATAGGCTAACGCCATGGAGGAAATACCGTATACATTGACCCAGCATGCATTTATACTGAAATACCATGAGAAAAGTTGTCTAAATGTTTGTGGATTTACTTGAGTAATTCTGAATGGAATTTAAACTTGTCTTGCCCATTTTCGGCCGACATGATAAAAATTGATTTAATTTTCACGGTTGCCTGTTTCACGAGGTGAGAAACATTTGTCCTGGCTGAAAAAAAACCCCAAAGTTGGCCAATAATTACTTAATTTGGGGTCTCTTTTAGTAACAATGTTTGGACTTTTGAGTCGAAATTCTTAATTGTTCGCTTGAGGAAAATCTGCGTGTTTTCAATCTATTCGCATGATACATACACTTGGCAATGCAACTATTATGGCGATTTTGATATGATTTCCTACAGGATAAGTCAACCACCATCAGTCAGGATGGCTCGTCGGATCAAGAGGGGCAGGATATAACATCCGATGACGATCAAATCCTAGAGGTATTAAAACATGAACGATACTTTATTCACAGAATGTATACAGCTCGGCCTACACGGTACTTAGAATAAAAGTTGTGATTTGTTGTTTTGTTTACAGAAGTTATGTTAATTTGATTCAAGCCTAGAGAATGATTTTACAGTGCAACTGGTCACCAGACTAATCTTGATCATAATTTAAGTTGATCGTTGAGTAACTTTGTTTGGGTTAATTGGTTTATTTGAAAGGAAGAGGAAAGTGACGTACAGCCCTCGTCACTGACCAACGAACATCATTTTCGAGGCAACAAATATCACGCTGACCATCGCAATGGCCAACAGCTTGCAGGTATTAAAGTCACCATTTCTGATAAAAACAACTTTAGAAAGTCATTGAATGTTCCCTCTTAACTTTCTAAATAAACAACCTAGATTGAAAAATTGTTTTACAATTTTTGGTATAATTAACCTATATAATTATAATGGACTTAAAAATTATACTTAATAACTTAATCCTTCACCGTCTGTATACAATATGTACAGTTTTAAGGTGTTTGCATCAAAGTCGTGGTGGAAATGTTATCGTCTAAACTGTTTTTGTTTTGATTCAAGGAAAGCTGGGTGTTCTGGGCTTCATGGCGAAGTTGATAGGCCTTGCAGGCTCATTGCGGACAATGCAGCTCGTACTACCGCTGGTCATATTAGTGTAAGTCAGCCTCAGATAATTAAGCACGACCCACATCAAAGGCAAAAGAATGGATGTTCAAATAGAGTAATCCATTTATTATAAGAAGAAACCGTTTTCATAACGAGCACAATAGGCCTATCACAATTAAGAATTAAAAGTCTCTGTACGCTGGTATTATTATTATCCCTGGTCACTGGGCTACATTAAGCCAAGCCCCTTTTAGTTTCTGACCAATCATAGCCGTGATTTACTTCTGATATGTGATGGTCGACATGCGTGCGCGCACATAATAATTGGCGCGCGAATTGAACGTGCAGTGATTATGCCTTTAGTTCGTAGCTCACGTGTACCGATAAGTGGGAGCTAATAGGGGCTTGTTTGTTTCGCCACGGATCTTGGTCGCCATATTTGATCTTGCCAAATCCACGTGGCAGGTAGGATACGACCTAACCTATGTGCCAGAGTATACCGAGGCCTAACAATGCATCCTATAATGAGTTGAATTGACTTTATTTGTTCCCGTTTTGACTCGTAGGATTTGTTGCCTGACTGTGTCATCGTTCGTCCTGAGTTACCGGATAGCGAGAGTACAGAGCAAACTGGAGAGGATACCTGACCTGTCCGAGGCAATGGAGTAAGTCACTCGGGCTTGGCCAAGGGCAATAAATTTAGTGGGCCTAAGGTATTTTCGAAGGCGAAGGACTGAATGGGATTTCGACTTGTGCTTTCGTCTCGCGTAATTTCCATGCAGTAAATAAGTCCGTGTAGATTCAGGCCTGTACACGTCTGTCCCAATAGAGAAGTTAAAACATTGGTGGAGATTAACAAATCAGTCGTAGGTCGGATGCCAGTATTTGAACCCAAATGAGGAGACGTGACCCTAGTTGAAAATCCCGAATCCTGTACTACTTGATAACTTAATTAGATCTTTGGCTTTTACAAAAACTAAAATTGCCTAAGAAACTAAGATTGTCTATCTCTGCTCACTGCTTGTCTTGTTGTGTCAGGTGGAACAGCGTCCGTCTTTCCAGCCAGTCAGCACACATGGAACAGGTCTCCGAACTGCGAGAATCGTTCCTGTTAAGTCTACAACTACTTAACAAGGTTGGCTTGAACAAACCTAAGTCCTTAACGTATAGCCTTGAAGGAGTGCCTCCTTTCTCCCTTAATGATGTTTAAACTGGCACCAACCAAAACCGTAATGTAATAAATGTACCTTCAAACTTTATCAAAGCTTATCAAGTTCACTAAACTTAAAGTAGGCCTAAGAATAAACAGAGCAGTATTTTATACCTTTTATAACTTCAAAGTATTATATTGAATCGTCAAAATTTGATACATCACAAAATATTATTGCCAATCTATGCTTGGTTTCTGAGTTATTTTGTCTGATAAGGCTTTGGTTTCAAGGACAACACTGTGAAAGCACTGTGAACCATGTCATTACAATCTAATTTTACCTTCTTTTTGCACTTGACAGATGCAGTCAACGATTCAGCTTCTAAAAAGATTTACAGCCAAAGGCGAAGATAACTCACCTACTTAGTACTCCGGAAGGCTCACACCCAGAAACTCACATGCACAAGCCTACACATGGACGCTCGTCAACATATGGGGTTCCAGTCCCATGAGTACGTGTGGTAGTAGTCTAGAAAGAACTTATAGAAGTACACCTAGTAGAGGCCTGAACCTACATCACCTAGGGCCATGGCTGTTGCATCCCAGTACTATAGAAGACCACGGCAGGCCGGGCTTCGGGATTCAATTTCACCAATCTGATACCAGCATGAACTTTGATGGCGGTGAAAGTTCCGGTGATCAAGATAATGTTGGAAATGAGGACGGTGTTCCCTGTACTGGATGTTGTAATATCATTGATGGTGATGATGACGGTTGTTGCTGCTTGGTGGTGACACCAATGATGTTGCTGTCGCTGATGATGTTGTGCCAATGCTAATTCAACCAGTACTGATATGCAGACGCTGTCTCTTATGATGTTCGATACTGAAACTTATGATGCAGCTGCCAAAGCTGCTGATAGAATTGCTGCGGAATGCATGCCACTCATGAAGCTACTGAAAGTGGTGCAGCTGGAACTGAGGCTGATGCTACTGATTGAATTGATACCGACGCTACCTCCGATGTTACTTAGACTGATGCAGCTGCTGATGAAGCTTAGTTGAAATGAGGCTGAAGCAGCCACTGATAATTCTGGTATGCTGATGCCATCACTGCTGATGATGCTGAAACTGACGCAACTGCAGTTGATGCTGAAGAACTGAGGCTGATGCTGCTGATGGAATGATGTCTATGCTACCTCTGATAATACTGACGAGACTGTTGCAGCCACTGAAAGATGATGACATGCTGATGCTGATAATGTTACTGAAACTGACGCAGCTGCTGTTGATGTTGATGTATTTAATGGTGATGCAGCCACTGCTATACCATTGATGATTTTGGAGCTGCTGTTGCTGCTGTTGATGATGATTGCTGTGGATGATGGTGCTAATCATGATGGGGCCATTTGGGCCATTGGTTGGGCCATTCATGGCCGTGATGGGATTCAGCTGAAGTTGACAATAAGACTATTGCTGATGATGATGATGGAGAAGCTGTTGCTTATCACGAGGAAATATTGCGACTAATGAAACCGACAGGCTGACCATGGTGATGCTAACGAGCCACTCTTATAGATGATGCTGCCGGTGGATACTAGTGATGAAGGCTGCTCACAGACAAGCAGCTGATACTCAACCTGCTGCTGGCAATACTGACGAAACTTATTGGCACAGAGAGGAGGTTCACGAGGGGAAAGGAAACAATGCCATGGATGTTGATAACACTGACTACAATGATAACATAGACACATAAACTCTTCAACAACTGAAATTTTAATAATGATATTTATTTCTATTGTATATTCTGTATACAGCCATTAAAATTCATTGACAAAAAAATTGTTGTAAAACGAAAGCTACATAACCTTTTTTTTTCTTGGATCAAGCAAAAACTCAAAATGTCAGGGTCATAATACAAGGTCACAAAGGAAATAATTATGAGAATTTGCTGTTTTCTGGCATTCTTTTTTACAATTATCAACTCTGTTTAGTGGGAATTTTTTTAAACAATGGAACAAAAATACAATTCATTCTGCTCAGAGAAACTTAGGTTGTATGCGATTGCACTCTCCTTACAATTGACTCAGAAATAATTAATTATACAAGAACTGCACTGATACAACTTTTCTCAGTTGTTCTTTCTCCGGAGGAAGACCGAGGTCAAGTGTCTTGATCAAGGACACAAATCCCCCGGCCAGGTTCCTCGACCCGTATTTATACAAAAAGACCCAGTCCAAGAATGGTTTGATGGAACCCACAGAACAGATATGGCAATGAAACACTATTTCTTAGGAATGTTTCGTAAGCAAACATTTTGGTCGATAAGGGGGGGGGGGGAGGAATTAGTATGATCCGTGGCCACATGCCACACAGAAAAATCAAACAAATCCAAAAACCAAGGATAGAATACATCTGAGTAAAGAAAAGGAATCCTTTTACCGGAGATAATTCCCTTGCTCATCATAAGAATGAATTTTGTGATAAT